>BQMF02000240.1:0-644454 GCA_027922465.2 Turritopsis dohrnii | reverse complement strand
ATAGTTCCTCATTCATTCGAAACATAATTTGAGATGCTTAGCATGTTTTGATCGTAGTACAAAGTCATGATAATTCTCATTTTTGGGCTGCGAAAATCTCATGTCTGCGCTTTGTTAGAGCTCTTTCACGCTTTAACACCACAATAATAATGTCATAAAGTGTCGCAAAATCATATTTTACTAAATGGTAGAGTTCTAAGAAACTTACTCAGGAAAATGTTTCTATAAAATCTCGTGCCTGCGCTGTGTTACAGCCAGCTCTCTTCATGCTTTAATACCACAATGTCATCATGTGGATTGAGATTCCTCTTAGTGTTGCAAAATCATCATTATATTTTACTAATGATAGAGTTCTACAAAAACTTCTTCACAAGAATCTTTTATTAGGTTCAAGAAGCAAATTAAATGGGTTATTTTTATTGTTATTCGTGATTCGTGATTATATGACCTTGATAACTTGGTTAAGTTTGCATGCTTGAATAATGTAAGAAGAGAAGCATTAGTTCTTTTACTGGATAATGCTGCACACTGCAACATAAATGCTATCGAATAAGTTTTGTCTAAAAGGGAAACTTATATAGTAGAACAGGGATTTTTCCAAGCACTTTTGGTTACTACCGTTTTTCGTAGAGAAGATTGAGTTTTACAGTCCAGGAAGCTCTGCAATTTTAGAGATTTCAATCTGCACAAACAGGCCTTGTCATGTGAGAGGCATGCATAGGGAGTTGGAAACTAAGATGTCTTACTGGGTACCACTTTCGTTTTCATATTCTTTCCTAAGGTGAAGAAATGAATGTGTATAACAAAGGATATTTCAAAAATTACCTAGCAACAGTGGTCATTCTCTCTAGCAATGGGATATTTGGTGAATAATAGCCTAATTACTCTCTCAGAACATGTTTTTAGATACTACGCATAAGAGCTAAAAAATGTTTAATTGACAATGAATGATTGAGTTTCTAAACTCAATTCAAGATTGAGTTTCAACTACTGGTAAACGGTAGTTGGAAAGTGCTTGGAAAAATCCCTGTAGAAGATACATACACTTTAAAATTTTGTTGCTTTTATTTGGATCTCAGAGGAGGAGCACTTGTAATCTTATATCTTGCTAACATTGGAGAATCATTAGAAAAAACCATCGTTGCCAGTAATAATTTAGAATTCAAATAATATCAGGTTTACTAATCCTTCAGGGAATTAATTTTTGTGTTTTTCATGTTTTTTACCATTTCTGAAAAAATGAAATCCCGTGAAAAGTTTGAAAAAAACTTCAATCAGTGAAATTAAATTCTTGTGAAATTCTCGTGAAATTTCTTTTTTAAATATCTTTAAAAATTTTTTTACATAGATATTTAGTGTAGGCAATAATTAAAGTATTATGTATCAGAGGTGAGATTCTTCTTATTTGTGATAAAAATAGCTCTCGAATGTCTCTACTTTTTGGAATTGGTTTCCACTAAGTGGATTCCTGTGTCTAAAATGATATTTCAAGAGATGATAGAACTCGCCAGGTTGTTTAAGAACTCTTTTTACACTTTTTGGAAATTCTGTTTCCTTGGACAGATACTTCGATTTAAAAATCATCAATTATGCAACGTATAATTATAATGTAATAAGATGTTAGTGTGTATAACTTCTGAACTAGTAAATACTATGACTTCTTTCTTCTGTCAATCAACTCGGAAGCCTTTACTTCATAGTAAAAAGATGCATTACTAAATCATTAAGTTATTGCAATCAGAAGTGTTAGCTACTATCTTATTACATCATAAATGATGCAGAGACATGTGTTCACCAGAAGTAATCCAATCAACCATCAACCTTTTGGAGTTCATTCACATTTTGATTAGCTTCAACGCTAGTATCTTAGTATTTTAAAGAGAACTTGACCTTGGTTTACGGTTGATTATTGTATACACCAGTTGATTACTCTTCAAAAAATTGTTTATTTCAATTTCACTCACATTTTTCCACTTTAACTTATTGGATATTTATGTCATTATATATATATTTATGGTGGAAAGGAATAGGAGATAGTACGTTTAGTTCAGAATTGCAAGTTTTATCTTGACAGAATTTTCAGCAGAGCATGATGAATTATATATAACACTATAAAGTTGTCGAAAAACTAGAAATTCTTTAGTTCTGCATTTTCAAATGTGTATTCCTTCAGTCTTTTTTTATTATATATTGGCCAAGAGAAATTTATTGTCATGACAACATTTCGAAATGAGTTTACTTCTATTGTTAAGTAGATCTTCTTGAATAAGACATGTCAAAATACCTAGTTTTTCATATAGACACAAGCAGTACGTTTTATTGACATTTGTAACTTACATCATTACAATATTATTATTATTATACGTGGAGTAGGTGTTAATTTATGATATCCGCACACAATGTACGTTTCCAATTGCAGCGCAAAGTTAGTAGGTGTTGTTTTATGATTATTCTTCAAATCGCAACACATGAGTTGAAACAGTTGTGCTATTTGCATATTTCTTGGTATTGAGTGATTTTCTATGACCGTTTTAATATTACTTAAACTCTTGTTCTTTTAAGCTGATAGCTACCTGCAGTAGGTAGGGTTTTTTGAGAAGTTGTCTGCTTCTATGTCACATTTGTAAACTATGGATTTTATTCTGCAATTTCCTTGAAGTGGATCATCTAATCAGCTTTAATTCTACAGTTGCATTCTTTCTTGGTTTGATGCTTGGTTGAAGATGCTTTGGTGTTATTCTTTGATTTGGCGAACATGTCTTAAAACATTCAATATGCATATGATTATTTAGGAAAATCAAGGTCAAAGTGAAAAAATGAATGAAGTACCTTAATTATGTATGATGTATGTAATTGGCTACTACTACACCTTACTGAAAAGAATTAGATGGTTTTTTACATAAGATGAAAAAACAATCACACTATTGTTCTGAATTTAGTTCTGAATTGCATCCAGGCAATCTTACAGGTATAGAAAAGAATGAAAATGTACCTTTTTCTACTAGAACAACTATTTGCATTATATATAATTATATAAATCTTTTGAATGTCAAAAGAGTATTTTCATTTTCAATTGGAAACATGGAGAATTATGTGAAGTTGAAGAAGATTGGTGAAGGATCATTTGGTAAAGCCCTTCTTGTCAAAAGGAAATCCGATGGAAAGCAATGTGTTATCAAAGAGATTTGTATTTCCAAGGTATGTTGGTAGATTACGTTTTCAGTAGCCATCACTGGAAGAAGTCATTGAAATGAGGGAGTGAAAAATTTTGATGAATAAAAACTCATAATTTTATTTGTTGCTAAAAATTGTTTTCGTTATTTGATTGATTTTTTTTTTTTTGCTATTCTGATTTTTATCATTTAAAGAACTTGTAGTTAGCAATGCTATTTGTATTGTGCTAACAATCATGCGAGAGAATATTTATTGAAAATGTTATTGAGAAATGATCTTTTATAATTATTATAAACCAAAGTTAAGGAAAAAAAATCTATGTATATTAATTAAAAACATGTTTTTCTCTAGATGTCACCGAAGGAGAGAGAAGAATCAAAGAAAGAGGTTAAGATAGCAATTAATTGCTAATACTTTGAATTCCAATGAAGATCACCAATTTGACTTTCATAAGTCTAAAGGCATAATGAAGAAGAGTTAATGAAATATGCACTAAATTTCCAAAGAATGTTTTTTGAAATTTTCATTGATTCTGTAAAATGAAATACATAAACTTTCTTTTATGAAAATAACTATGAAATAGTTTGAACTGATGTGAACAGCCAGCCAAAATTGAGTTACTAATAAGAATGATTTAATAACAATCTGAACAACTTTGGGATGAATATAACACACAATTAGTGAGAAGGTTTGGCTAAGAAGCTGTGTAGGTGTAATAAACTAGTATCCTGGGTAAAAATGTTTACCAAATCTAACTTTGAAAATGATGTACACAAATCCTGTGTTGAGAAAAGGTGACAAAAAAATGAAGGTGTGCAAAACCTGCAACGAAAATTTGAATCATCTGATTGTGACGATAAAAAAACTGACGTCACAGCACGTGCTACTATATGATAATCGTAAAAAGACGCATGGCCTAACGAAGAATATGACTACAATTAAGAAGATTTTGACCGTAAATTGTAACAAAATTTATCACTCTCTAAAATAAAAGTGTGACACACACTCGCTTTATATATAAGATGATCAAAATACAACACGCATGGTGTGTTTTGATTACCAGTAAAAATTTAAAATATATTTTCAAGGCAAGTAAGAATGCAATAGGGGAGTAAATGGGTGCAATTCTTCTTTTCTTCTCTTTTTCTTGTATATAATTAATTGTTCTAATAAATTGTTATACCCCATTGAATTCTAAAAACAATCAAAAATAGAAGTCTGGTGTATTAGTTCATAACTCAACTAACTATTATGATTTTAAATAAAGTGCCCTTTTTATTCTTAAATTCAACCCTCCCTTATTTATCATGGTACGTCCCTGGATATATTTGTATTTGGTATTTGAGAAATGTTGTTTAATATGTCATTGTTTAGATTAAAGTTTTATCGCAACTAAAACATCCAAAACATTGTCAGCTACTTGGAATCATTTCAAGGTATTGAAATATTGTATTATTGTTAGCATTTATTTTTGATAACATTGATAAAACTTCATTTCATTAAATATCTAGGTGATGGCAATTTGTATATTGTAATGGATTATTGTGAAGGAGGTAAGCTTTTCAATTTTTCCGTGAAATCAGCTTTCATCATTTCATGAATATTGTTCATATTTTCTTCAAACTAGTACTGTTTTCTTAAATGTGTTTTGCTACTTAGGCGATTTGTATAAATTCATTGTTAACCAACGAAGTGTCCATTTGGATGAAGCCAAGGTAAGTTTTTGATTTTTCAACTTCAACTTGACCTACAATCAAGGGGCTGGTTATGCAGATTTTAAAAAAGACAACTTCACTAATCGCTGACGTTAAGAAATATTTTTGTGAAATCATTATCAGTTATCGTTATTTATTGTTGTTGTGAATCAATGAATGAACAATGAATCAGTATGCAGTCATCACATTTTATTGGCAAAATTTGATCTACCAGTTATCATCCTAGTAGTGCAAGTTTAACATCAGAACAATTGAGCTACACCCTCAAAAGCTTCTTTTCAGGCATTTGGGTTGTTATTTTTCAGGTGCTGGAACTGTTTGTACAATGCTGCTTAGCTATAAAACATATTCACGATAGAAAGATTCTACATAGAGACATAAAAACACAGGTATATAATATTATGTCTAGTTTATTTATTTGCTATTTTCCCTTTGGTTTATTTAACTTTTAAATTCACGATGGTTTGTTTTCTTAGAACATCTTCTTGACTAAACACCATATTGTAAAGTTAGGTGATTTTGGTATTGCTCGTGTTTTAAAGAGGTATTGGTCTTTTCTTGGAGTATAATAAGGAATTACAGTTTCGTTCTCATCTGTTTTTTGCATTTTGTATAGAATTATTTTCAATTTCTTTGTGACTTTGTTTACAGCACAATGGAACTTGCCCGCACATGTATTGGCACTCCATACTATTTATCTCCAGAAATCGTGGAAAACAGACCATATAATAACAAAAGGTTTGGTTCCGTTGTGTTCTCTATATATTAATTGACTTGATAGCATATACTGTTGATGTTTATCATTTGTATTGCAGTGACATTTGGAGTCTGGGATGTGTTCTATATGAGTTAGCAACACTGAAACATGCTGTGAGTAGTACTTCAATGTTAAGAATAATTGGCAAAAAGTATTTTTTGTAGCTATTAGTATAAATAATCTATGCCTACATTTTATATGCCTTATATTTTTAGGTATGAATAATGCTCATTATAGTACTTTTGTTTTTTCATCAGTGAACAAATTCCGAAACGCTGAAACATACACAACAACTTGGAATTTTGTGCACATTTTTTACTGTCTTTATTTTTCATTTAAGTTTGAAGCTGGTAGTATGAAGAATCTTATTTTGAAAATTGTCAGGTTGGTGAAAGCTAAATGTTTCAATAATGCACTGTTGTTAGCTGATATGTTTTTCACCTCTCACTTTCAAGTGATATATTTGAGTATTTGTCTGCTCTGTTATGCTAAATTCTAAAGACCAAAATCTTCCAAATATTTGAGAAATCAATTTTTCATGGGCAACTAATAAAAGATTATGTGATCCTTAACACCAGTCTGTGCTCCTGGAATGTTAGAAAAATGATCAAATTTTTTTTATCTCAATGCCAGTATTTATTTTGAGATACTTACCCCTAAGTATGTGAACTTGCTAATATTAAGATCATTTGTGACACTGCCAAAGATTTTCAAAACAAATGATGAAACCTTCAAAACTACATAATTTTTTGTTATCAAACTTTATAGGGCATTTACATCAAGCTTACTGGAAATGTCACTGTATTGCTTCTTCTAATGATTTATTTGTAATCATGTTTCAGAGGATCCTATCCGCCAGTACCAAACAGATACTCATTCGAGCTCAGGTCCTTAGTTGCACAATGCTTTAAAAGAAGTCCATCGTAAGGAAAAGTTTTTTTGTATTTTATCTATCAGATTAACTGTTTTGAATCAAAGTTCTTGTTTTCTTTTTGCGTTTGAATGATATTATTTTCATTATCTTGAGTTAATATTCACGTAGACCGTAAAAGTTCCCCTTCTAAGAATGACAATTTATTACGTTGCAGTGATCGACCATCCATCAATTCAATCTTGAAGAAACCTATAATTCAAAAAAGAATATCAAAATATTTGTCTCCAGAGGTAAAATTTATAAATAATTTATAATTGAAGTTCTAACTTGTGCAAAGATGTCAATTTATCTAACTCATAATAATTTAACATTTGTTTTGTAGTAGTTTTTCATTTAGAAACAGCATCCACAAATAAGTGATGCATTGTTTTTGTTTTTACCTGCAAAACTTCTTAAATTTTAAAGGAAGTTGAATCAGAATTCAGTCACACTATTCTGCATAAACGAAAATTCAATATGGTTGATGCTCCGATATCTCGCCCATCATCTGCAGCTGTGAAGAAAAATGTGTATCCAGGTACAAAGTTGTGGTGATAATGCGACGAATCTCTAATTTTTCATACTTATGTTTATCTGGAACAAACTTTTATTTCAGTCAAAAATGTTGGTGGGCCGGCCGCTGTGTATGGTGTATCCGTTGCGAAGAAACCTGCTCCAATGAGGTAACACAGGAAACAAAACATTTCATCCTGGAAAGTATTAGATGAAATTAACATTTTTTTTTGTGATAATTTTTTTTACTAGACTGCTATATTACTATATTTTACCTAAACTTCACCTGAACTTTACCTGGAAAATCATTCCAAAAAGTTCTCTTCTATTATTAGTTTGAGGGACTTTAAGTGCAAAAAGGGAGCACTAGTTTAATTCCCTTGAAAAATGGAATCAGCTGTAAACATTCTTTTTGTCAAAAACTGTCCTCAGTGTTGATCAATTCAGTGAAAAGATCAGTTTTGATAACAATACCTCAATTTCTTTCAGAAGAGGAGATAAACAACAAAAACCAATCGCACAGGTTAGTGTTTTCTCCTGACCTGCTCATCATTTGGGTTGATGATAGGCCTAATGGCCTAAATGTTTATATTTTCAATCTTAGCGGATAAATTCATCATCCGAACAAAAAAAGGCACTTGATGCACGGGAGCGTAGACGTAAAGAAATTTTAGCACAAGAGAAAGAATACCATGATTATATGAGTAAGATACAAAAGCAGAGATGGGAAAAACATCAGGTATTGTCTTTATTAGTTTTGAGGCTGCTGTGAGGTTTTAAGAGTTCATATTATATGATGTCTTAGGCTGCTCATATTAATAAAGCTAGAGAGATGGGATGGAAAAACGTTCTTGGATCCGATGAGGTAGAGCAAAATTTCTACTATGATGATATTATGTGTGTCTTCTAGCTTTAAGTTTGCAGTTTGGTACACTAACTTATCTGTGAAATATTTTTGTTTTCGTTATTAAGATAAAGGTGGATGCTCAACAGAAAAAGCCTGTTATATCTGCGGTAGGTTGTCAGTTTATAGATATTATTTTCATTTTTTATTTTTATGTCTAACAAGCATAGGTGTAAGATGTCATCTATTTACAGATTAAGCCAGAAAACATCAGCAGTCTTCCAAAGAAGCCTCAAAATCGCTCATTTTGACAAAATAAAACCAAAATTCGATTTATGTTTAGGTGAAAAATAAAGATCCAATGAAAAAATATCAACCGTATCAAAATGAAGAAAAAGTTGTTGGTAAACCTGTAAATCAGCATGCTCTCGAAGAAAAACCTCTTGTAAAACCTTTGAATGCATGGGTGGAGCCAAAAGCCAATGTGTAAATATTGTGATCTCTATTACTGCCTTTCTTCAACTTCACCTTCAAAAATAAATAAATAATAAATAAATAAAATTTATTCAAAACCCGATCAATCCACTTCAGTGCATTAAATGATATTTCTGTTTGTCAGTGATGTGAGGCAGCTGATTTTTCAATTCTATATACATGGTTCTGTCAGTGAGTCTGTCAATGATGCTGTTCTCATGATTTTAACTTTTTTCTGCCCATTTCAAATTAGAAATTTCTAAAAATATATATTTACATATTTTTTTCTGTATTGTTATGGAGTTATTTCAAAACTTGAGGATTTTTCAGTGGGAACAAGTTATTCTTTGGAACGACACCCTAATGTATTTTTACCTGTCAGCCAAGCCTTAAAGAATTAAACTCTGTTCTAGACATTGTTTCAAACAGCGTAGACTTTAAAGCCACCAGCTTCTTGTTTTATTTATTTATTTATTTATTTATTTATTTATTTATTTGGTATTGTTTTACGTGGCTAGCCTCACTCAGTTGCTACTGCATCTGCTTTCCAGGAGGGGCCACGGCTTAGGTTGGAGGCTCTTAGGTTGGTTGCTCTCAATTTCATCATGTTTACCAATCTTGTTTATCCACTTCAGGATAAGTGGTCCAAATATGGGCCCTGATGCTGTTGAAAGAGCAAGGATACTAGATGAATTCTGGAATCGTAAGAAAGAAGCAGCTGCAAATAAAGCCCGCGAAAAACAGGATATATATGGAGGTGTCCATCAAGTGAGTAGCATCAACTGTATTTTGACTGATTACGCAGTCCACATTTCATAGGAATGTGTTTAGAATAACCGAAGTTTGAATAAGTGACTTACTTCTAGAATGTGGAAAACAATCCGTTGCTTCAATTTCATAATCAACAAAGTATGTTGTTTTTGGTCAAATATTCTTCAGATACTGCTGTGATGTCTTTTTTTTCATTCTACCTATGTGTAACTGTTGAAAAATATTTTATTTCTTCTGCATATATTTCCCTGAAAAACACTCTCTCTAAAAACTTACAAAATTTGTCACAGAAATATGTCTAGAACGTTCTATCTGGTCGTTCTAGTAAGTTCTGGTATATTCTTCATTATTCTGATGTTCTTGAATGTTCTTCATTATTCCGGAATGTTCTTTCAACAAGAGTTGCCTATTTCAACAGTAACTTGCTTGTTCTATGAAGTACTTATCTGTTCTATGAAATACCTATCTTCTGTTTTGATATTGTTCGTTGCATTTAGTGGCCTTTCATGCTAAACAAAAAGAAAAACCCCCTGTTTATCCTGTTGGAAGACCTAATAGAGAAACGGTAAGTTTCTCAGTGACGGGGGAGGGTTTTTTGATTAAATTCTGTTTTTACCATTTTCCAGATTATTTGTGTGATGTTTATATCAGTACTGTTCACAAAAATTTTTCATTTTTTGATGTAGATGTAGTTTATATTTATCTTAATCTTTCCAGGAGTACCTTAGGCAACTTGAAGCCATCCGTAGGCAAAATTACATGGATAGAAAAGCAGGGCAAGCCATTGGTGGTGCACCTGGACAATTATATGACCCAAAACACAGAGAGAAATTGGTGCAACATGGTGATCCTCGCTTTGATCCAGATGCCAGGAAAAAGAAAATAGAGGATCTGAAGGTTGGATTACTTTTGTTGTTGTTGTTGTTGTTGTTGTTGTTGTTGTTGTTGCTTTCATTTTTGTCTAACTAAACTTTTGTAGAAATTGATTATTTCAACATATGTGTCTTCTTAAATGCAACTAAATAGTCATATGTGATACATGGTAAATCATTATTGTTATTGACAGAAGCAAGCTGAAGAACGATCAAACTTGTTGAAGCAGCAATTAGAAATGAGGAAGAAGGCAGTTGCAGATCGACTGGAGAAAGAGCGACTAGAGAGAATTGTAAGCCATTGTGAAACTGCTGGTTAAGAAGGATTAGTCACTTTCCACTGATAAGGTCTTCAAGAAGTAGAAATAAGTAGTTTAATATGTATACGAACATTGTTTTGCTTTTTAGAAACAGCATCAAGAACAAAAGAAACCTGTAGAGAAGTTAGTGTTTCTTCTTGAAAGTTGAATGGATAAGGATGTGGTCGATCTATCATTCTAATCGTTTAACGTTTCTGATTTAGGTCGAATGTGGAAGAAAGAAAGGACAGAAATATTGCAAAAATTGCACAGGAGAAGAAAGTTGCAGTTCCATCTGTTGGATTGGAGACGGCCATGCATCAAGTAGCTCCAAAGCTTTTTAGATCTTGCTCTGAAGTACGTGACATAACTTTATCATTACTATAAAATAAGTCTTCACACTGTAGTGGAAATTTATGTTTTGGGCGTGGTCTATATTTTCATTAAAACACTAGATTTAGAATAACACCATGCACTAAGAAGCACTAAGACTTACTTTTTATGGTGCAATTCCACACACCTGTATTTATGAAAGCCTTTGCGATACTATTACAAAAGTATTGCAAATGTCTAATCACAGGTCTGTGTAATTAAACAAGACATGGCAAAGTCGTGCGATAATAAAAAGGTACATTAAATGTGTTTTTTATTAATTTTAGGGTGATATTAAAGAACTGATGAAACCATCGAAGAAAGTGGAAAGAAGGGTTTGGGGTGGTGGGCATGCGCCGTTTCCTATAGCTTTGTCAAAAATGGCATTGGAAATTACTTCGTCAGCCATGGAAGGTAACTGTTATTTTTTTGAACTTTTTGTTTGCTAAGGCTGTTGCTCCACCATTGTTAGTGTTACTGCGTGCGTTTCTAAAATAATTCTGATTGTTAAGTTATTTCTTCCTTTAGCAACAATTGAAAAAGGTACAGGTCGTCCTGATAAACTATCCACAATATCGGCGAACAACGAAGATGAAGAAGGCACGGAAGTAGCATCTCGTAAGCAATGGTTACCTGAAGGCAAAACGCAATTTATCTCCATATTACACGGTAAAGATTTGGTGGCTACAGAAATGCCAACGATGACAATTAAATCGACCGATTCGGACGAAAATAACCTTGTTGAGTCAGATCTTAATATGAACGGTAATATTAAAAATAACCAGGTTGGCAAGACAATAACTATATCGTCTGAAGACAGCAACGAGCCTTCAAAGCGTATTGGGGAGACGATTACAATTTCTCCCAAATCGAAACCCTTAAATGCTGGTGAAACTATTGTTATCCCACCTGGTAAATCCTTTTTGCGGAATTCATCTTCTTCACCGACCAATGACCAGAAGAGCGAACAGAAAATGACGAACTGTGTGGATGGACAGCAAATCGCTTCAACGAAGGACTTCTCGAGTCCAATATCACCTTCAAATATACTTAAATCCGACAAAGATGTGCAAAAGAACAGTGAAAACTCTCTGTCAGCTGCAGCTTCAGAAATGACGTCAGACAAAGATATCGCTGTTGTTGATTTAGAGAAAGACAACGTTAGTGATTCTCAAATATCCCTTCAACAGGATGCTTTGAACGAAAATGAAGAAAAAGAACATACAAAAGCAAATGAAAATAAAGAACATATAACTAAAACCGAAGATAAAGAACATGCGACAAAGAAACCTATCAATGCTTGGCAAGCTGAAGGTAATAAGGTGTTTCTCTCGATCATATTCTCTTGAAATAGCCTTAAATATATTTCTGATGATTGTAACATTTTGTTGTTTTACTAGATCTACCTACCCAACAAGAGGAAAAGCATGAAATACTTCTTAACCAAGACAGTGATGAGAACAAAAGCTCAGAGTAGGTATTTCTATTCGGGGACATTTGGTTTGCATGATTCTACCTTTCAATACTTTGTTCCCTTCAGTAACTTGGATGAGTTTACTATTTTTCTGTTATAGATGCTTTTTCACGCCAGACCGTACGCTGGGTTTGCAAACTGGTTGTTATGATGTTAGCGTTAAGGTATGTTTGCCTTGTTTTCTCATTTTTCATCCATTTAAGTTGTCGGTGGATTGAGTAAGCATTGGTTTGCCTCTGCTGTTGATTTTTCTAGCATTTGAGGACATGTTCAATGCCAGATTTGCGATTGTTGGAAGCTAACTCGTCCCCAAGCTCATCTCAAAACTCATCTCTTGAAGAGAGTTACGGTGACGAAGAGAATGGTGATGATGAGAAACATATGTATGTATTCTTTTGAAAT
The DNA here is from genome assembly GCA_027922465.2 of Turritopsis dohrnii. Classification (NCBI taxonomy): domain Eukaryota; kingdom Metazoa; phylum Cnidaria; class Hydrozoa; order Anthoathecata; family Oceaniidae; genus Turritopsis; species Turritopsis dohrnii. Next base: position 631,874 of record BQMF02000240.1, on the reverse strand, counting down.
GTTGTGAAGCTGTGATTGACATAATTTAAATCTTCACTTATAAACCGTTCTTTTGCATTAATAGATTACCGATCCAGAGTGAAAGAGGAAACCTAAAAGTAGAAGATCTCGAAGGAGAGGTCTTGACAAAGGATGATGATGAACAAGAACAAGAAATTCAAGACGATCAAAAGGAAAAAGACGTGATAGTCAGTGATGAAAAGGAGATGGATGAAGATCAGGTTGATGAAGAATTGGAGGAGTTTGAGAGCATGCTGGAATCGATGAGAGACGTTCTCAGCAGTACTGGTGAGTACAGCAGTTTCTTAAATACTTATTATTAAACTGCCTTGGCCTTGATCTCACTTATAAATCTTTTGATAGCACATTCACCCATGTCAACCTGCGTCAATAACAACAACAGAAAAGACAATTGTATGTGGTTTGTTTTTGTTTATGGGTTTTATAACTTCTATTACCGAAAGGTAATTTGGTCTCGTCCGAAATAAATTACATCGTAATGTGGACAAAATCTACAACTGTGAAAATGTTTTTCACAATGTTCGTCGACTACACAGGATGGTTGATTGATATCTTTGGTATTATAGACGGTGACGAAGCGGTTGTGGATGTTGATGATGAAAAGGACGACGATCAATGGGAATCAAATGGTGTGACGATCAAAACATTTTTATGATATTTGGAAATTCCAACGAATGATAATAATCAGCTTTGTAATTTCTTATAGATGAAGAACTGGAAGATGAAACTAATGTTGTAGTCTCCACGAAAACGAAAAAACAAAAAAGTAAAGACGCCCAGATGAAGGAGACGTTGTTCTCCAGGATCGAAGAGTCTCGAAAGGCACTGGAAGACCAACTCGGGCTTGATGTGTTTTTAAAAGTATATCGCCACGTCCAGGTTTGTTGGCCGTTCAAACTATTTTCTTTCGCATCAGTAGTAGAATTATTCCCTATAGATCATTTTCAATCTTTCTGTTTCCGTTTGCCAGACCATTCAAGATAACGAAGATGATGAATTGGAGTTGGATACAGCTGAAGTAACTGAACTCCTCGGCGATAAAGAATATCTTTATCAAAAAATCTTGTATTTAGTGATGGCCGACTCAGCTTACTGTGAGGGTAGGCTTTAATAATGTTTATAAAACCCATACGTTGATTTTAGAATACCCCCGGTGGCGAAAATTATTCCAAGTAACCGAGTTTCTCCTCCTCGTTCTCCTAAAATTGGACAATTCGGGCCACAAATGGACAAAATTTTAGGCTCTTCAAGTGTCATAAATATTTGCACTAAATTTAATTGGAGTTTGCGAGGGATTTTTCAGATTTGGCCAAAATTGGACTAAATGTCAAGTGTTTTATAAGGATTATAATCCTTTTGATGTCTTTTGAGACCTGTAGTCAGTCAAAGGCTCCTAATGGGCTGATACGCTGCTTTAAAAGTGCATTGGAATGGAGTATCGAGATACGACTTGACTGAGACTAGAACACGAGCCTCAGCTGTCGAACTCAAAACTACTAACCACAACATCATCGCAACAGTCCTAAAAGGGTTCAAAGGTCTTTTTGAATAGAAATGTAAGAGTATCCCGAGATCAATAATTTCCCCAAAAAGTCTTCAGATAAAAACTCGAATTCCAGGTTTGATTAAAAGAAACAAGAGCCAGATGGCGCAAAACGGTAGCAGCAATTGTACTTAAAGTTATCAAAGGTTACTACAAAGTTCTTTGAGGCTTGTGTTTTTTATCTCACTGGTGGAAAACAGGCATAAACGATAAATTTGTTAAAATGATTAGTTAGTGTAAAAAGGGTCTAATCATAAACCACCAGAAATTAATTTATAAGAATTATACATGCGTGAGCTGTATATGATTTTTTTATAAAGGCCCTGTTAGACGGTAAACTATTCGCTAAACTATTCCTTAAAATAGAAACAGAAAATTATTCTAATAATTTAGTTTATGTTCAAATACACTGTTAAACTAATCAATAAACTAATACGATAAGTTATGGGTTATAAGTGTAAGGTTCATTCATTCATCATGGAAGAAGCAGTTGAAGAAGTTTTAGTTTGTTCAAATATTGCTTCTTCATGTATGGTGTATAGCGAATCTTTTGAATTCCGGAAAACGAAACAGAAAATGTTAAGTGAAAGATTATTTTAGAGAACGTGACCATGGAGCATTTGACTTTTCAAGAATTGAGATTAAACGATCTATATCTTCAACTTTTTTTATAGCTTCAATAATTTTACCGTTAGCGTCGACGCGTGCATTTTTCTTCATGTACAATTGTTACTTTCTTGATGGAATTTGTCCTAAACCCGTTGCATTAACCTTGTGCAACACGTGTTTGATGATTTAAATGTCGGTATTCTTTGAACTTTGCTAAACTATTCGGAATAAAATCAAAATGATTTGATTTTATTCGAAGCTAAATTAAACTATTTTTTTGCTTCTTTCAATAATTTTTGAATAGTTTACGATACAATACACGATAAATTATTTCAAGCCCCCAAGCCCCCCCTAATTCTACGTCCTTGTTATGTACTTTTGAAACAAAACGCAATCTAATGTTTGTTATAGAAAAGCTTCCAAAATTCGAAGGCTGCGTTCCTTCATTAGAACTTATATTGCGTTATTAGTAGAGTCACGCAGACTCTAAATCGCAGACTAATTGCCATTTCGGCCGGAGTAGTAGTAGGAGGAGGAGGAGGAGGAGGAGTCCATGGGTGTTTTAATACGGTATTCGCTATCGCTGCTACCGTAAAAAAGAAAAATGGATACGATACGTTTATCAGTCTGTTGAACTCAAATCTAGAATTGATTTTCTTCAAGGGGACTTGCCAAAAATCTTGTGAACTGTTGAAAAACTTATATTATTTTTTGATTAACCAAAAACCTCATTTTATTTTTCTAGGTAATGACGGCATGTCGTGAAACGATTCGGCATTATGAGATTGTCAACAATTAACTTTAGACGTCAATGTAATGGAGGAGGGAACGGATAATGGATGAAAAAGCTCTCAATGGGCATATTTAAGGATAGAAATGCTATAAAATGATTTAATTTATTTATATGATCAGATTTTAATTTCCGGGTAATAATTCTTCCTTCGCAAAGTGAGGAAGATGAAAAAATCCTCTCAAAAGAATAATTTTTAAGTTTTCCGTTTTTGAATAACGCGTTTAAGCTACACGCGACATTTTTGGAGAATATTCTACATTTGTACGATGCAGGTGCTGCAATATTTATCATGAAAGTTTTATGTGAATTATTATATCCAGAAATGAGAAATAAATCTGGTAGAAAAATGGTACTTTGTGAATTATAATGATAATTTATGACAAGTTATGTTAATGTAATATCCATCAAAAACTTATAATTTTACAATTGCAAGATCGTTATCTTCCAAATTACTTCTAATCTAATCTAATCCGGATGGCTTGAAAGTTTAGAACAGGTGGAATGACATGGTGGTTTTACAGTAAATATCGAAAGCATTAACGCTTTAAATTACCTATCTGTACTATTTCCTCACATATTTCCTTTAAAAGAAAGTTTGGGTCTACTTGGTTTCTTAAGAATGAAGAGGTAGTTTATCGGTTTATTGGTGTCGTCATTTTTAATTGAAATTTGTAATAAACTACATGCCGTTTCTTGCGGTAGGTTTCTTTTTTTCTAGAAACGCTATCTTCTACCATTTTGAGTCACGTGGCTCTTGTTTTAATTCCCCATTCCACGAGATTATGATGGCTGGCAGCCATGTGTAGCTCGGAGAAGGGTTATTACAGTATTTAAAAATAATGATTAAAATTATTTAGCACGTCGAGCATTAAATCGGGGGAAAGAAGAGTGATTCTGTTCATACATCATTTTTGACATTTTGTCGTTGGCCTGCAATTAAACACCTGCACCACCCAATATCAAAATCTGTTTGGATAACGAATATCACCTGAAGTTATCCGCCGTACTTTATGTCTCTCACGAGGGAGAGTTTTTTTACTGTATTAACTTTCTTCGCGAAGACCTACGGCAATTCATTTCGCATGAAATAAACTTGTTAGCTGATAACTCGAGATTGATTATGACATCATTATAACTCTCACGTTAAAGAACTAAAAAAAACTCGAAAAATGACCTATCAACTGCATTAAAGAAGAATCTTCCAAGTTGCACGAAAATGTTGTGACGGAAGCGGGATTCGAACCCGCGCCACCGCAGTGACTGGTGCCTAAAACCAGCGCCTTAGACCACTCGGCCATCCCGCCTTATTGACCTGCGGCTTTATAAATATCTTTAATTTTAATTGAACTGTAAACTTTCTTCACAAAAAAATGAAAACATTGGACAACAAGAAAACTCAATAATTATATAATATGTTGAAATTCTTCAAAGAAATATTACTTGGTAAGAGGGTGAACCAAATGTTTGCAAATTTTGAAATGGTCAAATCTTGAGGATCAAAAGGTTACGGTTTCGTAGTGTAGTGGTTATCACGTTCGCTTTACACGCGAAAGGTCCCCGGTTCGAGCCCGGGCGAAACCATGTTTTACCTCAGAGGTAATTGGACAGCTTAAGTTACCATCTTTGATGTTCTGAAATCTATGTTTGTGTATATTTTCTGAGCTTTATACCTTCACCTTCTTTCCAGTAAATAAAGTAATTAATCATGTGAGTTTGGTCTCTCGAGGAGAAAAGAAGAAAAATATATGATATTATTCATCATTTAGGAAGAAAGAAAGAATTGAAGTTTAATAAAAGTTGTCATCATCATCTCTCTCTTTCTCTTCCTGTTCTTTCTTTCTTCACTCATCTTTTCTATTTCATTGACGATTCCACGATGCACCACGCACTAACATGAACTACTTTACGATTACTTCTCTCTTGAAGAAGAAAAAGAAAGCCATATATATGATGGTGTGTGGCCAGCTAACAATCTTCTGTCAAGCTTGCAAGCATATTCATGTGATATAAACATTATTTATTATGATGTTGTGGGAGTTTTAGAGCTATCTTTCTTCATTTCAAGCAATCTTTGATAAAAATGATATTTACATATGTTGGCACAGACAGCAGAGAGGTTGTTGATAATTAAATGTTAAATGTTTTCCTTTTGGCAGATTATTTCAAAGTAACAAATTATACCTTGAAGATGGCATAAGAGCTGAAAAGCTTAGTATAATAAAATTATTGTAGTATTTTATACTTTAATATTCCTCAAATTATATCTATATATATATACAATGTATAATTTATTATTTAATAGAGTATCTCTCTCTCTGATGTGTGTGTATAACTTTTAATTTGTCACTTTGGTTACCTAGAATTAACCATGTGACCAATATATAAAATATATAAAATGTTATTTGTAATGTTATTTTCAATCTCAATTTTGTACTTCTGTGTTCTGCAAAAACATGAGAAAAGTCCATTTCATCCATCGTCTTTGGATCGTTTGTACAGCATTTGGGCTAACGAGATTCTCAGCCATTCTAGAGTGTCACGGGGTCTTCTAGCTATGATTTTTAAATCAACAGTTTTAAGTAGCGACGGAACAATTCAAGAAGAAAAAGAAGATTACGTCACGTAAATGAATGAAACATAAACACGTACACCTGTGTTTAGTTAACCTGTTTTATAATTCAAAAAGTTATTGTTCAGTTTGAAGATCCTTCTCTGAAATCGTGGAAAACGCTAGAATTGCAGCTTCTGGAGACATTGTCCCCGTATGAACATTAATGCTAATGATAAACATCTATTCTATAATAGTGAGTGTGTGTCACACTTATTTTAGAGAGTGATAAATTTTGTTGAATTTTACGGTCAAAATGTTCTTAATCGTGTTCATATTCTTTGTGAGGCCATGCGTTTTGTTATGATTGTTATAGTAGTACGTGGCGCAACATCAATTTTTTTTATGATCACGGGGAATCATTGCATTGCATCCCCAATCGAATGCGATGTTTTGGGGGAAATATCTCGAGAACCAATAGGGATAACTCATGTTTTTTAGGGTCCATGATACGAGTGATAGGGTGACGCATCATTTGGGACTAAAGTTTTCTTGGTACAGCGGCTATGACGTCATCAAAATCTTTGATCAACGATATCTCAACTTTTTTATCAGTTTTTCGAGCTCTACAACATGGTATATACATTTTCCGTTTCCAATTCCCAAATTGAAGTTTTTGTCACAGGGTTTGTACACGGGAAAGGCGAATTTGACACATCCTTTTTGAAGTTAAACTTGGTAAAAATTTTTACCCGGGTTACTAGTATATATATATATGTGTGCCAAATATTGAATAAATCATAAGACCAGATTCAGTCATCAGTCTGGTTGGTGAAAGTATAACATGTTGTGTATCTAGGGTGTTAACTTGCATTTCTGATAGAGACCCATATCAACTTGATGTTGCCATCATTCTCTGAGCAACCAGCCTTGGTAAAATAACTAAATGTATATAATATAAATAAACTAGATGTATATACTTTAATTTTAGCATGGGAGATCAGAACTAGACAAGTGTTTTTCCACCCAATCACATTAAAATGTGGTTGCTAATGTCAAGCATTCCGTCATGGTTGTTGAATTGGGTTTGTTAAAAATAGATGGACTAAAAATGTAATGGCATCTTCAGGAATAGCACCTTTATTGAAGCCAGTTGAGAGTTTAAATCAGAAATGGTTGGATAGAAATCCTTTGGTAAGTCATCCTCCTTGTCCTCTATAATTACGTTTTGTGATGATTTAACAAGTTAGGGTTAGGGTAAAGGTAAGGGTTACCCTAACCCTAATCACAGACCTTATGATTTACATTGGCCTATGTTTTGAGAGAACCTTGCATTATCAGGCAAGTTACAAATGAGAAGATGTTCGTTATATTCAATAGGATTGAAATTAAGCCTTTGTAATCAGTGCAAGAAACACTTTAAAGTAATTGATCAACAAACTAAGCTCAATAAAGTTCAATTCTGACAATGAAGGAATAGACAAAAGAATACGGTAAAAATTACTGAATTCTATTCAGTATACTGTAGGACAAACATCTCATTGACTTGTTGAATTGCAGATTACCATAAAACCATAATTTCAGGACATTGTAAAAGATGAATGCTTGTTCAATTGGTACAACGAATTGCTTGCAGAGAAAGAAATTTATATTCGTCCAGAGAGTTTCTTGAATCGAAATGGTGTAGCATCACATCAAAGTTCCAATGGTCATTTTTATTGTGGACAAAACATTCTCAATTGTCAGTGTTGCAATGAAACATGTGGCCCATTGTATGGTTGCAACTGCAACTTTTGTAAGGAGATTGAAGAGAATGTGAAGGGAGCTGACAAGACAAACAATATATTCTTGATGTTGGATGCTTGGGCTTGGGGAGAATTGCCAAGTCAGGTGGAACTTCAAAATTTTGCAAAATGTGTTGCTCACAGACAGTTAGAACAGTTCAAAAAATCAACTGAATCAATCTCGCTTATGCAGAGACTGAAAGCCCGTGTGTATGTGTATGCACGCTTCTTGGCTTTGTATTCTAGCACTTGTTTTATCCCGAAACAAAAAGAAGAAAATGTAGTGTGTAGAACTAGTTTAGTGGCTGATAGCAGGTACGGTATTATAATTTTTCACTAGAACTCTATTTGAAATTGTGTTGGGTAGTCATTAATCAGTGGGAGCTTTGAAAAATGCTTTTGGGTATATATTACTATTTTGTTTTTGTCCAAAAATCCTTAATTTTGAAAAATCGGTAAGGCCACAATAAATTGATTTTCCATTTTGTATAAGCCCAGACATCCATAAGATAATAGCACATTTGGCATATCCATTGTCAGACACCTATACAGAAACAGACAAAACTTTAACTTTAAGTTTGCCATCTACTTGTGTATTTTTTAATATCAACTTTTTCTTAATTTTCCAAGATTGCCAGCACAAAATGTTTTGTAAGTTATCAGTGTTACCCATGGAGATATTGCTTTTATTCGTTCTAGTGAATATTTTTAAGTCAATGAAGTCTAATATGTTTTGGTGTTGTTATTTGTAGCAGTCAACACCATATCACGTCAGAGCACGAACTGGAAAAGTCCGGTTTGAATCTGTTCTTAAAGTACACTTTTAAATTTCTGAAAAATGCCTGGAGCAAAGGATTTGGGTTGGGTGTTTGCTCTGAGATGTTGGATGAAGCTGTTCTTATGTTTGAAAACATTGACAAAGTGTTGCTCTCAGAAAACACTAAACATGGTGGAACACTTGTAGACATGTTAAACCAATCTATCATGTTTTTGGAAGAAATTTTAACAAGGTATGTATCCCTCTAAGAAGTTTACTGAACTTGTCGAAGGAAAATTACAGTTAGTATGTATTATACCTTTTTCTCTATTGAGTGATGTTGTTTTAAGAAAAATTCAAGGTCATGTATATGTACATGAATATTTCTCATTTCTCAACTTGTATTCTTTCACTAATTTCATTTGTTTTACAGTAACAGTTTTTCCATTCCTTTTGTACTATAATTTATGATATATTTCATATATAAAGATACTAGTTTTAGTTAGAAGTTTCAGTAAAATATGTAATGTTTTATATTCTTGTCTTTTTAAGCGAGGATTCATCTTATCTACCAATTAGAGACAGAAAATCAATTGTTGTTCTTTTGTTTGAACTTGTATTTCAAAATGCATCATTGGCAAGTTTCCTTCGTGTAATTTTGGTATGCTTGAAATTATCTGAGACGGGTGTTCTGGAGTACATCAATCTCTCTTCTTACATTCGGAAGTATTACAAATTTTCAACACAAATGGACTTTCTTCCTGACATTTTGAAACATGTAAGACATTTTTACAAGTCAAGTCTTTAAAAATATGTTTTTACACCACCATTTCTTCCCAAAGCAGTGATGGATTAAAACATGTTTTTTTTCATTATTTTAGTATAATAAGGATGCACTTAGCAAAGAGTCAAGTTGGAACCCTATTTCTTGCATGACAGATTTGCCTGGTACCATTATGTCAGTTACAGATGAAGAGAAGATGTCAGATAATATCAGGAAATTAATGCATATATTGCTTTTGAGCATGCAACCTTACATAACTGAAGAAAACAAAGTAACAGATGTTCTTTAGTCACGATTGAAAGTTTTTTTTTATGTAGCCTTGAAATTGTTTAAAAATTCATTTTTAGGAGTGTAAAAAATGTTCAGAAGATCTTCTTGTTTGGGGAAATTTGGAGTTACTAAGTTCTCTAAAAGAAGAAAAAATGTCGATAAAGATTGCCACAATATGTTGTACTGAAAGTTCTGTCATTGTGTTGACGCTAGATGGGAAGGTTTTTTGGAGTGAGCATAGCAAAGAAACCATGGTATGATTATATGACAATCTAAATCTTGAAGATTTTGAATGAAAAAATGTTCTAATACTAAATTTGGTAACTTATTTGTGCATTCTCTCCTTTTTTTTTTTGTTTAAGTCGTTACAGCCATATAAACAAGTTGAGATGCTGGTCATTATCAAGATAGCTTGTTCTTATGCTGGGCATTTTGTTGCATTGACTAGTCAAAAAGAAATCTTCACATGGCATCATACTGCAAAGTAAGTGTTTTTAGTTCTTTTGTTACTTTGCAATGTGAACACTTTTGGTCAACCTAGACATAAGTCAGTATAGTATTATTTGTAAGGGAATTATAAAGACCTACTAGTACTACAAATTTTCAATAAAAATGTTCTTCATTGCAGTGACGTTATCACAATTTTGCCCACTGGGAAGATACCAGAAATTCATTGTTTATATATATATGTAATATTGCATGTTTGTTCTGAGGCCTAAGAATTTAAGGGCTGTACTTGTTCCATTACATTTCAATATCATTTACATTTACAATACATTTCTATAATCGATACTTTAATCCATCCAAATTTTTGCCGATAAGGTCAGCAGGAAGCGTTGTTTGTGTTAATATGGTGTTAATAATTTTATTTTTAGCTAAATGTTTACTTGTTTCTTTAATATTTCAGTTCCTTTGATTTATTGTGTACTGTTCCACTGCAATTGAAAGGTGAAGTTTTGGAAATCTATGCTGGATATAGTTACTATGCAGTCATATCAAATAATGCAGAACTATGTTTATGGGAAAACAGTTTGTCTGGACGCCCAACACATGGTAACCACAGCCATATTTTAACTCATCAGAGTTCAGTTATTATTTTCTTAATGAAAGCTCACCAATATCAACCTTTTAGATCACCACAACGAGCAGTTCTTTCCAAGATACAGCACTGAATTTCGTGATGATCCAGTTATTGATGTTGCTTTTTCTCAGTACCATAACGAAGTGATTCTTGTTAGCAAATCAGGTTTGTTTCAATGAAGGGGCATTATGTAACCAATTTTAAATCTTGACCAGTAGCCTAAGAACTCTGTCTCTAGCAAGTGAGTTGCTTACAGAGATCTTCAAATTGCTTCTCTTTTTTTTAGGAAGGATTTGGTCATGGTTGAATGACCAACTTGCATTATTGTTTAATGAATCACTGGACATAATCAAAGTTCATATAGCCAAATATTTTTATGTTGCACTTAGTAGTTCAGGTCAGGTGTGGAGATGGTAAGAAAATCTTTTGTTCAGGAGATATTTTTTGAATATTTCTTTGTTTACTTTTAAATTATTGTGATAAAAAGAAAAACTAACAGTAATTAGCAATGTGATGTTTGATACTTCGAAAAAATTAGGATCACCATAAAAGGAGATTTTAATGATTGGGAAAAATTAGACATTATACACTTATTTTTTGTTTGATATAACTGTCCTTCATTTGTACCTGTCGAAGAAACAAAAATTTTGAAATAATTGTGTAACTGAGAAACTGTAGTAGTCCAACTTAATTGTTTTCATGTCAGACATAATAATAACTTTGTGTTTTACTTCTTTCACTAATAGGGGACGTGACCATTTCAACAAAGTGAAAACTGGTGATACGATCAAACTAAAATCGGTCGAGAAGTTAAATAAGCAAAATGTTTTAGCAATCAGCACTGGCGCTTATCACTGTGTAGCTCTGACTGACTCGTATAATGTTTTCTGTTGGGGAGGACTTGGTGGAAAGGAGGAGGATGAAAGTTCTATTAGAGAACCAATACTTTTAAAATCAGTCAGTGAAATTGGTATCAGTCAAATAAAAGCTGGTCCACACCAGGTGAGAAAACATCTTAAGAGATGATGATTATAGTGACTATCTTCAATTTTTTGTTATGTAACAGTTGCAGCTCAAATAACCCAACTGTGTGTTTTACTAAAACCTCATTAGCGATGGTGAAACCAGGCACTTATTCAATGAAATGTATTTACTTCAATAGTGATAATCAAGGAAACTATTCTTGTTATTATATATGTTTCCTTTTATTTTTATATATAATTCTTTTAGGGTTTCTTAGGTTTTTTAGGTATTAATGCCAAAACAATAAAAGACAATATAAGGCCATTTGCAGTTGAATGAACTTTCAACTGCAAATGGCCTAAAAGAAAAATCAACAAAATCAACAACAATGTCTTTATTCCAGATATTTTGTTGGTCAACTGTCCTCACAAAAGAGATACAGAAAAAAGTTCCATTTTGTATTGACGTAAAGAAGGAAACCTTTGAAATGCTTGAGAAATTGCTATCACTTACAGAACACCACAAAAACAAACAGTTGAAAGACACATTGATGTATTCATGCCTTTCTCTGTTAAAATTACAGGTGACTATTTATCTTGATAGTTCTTCGGTTCATTATATATTTTATATATACAGTGTAAGTTTTTCTCTGCTTCTTGGTTTTGACAAATTATGTTTACATTATAAATTGTCTTGCTTTCTTTTGCTTTGAAACATGCAGGGTTTTTTCATTGTTATGAAGTAGATAATTTACTTTTAAACTAGTTTTTTGCTGCAAAGAAATTTGACATTGCTCCTAATGAACTTGGTTTCGATGGAAAGAGTAAATTTGCCATCCCCTTAAAAGATCTTGTTATGCAGTTGATTTTGGATGACAATACCGTATCATGTGTCAAAAGTATCACTAAGCAGGTATTAGAGCATGGCTGGCAGTATCTATTACCAAATGCTGATGCAAGAGCAAAGACCCTGTCAAGATTCTTGAAAATAAGAACAGGTAAAAGTTTGTCCTGTGTAAAATTTGCTTTTGATTACTTGTGCAATGGTGACGAGAATCGAGAATGAGTCTCTTCAATCTTTTTGACATATTCACCCTTCTAGTTTTGTTGAAAACTGCCATTGTAGTTTACCTTCATCAATGACAATTGTTCATTTACGTCAATATGAATCATCACCATCAAGTGTTTTTTTTTTAAATTTTTATAGTTCCATGCAAAGACAATCATGCTTTTATGTTGAACCTGTTAATGAATTGTTTAAAGCAGAAAAATGGATTGGAAAGAATTCTTGAAGATACCCTAGATTGCATGGTTACTAGTCATCTTGAGGATGCGCAATTTGAAACGCATCTAAGCACAATGCATATATTATTGAAAGAGTTATTCCTAACATCTGTCGAACTGAGCCTGACTTGGCTCCAGAACATTGATGGAGACATCTCATATGGACTTATTAACAAAACATTAGAAGTTATTTTACAATTTCAACGTTTTTTATTTGCTCGAATATTCATTATTAGCAAAAAAGATGTCTGTTGGCCGGCACGGTGTAAGAAAACATTTTTGCTTTGTGCTTCAGTTTTATAGTAAGTCAGAAATCTAATTTATGTTGTGGTTTTAGGCTATGTATACGACCCCACACCAACAATAAAATGCCTTACAAAAATATTGGGCTTTTATATGTCACTACTGCAAACTAGTTGTAAGTCAATATTAACTTGCAAGCTCCAAAGTACCTTCAATTGCAGTGCATTGATGTGCAGCCCCGTTGGTTTTCTCTTTCACGAATTCATTGGTTGTATGATTATCTTGCAAAATTATGCTCCTGTGATTGCGAGCAATTGTGACGGTTTATCGCAACTGACGGAACTGTTAGATCTGTATGACGACTTCAACAAATCAAGAAAAGAGATGCTTTCAGTCAGAGCTAATGACATAGACTGGCCTGCTCAGCCTGGTAATGATAAAAACAACCCATCTTCCTCTTCTGAAGCGATTGTTATCTGCAGGTTGATAGTAGTACGTTCTTTAAGATCTCACTGATATCTTAGATCGTATTTATTGATAGGTGATGAAGCATTTTTTCAAGATGATTATGAGTGCTCAAGTAAGAATAATGACAACAAATCAATTTGTATGTTAGATGAAACAGTCGTTGGTGTAAAGGGAAGTTTACCGGCTGGAAATGAGAATACATTAGAGTCATTTGTTGGTAAGTCCAGTTTGTTTGGATGTTGTTAGCGCCATAGTTTCATTTTAATCGAACCATTGTTTCTTTTATGCCACTAGAGAATTCTGCTTAATAAACCTCTTCATACCTTATTGTTTGTCTTATTATTTCTGCGAACCAAGTTGTTTTGTTGACAAAAACATATTAATCTATGTTTATTCCATGCTATTCTTTTAATGTAAGTTCAACAGTATGTTATTTTTAATGTCATTTTATTTACAGGTAAAGAGATTGCCCATGCATTTGATGAGGTTTTTAAATCAAATCAAACAAAATCGAGCATGAAGAATGCAGTCTTTGGAAAATTTACTAAGGTATGAAGAACACTAAACAATTTACTTTCTCAAGGTTACATGTGTGAAGTGCTTATTGGAAATGGTACTTCTTCCAATGGCTTAAAGTAAATTTTAGTATCTTACTGAATTTCTTCCATATAAGGAAATATATAATATATATATATATATCAAAAGGTAAAAAGTCAGTGACATATGTGTTGTAATAAAGACAAAAAAAACACAGAGAATTTCCACAATATTTCGACTTCTTAAAAATCTTTGTCAAGTGTGTCTAGCTTTACAAACTCTTATCCTTTATAATAGTGTGCAACAAAAAGTTTAAATCCAACTAATTACCTAGAATGTTATAAAAATGAAAGCGTAAAACCGGAGGAAATTCTGTTAAAATAAAGGTATGACTTGTTAAAATCGTGTGTCGGTAAAATGACAACAGAATGAGTGTTCAAGAAGATACAGTGTGTTTCAAAAAATTAGCAACAAAAAATATTACCACAGTTTTTAAAGTAATTATCCAATTTATTAACTTATTTTTCGATTTTCTCTTCTTTTACTTTTCCATTTCCTACGAGAAATACATCAAGGGAAAGATAAAAGGATAAGGATTCCATTGATATAAAATTTATAAGAATAGATTGGATGTTTACTTTAAAAAATTAGCAACAAAAAATATTATGCAATAAAAGTCATATACAATAAAAGTGATTTACAGGTTTAAAAAGAGATATATTTATATACAGTGGGAATTATAAGTTACATAAAATAAAATAAAATAAAAATTGTACATTAAGTCGAATGCAATAAAGTACATAAACACACCTATCACCCCCTCTACCAGAGCAATAAGAAACAAAAACACATAAATACCATATACAAATCAAAAACGAGAATATATTTAGGTTATATTAAGGTTATAGGGTTTTTTACAGAAAATATTTCAGCGTTTGTTGATTATCATCTTAAGCCTCTTTTCAGGCAGGTCAAGTTTTATATAAAAGACACCAATGATTTTTTACGTAAATTAGATGGTCTAGGTAATTTACCTTGTGGGAAAATGTTTTAAACAAAAGATATATTCATATTACATTAAAATTTCAAAGAATATCAATATCAATGTCACCATCCTCTTTCACAACATGAAAAGTTTTATTTTGCTGACGTAAATATTGAAAATTTGAAAAGGATTTTCAGAACATTGCCCTTAATCAAGTGCTTCAGTTGCAACGACAGCCAGATGAATCCTGATTATGCCAATGGAATGTAGAAGATGTCAGAAAGGGAAATTTTAGTGGGACTTTTACTAATAGAACTATCTAAACTAAAATTGATCATTATTACTTTGTGGGATTATAGTGTTGTATTTTCAATTTGAATTACTTTTCTTTGGTACTTTTTTGAATTGTCTGGGACACTGAGAAAATATTTGAACTTTTCATTTTTGTGGGCACCTATGAAAAGAAAGTTGTAACAATACTATAACTAATATTTTTTGAGAAGAGCTTTAACTATCTTTTGTAAACATATTTTAGGGTTCCTCGTACAATCTAGAAAGTCTACTCAGTTTAACATATGACATTGAAGTATCACTATCGTTCTTACTTGGTTTACACTGCTGTTATCTTGCACATGGCATGCTTCCGACACAGGATGAAATAAACCATAAACGATGGCTGTCATCTAAACTGTTTTCATCAGGAATTGAGAGAGATAGTGTTTTAAGAGACAGGTATTATTTCTTTGTTTTCTGTTTTGTTGATTTATTAATGATGGCATTTACAAAAATAACTCATTTAGGACGTGAAGTTCTAACACAGTTTGAAATTGGTTGCAGGCAAAGAGAAAATATTTTGGAAAATGGAATGTCATGCCTTTAAAATCATACACAGTTTTATATAAGTTATTTTATGCGTGAAGTCAATGAAGCCTTGGTAACTCCATAATGATCAACATCTGTGCGTCTTTCTGAGTTTTTACAGTAATCACATTCCATTGGGAATTGAATGATTATTTTCTATGATGCACTTTTATTAAGTGATCATGCTATGTGTAAAATTTCTAATCTTGAGCATGTAGGAATCTTACTTATATTGATTTGAATATCTGAAATTCTATTGAACCTGTATTTCGACAAAGGATATTTGAATATATTTTCAATGCAATTTTTTTTGTAACATGCTGTAATTATTCAATTGTGCTTTTTTGAGATGCGAATTACCATAGTTATATTTTGTTATTTCCCTCATCTAAAAGAAATGATTATTGGAATATACAGTGACAAAAATTCATTGAAATAAACACGGTTATAATTCTTGGTTCCATTTCTTTTAAACACCCCATATCATTAAGATGGGCAATTATTTGAATGGAAGTAATTTTTGCCAAAGTATTACATAAATTATGTTTTCTATAGCATTATGTGTATAAGAATAATGATCTAAATGAGTTTTCAAAATTTAGAATATAATTATTTCGCAGCAATAAAATTTCAACAGGATATATTTTGGATGTTCTATTGAAAGCACTGAATTTGTGCACATATTCAACTAAACAAATAGTTCTTAAAATAATTTTTGAGTAAGGATCTGTTTAATAATAAATGTAAATTTTTGTTTTTCTTATCAGGAAACTTCTTAAATTCATTCTTAAATTATAAAAACGACAACGTGTATTTACGTGTTTGACTTTTGTTCTCCTGACAGATGTAAAACATGTGAAAAAGAACGAATTTTTAATCCTTATTTTTCGAAAAATATTTATAAGCGCCCCTTTTGAATAAGTGCCCATCTCGAATAAGCGCCCCCCTTAAAAGCAGAAAAATTAAATAAGCGCCCGGGCGCTTATTCAAACGATTACGGTAGTGGACTATTACGCAGTCGTTTTTATAAAAATGGTGGTTACTTAAGTGTTCTTATGTATGAAGAAATAGATCTGATAAATACTTCAGAAATCCTTGTGCCTGTTAGCCATTAGCTGAGTGTTTACGAAAAGTTGAAACCCTTTAAGTATCATTTCAATTAACTTTTGTTTGTACTGATGTTGTTTCTGAACGTTTTAATGGTTGACCTTTAAAGTGTTACTGCCTCTTGATTTTCTAGAGAATATTCTAAACCTGCAGCATTATCAGTCCAAGATTTGATACAAAAAACAATTACGACTAGTGGACAAAATGTGATTGATTACTTGATGAACCAAGCTATTAAGAAGGGAATTCCACTAATTCCCAGTAAAAGTCAAGTCAATGTAGCATTGAATCATGCAGAAAGAAGTATCTTGGCAGCTATGATTTGGCATTGTGGTTTAGGTATGATTACCATCACCTTTAATATTTCCCTTTGTACAGCTAGGTATTTTTAATGCAATGTTAATCTTTATCTTTAGAAGAGGAATTAAGAGACATCGAAGATTATATAAAAAAATCAGAAAGTTGCAAGCAAGCCAATGAGGCATCTGACGTCATGTCAGAAATAATGTTTAGCATTGTAAAGATGGTACTTAAGCAAAGAACCGTAATATTTCAGGTATGGTAGGTTGTTTTGGGTTTTTTTGGACCGATTTTTTTTTTTGCTGGTTGAGTAGTACGATTAAAATGGGAAACATAACTAGTGTTGATGTTGTTGACTGGACTAGGATTTCTAACGTGTATTCATGCCTTTTAGAAACATCAGGAACTTCAAAAGTCATATGAAGATATATGTGCACCAATCAACATTCGATGTCGATTTTTGTGCCTTTGCTTAATTCCAGCTTGTAAAACTCTCACTCAAAAGCAGTCCAGCAAATGGTTTGAAGCTGTAAACCTGTTGAATGCCAAGTATAAGTTTTCCTGGAATATACAAAAATGGGGAATTCATTCATCTCATTCCCACTGGCGTAACTATGATAGTGATGATTATAAGATAGTTATCCAAGAAATTTGTGATTTTGCAATGGCTGATCTCAATGTTGATGTCCTTAAAAAATGTTTTCTTATTCAAGTATGTATATTGTCTACACTAGCATTAAATTACTTCACTGTCACGTTCAGACGTTCTTTTATTTATGTTCTTCCTTGTCAGATCAAGAGAACCAAGCAACGATTGATATCAGGATATTTAATGCAGTCTTTAAGTTTGCGGCAACATTTATTGTTGAGTGCCAAGTACTCCTTACTGTTGGGTTGGCTTGGTTTATTAGTGCCTGGAGGATCAGTTAGGTATACAAAATTTAAATGAATTCTTTATTGTTAGTTCAAGGCAAAGTTACATGTTTTAACACCCTTAGATAAATCCATGAAATCTTTAAACTACTTTCTTTAGTCATGCAAAACCTGGCATACTTTATAATGTTGAACTTATTCCTAAAGATGATGAAGTCAAATTAAAAGAAGTCTTTCATGGCTTGGAAAACTTCTCCCTTAAGACCGTGTTTGACGAGTTGGAGAAAATCATTGAAAATGCAAGAAGTAACACTTCTGCATATAAGAATCAGATTTATAAATCCTCAAGACACTTGTTGTTGGCTATCACAATCTTAACATCTTCACTTATGTCGGGTAAAGCATTTCTTTAGCTCTTCTCCCATTTTTAGGAATGTTTCGCTTACTAACAGCTGTATGTTATTCTTTGAATTTTCTAAGGTGATATTGACTTTTTGCTGCAATGCTCTCTTCTCGATAAACTCCAGTCTATGCTGTTTTGCTATTCCGAACTCAACTCATCAGACCAAATGAAGACTGCCATCCCTTTCATTGATGAGCGAAAGCATAAACAAACACATTTAAAGGAAATGAATGGAGAAGAAATGGTAAAATTAATGAAGATCGGAACACAGGTTGTTCGTGGCAGAGACTGGAAGTGGGATGATCAGGTATAGGTTTTATTAGTTTCCTGAACAAGTATGCTCAACAAACTAAGGAAGTAACAGGGAGTTTTAGTAATCTGGTATCCATGAAAAGTATTTGGCTCTTCCACATGCCACATTGCATTTTGATGTTTGTAGTATTTATCTAACAAGGCCACCATGTGTGGATAGCTGCTGCTTTTAAAAGGAAATTGGAAATGATTTAAGATGTTGACAAAATGATCATTGTATAATAGGATGGTCCTTCTCCTGGATTTGGTCGCTTATTAGGTGAAGTTGCTGAGGATGGATGGGTGAGAGTTGAATGGGATAACGGATCAAGAAATTCATATCGTATGGGAAAGAATGGGAAATATGACCTTAATATTGCTGATTCGGAAGATTATCAAGGTGATGAGGACAAGGATGATAACGGACATGAAAAAAGTACTTGAACTTTAATCATAACCAGATTATTAATTAAACCAGAGTAATGACATCATCTACTATTGGTTTATTTATAGCTCATTTAACTAATAGGAAGACGTCTTTCATCATATTTTCAAATCATAGTTTAACTAACCTGATCAGGTTTATGTGATAATTCCTATAGTGGCATTGTTCTATGCCTGTCAGTGTTTTAACGACTTTTTAGTGTTCTAACAGAGAGGTTCGTTTTAACAGTTGCCCTATTTTCATTGATTTGAAGATCCTTGCTTCAAGTTGTAGAAATGGTGTAGAACAAAGTCAACATCTAACTAAGCCATGCTGCTTTCATTGTCACCTTCAGAATAATCTCTCAGGAGAAACTCCTATGATTAGTTCTTAGCTTACCTTGTTAATTATTTGAAAGTTCATTTCTGTTTGTTATTATAGAGCATGATAACATTGCTTCAAGTGTTTGTCAAAGTCCAATCAGCTACTTGTCTGGTGCTGTAGCATCAATGACGTTACATTCACTAGCATTAGTTGCTTCTTCTAAAGGTCGTTTTTCACAGTCTGCCATGAGTGCTGTAAAGAAATTCCTTTTGAATACATTAAAAGATATATCTGTCAATGACATTCCAAGTTGGGGTATGTTTCTAAAAAATTGATCTGTATGCGTTTTTTTTATGTTGATGTTAGCTGACTGAACTTTACTCATAAAGGTACAGATATAAAAATCTCATCTGTATTTGGATTCATCCGAGCAATCACTGTGTCACCACAATTGCAGTGTATATTAACAGATGATGACTGGATTTTGTTAGTTATTAAAATGCTTAACCTGTCACTATTGAAGTCTAAGAAGAATGCCAATGGAAATTCACTTTATGTGAAAGTAAGTAAAAAGATTTGTCTGCAAATAGTTCAGTTGAGAATTCAGACGATAATTTGTGACACCTGTTTGTTTATGTTTTTTGTCGTGTTACTTTAAGTGTTTTTGCATATCTGTAAATTTTGGTATGGATTTGGATCAATAACTCAAGTATCAGGCCACTTTCAAACAATACTCACTAAAATACAAAGTTTTATATTTTTTAAGATGATGAATATTTTGAATTCAGGTACAGCTTGTCCGCCATATTTGTTATATGGTAAAGATGAAAACATCATCCACTGTATCCCCAGGTTGGAAAAGATGGCTGATAAAATCTATTTTCAAAATCCTGGGCAAAGTCTTGGGTAGTCAATCTTTATTCACTACTGGTAAGCTGATGACTTGATAGTTTCGTAAGTTCGCTGTGACTGAAATACTAAATTTTAATTCACCTACTCCTGCAGATGTACCTGTCTCTTGTGAAACGGTCAAAGCATCAATGACTGCATCGGTGGATACCACGGTTGCTGAAGAACTTATTTCAATGATTCGGCAGCTCTATAATGACGACATGTGGAGGGACATGATTGATTTAAAAATGTGGACTTCATTATGGACATTACGTATTCCAGAAAAGCATATCACTATGGAGGTATCGGAAATTATCTGTAAAGGGTATTGGAAATTAAATAGTAGGTTCTCATCTGAACTGGAAGATATTCAGAGGGCATTTTACATTTTATTTTATAATTTTACACTGGGCTTAAATTCAAAAACCGAATCAGGCGTATTTTTGAACACATCAAGTAAAATGGGTACAGCACTGATGAGAATCAATACTTAATTTCTAAAAAATCTGTTTATCATCTATTTTCCATGTTTTTGAAATTCTGATGACCGATATCCATGCTATCTATCCTTTGCTAAATCTGTGCTGATGTTCTATCTGTCCATTCTCACTACCTCATTTTAGAAATTTCTTAGCTGCCTTTCCTCAATTTCTTAAATCACATACTTAAATTTTTTTTTTTTTTTATTATTTGTTTTATTATTATTACTTATTGTTTGTTCATTTTGTATTATATTGCCTTAATTATTTTTTGTTTTTGTATAAAGCAAAAAGTGAATCTGCTATCAACATTAAGTATCATTGGAGGTATTGACTCACGCGTACGGATTGGTGGCAGTGCTGTGTATTCACCATATGGGCAAGGAACTGTATGCAATATCTTACCAGATGGCAACATAATGTTGTATTTCAGAAACAAAGTCAAACCGAAATCTTGTCATTTGTCAAGACTTGACTTGGTAACATAATTATTCATCCATTCATCAATCATTTTCGCAATCAAAGAATATGATGAATCATCTATATATATTAATCCCCAATGTGTGTCACACTTTTATTTTAAAGAGTGATACATTTAGTTTAAATTTACGGTGAAGTTCATCTTATTACCACGTAGAGGCGAGCGACACTTTCTTCATAATTAGGATAAAAGCATGTGGCGTGACGTCATTATTTTTTTTTAATATATCACGGGGGAAACCATTGAATTGCATCCCCAAACGCTACATTTTTGGGGAAATCTCAAGAACCAATAGGGATAACTGGCATTTTTTGGGGTCCGCGATACAGGCACTGGGGTGACAAAAAATTTGGGCCTAAATATTTTTGGGTGATGCAGCTATGACGTCATCAAAATCTTTGAGCGACGATATCTCAGTGACAGTTGATCATAGGGAAATAATCCCATACATTTTTTGATCAGTTTTTCAAGCTCTGCAACATTGGCACACTTTCCAGTCGTGGTTGAGTGATTTAATTTTTCATCACAGGGTCCACACACGGGAAAGGGGACACAACGTTTTCGAAGTTAGACATGGTAAAAAGATTTTAGCTGGGATGCTAGTCTTATATATAGCAAGTGTGTGTCACACTTTTATTTTAGAGAGTGACTATTTTAATTAAATTTAGTTAAGGAAATATCTTGGGAACCAATAGGGATAACTGGCATTTTTTGGGGTCATTACAGGTGATGGAGTGACGAAAAATTGGGACCTAATTTCTTTTGGGTGATGCAGCTATGAACCTCCTATGAAGAAGTTGAACAAAAAAACAAACTGAAACAATCACTCTCTAAAATAAAAGTGTGACACACAAAAATGTGTATCAATTATAATAGATTTTTAACTATAGCAATAACAATAATAGTATCTTTCTATTTCAACAGATATCAGACTGTTCTTTTGATGTTCAATCACATTTGAAATACTATAATGGAATCGGTGTCTACTTTGAAATGCTGAAGATTGTTATCAATGGTTGTGATGTAACATGCAAGGAAATGCCAGTTAATGGTACGACTATTTTCATGTATTTCCAAATATTTGCTGTGATAAATTATTTTGGAACCTAAAAATAATGCCCATACTAGTCCATGTGAATATATTTTATTAAAATTTGATTAAAATCTGCTTGTCTTTTTTATATTTTGCAATGTAAAATGTTCCTGAAAACAGAGAAAAGAAGACTGCCTTGTTCTAAACTTCTAAACAAATGAAGGAATATGTCCATAAGAAAAAGACAACAGAGGGTTTTGGCATGATAGAATTTCTATATTTATCTTGGGAATTTCTCTATTTATATTTCAATTCTCCAAGAAATTGAAATTGGAAAGCCTTTTCATGCTTTCTCCTGTTTTCTTGGATTGTTTAATCATGATTGCTAAAAGTTTTCTATTCCACATTGAAGGTGCTGATTGCAATTTGATGGTTCGACTGCACATTGCTATGTTGAAATGTCTTCAGGAAGCATGCAAAAATCATGATTTTGTAACAAGATTATGCTCGATGTTGATGTTTCATGAAAGACAAACGTTTTTCCATATTTTCAGAAATTCTATTTTATCATGTCCAATGAAATCAATTTATGACATTATGGAATTGCAGGTACATTGATTTAATTTTTGTTTCAATTTTGTAGTTGTTTTTAAATTTTTTTGATGGCATATTAAGTTTGACCTTTGTTGCTTAGGTGGCTTCTGTTTCTTTGGCACAAAATTTTGGATCTTCATCTGATGATGGAGAGCAAGATACAGAAATGCATTCAATGGTCAAACCTGCACAGGAAACTAAGAAATCTGTTTCACACAGCCAACATCCAAATTTGTCTCAATTATTCTCTGCTATGGGATTTCCAACAAACTATGTAAAATACGCTTTATCTGAATTAGGTGAAACAGCTCGCCCAGAGCAAATTGTATCATGGTTACTAGAGCACCCAAGTGTTAAAGTAAGCTTTGCAGTTGATTAATGTTTGAAAGCTTCTAATTAATTAACCAGCTCGTTTCTTTTTCTGAATGTAATCATCAAGAAGTATCTATTGTTGATTAGTTTTAAACATTTTCATTTTCAGAACGTTAAAAATCAAGAAAACAACTCAACCATAGAATCAGTGCAAGATGATAATGTGTTACCTTTAAATGTATCCAAATTGGATGATGACCTTAAGGAGCAAGAAATGTTTCATCTGGGTTGCATTGTACAGTGTATAGAATCTTATGAAGAGATTACCGCAGGAAGCATTGGAACAGTTTTAAAGGTCTCCATAATTAGTTTCTTCTCAGCTTTATTCAATTTCGTTTAACGTTGCAACAACTTGACCTGTTAGCATGTGATTGATTTAGATTTTAACTGAAAGTATGAACATACTTGTATTCTGGGAAGTGCTGAATAAGACATTATGGATTACAGCAGAAAAATTAAAAATCATAAGCTCAACAGACGAAAAGCAGATAGGTAACAGTGCTATCTTGGATGTCTTTATTTTTTTCTTTTAATAAAACAGCTCCTTAGTACAAGTAAAGCTACTATGTTTTTGTTTTATTAAGGTTACTAGGAGTGGTTTACAGTGCTGACTAAAATACTCGCTCAAATCACTAAATTACTCAGCTCATTATATGACACTTACATGAATAATAGAATTGAATGAAAAATTGTGTTCCTTCTGATACACATAAACAATGATCACCTTTTGTATAGAATGATGATCTCACTTATGTCATATATGCAACTCTTCTCCCCTCTTTTTGCTTGTTTAACTCCCTGTTGAACTTGTTTACACTACAGTCACCCCAAAGAAAAAAAACGCTTATTGTAGGCTCTTTTGAAGGGTTGAAAGTTGGTATGAAAGTGAAATTGAAAGCTGGTATAAACGACGAAGATCATAAGTTTCCACCAAGTCTTTTTGACGATACTGGAGAAATAAAACATATCCACCAAAACAAGTATACAGTGACTGTGGAATTCATGAAACATGGAATATGGGAGGGGAATTTGATAGATCTTCGTTGTATAGAACAAAACAACAGGTAAAGATGGTGACTCGACCAGCAGATATTTTTTGAACATTTAAATAATTTTTATAGTGGTATATTTACTTTTGTATTGATCTTTTGAAGGTGTTTCAGCTGTGGTGAGAGTTTGGATGGCGTGATGACCAAGTTCAAATGCACACAATGTGAACATCTGTTACTCTGTCAAACCTGCTATGCGTTCAAGAATTCTCATAAACATGAATTGAAACCAGTCGAGGTTCTTTCAAATAATGAGATGTATCCAGTAGGCAGAAGCCAAAATCAATTTATAAAAGAGATATTGGTTTCATCTCATGAACATATTGCAGCTAGAATGATCAATCAAGAAATGGACATGCCATGGTTATCTGAAGAAAGTTGTCAGCCTGTATGATTTTTTTTGCTTTCATGAGAAACTGTTAGTAACTGATTTTGTCCTTGTTAGAGACTACTTTAAGTGAAGATACTTTCGTGAAATTTTGCTATTTCCTATACATAAATTTTCGCAAATTGAATGTCTGGGGGGCTTTCGTGAAATTTTTACTAATCATCAAAGTTTAATCTTGAAAATGTTTGGTATTGAGTTTCAGAAAATGTTTTTCTATTATTGCTAATGACATTCATCTCTGTACCATTTTTTGCTACAGTTTGGATGGATAATGGACTTCAGGATTTTATCATGATTATTAAAAGTAACATTTTTTAATTAGAACCTTTTGAAATAACTTGAAATCAAGGGACGGAGCAAAAAAAATTTGAAATTCGAAATATCGGATCAAACATGAGGTTTTAGGCCTAATTGTGTGAATTTGCAATTGCATCATGTACAATGAATATTAATATTATTTCTATATTGATTTCAGTATCTGTTTTACGTTAAAAAAAACAATCTTTTCATAATGTTACAAGCAATGTTTAATATTTTTCAACATTTTGTTTTGTTTTACGTAGCATTGGATTAAATTGAAGCTATTTCCAAATGTCATGTTGTCCAGCCTTACTGTTGTTCTGGATACAACTCAACCATCCACATATCCGACAAAATTTCTGGTTTATGGAAGTGGGAACAAAACCAGCAAATCACTTTTGAATTCAGTTGTTTTAAAGAAATCTGAAAAAGACATCGTACAACTTCTTGAAGAAGTTGATAAGGTTGGTTGTTTTTTTTTTCAACTTAAGCATTTTCTCATTGGGCGCCATTATGTTTTACTGAAAACGTTCTCTCTTTAGTAAAATGTCAAAAATTATGTGAAAATTCAATCATTCTTAAAAGTCAACAAATTTTTGGTCTTCTTTTATTTTTAGGATATTCTTATTTTTTATACCATGGTAAATTCCTGCAAAACATTTCAAACATTTTATGTACATCGTCACAAAACAAGTCTCTCATAGAAGCGTTCCAACATAAAAATCGAAAAGTGAAAAATATTTCTTGATGTTGAAAATTAACCGGAATAATCTAACCAGATTCCAGTCGAATAATTATAGGTTATCTTTCTCTTGAAATTCCACAGTGGGATGATTATAAACGAAACTGAAAGTGACTGCACCTAGCGAGTATTTTTTTTGTTGTTGAAAAATCACTGCGAAGGAGTGTATTTCTATAGAAATCAATAAAAATGATCTTCATTGCAGTCGCTTTTTGACGATTTTGTCCACAGGGGTTTTACTAATCTCAATTAGGTGGAAGAATGCCGACTCACAAAAAGTAGAGTCAGCTTCTATGCTTTGCCTGGTAGCGTTTTAATTGACAAATCAGGTTGCTCAAACATTCCTGCCGTTTCATTTTTACTCACATTGGCACGAAACAGAAATGTGTCTGTAAAACACTCATTATCACACATCATCTTTGCTACATGAAGTGGTTTGAATGCATGAATGTTATGTCTGTTTTCTGAAGTGGTTAGGATATTATTTTGAATGCCTGCATGTTATATCTGTTTTCTTCCCATAACTCTGTTTGGATTTAGATATATACTTGTATCGAGTTACAAATTAGCACCGATCTTGAAAAAACGAAACAGTTTGCTTGTAAAATATGTCACTTGAAGATAACTGGTGAGAAAAGAAGACATACGTACGACCAAGAAATCTTGGATCTCATCACCAGTCAAACAAAAATTGACAGTATGAGGGTAAAAATTGATCAAGCGAAAATCCAAGAAAAAGGATTTACCGAGCAAACAAACGTGAATAAACAAGTGAAGGTGTTTTGTTGGGGTTTGAATGATAAGGATCAACTTGGTGGAATGAGAGGTTCCAAGGTTAGGTCCTTTTCCTTGTTTTTATCCCTAGCTGAACATGCGTCATTTTTGCGGAACACTTCCAAAACTTTCATTATACTTTCATCTTGATAGGTGAAATCTCCCATGTTGTCTGAGTGTTTGTCTGCGCATCAATGCCAAGATGTCGTCGGTGGTTCGAAGACATTATTCTGTGTTACTTATGATGGTAAAGTGTATGCTTGTGGTGAAGCGAGCTGTTCGCGACTGGGTGTTGGTCCGGTTGACGAGAACGTATCCATTCCTCGTTTAATTGATGGGTTGAGTCACACCATTGTGAAGAAAGTCGCTGTCCATTCGGGCGGTCGACACGCTATAGCGTTAACAACAACTGGCGAGCTCTACTCCTGGGGTGATGGAGAGGATGGAAAGTTAGGCCATGGAAATAAACTGTACGAATGTGTCATAGTTTTTTTTCTCTATTTCACTAAACAGAAAGCTTCAAACAAAATTGTTATAGATACTTCCATCTTACTGTTACGCTTAGCTCCTAGTAAATCATCATCATCATCATCCAATCATCATTATCTATCCAATCATCATCATCTATCCAATCATCGCTCAAAAATGAGTGACTTTCTTATATAAGACACGTCTTTCAATTTTTTTCACTTCAGGAACTATGATAAACCGCATCTTATAGAAAGCTTGGTCGGTTCCTTCGTGACTGATATATCATGTGGAAGTGCACACAGCGCCGCTATCGTCAGTGACCGAGACTTGTACACGTGGGGATTGGGGGATTATGGCCGACTTGGTCATGGTGATGAAATTACACAACTGAAACCAAAGTGGGTGAGTAATCGCTACCTCTCCGTTGATATTACTGGGACATCATTTTTCATGAAAGTTACAACAGTGAACTCTGCGAAAACTGCACAATGTCTGCTTAAGGAAACCTCATATTATCCGTTGAGTGTTCTTGACACGCGGGTTCATTGCATACCTTTTATAATTTCACTTGAAAAATACTGAACCTAAAACGATTTGAACCATTTCTTTTATCCTATGAGATTTTTGAATTCTTTTATCCAAAGAAAATACTAACAGGGGAAACATGATCAAATGAAAAACGTTGGGAAAAAACTCGAAAATACAACAACAATTGATTGGTTCAGCTGTTTCCAAATCAATATCTCTAATTCCTACACGTTTGAAATCTTTTTTTAACTGTTAGAAATTTGGTACAAAATGAAGAAAATCACTATGGAAATGTTGCTTTACTTTATATGTCCTTTTACAAGTATGAAGAAAGACTGAACTGTTTGTTTCAGGTGAAAGGCTTGTTGGGTTACAATGTTGTGAGTGTGTCACTTGGAAGTCGAGATGCTCAAACTGTTTGTTTAACAGATGATCAGAATGTGTGGTCATGGGGCGATGGTGATTTTGGAAAGCTTGGAAGAGGTGGTAGTGAAGGTTGCTTAACGCCCAAACTTGTGGAAAACCTTCAAGGTGTTGGCGTTTGTAAGATCTTATGTGGCGCTCAGTTCACTCTTGCGCTGACCACCACCGGCTCTGTTTGGACTTGGTATGTTGTTGACACCATTTATTTGTGTATGAACAATATTTTGACGAAGGAAATTGATGAAGCGAGTATTTTGTTGTCTAGGCATGAAATTATTGATAACTTTTCGCTTGAAAGGACGAGGCATAAGTTAATTGTTACCTTGATGCCACGAATCACAATAACAAAGTTTAAACGTTAATCCTGTTCTCAAGCGAGTGCATGACTCGACTACGGTTTGATGGTATGATTACCATTACGTTTCATTCATAACTAGGGGCAAAGGTGATTTCTTTCGTCTTGGTCACAACAGTGATGCGCATGTTCGAGAACCAAAGTGTATAGAAGCTTTAAAAGGAAAACGCATTGTCGATGTAGCTGTCGGAGCACTGCATTGTCTTGCAGTTACAGAAGACGGAGAGGTGCGATTTTTGTGATTTTCTTTCTTAAGAATATCGTTTCAAATGTTTTAGTTACGATTGTGCTACCTATATAGGTATATGCCTGGGGCGACAATGATCACGGTCAACAAGGAACCGGCACGACGACAGGTAACAAGATGCCGACGAAAATTCTCGGTATCGAAGCACATCGTATTAAACGTGTCGCTTGTGGCTCGTCTCACAGCATAGCATGGGCAGAGATCAATCCAACCTCTACCATTCTTGATGAACCTGTATCATTCCCGATCAGTAGGGATCCACTGGGTGTTAACCTAGTTTTACGTCGAGAACACGATGAAGAATCTTTCGATAACCTCACGAAATTTATGCGTGAACAACGACCGTCGCTTGTCCGTACGACGTTACAAATGACGTGCGAATCTTTACAACAGGCAGCACTACAAAAAATATTGGAGAGTTTAAAAATCCAATTTTCAAGGTCGGTGTTGATATCGTGTCTGAAAATCCATTGTAACCTTGACAACGGATCAACGCAATATGACGCATCATACTCAGCCGTTCAAACCATAATCACCAATCATATCACTGATATCGTCAAGTTGCTGAAACTTAGTGTTTATGATCATGTTTCAAAAGAACATGCAGAAGTGTTTCAAAGATTCTTAACATATGCATGCAACAACATGACTGTGGTAAAAAGTTCATATTATCTTACCAGTTATGTGCAATGGTTTTTCTAGTTATCCACTCGACAGGCGTGGTTTACTTACTTGAGGTAATATTTAGGTACGATCTCTGAATAATTTTTAGGTATGTGAAACCCTTGTTGATTTCTGCATGAACGAGCTCGAGGAGAAACTGGCATACAATCACGTCATCCAAGAAATGTACAAACAATGTGTTCAAGAAAGTTCACACCCCTACACTGGTGCACCTGGTGTCATACTAAGCGGCTCGGTCAAATATCCAGGGGCTGTTATGCTTGTGGTGGAATTCAGTCCACAATGTCAAACGGAACCCGGCCACGATGTGTTGACATTCTACGATAAGAAAGATCGCACCATAGCTTTAAGAACTGGTTCGGTACCGTCTGATTGGACTACGAAGTTAAAAGTATCTGGGGACGAAATGCGCTGGACGTTTATCACTAACAGTCCCGGTGGTCTGTGGGGTTTTCGTTTCACTGTTACACCGATCCCTCCATCCGATCATGTTGATATAGACAATTTATCTGACGAAGCACTCCTTTCGCACTCCTCCTTAGAGTTAGTCAAGAAGCTGCTAGGTATAATTCCTTTCGCTGTCATGTTTTTTTTTTCTCGATCCTTTTGCCATGACAACAATAGCTTTCCTTTATTTGGAAACTTTTAAATGTTTTTTGCATGATTTAATCAAAATATTGTTTTTCATGGTGTCGTCTCAGGCTAAGAAATAGAACTTCTACTTTCACTTTCATGTTTTTGGCGGGAACGTCACATTTCGAACAATTGACTGAATTACTTAAAACTTGGTTTGCTCACTTTCTTAAACCAAACCAAATGAAAAACGGCCACAGTTGTTTTGATAAAAAAGTTTATTCAATAAATCTCTCCTACCTAGACTGTGGTATAACAAAATGTGTACGTAATGAGATCACCATCTTGAAATTATCATCACTTCTCGCCACGTGTATAAGAATTCCAGCGCTATCGTCCGAAGAGAGAAAATGGATGCTAGATTATCTGCATGGATTATTATTGTCCCACAATGCACCTCCAGTTGATGTACCAGCTATTTTAGGCTGTAGTCGATTTCGTGATGCATCAGTCTGCAAACTGAGGTTAGACGGTCAGCAAGGACTGAAAGAGGTGGGTTCATTTAATAATTGAGGAATGTTTTTGGAAGTGATGAACTTAATTATGGACAAATTTGTTGAAAAATCACCGCGAGGAAGTGCATTTCTATAGAAATTACACACTATTTCAATAAAAATGCTCTTCATCGCGTTGACTTTTTGACGAATTTACTGGCTGGGAAGACAGAAACATAATGTTGAATAATTAGAGCCAATCAGAATGTGTACTTTCAGAGCCAATCAGAATGTGTACTTTACGCTGAATGGAAATGACCTTTAGTTTGGATTGTCTTGTTTTAGACTGTGTTATCGTCTACACTTGCGACATTTATCAATGGAATACCTCAAGCTCTCACGAAGCAGTACGATTACGAAGAAGCATTTATCAGGCGCGGTGACCAACTCATGTTCACTTCCTTTCTGAGGGTAATGACTAATCTTTGTCATGGTTTCGTGTTGTTTGTGGAATTAAGTTTTCTGATCACACCTCTGTTACAAAAGTACTTGTTTTATGTCAGACGGACAAATCGATACTTAGGGCTTTATAAAAAACAGTACGTTTATGATACAATATTAAGCAAACGTTTTTCGAAAGTATACTAGAATAGAATTTACAAAATTCCAAAACATGATTTCCACAAGGGTGATAGTCAAAAGATATTGCAACAAACATGGTGCAAGGACTAAATGCTAATACTTTTGTAACAGACCCTTACGCAGAAATCTTTTTTTTATTTTTATCAATTTTCCTTTCAGAGTTTAGCGTTGCTTGCTTGCTCACTTGGTTTGGATATTCTTCCATGTTGTTCAAACAAACACCAGTGGGCGTGGTTTCTTAAATATTGTACTGCCATACGTGCTGCACAAAGCTTTATACAACGTACAAAACTACCTTGTAATTTCTCTCAAGCTGTTCGGGAAAGGATACAAGAGGTGTTAAGTGAAGACGAAGTTCTGACCTTTGATTACGAAAACAACGATCTATTCAGCAGATCTGAAGATGAGCAATTACTTACGTGGCTTAATAGGTTGGGATGTTATTTATTCGTTCAGTTTATATTTTTCTTTGGGTTGTCTTTTCTTGCGCTAGATCTCGAATAGAAAGACCGTGTACTTCAACATGTAAATGATAAGTGTAACATGAAATACCCATCGGTAAGTACTTTTGAAGCTGTTCATCTCTTTCTTATTGAAACTTCTTTCGTTTTCAGACGATCTCAGGACTGGTCAGTCATCTGGGGTGGTAGCGGCAGTGTTTATGGATGGGGACACAACCACCGCGGTCAACTAGGTGGCATCGAAGGAGCAAAGATCAAGGTGCCGATGGTTTGCGACTCTTTGGCTGCGTTAAAGCCTGCTCAAATAACTGGTGGAGAGCAGACGCTGTTTTGTGTGGGATCAGACGGAAAAGTAAGTATTACGAAATGCAATCAAACGTTTGGGATGCACTTCCTATCTTTTGTGTATTCTTTATTTGTGGTTAGATTTATGCCACGGGTTACGGCAATAGTTCCCGTCTTGGTCTTGGGATAATGGAGACTGTGAGTACACCACGCATGATCGAGTCGTTACAACACATCAACATTAAGAAGGTTGCCGTCCATTCTGGTGGAAGGCACTGTCTCGCTCTATCCTCTGACGGTGAAGTATTCTCATGGGGTGAAGGTGATGATGGAAAGTTAGGCCACGGCAATAGAAAGTAAGTCGAATTGTTTTGGTGTTTTGTTACACAGTAGAAATAAACATATCCATTAATCACGTGATTCCACATAATCATTTTCTTTTTATGCCAAAAAGTGTCTTTTGTTAGGTTTTGAAGTGAACCAATCTAAAAAAGCAAGCAACGAAAAACACAGTAGTCCTGATTTTGTTTTGAGTATAGTTAGCACAAAAGTCAATGCATTTCGCGCGAAAATTTCTGCTTTGGTTCTAATATGTCAGGTCAATGTCTGGCTTTGAAAAAAGTCTTGGGAATTTTATGAACTTAAACGGGAAATGCCTTTTGCGGAATTTTTGTTGAATTTTTGCCTCTAATCGAGAAACGAACTGAATTTTTTTATGAAACTGTCTGATATCATATATGCAATCATTTTGCTAGTTCATGTGCCCATCCTAAACTTATTGAAAGTTTTGGTGGTAAGAATATCGTTGATATTGCTTGTGGTGGCTCACACAGTGCTGCGATTGGCGAACACGGCGAATTGTATACATGGGGAAAAGGACGATACGGAAGATTAGGTAAGCCTTCATGTCGTTTATTTAATCATTTTAACCAAACCCTTGTTTACCTCAGTATTCTCTTGTTGCTATATTTAAGAGAGCAAATACAGCTTAAAAGTTACCAAGTTTGTTAGTTATGTATAAGGTACTTGTTACACTAGGACATGGTGACGGTGAAGATCAGCTGCGCCCGAAAATAGTAGAAGCCTTACAACATTTCCAAGTGCTGGATGTGGCTTGTGGGAGCGGTGATGCGCAGACGCTGTGTGTGACGTCAGATCATTCAGTCTGGTCGTGGGGTGATGGAGATTATGGCAAGCTTGGAAGAGGCTTGTTACTTATTTACCTATTTATTTGTTGCGTTCTATCAAGGCTATTTTTTCATTAGGCGGAATCTTTTGGGTGTAATTGTGGACCGTACGCAAGCTTCTTTCTTTCTTTCTTTCTTTTTTTTTTTTTTTTTTTTTTTTTGAAGCACGTGAATTTTCTACGAAATGTGATACATCAATAGAATTCCATGCTGAACGAGATGATTTCCCTTTCTTGTAGGTGGAAGTGATGGTTGTAAAACTCCTATGATTGTTGAAGATCTGAACGGAGAATGTGTGATAAAAGTACAATGTGGTTCCCAGTTTTCTATGGCGCTGACCAGGCGTGGAGCTTTGTACACATGGTATGATAAACATTTTTCTTTTCATATCCAACTTAATTCTCAACTTTCTACTCTCTCTCCTATCTTGAAGTCTGTACTGCCTATCTGTTTTTGATCACGTGATGGTACATTTTGTCACGTGATAAAAAACAAGCAAAATAAAAGAAATCTCGTATTTTTAGGGGTAAAGGAGATTATTTTCGACTGGGTCATGGCTCAGAAGAACATGTTCGTCGTCCACGTCGTGTGTTGCCACTAGAAACGAAAGTGATTACGTCAATATGTTGCGGATCTCTTCACTGCGTGGCTTGTACAGAAGACGGTGAAGTTTACTGTTGGGGAGATAATGATGAGGGACAGTTAGGTGATGGGACAACAAATGCGGGACAGTTACCAAAGCTGTGTTCGTCACTTTCGGTAAAATTAATTCCTAAACTATCTATGCTATAGTTATCTCTACCCTCCTCCACTGATGCTATATTGTGATTTCTACCCTCCTCCATTGATGCTATATTGTGATTATTGGAGACGAGTTTACTGTCGACACTAGTTGTTTACAATCAGCCAACCGAACGTCAGATCGTTCTTCTGTTCATGGAGCCAAAGGAGAACAAATTTACCAGACTGCGCAACGGAAATGATAAGTGAATAATAACTGACTTGATAGCCAGGCATTAACATGGTTTTTTACTGTAACTTTTTTCTAATTCTAATATGATTTCATTCTGATCGCCTGATTGGCCACATTTCATTAAAAATCACGTGGTTTTGTTTGTGTTTAGAATAAAAAGATTGACTGTATTGCTTGTGGTTCTGCACATACTATAGCATGGTCAACTTGCGAGAGTGTTTCACACGCCCTCCCGATCAAAACACCGATGGAATATAACCATCTGCAGGACATTTCCATGACAACGTTACGAAACAGGGCGTTTTTGTTACATCACTTTTCGAAATTATTTTGTTCATGTGTTCCCTTGATGGAATTGACGGCCAATGAAAACGAGTCTACGTTATTGACACGTGACCCAATGGTGAATTCGTTGAAAAGCTTGATTTTGTCATCATATAAGGTAAGTCTCCATTTCATTTGTCACCATGGAAACTCGTTCTTTCTTGTATATAAATGTCACTGACATACGTCACTGTGTGCATTTAAGCTTTGCTTTGCCAGACCATTCCAGTAAGTCATTTACGAAGTCACCAGTCGTCAGGTGAAGGAACCAACCATCTTTTATAGTTCCTTCCCAGTGGGCAAAACCGTCAAAAAGTCACTGCGGTGAAGAGCATTCTTATTGGGATAGTGTGTATATTTCTATAGAAATGCAAGGTTTCCCAGTGACTTTTCAACAAATTTGTCGACTGGGTTATTTTATGACTTTCTCAAACGTCAATTTGTTTACTTTCTTAGGAGAACACATTTCGAAAGATTATTGACTTATCTATGGTGCGAGACCGTCAGCATGGTCCTGTTATTGAACTAAACAGGGTACGTGGTCCTTCCTTTATTCAGTTTCAACTGGATTGTTCAAGTTCAAATTTGTTTATTAGCTCTGATTACCCAGATTAATGATTACGTCATGACATTACCCAATACCACCCTTACATCAGGCGTTCTTATAAGTTTTCTCTTTTTTTTTTAAATTACATTAAATCATCCTATCTTCAAAACGAAGATTTTTATATGAATATCTCAGATGAATTACTATATTTTGAAGACATGGTCACACACACCACTTTGACGGCCTTCAATCTGTTGTTTCAACACGTGGTCAACACGTGGTCAACTCATTGCATAGTTGTTGAACACCAGCAGCTTTTCAAGGAGAACCAAAGTCATTACTAAACATCTAAATGGTTTTTCACCACTAAAAATCCCTATTTATTCAGTCAGTCTTACTAAATTTGAAATATGATTTCTAGGTTAAAAAACATCGCGTTGATCGAGGATTGGCCGGACCGCATGGAAGTAAATCGGTTTTCGGCCAAATTACATCGAAAATATCCGAGTTCTCCATCGAAAGCTTTTGTTTACCTCATCGAACATGGAAAGTTAAATTTATCGGTGAATCAGTTGACGACTGCGGTGGAGGGTTTTCTGAATCCATAGCTGAAATGTGCGAGGAATTACAAAATGGCTCTCTACCGTTGTTAATTTCATCACCTAATAGTGAAGAGAAGAGTACAGGGGGTAGTGACTGTTTGATTCTCAACCCTGATATACGTGAAGAAACGCATCGGAAAATGTACAGGTTTCTTGGTACGCCTGTTTACTATGTTTTTATTACCTTAGTGCATAAGTGCATGTTGTAGGGATTCGTTGGAAAATCTATTTGAAGTCAAAAATAGAAACATGATTTTGCCCACCGCCATTAGAACTCTTTCATGGAATCCTATGGATTGCTGCATCTATGAACTACTAAGAGTAATTTGTTATTAAAACAGAATGTGTACAATATTTAAGTCGTATTGTCGTTCATAGGGATTCTACTTGGTATTGCGATACGTTCAGGAAGTCCACTTAGTTTGAGTTTAGCCGAGCCGATCTGGAAACAACTGGTTGGATTAACCTTGAACTTAGACGATCTGGATGATATTGATCATGGATTTGTTGCCAAACATTCATACTTGTCATCTCTTGTAAAGGCTAATATAGTTGGCGTTGGTGATCATGATCAAGAAAAAAGTCTGTTTGAAGCATGCTCGAAAGAGGAAGCTGTTGAAGCCCTAGAACTTCCTTTTACAGTTCGCACAGCATCATGGAAGGAAGTAGAGTTGTCTCGCTTACACACACAAGTCACCACGGAAAATAAAGGAGAGTACTTGAAAAAGGCGCTGAATTACAGAGTCCATGAATTTGATACTGCCATAGGTTGGATACGAAGTGGAATGTCCCAAGTTGTTCCTGTCCCATTTGTTTCTTTATTCACGGGACCAGAATTAGAAAATATGGTTTGTGGCAACCCTGAGATTCGTGTTGAATCTTTGCAAGCCATAACGACGTATCGCGGCGTTGAAGCGAATTCTTTGCTTGTGAAGTGGTTCTGGCAGACGCTTGAAGAATTCACCAATCACGAGCGCTCGTTATTCCTTCGATTCGTTTGGGGAAGGACGCGTTTACCACGAACTGCAGTGGATTTCAAGGGAAAGGATTTCATTTTTCAGGTAAATCATGATTTGTTTCGATTAACTTCGGATCGATGTCGTGGAACGCAGGTCCATCGCAACACTTTCATTTTAAGATACTGTTCAGGAATAACTTTTCCAGATGGATTTTCTTGAGATTGTCCCCCGATAATGGACTGTCGAAAACTTTCTTTCTTTAAAAGTAGCTTTTTATTCATTTGTGTAAATATGTTTTTATTTCCAATAGGTACTGGACAAATACAACCCTTCTGACGATTATCTGCCGGAGTCCTACACGTGTTTCTTCCTCTTAAAAATGCCAAGATATTCCAATCTGAACATCTTAAGAGAAAAACTTAAGTATGCAATCTATTTCTGCAAGTCCATTGATTCAGACGATTACGCGCGTGTAGATTTCATCAACACTTGAGGAGGTGGAACCCAATGGAGCGCCATGTCTATAAAATTGTGTTTTATAAAGCCAAGTACAAGAGTTTAATTCGTAAACAATCCATGGCCGATTTTCAACAACTGTTCCCTAGCAAAATATTGGATAAGGCTCTGGTACACGACCATGGAATTTTTTATTATGAAACTGTCGTTTATATTTGTATTATATTTAACAAGTTTTCGAAAACAATCATTGCTGTTTTCTTTGCGAACACCTCCTTATCGTCATTTGTACTTCAATAAATCTGAAAGGTGGGTCCTCCCATTTAAAACCTCATCAATCTTCATTTAATAGGATATCCAGTGGTAACTGTACTGTTATTCATATTGATTCAAAAGCACGTGTGTTGTACCTGAGCACGAAGAATTATCAAGTGCTTTGAGACTCGAATGTCTTATTTCCGAACGCTAAGAAGAAATCTTTTTTTTTCTCTAATGTTAGCGAAGTTAAATGTGTCTTCATTGAACTCCTTTTACTAGGATGTAACAACCATTCCATGTTTGTTACTAAAGAAAAACAACTGCGTTTTTAGGAGTTATGCGTCGATATTATCGTCCTCGTTGTGCTGGTCTAATTTTCAAAAGATTTTGCTTAAAGGATTTGCGCTTATTCGCGGCGTGCGCTTACGACAATTACGTGTTGTATCGGCCGATACTCACAATCACCAGTTTACAGTGGATCAAAATAACAAAAAAAAAATATAAAAAATGTTATAAACAACATTCGTGAAAACAAATCAAAATTACTTATTAAAATTTAAATAAACATAACTGTTCTTGTGTTCGCACGGCCTGTTGGTCTAGTGGTATGATTCTCGCTTAGGGTGCGAGAGGTCCCGGGTTCAACTCCCGGACAGGCCCGTTTCAGTTTAGTGTTTTTTACGTCTATCCCTAAAGCACTTATAATAGTAATTGTAAAGATACAATGCATTCGGAACAGATATATCTTATATATTTTTCTGTTTTTCTGAATTCTCTAGATTAATACTTTTATATGTTAATATTTAATAAATGTATTGTTACGTACTTGCAAGCCTCGTTAGCGCAGTAGGCAGCGCGTCAGTCTCATAATCTGAAGGTCGTGAGTTCGATCCTCACACGGGGCACAGTTTTATATTTTGTAGTATCAGATATGGGATCAAGTTAAATTAAAAAAGAATCTACCCACCGTTTACGTTGAGTGGTTGTTTAAGTTTCATTTTTATTACTTCTGACA
Source organism: Turritopsis dohrnii (assembly GCA_027922465.2). Classification (NCBI taxonomy): domain Eukaryota; kingdom Metazoa; phylum Cnidaria; class Hydrozoa; order Anthoathecata; family Oceaniidae; genus Turritopsis; species Turritopsis dohrnii. The sequence goes on along the minus strand of BQMF02000240.1, from coordinate 594,035 downwards.
CTACTATCAAAGCATTTCTTATTTTAAAATTAATAACTTACATTCAGTTGAAAATGTGATGGGGGCGGGATTCGAACCCGCGCCATCGAAATGACTGGTGCCTTAAACCAGCGCCTTAGACCGCTCGGCCACCCCACCGTGATATGCAAACCTGTCAAGCTCAAAAGATTTCAAGTTCCAACATAATGAAAGCTATATTATTTCTTGTTTTTATAAGATACGTACTTTTTCACAAACACACGAGTCTCGGATTTTGGACATAAAAATAACAGCAGAATAAAGAGATAAAATATGTCATTATAAAAAGTACAAAAAGGTAAAAGCAGCTAAAATATTTACAATATATCTTACAAATTAAATTTTCGTCTTTTCAAACGATGCAATGCGAGTTTTAATTGTTTTCACGGTCTCAGGGAGTTCTTGCAAAAGGAGATCGCCTTTTTCGTTGATCGCTTCAGAAATTCTTTGACAAATCTAAAAAATATTCAAATCTAAAATCGATTGCATTTACTTCCTATAAACTCTTTCCAAAGCATAAAAGCTTCATATTAAACAGATTTCTTGCACTAATTTTGCTTACTGTGTAAAAGCTTAGAGCCGTTCTCAACCTTACCTCTTTCACTAAGATCTTCTTCAAATCAGATGCTATTCTGTTCGCGAAAAGGTTGTAGAGCCAACTATAAACATAAAGAAAATCTTTTACTAGTTACACGTTTTACTCGATTAAATTTGGATTTTCTAAAATATTCTCTCTTTTGCCTGAGTAGTTTTTCTATTTATTGCCTTGTCAGCAAAAAATAGTAGAGTCCTGGAACCAAGCCGGAGTAACCATCGCAACAAATTTCTTTATCATTTGACAACTACAGATATTTGATACTATATATCCAAACTTGTAGTAATATATCACTAAAAATGTCTGAGTTGTTTACATATTTGTATGTCAGCTTTTTTTCTTGAACATTGTGATGTCACGTTACCATGACATTCAAGAGAACAGAAAATCATTTTCTTGAAAATTAAAAACTTTTATCGGTTCTTCCGACTTTTATCGGTTCTTCCGATTTTTTTGTTCCCCATTAAAGTAAGTAATGGCTTGGAAAGAAGATTTGTCAAGATTTTTAATTATAATTCTTCTCATTTTTAATCAATATGTTGTCACCTTGCACCCCCGTGAAATTTCAACCGCAAATCACCAATTTTCAAAGCGCATTTCCGGGAAATCACCTGTGGTTTCTGCTCATTTTCATCCACTGAAAAGCATAATAATTTATAATAATTATACCATAATGGTTTCGTGTTATCTTCTTTCGAATAATTATTTGAGGAAACGCAAACTGATGTTGACTTACCTGCGCGAAAGGATATTTCTAAATGTATACCGCTTATATAAACAGTCATCGTTCCACTGTCTTTCACATGGGGCCTACCGTTTAAAAGAGTTGATAAAGAATAAAACTGTCATCATTTGCAGACCTCAGTCAGAGGAAAATTTTGATCCCAACAAGAATCATGTAAACTTACCAAACTTGACGCTTCTTGAAAAGCTCTTATATGAATGTCAACAGTTTTTTATTTATTGGGAAAATACATTGAAAAATGCAACCTGCTTGGTCAAAGGAGGAGTGGTTTCCAGCCTTCTCATAGCCAAATGAATAAAAACACTAAAGAGAACTCACCAACTTTTTTCTTTATATTTCCATTTTGTATGAATTTGTAATCCAGCATCCGAACAAGACAGTCCGAAACCCGTCTTTTCATGGAATGCTACGTTAGATTTCGGGATGGATACATCTTTCAATGTCACACTAAAATGATTTGTGACAAAAGCACTTGTATGCTCGATTCCAAAAGTAGAGAAATAAAACCATGCGTAGTTTTCTTACCTTGATATCCCAAACGAAACTGATCCAATGGGTGTGTTCGTTTCTCCATTTACATCTGGGATAGAGAGTTGCTCGATTTCTTTTTCCAAATATGGTATTCCCGTTTGTCGAACTAAAATTTCAATAGACATTGAAGATTGCTTGATTTTCATCTTTTTGAAAATAAAGAAGCCCATTTACAGAACTCACTATTCACTCTTCGATGACAACGGAATAATATTTTTTGGACTATTAAGAATTTTGCTGGGAATCAAATGGCAACCAAACTGACACGAAACTGTTTTCCGCTTATTTTTGATAAAAGTTTATTTTCGCAAAAATAAATTTTTTAGCTACTAAGGGATTGCAGAATCAGCACAGCGAATGTCAAAGAATCAACTGTGCAGTAAATGCTGCAATAATCGGTTTTAAAAACTTGGACTTGATAACATACTGGAACAATATTATACCGCTGTAACATGATTTTACAGTCACATATAACCTACCATGATTAAGCCGGTCCTGTGTCGCGTCGTTTAGGTAAACCGACCCAAAAACATTCATGACGGATATACAGAAAATGCATAGCAAATACGTCAGCATATCAAGCCATAAGGCTGTAACAATTAATCCGTAGAACTTCAAAATCTTCAAAAACAACATGTAGGTGGGAATTTTGCTGAATCTCACCGAAATATACAAAACATATTTAAAAGTTCATTCAAGCATGGAGTTGCACTGTTTCGCATTTTGAAACGGTTAACTGTTGAATAACATGCTCAAAAATCTATATTTCGATACCGTGATATTTGAAAGATTCAAATTCAAGACAATTTTCAACCGATTTTCATTTGGTTACACGTTTTGTTTTGTTTATTTGTTTTAATTTTGTTTGTTTGTTTTGTGACAATAAGAAAATGTTTGTCTTGAATCTCAGCAACCAAAAACAAACACATCCAACCTCTCCGAGAAATTCTGTGGATGTTAAAGATAACTACATTCAGTCCAGTATTTAGCAACCTCGAACCCAGGGTCTCTTGCCTTTTCGATATTGAATTGAGTATTGCGTTCAAGGTTCAGTATTGAGATAAAAAGAAACAGAGAGGAGAAACTCATTCAAGAGCGGCTTGTAAGAAAGCGTGAATTTCCGAAGATCAGGGTTAGCCTTGTTTCCGCAAGACAAACATTCAAAGTAGCAGCCTGTAGGGTAGTGAAGGCACAAAGGATTGGTACACAAGTGTATATTCTAAGAAAGTTCAATTTCCTGGTGAAACCTTCTTGAAGCGGACTTCCTCTGAAGAGGACACCTCCTTTAGACGGACAAAAAATTTTGTCCCGATCGAATCCTTAATAAACTCTTACAAAAAAACCTCCCCAAAGCGGACAGGCTAAAGCAGACACCTCTACAAAGCGGACACCGAAAAATTTCGACAACAACAGTACGGGGAGGTTCATAGCTCGCTCTAGTATATAAACGTTTCTGATTGGCCACGATGCATGCGGTGCACTTAAAGTTGTGTAGCTCATGAACCAAAACATGCTACAGAGTGAGGATGATATCGATATTTTCTTATTTGATATTTGATAATTTTCTAATTTTTCTTAAATTTGTCGTCTTGTATTATGATTTTCCCAATCATTCCACATCCTACACACTCAGCTTAGCAAAATGTCTCTGTGGGTTTATGTTGGAGGTTGTCTCCCCCCTCTAAAGAAGCTCTCAGTTTTTAAAGTAAGTGGTAGCTAAAATATTTTAACAACCCAGAGAGGATTTGTTAACATATCACATGGCAGCAAGGAGACTAACATAAATAGTCAAAGACTAATACTAAATGTTAGCCTCCAAGAAATATCATAATGTTATGTTAAGTAGAGCAGTCTATAGATACCTTTTTTCTTATGATCTCTTATGATTAGTTGACAAGCAGAAATGCAATACCTCTTTATTTGCCCCAGTCAAGGAAAACAGCTAAATTTGCAGGATCCAGGGTTTATGCTGCAATTGTAGCATAAACGCAATGTTTCTTAGATTTGCACCAGGTAGACTGTTTTCGACCCGATTTTCTTTCTTAAAAGATGAGGGGAGGCATATTTTGAAACTATCCGGCCCACATGTCATGTCACATTAGCTGATCTGATTTTCCTTTAATACATACCGTCAACCAACAAAACTTTGAGCAGCGTCAGAACTTTGAACAGCTAAACAACCGTATCAACAAAATAAACATATATACCACATCGAACCACATTCAAAGTTTTGATGCTGTTCAAAGTTTTGTTGGTTGACGGTATCTATCTTGCTTTCTGTTTGTTGTTTTCTTCTTGCATTTGTACTTCATTGTAGTGTTTGGTCATGCTGTACTTAAAATACTAATATATAATATAGCAAGACAATGTCAGTTCAGATCAGATGACTTTTGCTATCCTGCAAACTAATTCAACACAGACACACAGCTTGGTTCAGAAAAGGGATCACATGTTTGAGGGGTCCCGTGATAAGGGGACATTCACATAGTATGTACGCACAAAGGGGGGAAGGGGGGTCTCTGCAAAAGCATACGCTTGCGTACTAGGGGGAGGGTAGGGGTGCTAGGGAAAAGTATGTACACACAAAAAAATATTTTTTGTTGCTTTTTTTCCTTGAAATAAATCGATTTTAGCTGATTAGAATAATTATGAGATACATTGTAATTGGTGGAGTAAATGCGTATGTTTGCGTGCAGGGGGGTCTGATTTTCGACTTTTTGTGCGTACGTACTATGTGAATGTCCCCTAAGCTGATTTCCCTGACTGTTTGCTAAAGAATTGGCTCGACAGCTATTATATATAGTCTCTTCCCATTTAGATAATTGCGCTGTGATTTAATATTTTTGAGTAATGGTATATATGGATAAATCATTCTTTGATTCCCAATGCAATGATGACTTTCCAAATGTTTTTATCTTGTTAGTTCTCAACTTATATCCCTAAAAATTTATTTAAATAAAAAGATTAAGTATTATGTACCTTATGCAAATTAATTAATAAAAATAGAAATAAAAATTTCACAACCAACCACAACGCTTGCGCAGTACGATTAAAAATTTCAGTGGAAGAAGCTCATAGAAACATGGCAGCAAAGTAAATTTAGTCAATTTTCAGTCCAACTTAACAATTATAAATATAAAAACAAATTTTTTCATATCTTCAGTAGAGTCCATATATTGCCTTTTAGTGATTAATATGTTTGCTGTAATAGTAGATTGCAAAACTAATTTAATATTAACTAGATATCTATACGCAAAATTGGAAAATTGGAAAAAACAGACTACTGAAATATGTGTCTGCCAAAGAAAGAGGAAAAATTATAAATTGTGAAAATTGAGCAAATACATTATTATTGTGGAGTTGTGGTAGCGTCAGAAGTACTATATAATGGAACAGTTATTGCAATAGAGTTTGTGAGATTATAACTGATGATTTGTTGCCATAAACTATTAATCCTGAGAATTTCATAACTTATGAGAAATTTCAATGACAAGAATGAACATTGTGAAAATTAATGTTTGTTGTATGAAGGGCAGCTTGGATAACAAAAGGACTCTAGTAATTTGTCTTATAATTTGTATTTCTTGATTATCCATGCGCTTTCCTGGTGTTAGTCTTTTACTCTCCAGTGCCTAATTGTAGGGGGAGGTCTCTTGCATTTTTGGGAAAAGTTCACCATCCATTTAACTTTATTACGACCTCCTCTCCAGAGTACCAAATTTTTCTAAATCCACCACCCCTACCCCATTATTAGAACCCTCCCGTTTTATGAATTCACTAGGTCAGTAACTAAAATTAGACATGTTAGACATTTTCAAGGTGCAACTTAACTTTTTCAGTAGATTTTTGGCTAGTGATGAGGAAGTTATTAAAATAATAATAGAGGCAATCATTTCAGATGCAACAAAATCTTAACATCTTAACGAGAACAAACAAATAAATAATATGAACAAGAAGAACATCAACATTTTTTAACAGAAAGTATAATGTTTCCTTTTTTCCCTTTTAATGTGCACCCTCCCCTTTTTATTATATTTCCCTTGCAGCACAACCTCCCCTGCTTATTATGACCCTCCTACAATGAGGCACTTGAGAGTATTGTTATTGTTGACATAGCATTTCATTGCTAAGCCTTTTGTTACAACCATTTTCATCCATTACTGAAACACAATGAAAGAGTGCAGTTAGTCAGATACTTCTATGTAGACCATAATTAGCACAAGTGATTCTTTGTGACAGCTAATTACTGTCCAAAATTTCTTCTGTGGTTCACTAAAATGATTTTTGTATTCCTTAAGTTTGTGAATAAGCATTAATAATCAATTAGGTATATTTCACTTTTTATAGTTGAAGTGAGGAAGGTCTGTGGTGCAAGCATAATATTCAAAAACTTATAATCAAAAAAATTTCCAAATTTAAGTGTTGCTACTTTGGTTTTGTTCTTTAAGGTTCTGTTTTTACACATTGTATTTTTATTTGATCTATTTTTTCTGTTACCTCATTGTTTTGTTAATTGTTTAATTAATTTTTACTTGTACTTTTTTGATAAACTTTATTATCACCTTGGATATTTAATTAATTACTTATTGATTTACTTTGATACTAAGTTTTTTTTTCATTCCAATTCATCATGTTGTGGAGTTAAAACTTATATACTCATCAACTTTTGCACACATTCAAGTTTATACTGGCTATCTGGTAGGTCATGCTTTCTTTCATTTCATGTTTTGTTAGCCATTTGCCTTGGTTGTGTCTTTGGCCAGTCTTTGCATCTGCCCTTGTCCTTTATTCAGCATATATCACCCTGGTTTGAAGGTAAAATTTAAGCATACTTGACTCTGCCCCAAATTTGCCTATGCTTATAAAAAAAAGCCTGTAATACACCTTTTTCTAAAAAGGTTTCAAATCTATCTCACAAACCACTTTTTGAAGGCCTTATCAAAGCAAGCTTTTAAACATTGAGAAGATTTATAAGAGGTTTTGTAAGAGGATGATATTATATTCTTATGTGATTTTTTAATCATTTCAGTCAAGTTTTTTCCAGGTAGTTTAGTTTGCATATAGTTTATGATATTAAGGTTACTGTAAAGGAAAAAATTGGTAAAAATCACATTTTCTGATTTTTTGATATTATTATAGAGCGGAGCTTAATTTTCCATATGCAATAAATCTTTTTTGTCAAAAGTGTTTTTATTTCCCAAAATACGAGGAAAAACCGTTTTTGAGAGAAAATTCTGCAGGAGGATTTTAAATAAAACATGTAAACATTGATCCTCACCTTCAGTATGCATTATTAGAATGAATGAACTTTGTAGTTAGAAGCTTATCATCGTGTTTCTTATTGAACAAACAAATCAAATATTATTATTAAAAATTTTACGCCATGAACAGACAACGCTATCGAAAAAACGCATTTCCTGCCAGTAGAAAAAGAAAACGAAAAATGTTTTTTCTTTTCCATTTAGTTGATCTAATTAGTCATTGCCATTAGATTGTTGAGAAAGAAAATTTATAACAATAGAGCACCATTCCGCATGTTTGTTTATCATGCTGAAAGTTTCCAGCTGAGTAATTTTTTAAAACCGCGTTTTCTCAAAATTAAATTTATGTAAAAATTCTACCAATAAAGAGTTCCTGTGACACGAATATTTATCGAATTGCTAAAATAATTATACCCACGTGATCACAACAGACTGTAGAACAAAACCGTGTCACAGTTTTTGAAATAATTATGCCAATCAAAAATAAATCGTTGCTTTAGCTTTGGAGTTAGCATAATTATGTTACTTAAAACTTCTTTCATCATAACTTTTGAAAGACTTAATTATTTAAAAAACGCTGACACGGTTTTTGAGTTCGATCTTTTGAGAACATGATGCAATAATCTTTAGAAAGAAATTTCAAAAATCTGTGTCACAGGAACTTGTCAAACACAACTACAAACTTTTTTGTTTTCAGCTCAAATTTCCAAAAAATGATTAATTTACCTTTTTGCAAATTAGACCATCTTTTAGAGGAAAAACAGAGCTTTTCAGAAATATATACTTTTATATAATAATTGTTTAAAACTTGGGAGTTATTGTGTAAAAACCAAAGGTGTGCATTTTTCCTTTACAGTAACCTTAATCAACAATTTTGAATGTATCACTCGAGAAAGGTGAAGTTTCTTTGGTGTAATTTCTACTCACTTTATCATTATGTCATCCATAATATTCATATCTCCAAACTTTTCCTAATTATGGTAATGTTATCTTTAAACTTGTAAAGCATAAAATCCTTCATTTGATTGTCTTAGGAACTATGTTTTGTGAGTCTTGTAATGATAAGCATTTGTATTTCAACCTATCATTTTGCAGAGAGAACTTTATCTACTCAACTTAAGCAATTTTGCAGTGGTGTCCTCTTTAGATAGTCTTGGAAGTATCTCAAATGAACAACCTTATATTTTCTTTTAGCCGGAACAATTGTTTTTTTGTTTTTTTTAAATAACACAGGGTTAAAGGGCCTTGCTTGATGGTTTGTTACTATATCCCAGCCCAAATCCTTGAAGGATACTAAATGTTAATCATGGATTTTTTCCTTCCTTATTTTTTTTTTTTTTTTTTGTTTTTCATTTTTTGTTATTCTAGGCAAATTTTGGGACTATGTGATAATTCTCTCACTTTAAAACTCTGATCTTAATGTTCCTATGTTCCTGTTTGCAGCTGGTAACTTGCCTATCTGAATTTAATAAAAATTATTCAATTACAAGCAGGAGTAAATGCACTATCTTTCTTCCAACTAGTGACATTCAAAATCTTTCTGTGTTGTTGTTTATAATTATATTATTTTCGATTTCTTTGTAGTTTTAATAAAGAAATCAATGTTTATTAATGTGTCTTAAGTTATTTGTGGTTGGAATGCATAGTGTTCTGGTTAAGTACTAATTGCCTTTACGTTATTAAGTTTAATAGAGAGGGCAAATGAATAAGCAGCTTGAGTTCTATCATGAAATCCTTCTATTTCTTCACTTTGCATGCAGAACGTAGAACTGTACTATCAGGGCATTTTGTTTCTGCCTTTTCATTTTTTTTTGTTGTTTGTGGTGGTGGTGGTTTTTGTTTATTATTTAAAGGTATTGTATATTTTCTTATGATTTTCAAATGATTCAAAGATGCTTCGGATGTTTAGATACTAGATAGTTCACTAAAAGAGCGTTATGGTATGTTCAGCATGTGTATTTCCTAATTTGTGGTCAACATGTTCCATATTGAAAATAGAGACCAGAGACATTTGGAAATATTGGTAGTTGGCGTCTGTTACTAGCCTATATAATGATACCACTGAAGTTTGGTTACACTCTTGTAAGTAGTTTCTTGAAGTTTTTCTGTTGAAAGACTAAAGTTTGGATTTTGGATTCATTTTCAAAGACAGAAAAGTTTTGGATAAGATTGTAAATTTCACCAACATTTTGTCTTTTGTTCTATGAATATGGAAAATAAATATTAGTTAAATAAATGTCAATAAATCGAAAACTGGTCATGACTTAAACTATAAATGATATAAAGATATGATTCACAGCAAACAATAATTTATACTTCTGAGAACAGAATATATAACACTTGATAATATTTTGATTTTATTACAGAAGACAAGTCATTGATGCACAGTCACCTGTCAGACATCTGGAAGTTATAGCATGACCTGACATCAGTTCATCAGAAACATATATAATAGGATCAGTAACCCTCCCAAGATTATATGACAGTTATAGTGGAATGCGTTCTATATGGGATAAATTGATCAGTTTGGGAAGATGACGTTTTCAAATAATGTTGTTATTGCAAGATGTTGACACAAAAACATGTGGACCATTATATCTCTTTCCCCGCGGAGAATTTTGTATATTTTATTTAGAAAGAAACATATTAAATCGTTCTTTAACTTTTCATCATTTTCTCTATATTTCGATCATTCCGAGCTATATTCATACGTAAATTAAAAGACACAACAGATCCGTTAGTTATTGGCTTGTAACCAACATGGACGGTGGTCTGACTTATTTATTAACCTTAGCAATTAACAACTAAATCTCATTCCCTATAGCCGCACATTTCACTGTCTTATCTTACTGTAAGGTGACCACAGATTTACGTTGATTTAGTGTGCCCCCTTTATATTAACATAACTACCTTTCCCCTTAGTATAATGACTTTTTGTTTTTGGATTAATATACACTCGTTACAATGGTGGTATCACCTGACAGGTGTCCTGCAAGTTCAAATTTGAATTTAAACTTGTACTAAGGTAAGGAATGTCCCACGTAGCTGAATGACTTCGCCTCTTCATGAGAAGACAGTAACCCTTTCTGCAAAAACATCAACCGCGCCAGAAGCACCGTCCGATTTATTCATTCTCAAGTAACTTTATTGTAGCTTCATCTATTTCCAGTAAAGCATTACAAATCATCTTCGCACTTCGCCCAACATCAACAAAAATACTATTCAGGTCGTCTCACTACTGCCTAACTTGTTCAATGGCCACGCATTACAGTTCTCCATCAACCTTCCCGAAATAAGCACTTGCTTCGCATGCATCACCTTGTTCACCAACCAGACAGATTTGTCGATGAATTGTCGAGTTCTTATTATGCGAACTGAACTTCCCGAAACGAGCACTTGTTCCGTGAAAGGTAACGCATGCATCACCTTGTTCACCTACAAGACAGATTTGTCGATGAACTGTCGAGTTCTTATTATGCGAACTGAACTTCCCAATACGAGCACTTGTTCCGTGAAAGATAACCGCATGCATCACCTTGTTCACCTACAAGACAGATTCGTCGATGAATTGTCGAGTTCTTATTATGCGAAATGAACTTCCCGAAACGAGCACTTGTTCCGTGAAAGGTAACGCATGCATCACCTTGTTCACTAACCAGACAGATTTGTTGATGAACTGTCGAGTTCTTATTATGCGAACTGAACTTCCCGAAACGAGCACTTGTTCCGTGAAAGGTAACCGCATGCATCACCTTGTTCACCTACAAGACAGATTTGTCGATGAATTGTCGAGTTCTTATTATGCAAACTGAACTTCCCGAAACGAGCACTTGTTCCGTGAAAGGTAACGCATGCATCACCTTGTTCACTAACCAGACAGATTTGTCGATGAACTGTCGAGTTCTTATTATGCGAACTGAACTTCCCGAAACGAGCACTTGTTCCGTGAAAGGTAACCGCATGCATCACCTTGTTCACCTACAAGACAGATTTGTCGATGAATTGTCGAGTTCTTATTATGCAAACTGAACTTCCCGAAACGAGCACTTGTTCCGTGAAAGGTAACGCATGCATCACCTTGTTCACTAACCAGACAGATTTGTCGATGAACTGTCGAGTTCTTATTATGCGAACTGAACTTCCCAATACGAGCACTTGTTCCGTGAAAGATAACCGCATGCATCACCTTGTTCACCTACAAGACAGATTCGTCGATGAATTGTCGAGTTCTTATTATGCGAAATGAACTTCCCGAAACGAGCACTTGTTCCGTGAAATGTAACGCATGCACCACCTTGTTCACTAACCAGACAGATTTGTTGATGAACTGTCGAGTTCTTATTATGCGAACTGAACTTCCCGAAACGAGCACTTATTCCGCCGTGAAAGGTAACGCATGCACCACCTTGTTCACCTACAAGACAGATTTGTCGATGAATTGTCGATTTCTTATTATGCGAACTGAACTTCCCAAAACGAGCACTTGTTCCGTGAAAGGTAACCGCATGCACCACCTTGTTCACTAACCAGACAGATTTGTTGATGAACTGTCGAGTTCTTATTATGCGAACTGAACTTCCCGAAACGAGCACTTGTTCCGTGAAATGCAACGCATGGATCACCTTTTTCACTAACCAGACAGATTTGTTGATGAACTGTCGATTTCTTATTATGCAAACTGAACTTCCCGATACGAGCACTTATTCCGTGAAAGGTAACGCATGCACCACCTTGTTCACCTACAAGACAGATTTGTCGATGAATTGTCGATTTCTTATTATGCGAACTGAACTTCCCGAAACGAGCACTTGTTCCGTGAAAGGTAACCGCATGCACCACCTTGTTCACTAACCAGACAGATTTGTTGATGAACTGTCGAGTTCTTATTATGCGAAATGACTATCCCGAAACGAGCACTTGTTCCGTGAAATGTAACGCATGCATCACCTTGTTCACCAACCAGACAGATTTGTTGATGAACTGTCGAGTTCTTATTATGCGAACTGAACTTCCCGAAACGAGCACTTATTCCGTGAAAGGTAACGCATGCATCGCCTTGTTCACCAACCAGACAGATTTCTCGATGAAACGTGGAGTTCTTATTATGCGAACTCAACTATCCGTAATGAGCACTTGTTCCGTGAAAGCAAATATCTCAAGGTAATTACTTATTTTGCCATCTTATTTGCAAGGTCATCAGGATATGGGCTATCATTTGATAACGAAAAGGGAAATAGATATAGAAGAAACATTTAATGTTTTGCAATTATTTCTCTTTCGTATTAAAAAGAAGGATATTTGCTGCTACTGTGATGCAAATTATTAACAAAAAGAAATTTTATTACTCTAAGTAAAAAAAGAAAACGCACTTACTCAGCACCCGATAAAGCAATCTGAAGTTTTTGATCGAACAACTTTTTCTTCTTCTCATTCCATATATTTATCATGTACTGGATGAAAAACATGAAATGCTCTTGCGACATCTGCTTAGCTGAGGCCTTGATACATTGAAGGTATGAGTTAAATTGCTCACATATACTAGTGTTAACGACACGAAGATCTTGCATTGCTTTGCTACTGTAAAGCGAAGAACAGCTGTGACTAAATCCGTGGAAGATGTCATGATAAAATCTCGTATCTTTAAAGTATCCTGCTTCACGATTTAAGCAGTATTCCTCCAAACCACAAGCAAAGTCGTAAAAAATTACTTCTGGCGGCTTTTCAAGATGGGTGTAAAGGGAATAGGCCGGATCTTTTCTTCCTTCACTTCCGTTTACAATGTGGCAACCATAACAGTGTCCATGCATTGGACAAAACCATAAAAACAAAAATGTGGTTCCCTTTTTGGTTACAACTGGGTAGATCTTTTTGCAGGAGGAGGTCGAAGGCTGATCATCATGATTATTATGTGGGTTGACATCTACACTGAATGATCGTGGTCGTCTGATCTGTTCTCCACTTGCCGAAAAATAATACGCCCGACCAAACTGAGGAGGGTTATATGAGCCAGGAATCGGTAAACAATTTTCTAGTTCGATATCGCTCTTGTGAATGTCTTTTACTTTATCACGAAGATAAGAAACTATAGCAAAAGCATCATGATCCAGTGAACCATTAACATAGAATTCTTGAAGAAAATCGGATAAATGAGGAGAATGACAACGCACTGCAGATATTGGAACTGACGTTACTGACAGCGTCGATAGCAATGAAACCGTTGATAAAGAAATTAATGCCCTTAAAGGAGCATCAAAACTAAGAAGATGGAAAAACTTCGCTGCGGCAATATGTTGCCTTGGAGAAAGTTCTTTGTTAATAAATCGTTCCAATAACTTCTTGCCATCAGCTGGGAAAACAGCTAGTAGATTTCGATTCTTCTGAGCCAATTGCATTTCTGTCAAATCGAGTGTGACTGGGAACTTCGTAAGTTCTTTGAGATGAATGCGTGACTCTCGGATAATCTTTTCGGTTTCTTTTTGCTTGGATATTGGTATATCGTCAGACTTTTGAGGATATGCGAGAAAACATCTATCGAAACGGCGATGAAGGGTATTTTGTAAATCGGTACGTATGGAAGGCTCAACTGGTTTTATGTTACAATGTTTCTGGTGAATGCCAACCTTCGTTGCATCGCAAGCCAGAACTTTAGGAGTAAATCCACACCAATGACACGGGGTGCGAAATTCACGACTTTGACTAGAAGCCCACGAAAAAAATAACTTCCGAAATGTTTTTGCTGACATAAACAATCTAGGGGATTGGTGGCGGATGTACGTTTTGTTCATTAGAGAACAAAATGCGTTGAAGTTGCACTTCATTTCTGTTACCATATCGATAAATTCCCAGCAGACCTCTTCACCGATACAAACTAATCCGGAAATGCGGTAAATATTTTCACAAGCACCATTCCAACTGATCGTGCATGTTTTATTCCGGCAAATAATGGAAAAGACATTCACGGAAATACACGCAAGCTTCGTGTACAATGTTGTAACGCAATCAAATTGGTATAGGAATTGCCCAGTTCCGTCTTTTGGCCAAGGGAGCTAAATTATAAAAGGTTGTCAATGATAAAACACGAAGACTAAATACATAAATGATACATATTAAAGCTTGGACTACATTTACCTTGCATTCACAAACTTCTGTTTTACAGCTCGGAAACATTGACACATGGAAATCGGAATTTTTAATTTTGTATATATACGTCTGTCGATCTAGGCAATTTTTAATTAACTGGTCATCGAAAGGATCATTACCAACTTTGCGCTGGTATGGCGAATAAAATCTCCAAAAGCCATCAGATTGATTAAATGGAACTCTCCGCTGAAGAAAGAAACAAATATTCAATATAGCAAGGTTTATATATATGTACTTCTGTTTCTTTTTCTCTTTACCGTCCCTTCTATTCAAACACTTTTATAAATGAAAACATCAGCTGGGCAACATGAAAACTTACTTCGTTGAATTCATCGGAAACATTCCTTTCATCGCCATCTTCTTCTAGAAATTCATTGACACATTCTTCGTTGTTATCATCATCATCATCATCACCGATATTAGCATCATCAACATCTGATTCATTTACCTCATCGGCATTACACGTTTGCAGCATAGCATATTCATTTTTGCGAAAGTCCAGATGGCATTTAAGGAATTTAAGATGTGGACACAGCGTAGTACATGTATTAAGTTGAATGATGTTTTTCTTCTTACTGAACTGACTCTGGCAAATTCCAGAGCAACACTTAACATATACTTGGTTGTTTGATTTCGATTTAAACATGTGCGCAAACTCAACATCGAAACCAACACACACAGAAAACTTCTCAATATCTGCGTAGGTTGATGGCAAGTTAACAACCGGTTCTTTTGCAGTATCGATACCAGTTTTTATTTTTTTGACTAACAAGCTATCTGAGATGCTTTCAACATTCTATGAAAAATTAAATTACCGTTAGTATAAACACCGTTGTAATGACATTACAATTTCTAGATCCTCTATATACTACCATCTTACCATGTCATGAATTTCTGCAAAAATCCTACAATGACAACAAGTAATCCCTTCCCAATCATTTTCACCGAAATTAACCAACACTGTTGACATCAACGTTCTATATGTTTCACATGTACAAGTGTATGTCATTCTACCTTCCATCATTGTCTTTGTTACTATCACGTATTCATTAAACTGCAAAAAAGAAAGTAGAAATATAAAACATAAGGACTGATAAAGTTACAACCAATGTAACAGTTTTTAAAAGCATATTATATTGCCACCTTAAAATTTCCGGTTTCCGAGTTGTAATCATTCATAACCACAATTTCATCGTTAGGTAACTTAACTCGCCATAGTAGAGTTCCATCTCCAATGAGGTTGCTTTTAAAGGAATTGTAGATAGATTGGGTACCAACTGTTGTTTGGATTTTCATTGTGTCATACTCTTCATCTGTTATTCCAAGGAAGTCTAGCAAATCATTTGAGTTAAGTTTGACACGTTTTCGAGGATTTACTGATGTTCGTTCCAACGAAAAGTGAGGCAAATTGACTGGAACAATATGATACTTGTTAGCATCCACAAAAGAAAGAATAGTTTTTAAGTGAGCTCTTATCTTATCTATTTCACTACTTTCATTGTCAAGTTCTAAAATCCTACTAAGAACAGTAGTCATAATCTGGTGGCGTGGTGATTTTCCTTTAGGTAGGAAATGCTCTTCCTTTTTGACTCCGTGTGCTTAACTTGAAGCCCAATGATGATAATTGGGGCATGAAGATAACACGAAAAACCGTTGCTCTACAGAAAGAAATTCAACATCTTTGAATTTTTCGACTGAACCATTAATAGAAAGTTGATTAAGATGTGGATCTAGCATGTAATCTTTTATTTTTCTGTCCCACAAAAGAGAATCCCCAAGATTGTGCAACTTGAAATAACTAAAACAAAATGAATTAATTAGATGGAAAGAGGCTAGCAGGTTTCATACCAAAGCTAATAAGTTTATAAAGCTCACTAGTTATCAGCACTACAACTGTCCTTTGAATAACGGGACATTCGTTTGCAAAACACCACATAACCAGGTGCATATTCATCAAATTGTTTCTGGATTGTAGCATGGGCAAGTGGTAAATATTTTGACACTGATGTTTTATTGTGCTGAGTTATATTTTTAAACATAACTGAATTTTTGGCAGGTGTAGTATCTAAAAAAAGTAAAGCCACTGAATAAGATGATTTATAGTGAAGACATAAGAAAAGATCATAGCATTAGAACCAGAAGATAGAGAATATAATCCTTTTTACTAACCAGGTTTCAAATTTTCACGATGTTGTAATGTTGCTGCAATGCCCCAGTCATTGAAAATATGCATAATATAACATTCTTGAATATTAAACTTTTTAATTAAATCTGCAAATAAACATTTCCAATTGCTTTGGAGAAACTGTTTCAAAACACCAGATTCAAAACACCTGAAGAGAAAATAATACAATAAACATATGATTTGAAAGCAAGAAGATATTTGTATTTTTAAATGTTCTTCACATACCTCAAATATAAAATAAATTGTCCATTCAAATTAAACACCAGTGGTATACAGTAGAGAATTCCATCAGTACAATTTGGATATGAAGCTAGTAACAATATCTGCTTTTCAACAACTAACATATGTGGAGTTCCCAACGTATGCTTTTTGGATGGATCTTCAAGGAATATGGTCGAAGTAATTGACTGCTGGATGTGTTTTTCGTAGTTTGCAGCTTCCAGTGAATTTATAAGCAAAGCAGAAAATCTTTCAACACTTTCTATGAAAAAGAAAAATACATAATAATGCACATTCATAAACATTTATGCCAACAATGTTATATATTGTCAGTTGAATATAAATGAACATACTAACCATTATTTGTAGACAAATGTAGCATACTGCTTTGCTGCAAATGATCATCTTCTGTATGCTCTAAATTGTTTAAAATAAGTGTAAGATACCAATCTAATTGCATTGAATTTCAGAAAGGGATGCATAGTAGACAGTCTGCTACATTATCTTTAAGATAGTATGTTATTAAAAATGAAAATATTTTGACTGAAGGAATAGACATTCGTGGAGGAGTAGGTAGTACCATTGATGCATGCCATACTTGTTGATGATGTGTTTTGCTGATCCATTGTCCTAACCAACTATCTCAGGTTCCAAACCAATAAACTAAAGCAAATCATAACAAGATCATAACAGACATTAATCAAAATGTTATAAATTAAAAATTTAAAGGATTTATTATGGTTTCAGAATTATCTTCCTTAGTGTTATATCATGAATACAATGAATGATATTTACATAAAGTAATATCATTAACTACACATTTACATACACATCTGTCACAAATTACAAGTCAATTTGTCTTTATAAGCAGTCAAAGTGTTTCCTCTTAAAAAAATAGAGACAGACAACCTATATGATTATCTGTGACGCATTGTTTGTAACTTCGATATATATTTTTCTGATCACGGGTTTTCTCCAAATACCCACAAAAGATAATCACAAAACTATTAGTTATATATAAAACAAATTTCTAACCATGATTAAGGAAGTTAAAGGTTAAAGATTTCTCTATTTTCCTGAAGAAATTTGTCCATTGGTGAAATGTTTGGTATATACGCCAAATGAAACTTAGGAACTAATAAAATAAATTTAGAAAGTCATTCGTAACAAAGTAAAAACAAAATTAAAAAAGTAAATCAACATATCTGTATAATTTCCTTGCTACACTGTATCCAGTCTGGCAGTTGTACAGTCCTGTAAGGTAAAATGTGTGTACTAAACTAGGTAAGCACTATATTCAAAACCTTATTACCACATTTTTAGTTTCAAATATATAAGTCTTTAGTTAGAAATTATCTTTCTAAAGAGCAACAAGATAACATTATTTAACACAACTCCAGAACTCACAGCGATTGCTATCTGACAATCACTAATTACTTTGATGAGTCTACATGGAAATTTGTTTGAACTTGGAAAATGTCAGAATAAGAGTACTTACCATTCAACTAGTTCCAGTTAATGTTTTTTTCTGTTTCTTTTGTCACCGTCCCTACCGAAAAAAGGAAGAGCAAATACGATCATATACAAATTGTCACATGTTCAAAAAATGAACATGTTTTTAACAAACACATTCCTCACAACTTAACTTACTATGTGGCATTTTGCTTGGTTATCATCAGCAAATAGTATATAAGCCATAAGGCTAATTATTAGGATGATAATATGATGAGTTGCATAGCCTCAATATTTAATTTCTTTGTTTAAACGATGCCTTGGTCTTGTTTTATCCATACACTGGTTTTGTTTATTTAGTTTTTTTTGGACTAAGTAAAGTGTTGCCCATGACATTGTTTATAATGTATACAGAATTAGAAAGGGGTGCTATTTCCTTTTGGCACCCCCCACTCTCCGTCCAGGGTCAGGGTTAGGGTCAGGGTTAGGGTCAAGAAGGTTAGGATTAGGGTTATTTTTATCTCCGTGATGAAGAGCTAACTAGTAAAAAAATATGGCAGGGGGGTGCGAAAAGGAAATAACGCCTTAGAAAGGCTGATTGGAACCATGAATATTAACGATTTGGGGAATGTGGGGAACGTCTTTTTCGTCTGTGGTTTGACCACATGGGTATACCTAGTTGCATCATGCATGGTAGAAAGCAGTGTTATTATTTTATATTGATACTAGTTACATCATTTACTAATTTACCAACTACAACCATTATTTGTAGCAATAAAAGATGCAAAAAATCCCGCTCACCAGCTCGCCAAAGGAAGTGATAAAAGATCAAGACTAAAGCACATTGTTAGACTTAAATCTCTGTGATTCAAAGAAAAGTTTGCGACACGATCGTCACACAGCTGTAGTACCATTATTAAATATTTCGGACCAAATGTACAAGAGTATCCTTTGACCAATGAAATTGTAGAATTTTTATAAGCGAGCCATGAACTTCCCCGACCTCTTAATATATATAATATATTATATTATAATATAGAATAATATATATTATACTAAAAACAGGTTAAAATTATATAATATTTGTGAACCCAAAATGCATAACATGAGTTTCAATTTAAACATGATTTTGTTCTTTTCAATAGTAACCGCCTCGTTTTGATGTTATTCATTGTTTTATGGAATGCATCATTTCCTTACTTACTAATGGCCTCCGTTATCCCATCTTCCAGCAGTAAAATGAGCAGCAAATTCGACAAGGAGGAGGATACTGTTAAGCAGGTTCCATGATCATGCTAAAACTTGGAATCTCAGTATTATTATTTCCCTACATTTGTAACTCGTAACAATTGTTTACCTTGATGTTTGGCTCTTATATTTTGATGAACTTGATGCCATTGACCTAAACCACAAGGAACAAAGTATACAATTAAATACCAACACGCTTAAGATTTTTATGGAAATTAAAATATGGAATAATGATACAATATACTAACAAATACTAAAAGAAACATGTGCAAATAGCCAGTTGATGACTCAGAAAGAATAATAATAATAATAATAATAATAATAATAATAATAATAATAATAGTAATAACAAACGATATTTTTCACAGTATCTCCAAAATTTTACAATTGGCTCTTCACCTGGAAATTGAGAAAATTATATATATGCAGCGTCTAAAAATATTGTATATTAAAAAAATACTGGCAGAAACTAGAAAGAAAATCGTAGTATAGGACGTGGCTAGGTGTGGCTAAGGAGTAGAAGGCCCAGATAGTCGTAAACCAAAAAGAATGTCGACTGAAGTTAAAAACTCGAAAATGGGACATGACTAAATCTAAGGACTAACGTAATGTAAACCGTGTGTGTAGGACTAAAATTCGAGATTAGACTCGAATACTAAAAAAAAGAAACTGTCATAATATTTATATATTAACTTATAAATGAATTCCTCCATGGCAGTAAAGATAGAACTTAGACCAAAACCTACAAGAAGAATTTTACGAATTTTACAACTTCACTAAACCCGTGAAAGTCCTGTTTCTTATAAGAAAGAATATTCAACTGAAATTTTTTTTTTTAGCAAACTTTTTTTTTTTTTTTTTTTTACAAAAAACTAAATTTGTAACAAAATCAAAAAAAAAATATAAGTTATATATAATAAGTAAATACAATGTTTTTTTAATATATATTTGAAATTGTTTCACTGACAACAAGGTTTCCTTTGTCTAGTGAAACTAGCAGTTCATTTGGAGAAGATCTTACTGATCGACTTCCCCTAACACACATTGAGACTGAGTTTATTAGAGAGAACGCAATCTTTCTTCTCATCCACGTAACAGCTATCGAGTACTTTGTGTTCTTCTTTTCAGCGAGAGACTCCGCGAGCCTCGAGTAAAATTTTGTCGTTTCTCGTCCCATTTCTCCCATGGCGGAGAAAACAAGAGGTGTAAACGACCCGTGTTCAATTTGAAGAATGCGTTCAGCATAGGATTTCTTTTTCTCTTTCTCGTTAAGTTCATAGCATTTTTTGAGGCTCTGGTTCGCATAACGCTTGGCGAGTGGGTTGAATACCCTTATATCGAAAAAGGCCAATTGTCCTGCTTGCCAGAAACCCCGTGCTTTAATATCCAAACGAGCGTCGTCTGAAGAATTTGTTGATCGTCCAATGAATTTCTCTCCAGTAATAGGAGTGAGAGGTGGTTCGATACAAACATCTTTGCATGTGTTGTTCAACAATGTTGCCGTTAAATCGCGTAGGTTGTTGTGGCGGAGCGAAACAAACCCACCTTTCTTGCATGTGAGTGCATGTTCAATTGAGAAAGTTTCACCGCATTCACATTTGATTGGCAAGCGTTTCAGACTCCACCCGTATCGAAGGCGAATCAAGTCCCAAAAAACGTTTTTTGGGATAGTGAACCCTTCGTCGATTAAAGGTAATGTAGTCAGCCAGATAGAAGCGCCTTTTTCGGAGCTGATTTCGACGACCTTTTGCTGATTAATTGGAAGTTGATCGAGGATGGTTTTACGTTTGGTTTCTTGTTGTTTTGATTTGATCGAACGAATTTCTCTCTTTATACCTTGACTTCCGTTGTAATCGTCAAGGAAGTATTGTTGTTGCATGATTGCGTTCGATAGGCTTTGGGTAACTTTTATCGAGTTTTCAAATTCTTGATCAGAAAGCTCAGTATAAACTGGAACGCCGAGGCCTCCCATTTTCACCGGGAGTGAAATCAGCTGTCTTTCAATGGGTGAACAGTGAATACCGTCCGTTATCGCTGGAATGAACTCGTTATCCAGAACGAAATCAAATGCAGTCAACTCATCTGCAATGTTGGGGATTGTCCGCATCAAGTATGTCAGCTTGTGTTTGAAGCCCGACGTGAAACACGTATATGCTGCTTGCGGTTCGATGTGAGCAATTTCAGATAAAATTTTCAATTGCTCGATCAGGTCTTTGATTTTCTCTCTGACGAACGATCTTTTGAAGCCATCGGAGCCAATCGTTGCTCCCAGATGTCTTTTCCCTTCGATGGTTATGTTCACTTGGCTGTCTATGAACGATTTTTTTGCGACTGATTCGAATTTTTCTTTGGTGATCAACCAGGATTTTTTCGCTTCTGGATAGTAGCCAAAGTCAGGACCGAGCGAGCACAAATTCTTCCACCAAAACAGCAGTTCATCGATCTTTCCTGCTGCGGTTAAATCATCCGCGAAGCCAGCTGATACTGTAGCGTGGATTTTGGAGACACTGGCATCAACAAGCATGATGATTAAGGGTAGAATTGCTACAGCATAAACTGCCATTGCAATGAAATTGCAACTGAAATTGAGTGAAACGTACATACGAATATGTGAACTAGCATGGTTTTACTATTGAGTGAAGCAAGTAATAGTTAATGAACAGCTGATGAATAAACCACTCCCTAAATGAACTCTGTTTGCTCAGTAATAATAATAATTAGTAGTAGTAGTAGAGTTACCTGCATCCTTCCATGGAACTGGGCATGGGGTTCTGACAGGATATTGGCCGCAACCTGAAGTAAGAGTTCAGAAAATGAGTTTTTATCAAACTATTTTGTGTCAACAAAGTCAAAACCTTTCTTATCCTTCACGTACCATGGACACACGCCAGCAAAAGTGTTGAAAATAGCAGTAACGAAAGTAAAAGCTTCATGATTTCAAGCACACAAGAAAGTAAGCTCTGCTGTCAAAAGAAGCGCTTTTTAGATTGCAGTATACACTAATGAAGTTTAGATTTTATTATATAGATTTTAGTTCAATTAATAATCTCAGTTAATCGAAACTTCGTGGTGTAAGCCTTGTATAACTTCTTTGGGTCAACAAGTTTAACATTATGTCGCAAATCAAATCATTGGATGAGTTGTATTGTTTTTTTACTGTCAATTTGCGTCAACAAAATACTAAACGATTAAAAGAAACAATAGAAATAATTATGGATAACAACCTTGCTACCAGGTGCGGTTATTAACACGTTCTTTATGGCAGCTTGATACGACCGCGTAATTACATCGTCGAATTATTAAAAAATTTTATAAAAATGTTCCGCTTTACGACAAATCAGTGAGATTGATAAGAACAATACTGACAATGTTCCTGCTACGAAACTTGTTACGAAACAAAGCAAAACAAACCGGATAAACAAGTTTGCATTGAAATAATTTTTCAAATTGAGAGATTAACCTCCCATAGTTCAATTATCTCCATCATGTATCTTTTAACAACACAGCAGAGGTAGGCCTAAAAGGTAATTAAAATTTGTGGAGAAGAGTTGAGCTATTTGGAATGGAACTTACTTACAATTTAGTCCAGGAGCTCCCAACATGTCTATCTACCACATTTTCCTCAGAATTTTAACCCATCTAGCGGCAATAGGTATTTATTGAATAGCGTAAAACGCTTGGTCAGACAGGATATTAACGGTTCCTTCAGGTCCCAGGACCAAAACAAGTAAGGTAAAAAGAGACCTTTATCTACCTCATAAGCCTCAGATTTGAAACTTGGGATATATATTACTAAAAGTAAAAATTACATGAAAATAATAAATCTGACCAAAATTTCTGATTTGGGACCAAACTGAGCTAAATTAATAGATGCGAAAAAAGGACTTTATCTACCTCATAAACCTCAGATCTGAAATTTCTGAACAATGTATCAGGGATACCTAAAATCATAAATCTGACCAAAATTTACGGCTCCTTCTAAAGATCTGACCCCCAAAAAGGTGAAGGGCCAAAAGGGTACTTTATCTTTATAGTAAACCTGTCGTTTTTCATAAAATATCCCAAAATAACGATGGATTATATTACACGATACATTAATTTATGTGTGGTTAAATTGCGCGCGGCACAAATTAACACGGTTTTAATTAACGCGGATTTTTAATTAATTCCCACGTTAATTTCGTGTAATTAGGTAACTTCTTTAGAACAACCAGCACTCCTTCACGGTGATTTTTCAAATTTGCCTACTGGGGGAATGTGTAACTGCATAGTTGTTGGGTTGTGCTTCATAACTTCCTTTAATATGTCACCGGGTAAAAAAGATGCAGGTTATTTTTAACATATTCCTCTTGCATGTCAAATTACTTCAAACAAAAAAATTATTCTTATTTGATGGGAAATACTTTGATCTGTGGTGTCTTGCATGATCACTTTTGGCTACTCTAAAAATAAAAAAAATACTTCTTGTTCAACCAACGAAATACTAACCCTTTTTTGTGTTCTTTTGATTTGGGACATCAAGGTCATTTACGTTTTGTCTAGCTCTTTCAAACAAGAAACGTGTCTTCACCACAGTTAAGTATCATTCAATTTCTGCGCTTTTAAGCGAAGAAAATTGTTTGCTTTACACATTCTATCTATCTATGTATCTATCTGTGTCACAGTTTTTTGCTGTTTTTGGAAAGTCCGTTCGGATTTCGGATTGTTTATTCAGAATAGTTAATGACAGACCCAAAACTCTATGCTAAATGCAATACAAAAGACCACTTCCAATAGTAATTCATAAAAATATTAACATTTTTATACCTTTGAAATTTGATAGTCAATTTGTCAGATTTGACTAAAATTGGAGAATTTGGGCCAAATTTGGATCAAATTTAGAAAAATCTTCTAATTTCACAAAATTTTGCACAGATGACATTTGAAAGGTGCTGATTTCGAATTTGGCAGTAATTTTGTCAGATTTGACTGGATCAAATTTCCAAAAATCTCCAATATTCATGAAAGTTTGTACAAAGCAGAGATGAAAGATGTGGGTTTTGAATTTGCCATTTTGTTAGATTTGATCACAATTTGGCAATTCAGTAATGTATTTTTGAGACTAGATATGTATCTTTGTGTCCTGCGGCTTCTTGTATACGTTTGAAATACCTTCAGAGGTTATTTTAACCGTTGAAAACTTTCTAATTCAATCTTTAAAATTTTTATTATCAAGTCCGTAAATTACAGAGCATGTGAAACATTTTTCAACCGATTCCGTTTATGTTTTGAGGAAGTTGTTGGAGTAGCTTCGTAGAAGCTTTGAAGAAGAATTTTGAGACTTTTTTCATATATCTTTATCTATTATTGCAAACGAAATATTATCATGAGAACATTCTTTATAGAGTAGATATTGACGTTTAGCTGACTGTGGGAAAAATTCTTATAAAGAAGATCTGATAATGAACAAAACTGTGCTGTGAAAAAACTTTTAATATCATAGCAGAAATGTATGTAGTATCAACATGAATACGTCTTATCAATAAATGCATGAAACATGTTCATTTTATTTAATAAATATTATACTGAAAGTTGAAGATATTGAAAAAAGTAAACAAGTGAAATCTTCATAAAGCACCAATTATATTCTTCACTTGTTAGTGAATTGATCCATCTGTCCACTCACTGATACAAACCGAAAGTATAAACATCATGCGCAAGCTATTGGTGAACTATTGTTTTGGCTCCGAAACATCATAGTGAATTGCAAAGTGGTCAAGATTAATTTGAATAATTTAAAGAAGGGGGTAATTTGATGAATTTCAGACTGCATCAAATTATTAGTCAGTGTACAAGTCTTCAATCCATACAGCTTCTTTTTTCAAATGATTATGGTTCATTTCTATCAAATATCATTTTATTCTCCATGTGAACCACAAGTTATATTTTGGGAATTGTGATAGACCTGTTCTCACATAAGCAGCAAGAAAAGAATGGATAGTCATTCAGATATCTTGAAAATTAGGCTAAAGCAATTTACTCTAGGCTTGATGCGGATATTGTTCAAGCCTTGAGGCTTCTAGTTGTTTCGTAATTAACTTACTTTTTCAATAAGTGACATAATTCTCCTCAAATCATTATTTACTTCGTCAGCAGAATCTAAGGAACGAAATAATATTTGTTTGGAAAAAACATTGTGTCATCAATATGTTAATTAAAATTGAATGTGTTTATAGATCTGAAAATGGTATTAAATACCAAAAAATATTGTCAAAATGCAAATCATTGTTGGTTCCACTTGAATGAATAATATTCTATAAACACAACTACGAACTGCATTTTTTTTGTATATAATATATATATTCACAACAATAAAAACAACAGCTTGTTTAATTAACAAATTTTCGTCATCTTACGTGACTTCATCAGGTTAAAATTATATAATATATGTGAACCCAAAAGGCATAACATGAGTTTCGATTTAAACATGATTTTGTTCTTTTCAATAGTAGCCGCCTCGTTTTGATGTTATTCATTGTTTTATTGAATGTATCATTTCCTTACTTATTAATGGCCTCAGTTATCCCAACTTCCGGAAGTAAAATGAGCAGCAAATTCGACAAGGAGGAGGATACTGTTAAGCAGGTTACATGATCATGATTATGCTTAAACTCGGAATCTCATTAATATTATTTCCCTGTGCTCCCGCATAAAGATGCAAGGCCTACTCGCTCTCAATGCGGGAACTGTTACGAGTTACAAATGTAGGTGACATTTGTAACTCGTAACAGTTGCTTACCTCGATGTTTTGCTCTTATGTTTTGATGAACTTGACGCCATTGACCTAAACAGTATTAAATACCAAACTGCTTAAGAGTTTTATGGAAATTAAAATATGGAATAATAATACAAAATACTAACAAATACTAAAAGAAACATGTGTAAATAGCCAGTTGATGACTCAGAAAGAAAAATAAGAAGAATTTTATGAATTTTACAACTTCACTAAACCCGTGAAATTGTTTCTTATATGAAAGAACATTCAACTGAAATTTCGTGAAACGTACATACGAATATGTAAACTAGCATGAGTGAAGTAAGTAATAGTTGATGAACAGTTGATGAACAAACTACACCCTAACTGAACTCTGTGTGTTCAGTAATAGGAATAATAACTACAGTAGAGTCTCCATAACTCGAACAACCAGGGGGAAAAGGAAATCGTTCGAAAGATAGAGACAGTCGAGTTGTAGAGGTTTACAAGTTTTTACGAAATACCCTTATTATTTGCGGACCAGGTGAATAAAAACGGTAAATGCATCATGTATTCTTGCATATAGGGGGGTTTTGGGTTAGTTTAAAGTCAAAGATAATGTACTTTTGTGTTTTTTTTCATAATCAACTAAGAAAAGAAATCAGTAATCACTTTCTGTTTACAAATAAAATCATGATCTTTATTGATGTTGTGATTCAGATACTTAAGGTGTACGATCATATCCTCTCCAAATTTGGAAAATAGACTCAAGTCTTCGAGGACTGTAATTGCTGTAAACGCACTTGATCAGCTGTTGGTCGTGTGAGATTATCCTCGTCCTTGTCATCTTCATCATCCACTTTATTTTTGATTTTTCGTTTTGATCCTGCTTTGGACGCCATGTTTTTGTGTAGGCTTCAACTCCGAAAAAAGACCTTCGAAAAAGGCGTTCGAATAGGCGTTCGAAAGGCTCAAGCATTCGAATCATCCGTTCGAATAATGTAAGGCCTGCGCCACACGTAAATGTTTAAACATTTAAACAATAAAGACTCAAAACATGAGTAAAACCTTTCAAATTTTGCTAAATTTTGCATAACGCTGCAGGAAAATTCGAGTTATGGAGACAAAAACCTTCAAGGAACAAGAAAATTCGTTCGAAAGAAGGGAATATTCGAGTTATGGAGATTCGAGTTGTAGAGGTTTTTTTATGAGAGTTTATTAGGAAATTTTCAAGGTGCCAGCGAATTTGTTCGAAAAGAAGGAGACATTCGAGTAATAGAGGTTCGAGTTATGGAGACTCTACTGTAGTAGTAGAGTCACCTGCATCCTCTAGAGAAATACATTTCCATCCAGGTACTCGATCGCAACCTGAAGTATGAGTTCAGAAAATGAGTTTTTATCCAACTAGTCTATATTGTGTCAACAAAGTCAACGAATAGTACGAATAGTAAGTAAGTAAGTAAGTAACGGTAGTTTTTAGTCCTTGGGCTTCCATCCGCAATGGTTGGTTCTTCTGCCCGCCGACTTGCAACTAGTAGTTGACTTACCGCCAGAGACACGTATAGCATTGCTCTAACTTGCCCGAAGGCCAGTGTGCAGTCAGTCGATGGCTCCTGATGGGCTGATACGCTGCTTTTAAAGCGCATCGGAGTGGAGTATTGAGATACGACATAACTGGACTCGAACACGGGTCGCAGTGGTCGCACTCAAAGGTACTAACCACTACACCATCACTGCACAGTTTTTTCTGAAATTTCATCTGCATTATCGGTTTGGGTGGTTTAATTTGAGGGGATCAACCGAAGCAGGCCGGACACCTTGTTACTAGATGTCACAGCCTAATGGGATGGGCATAGAGACAAATTCTTGCAAATAACGAAATGGAAGTTTCTCAAAAAGTTTCTTATAAGTTCATAAATCTAACCAAGGCTACATTTACACACGTACATTATTCAAAGCCGCTACCTGGAAACTTATTTGGCTATGTTTACACTCACCGGTTCCATTGCGTCCAAAATAAGGGCGCCTTTTACAGACGTGCAATCAAAAAAGCACTTTCCCATTTGTTTTGTTAATAATGAAATCGAGTAAATAAACATATAACGAAAGTATTGAATTATTCGTCGGACGAAAATGACGAATTTTTGGCCAAGTGACGAAAATTTGTACCGACAAAGTTTTTACCGATAAAGTATTTCCTCTATTAACCGCCCGGGCGCTTATTAAATTTTTTATATTGAATTTTCATATTAGAGGGAAGCGCTTAACCCTATTAGGACTAGGCTTTTTTGTTGAAATTTGGACCAGTTGGACTTTGATCTATTTTGTACATTTTCATCTAATTGTTATAAACAGGTGACCTATTGTTCTATTGTTATGACGTCATTAGGTACATTGGGTATGCAATTATCAGAATTTATTTGTGATATTGGTGACGGTTTTTCAGTGGATGGAGTATATAGGTTTACAAGTAAATAAGTTGCATAAATCAATTCAGCGTGAAAAATGTATCACATGACTTGCCTTCAAAAGAAAAAAAAATGTTATTTTTTTTGGTACTGCCAGTTTTAAACAATGGCCCAAATGCTGAAAGATGAGCAAACGTTTTTCCAAAACTTTTTCGACATGTCTTCAGACACACAAGAGTTATTATTACCGTGCTAACTTTTACTTAATTATTTTGTTACGCTTAAACAATTCAACCAAGCAAGATTGTTAGTTGCAAGGTCATCTTCACCATCATACTGAACATAATCACTGTCAAGTGAGCATGCGTTGTATACTGTCAAGTGAGCATGCGTTAAGTTAGCTAGTTACTACTATTGTTTCTTCAGTTCACAAAACACCTCACGCTAGATTAACAAATTTAACAGCTTACTTCGAAATAAAGTGTGAATTATTTTTATGATTTATAATTACAATCTAAAACTGTCTGCCTCTGTTCTATTTTTGTTGCTAAGCTAACAAGATGAGCTCATTTGGAAGCTGCTATGACAACAAGATGCAGTCGTTATAAGTGTGAAAACTCTGTACAATTTGTCTTGGTTAACCGAATGATTGTGCCATAATTTATTCAAACAAAGGAAAAAGACTCAACCAAAAACTTTTGTGAATCTTGTTAGATTAACATATTCTTTACCAATCGGAAAACTTCGCTGTTGTCTTTATTAAATCTCATTGGTTCACTCAGCTCACAAATAAGTTTTTCGGAGCCAATCAGATTATAAATGAATTTTTTCCGCCGAGAGATTTCCCATTTCGTAAAGCAAAGTAGACTCCTTGCAAAATTCCGATTGATGTCTGCGTGGAATCGGGGAGACCACTGACCACATACAAACTTTTAAGTTATACAAATTTTTTTTTTTAGAATTATCAAAGAATTAGTCACCATACATCGATTCAACACATTTAGTTATCAACTAAATTGTTTGCTTTTATCTCTAACCACTAAATAATATCATAAAAATGAAAAATAAATATCGCTCAGTAGGTGAGTGACTGCCACAGCATTTCCCCGACTCATCAACAGAGGTATTGCTATGATAAAATTTACTAATATGACACTATCATTCACGTGTAACCCATAGCAACGAGGCAAAGGACAGTGTAGTGAACTAGTTCACAGCTCCCATTAAGGCCAACACCGCAGGATTTTTCAAAAAAGGTTCGCTGTATTTATGAGGATTTCAAAGGCGATGTTGGTTATTATGAGGGTTTCGTAGGACAAAAACGAAAAACATTGTTCGTTAAACGAAAACTGTCGTTTTACGCAAGCTAGCAACACCGAGACTTTGAAGTATTTGTTGAGCAGAAAACTTATCGTGGTGGAAATTCATAAGTCGAGGAAATGAAGGCGTTGGTAAATGGTAACAGTTAAAAACGACAACGAAAAAAAAAATCAAAATTAACAAAAATTATCTAATTTACTATAAAAATAAACATGATGTGACTCGTTGCTTCTTTATATAAGCAGAATATAAAATCAATCAAAAATTTTTGTCATTCGAAATTCCGTTCATAAAATTAAAAAAATGCAGATCAAATAAAACATGGATATTCTGCCGACACGTCCTTTCACTTCCCAAAAACGATGACGGCGATAGCAGACGTCATTTCAGATGACGTAACTATACCAGCAGATGGGAGGCACGGAGTTCTTCATACGTAGACCTACCAAGTTGAAAGCGTTCGCTTGTTTCGGTAGAAAAAAATTGATTGGTTGAAACATTTCCCTTTTTTATTCGAATGTTTTAATCGACAGGGTTAGCAATCAAACTATTGAGATGATTATCGTAGCTAAGACGTCTTTTGTCCAAAATCATCACTCTTTCTAGAGTTCATAAAGTTAACCCCATAATGCAATTCAAAAGTATGTGCAAAATCTAAAAGCATGACTAAGTCACTCATGACAAAATAAAAACCAGAAAATCGAAGAATACTCGCCTCTCGTGATTACTTTGCCGAACCACGAAAATTAAATCTTCGTTCTGATCGAGTGGCAACCCTGTTGGTTTTAAGATGTTTCTTTTTGACTGCTTTCAAGTTGGCAGGAATAATATAACTGAAGATTTTGTAACAATTTGGTTATCAAAGTCTAACATACGTCATAAAATATGATTGTGCAAATATGATTAGAGCTCTAGATCGAGTACAGTAGCCCATAAAAATTTATACATATAAACATGAAGGCGAAAGTTTTTCGGTCGTTTCATTCACATGGAAATAGTAAGGTGTTGCACCAAGGTTGCATGATCCCAACTTCCATCTGCTTTAAGAAATGTGTTCAGTTAGACTAGCGTCATGTCGGGTTCATATCCGTCTACGCCGTCGTCATAAAGCTCGTCATCAAAACGAGAACTTTGCGGGGGCGAAAACTGTCCCTGTGGGCGGTAAACAGGTTCTGTGGCGTTGTAAGACGCAGGACTTCTTCCATCACGTGGAGAGTATGATTTTTCTGGATTGTAAAAACCACGGTCAGCGTGGTAAGATTTGGGTGGATTGTAAGGGCGGCCTTGATAGCGCCCATCCGAACTGTCCGAATAATCACTATTTCTTGGTTTAGGTGGTATATACGGTCTATTCTTGTTGGAATAACTTCGTTCTGAATGTAGATCGTCCGACATTCTGTCGTCCTGTTCAGACGGTGAATACGCCGGTGGTGCCGAGTTAAAATCATAGGGCGGCGGGGCGGTATTTGGATAAAAGTTATCCATTCGATTATCATATTCCAGCGCCATTTCACGTTTGGATTTTTCTCGCTCATAAACACCTCTTAAGCTCTCATTATCCGAATCATCGCCAGCTGTAGCTCGAAGAAAACTCGACTGACGAGTCACTTGACTGTCAGGAGGACCAGGAGGGCGGTTCAAATCGGGTTCCGACCGTGCTAGCTCACGATCTACTTGTCTTTTACCAGGGCGTAAAGGTCGTTGCTGATGGCGCTGTTGAGGCTGGAAAGACTCATCCTGTTGATCAAGGAACGGTTCGGATCGAGCAAGCTTTTTTCGTTCGGTCAAGTCAGGACGACCAGGTCTAGGGCGTGGTCTTTCTAGAACCTCTCTAGAGTCAAACCTACGGAAACCGAAAAACCAGGAAGTTCAGTGTGATGATAACATCATTAAAAATCGTCTCCTTATGAAGTTTTAGTTGATAAAAGTCAAAGAATATCCTCACTGAGATATGTACTTGAAATTCCGTCATGATGGACGTCATAATTCAAATTTGTCCACTCTTAGGAATACTCTGATAATAACTCATGTTGGAAAATCTCCTCTGCAATCTGATTGGTTAACACAGTTAAAAAAAACATCTCACAGCCAATCAGATTGGAGAACGAGGGGACATTTCCCAGCTAGTTGATACCTGAACAAGTTTGTGTTGTGTTTACTATCTTCAGCATAACACTGGAAGAGGTATTTGTAAACCGTACCTTTTCTTTTCGTTAAGTGTGTCCACGGATGCTTGCGAAGGTCGACGCGCAAATTCTGACAGTAAAGCTTTCTTCGTTTGTTTGTCCATAGAGTCACGCCAATTTTTAGCGTAAGGGTCATTAGAATAATGATTAGCGATAGAAGCTTCAGGCGGCGGAGGTCGGCGTCGGTTATACTCTGTTTCGTCTGAAGATTTATCGGCGTCGTTGTCTGATAGATCAAAGGATTTCGCAAGACTACCGGCAGAGCTTCGTCTAGCGCCACTGAAAGAAAAACATCTCCTTCAGTTAATACTTTTCAAAATAAAAGCATGAAGTCCAATCAGCAAAAATAACATCAATGGAGAAGTGCTATCACACAAAATTGTCGAAAGTCACTGCGATGAATGGTAAATTCCGAACATAAGAATATTAGTTTTACTAATGAAGAGGAATCTAAATCCAACGTTCTTTCTGTTTTGGATGTCAATTATAACTCGAGATAACGGTCATTTTGTCAATAGTGTATATCATAAAAAGTCACGTTTAGTGGTGTGTTCTCCAATTTTCACCAGAACATATACCAGAACATTTTAAACACGGTCTTGTTTACTCACTCTTGTTTCGTAATTTTCGCATTTGTTCCAGTTGGAGTCTTTTTCATATAGAGGTTGAAAAACTTAAGTCCATTTTTGGTAAAAATAACTATCCTAGAGATGTTATCGATTTTTGACTCGATCATTAACTTTTTTGACGATTTTGCCCGCTGGGATGAAATAAGTCGACTCATCGACAAGGCAAAAAGTAAATCCGACATACTGTGGCTTCGATTTCTTTGATGAAGCGACAGATGGGGCCATGGAGCCGTTTCTTGAGTCACCTAACAGTCGCTTTCTACTGTCAGCATCTGATTGACGTCCGTTGCGCACCATCGCCATCTCGAAACTGCTCATCGTGTACGGTTGAGTTGACGGCTCTGCAAGGTAAAGAACATGCTGTGAAAGCAACTAAGACAGTAAGTACCCTTCCTTCAAGAGGTTGTTTCTGTGAGAGCCCAAGTACTGGGACTAAGTGTTGCATAGAAAACAAATCAACACAGTATGTAGTGCTACTATAGGTATTGACTTACTGAATTTCTTCTTGCGACATTGACAGTACCAGCAACACACAGCTGTTGCAATGATGATCAACAGTACAATGACAACCATCAGAAAGATGAACCACATCTTCTCGTAGATTGGCTTATCGCCACTTCTGGGTGCAGCTAAAACAATGGTAAAGAACGCCTTCTTAGGACTGGGCGTCGTTGTAGATCAATCCGATTCTCAATATCAATAATTTCTTCTTAGCATTACCAAAGGGCGTTTATAATAAGGGCGTTAATTCGAATAGGGCTCCTGCCGTGCGTATTCTGAAACTATTCCAACGAGTTAGTGACTCGTGACATTTTGTTGTTTATATTTTTCAGTTACGAAACAAAACAAACAAACAAACAAAATCCCTCTAAATACCTGTTACAATCGGTACAGACGAATCACTGTAATCCGATATTCCCAGATCGGTTTGTGACTTGACTTGAAAATAGTAAGTTTGACCACTCTTCAAACCAACGACGCTGTACAAGACATACGCGTCGTCGTAACGAACTTCGTCCGAGCCGATTGGACGATGCTCGACCCAAGCCTCTTTCGCTGGAAAAACAAAAAAATAAAAACGAGCGTTCACAAGAGCGAGCTCTTCACTTACATTAGTTTCGTATGCAGATAATAAACCTTTTGACATTTTATAAACCAAACTCCCTATTTGCCTGCTGACACTTATAAAGAGCCAACCACAAAATTGAACAACCATCCTGATTTCATCCTGATTTTTAACTCACAATACCTCTGTGTTGATTAACTTTTATTCTGCTGAATCACGAATTCAATAACGAACAAATTTCGGATTTTCTACAAACACAACTTCTTGCTTTCTTCTTAAACAAACCCTCAGAAAGACACTTGCAAAGAACGAAACCTAACGAATGTTTAACAAAACCTAACGAATGTTTAACGAAACCTAACGAATGTTTAACGAAACCTAACGAATGTTTAACGAAACCTACGAATGTTTAACGAAACGTAACGAATGTTTAACGAAACCACAACATCTATCAAGCAGTAGTTTGTTGTAAAGTAGAATCAAATTCTAAATGAGCCAATCAAAAAGAATCAAATTCTAAACGAGCTAATCAAAAAGCTGAACGATAAAAATGAATTTAACTCTTCAGGGAAATATTTCATCATCACAACAAAAAGTAGCGTAGGGGCGGATATATGAGGGCGGAGTACGAATTCTCAGCAGCAATAAATCGCCTCGGTGATTCGGCTACATTTAATTGAAACATGGATAATGTGTACCAACCTTTTCGGTAGCGTAAATAAAATTTGTTGATGGGCATATTGCCGTTATCACCTTCTTCCCATTTCAGCGTCAAGACAGATGCTTTGTTTTCGTAAACACTGGGCGGTCCAGGTGGAGATGGTTTTCCTAAAAAATAACACAATCATTTTACTTGGGTTGGGAAAAGTGATGTTTCGTCCTCAGGCGTTCATGCTATATGATTGACTCTTCTAACAACTTGTTAGTATGATGGTGACTGCCAGAGATAAGAATAGCACTGATCTTACTTGACAGAAGGCAGTCACTGCGACGAAGAGCATTATCATTGAAATTGGGTGTATCTTTCTATAGTAAATGTACTCCTTTGCAGTGGTTTTTCAACAAACTTGTCTACTAATTAGACAATCAGCATTTTTGATTAGCAACAGTTTTTGAGTGCTAACGATCTCACGCAACGATCTCACGTAACGTAAAAGAAACATCAGGAGACAATAGTGAAATTTACATCAGACAACACGTTTCCATGGACACATTTGGGACACAAGTTTGATTAGCTTATCAATGGCACTATTTGAATAAAATGAAATGAAAAAAACGTTCGCACGACTTTTTCACCTAATGTATTTAGCACTGATCAAAACAATAAGGTCAAATAAAGGTGGTGAAGAACTGCAAAACTACAAGATTTCGTGCATTATTCACACAGTTTCACTTACTAGTCCCCTGTTTAGTTAAGAAATCAATGGAAGCTTTCAAACCATAGCCAACAGACGTTCTTGCAGATAACTCCAGTAGGTAGAAAGTATTCGGCTTCAAGTTCTTTATTCTTACACGATATTCGTCACGGTCAAAAACGATGGGTGGTAAGGGGTTTCCTCTGTTTTCCCGATATTCCACTTTATAACCCAGTATTTGTCCGTTCGGCTCACAAGGCTGGGCGTAATCGATGTCGATGAGATTAGTGTAAACACGTTCGGATAGAATGTAAGGCGGTCCAGGCACTACACAAAAATTAAAAAATAGCATTATCGGCAGAAAAGAACAAAATAAATTAAATAAAATACTTGAGTTGACACACTGAAAAAATATCAAGATCTTTTTGACAAGTACAGTAAATAAATAGATTGCGTAAAGGGAGCAAGGATTTTGAAAAGATTGTTCTCAATATTCGCACTCCAATCTGCTTTCTAAGGGATTACAAAGAAGGTTTACAGCCATATGATCAGAGAAAGCTTCCTTTGAAATCATCAGGCGACCATAATGTCACCAAACCACTTCCGTTTTGTCAGCTGATTTCCATCGAGCCTTATTATGCCTGGTTCACATTATGAAGCATCAAACATGCATGTCACCAGTAATGACGTTTCAAGGTTACTATTAGTTCACACCTATTAGTACCAATAACAACATCAAAAATACAGAAAATTAGGCCAAATGAATAATCTTGAAAATAATTGTACTGCTTTCAGGGGAATCTACAATGACATTCACATTATATGCTCTGATGCGTTTTGCAATTTAAACATTCGATTACCAATAAAAACCAAACCGAGCGGATAAAATCGTTAAACAGTCCCTGCGTCTAAGAGTATTTTCATTGATCAAGTCCGTATATGTCTCAATGTACTCCTTTGCAGTGACTTTTCAACAAACTTCTCCACTACGTAAAAATATTATGCAGACATACCGTCCTTAGGCGTGGTGAATATGACAGGTGTACTCTTAGGTCCATCGCTAAACGAGTTAAACACTCGCACAGAGATTGAGTATCGAGTGTATTTTCTTAAATTCTTCAGTGTCACTTCTTTGGATAGCGGTCCAGCCAAGTGTGTTTGTAAAGATGGGATGTAGGGGCACCTAGCCCTCAAAGGATTCACTATTGTGCTGCGCCGTCTACGTCGTTTACCATCTAGTCTTATTGATTCGATCTGGAAATCAGGAAGGATTTTTTAAGCAGATCATATTTACAAAATGTCTACTATAACAAAATGCACACTAATAGAATTTATTGAAACAAATTGATGAAGCACGGAAGCAAGACTATACCCAGTGGGCAAAATCTCACTGCGATGAAGAGTATTTTTATTGAAATAGTTCCTATATTTCCACAGAAATGTACTGCTTTGCAGTGATTTTTAACAAATTGTTCACACATACCTTGAAACCCAGTAAGTAACCTCTCACTAACTCTGGATCGGGTGGTTCCCATTGTACCCTCACCTTGCTCGAACCTTGGAATGTAATTCTCACATTTTTTGGTGTGGCTAATGGAGCTGATACATGAATGAGAAATGGAGAAGAAAAATATTTAAAGAAGTTAAGACTGTGTAACAGTGCTACAACTTCTTCGAAGAAAAAAACTTAACGCTTGCTGTTCCTGTGAAAGTTTTGTAACATTTTAACAAGACAAGTGGAAAATTTTCAACTTTTTTTTGTCCGCTCAGTGTTTAGCTTTCCGTTGAGATGAACATCCGATATGCATGCCTATACGTCATTTGACATTTGAATTTTTGTTTAGCGGAAATGGGCCTTAATTGAATATCTAACCCGAGGGCATAGGCAATTCAAGGGATGGGCTGATTAAGAAAATCCTACTTACCCAATGTCCCATGAAAGTATACTTTGATTAGTGCTTGTTCAAGGTATAGATCAAAAACTGAAATCATCTTACCGATATCTCCTGTTCTCCAGGTATAATGTGGTGTCCAGGTGCCTTTCCCTTCACTATTGAAAGCACCGATACGTATAGAATAAGGTGCAAACGGTTTCAGATTGGACAACTGATACTCCCGCTGTGTTGCGCTCAAACTCACTTCTTCGTCTTCATCCCTGATGCCACCAACAAGCTTGAATGCAAATTTGTAGCCTCGTAACTGACCCGTTAAGACCGAATATTTTGGAGGCTAAATACAAATCAGAAAATAAACGGATGAGAAGACTTGCATACATTAGGTTAAATATTCCATAGCAACTGTTTCAGACATCAGAACTTTTTATATAATTAAACCATGCTCAAACATATAACTTTATGTAACAAGAACTTTATACTGCTTATTTCAACATGCATAGGAGCAGAAATTTTGTTCGAAACAATAAATTTACTGAAGTAAAATTAACAATTAGACAAAAAATTGTCTTTTATGGATATGATAAGCACCAATAATTTTTGAAACATGTATAATTACAAAGCTATTGAATACTGCATTGTTTCATAAACTACATCATAAAATGCAACAACTCCAGTCAAAGGATGAAAATTCGAAGAGAGACGAGTGTTCTGAGAAAATGTCTTAGCAGAAGGAGTCAGTTGATGCAAGTCATCCGAACAATGCCCATGAAAGTATTTATTGAAAAAAGACAGGGAATCAACGTTTCTTCGTTGTGAGAGGGGAAAGATCAGGACCAACTAAGTTAATACGATCGAGCATACTGAATACGATCGAGAAGATGAAGACAATGAGCAGAGGCTCCAGCCCAAAGGTGGCAGCAGTACTCAAGACAAGGGCGAACAATGGCCTTAAACATGTAAATGATAGATTCAGCTGAAAGTAAGTGACGGACCCACCAAAATAAAACTTAACCCATCAAAATAAAACTTAGGTTGCCCTTTTCCTAAAAAAAGTGCCCTTTTGATGTTCATAATGTGCCCTTTTTCTTCTGTCGGACACTGCCTTTCAATGTGATTAGACCCTGATGTATATTATAATTGATCAGATTAAAAATTGTGAAAGAACAGTGTACTTACATCCCAGGCTACTGTTAACGATGAAGGGGTCTTGCTTTTAATACGAACATTGTAGGGTGCACCTGCGGGCACTAAAAGAATCAATCATTGATCCAATTTAACTTTCATGACATAATTTCACTTTTGAATCAACACATCATTTTATTTATACTTCTCAAAATAACTGAGTTAGTTTAACTTAATAAAGTCTAGAAGAAATCTTGGATACCTTCTGAACGTGTCGTTTTGATCCTAGGAGCACGACCCCATCCACTTGCACCTAAATCATTGATAGCTCGAATGCGAAATTGGTAGCTCATACCAGGCTGCAGTTTATCCACTTCCAGTTCATTCAAGTTTGCTGGTATGTTTTCAAGTGGTGGTATGCCATACTTGTATGGGGTCCAGCCAGTAAAGTCGCGATTATATTGTAAATTGTACGCTCGGATGGGTGAATTACCATCAAACCTAGGCATCCATCTGAGGATGATTGAATTCGTTCGGATGGCGGATGACGGGATGGCTAATATGACAGGACTTTCTGGTATTTCTGAAATATTAAAAACCATTATCATAAATAAAGTCTAAAGGAAATATGGCTAAACATGTCACCATTCTATTGATTTAGATTTTTAAAGTCTCCTTAGATTTTAAAATCTCCACCTCTACTTAGTATCGTCAGTGATTTATTATGTAGTAGAATACCATGACAGTTAATAATTGATAGTTCATAATTCATTACAGTGTTGTGTTTTAGATTTTATAATAATTACTAGTACTTATAACAATTTTTCACCATTGCAACTTTCTCTTATAGGTGTAAAGGTCATTTTTATCATGTTCAACAGCCTTCAATTGATTGACAGACAATTCTGCTATCATTCACAGTCAAACAGTAAAACAGTGAAAAAACACTTACGTCTATCAGTGGTTACCAACAGGTATTCACTGGCGGCTTCGCCCCACCCGACAGCCGACTTAGCTCGGATTTCAAACACATAGTAAACATTGAAGCGTAACGAACGGATTATTGCCTCTCGTCTGAATGGCCCAACTGTAGCTTCATTAACTGTCCATGTACTCCCTGTCACATTCTCTTTGTACTTCACCTCGTAAAACAAAATATCACCATTTGGACGTGCTGGGGTATTCCATCTCACTGTCACAAGACTGTAAGTAACAGGATCGAAACGGATGTCTCTTGGAGGACCAGGTACTGAAAAAAAGGTGTGAAATGAGTTTTAATGAATGTCAATGAATAATTAGATATATTACATAAAAAATGTGTTTTAGCTAAATATATATCATAGAAATGAATGGTGGAAAGTACATCATAATATTAAACCTACATCCACGTTCTGTTTTCTCAGTAACAGGGTTGCTCTTGAAGATACCACCAACTTTTGTGTAAGCAAGCAATTGGATCTTGTAATCAGTAAAACCAGCCAAGCCAGTTATAACACCCGAAAATGTTGTGTTCCCTTTGAAGTCTTTAAATAACTCAGTGTCAGGCATGTCTTTGATTTTGTAATAAACCTATGAATGAAGTAGGGAAAATCGTTTTAGAGCAATGTTTGAGAAAAAAATGATAAACTTAAAGTTCCTTATAATCCAGAATGCTTTCATTTCAAATAAAGTTCAGAGAAAAGTAAGATCAATCACAGTATATCTGTGTTAACTGAACAAAACAGTATAACCCAATCGGAAAAATACCTTATATCCTAGGATGATTCCATTTCGTTGACGTTCCGGAACAGGTCCCCAACTTACTCTGATACTGGATGCATCAATGAATCTAGCCTGAACATTTGTGGGGGCTCCTGACGGATCTATGTTTGAAAAATGGCAACAGAATGAACAGATCTACTACTTTAATAAGAACACTCAACGTTGATGAACCCTTCAACCTTTGAACAGTGTTAGATCACTAGAATTAAGTTGACTTACAATCTTCAGAGGTCCTCGCAAAAAAGGGTTTTGACCAGGGGCCATAGCCTTTATCATTGAACAGTCTTATCGTTATATTATACAAAGTATATTTCTTTAAGCCTCTTGCAAAATATGATGTGGCTTGTGTGTCTGCAAGTTCCATAGGCTGGGTCAAAATTTTTGGATCTTGACCTTTTGGTTTAACAATAAATTGGTATTTAATGGAGCCACTGTTCCAAGAATTCTTTTCAGGGGGCTAAATGAACAGTGAAACATTATAATGGTTACTGTACACAATTTAAAAAAAAGACAAAAACGAATTCTCTTAAATGTTGCAGAGATCTAATTCGTTAATTAACTTGATTGTCAAACGTAGTAAAAAGGAATGAAACATATCCTTAAATGATTACCGTCCATCGAATTAAAAGCATCTGAATTTCTGGTGCTGAAGCAGATATTCCTGTTGGCGGCTTGGATGGAACTAAAGGAGCAAGAGAAAAAGGCTTGTTCAAAGCAAAAAAAAAAAACATTTAGCAATGCTATCTTCTATATTATTGATTTTATACACCAAACTTTACCATTCAAAGATCACTATTTCAGAGAAAAATACACAAGAATGTTAAATATGTGTGATAAAAAGCCATCACAAACTTTTTAGTTGACATTCTTGGCAAACACAAAAACACCTGGATAAATAACAATCAAACAAACTCACTTCCTTCTCCAGTGGTAATATCTTCAGATATATTGCTTACAGGACTGTAACCGACACGGTTGTATGCAGTCATACGGAATCTGTATGTGGTGCTTGGTCTCAAGTGTGTCAAATTTGCAGGATT
The DNA here is from genome assembly GCA_027922465.2 of Turritopsis dohrnii. Lineage (NCBI taxonomy): Eukaryota > Metazoa > Cnidaria > Hydrozoa > Anthoathecata > Oceaniidae > Turritopsis > Turritopsis dohrnii. The sequence goes on along the minus strand of BQMF02000240.1, from coordinate 553,126 downwards.
TTCCAGAATCTTGGTTAGATTTCGGATCACACGCCAAACAGCTGCCTTTGGATTTCGATGGTAATCAGTATCATTGTTATACTCGATCAAATAATGCAAAATAACAGCTCGCCCACTATCACCAGGAGTCCAACCCAGGGAAATAACTGTCCCCCATGTGTTGTATGCCTTCAGATTCGATGGTGCACTTGGAAGGACTACAAAGGAAGCAATTATCATTTATTTAGAGAAAGAATTTCCTGTGATATATTTTTGGACTATAAACTGATCACATTGTAGAGTGACATTTTCCAGCTATTGGGAATTGGGATTTAAAGCCAACTGTATTTACTAAAAATAAATACCTTAATCTTATATATAATAGCGAGTGTGTGCCACACTTTTATTTCAGAGAGTGATAAATTTTGTTGAATTTTACAGTCAAAATCTTCTTGATCGTGGTCATACTTTTCGTTAGGTTATGCGTTTTTTTACGATTATTATATAGTAGCACGTGCCGTGACATCAGATTTTATGATCACGGGGGAATCATTGCATTGCATCTCCAATCGAATGTGACGTTTTTGGGGAAATATCTCGAGAAGCAATGGGGATAACTGACGTTTTTTGGGGTTGGCAATACAGGCGATGGGGTAATGAAAGTTTTGGGCCTAAATATTTTTGGTTAGTGCGGCTATGACGTCATCAAAATCTTTGACCGGCGATATCTCTTTGACAGTTGATGGTAGCGAAACGATCTCATACACTTTTTTGATCAGTTTTTCGAGCTCTGTAACGTGTACACTTTTAAATCGCTATTCCTTCATTTAATTTTTCGTTACGGGGTTTGCACACCTCGATTATATTTTTCGTCACCGTTTTTTCGACACGGGATTTGCATATATACTTTTCGTGGTAAAACATTTTTACCCGGGTTACTAGTCATTATCATACTATTAACTTATACTGTCTTAGGCATGTGATATATAATAAGTTGGTGTGTTTGGGGACAAATGTGCATTACAAGATTGAAATCTACATCACAATTTGCTACTCTGAGGTGTTCTAACCCTAGAGTAGAGGACTTATATTTTTATGACATTTATCATTTTCATATGATGGCGACGTTGAGGTTCAAATTCATGAAATAACTCTTCACTGAAAATGCCTTTCCAGAATATGAACACAATTTGCCATTTTTATCTGATATTTTCCTGCACAATAATATCCGAGCATACGTCTTACTATGAACACTTTAACATAAATTACTTTTCAGTATTTCTCATTGATTTTTATTAAAAGAAACTAAAAACATCATAGAATTATAGAATCACACGGGGTCATCGAAACATCTCATCATAAACTTGTGCAATAACTACTTCCATCACTGGATAACTACCTCTATCAATGAACATGAAAAAACTTAACTACTGTAGTACAGTGTCGCTTACTTGCTTTTAATAATTTTAAAAACCATCAAAGAATAAGTTCATGCCAGTGAAAAGATTCACATGTTTTCTGGAGAGCAACACATGTACGAAATGACACTAAACTTGAGTTTTATCAAGTATCGTAAAAACACCAACATGATGAGACAGAGCATTTTTATTGAAATAATGTGTATTATTTCTATAGAAATGCATTCCTTTGAAATGATTGGTCAACAAATTTGACCACTGGCCGGTTAAGTCACTTAACGTAACACTTAAACTAAGTACTTTGATCTAGTGATATCAATTCTGAGGCTATGAAGCCATATCTATATATTAATAGCCGATTCTCCGTCTGTTTGTTTGTTTCTAAGTCATGCAAAAATGGTAGATTGAGTTGTGAGCAAAATTATTTCTTTTTTTGTGTGCGGCGTGAGTTCGAAGCAAATACATTGCAACCCAATCGAACGTGACTTTTTTTGGCTGATGAACTAATAGGAATAACGTTTTGTTTTTATTATTATTGTTAGTTTTATATTCCACGTTGACTTGGCTTTGAAAACAATACATCAACTAAGAACAAAGAAACTAACTGATTAAACATTTTGGAAAAAAAGCAGCAGTGGCAGAACATGGTAGCATGTTCGGTTTGCCAGTGTATCCTAACGTATCCTTGCCTGACTGTCTGAGACGGGTTAACTTTTTTTTAAACAATCAAAATGTTTAAAACCGATAGGTAAAAAGTATCATGAAACAAAATATTTTTTTGCTTTTCTTTTAATAATTTAATTTCTTTTTTTTATTGTTATGCGCTTCAGATCGAACGTTTTTTTTATTCACTTTATTCATTTAGCACGTGCCTTTTTTCTCTCCTCCTGTGTGAATTTTTAAGAAGAGAAACCATTTCCTCCCTGTTTGATAGCACCCATGTTAGAGCGTGTAACTTTTTTGAAACAAAAGCTAATAAAAAGTTGAAGTTTTTTCTCCCTACGTTTTGAGTGTATTGCTGTACTGATCAGCGATTGGTTTTAAAAATAAACACATCATGAAAAACGTTTGCGTTTATTGATACAGTGATACAGAGCAAGTGGACATGGGCGGGGAGCGACGCCGCCTTGGCGGCTAGTATATTTTATATTGTTTGAGACCAAAGTTGGATGGGTAGTAATAAAGATGTGTGTACACTAATAAAGATTGGTTAGTTCATACCAGGAGATGCTATTGTAGTCACTGAAACACTCGATCCAGGACCAGCAGAAACAGATGTTTTTGCTCGCACAATCACTTCGTATCTTGTCCTTGGCTTTAAACCTTTTATCACAGCACCCGTAGCCAGTGGTGACTCCTCATTAGGCGTCCATTCACCAATGCCAAACAACCTATGACTATAGTCAGAAGGAATGTCAATATACATATCATGAAGCATTTTATTGCAGTTAAAATGTGCTGTTGCAAGTTCTCCTTACCTAACTAAGTATTTCTGTAAGCGACCGGCAGTTTCTAAGGGTGGTTTCCAGCTAACAGTGAATGCATCAGAGAAAATTCCAGAAACTTGTAGATCTTGAACAGCTTCAGGAACTGAATAAAAACATTAATGCCAATAAAAGTTTGTCTGTTGATTTCTACACAATATCAATCACTACCTAAAACCCTTTATATTTTAATGATGAGTTGTATAATTTGAAAAGAGCACACCAAAAATCAATGGATTTTGGAAGAGCACAGTCTGCATATACATCTTAAAAACTTGAAAATTATCTTCAGCAATTTACCTCCTTCACTGGTTTTGAACTGAACAGGTGCACTTCCTGGGCTTGGTCCACCAGTGGTTCCAACACTCACAGCCAGTGTATATTCTGTGTCGGCCTTTAAACCAGGTAATATGAATGTTTGCTGTCGTAGGGAGCTCTGATCATAAGAAGTACGATATACACTTTGATCTTGAGGACGATTTGGAGGCCAGGTTCTTGCCTAAGAAAAATGGTTGAACCAAAAAGACATAAAAGCATAAGTGCTATTTTAAAAGAGTCATCTTGTAAATGAATGTTTTTCTTTTTTCATAAAAGAACTTACAATAATCTCTGTGAGTTTTCCATTCCAGAACTGTTGAGGTGGTGACTGGAAAAAAACTTCAACAGAACTATCGTTCAATACTGAGACAGACACATTTGTTGGTGAGAGGGTAGGTACTAAAAGAAATAAGAAATCAAGGAGAAAATTTGTTCCAGCAATAAAACACAGGAGTCATGTAATTCTATCCCACCATTACGAACAAAGCAATTGTTATAATGAAAAAATCTGCCAATCGATATAGTCAAAACAACAAAAATCATTTCATAATCACTATCCAGCAACCAAGCACTTGTAAGTGTGTTTGAATTCACAGCTAAAATTTCAATAGCCTCATACTATACTTTAGGCATAAAAATTCCTAAAAAATGATAGTAAAAGTCCAATAAGTATGGCCAACATACTTCCTTGTTTCGTTTCCACAAATTGAATAGAACTCCAAACTCCAGTTCCAGCTAGGTTGTGCGCTGCTATCCGAACCTCGTAACGAGTGAAGATTGGCAAACCAGACATAACATACGTGGTCCTCAACCCTCCTTTTACGTTGATTTGAGAGAAGTCACTTGAACTGGCGGCCAATCGATAATTTATCATGAAACCAAGTAAATCTCCGTTATGAGTATGGCGAGGTGGAATCTATTAGAGCCAGTTAGTAACAAAATTATTCTTCTTCTGTTCTGACATACTGTTCTTTATGGGCATACATACTAACAAAATTTAACTCACCACCCAAGCAAGGGTAACGGAATCCATAGTGGACGAGACAGCTTGCAGTCCATAGGGTGCTGCTGAAGGAGCTAAAAATAAAAAAGAAATTGGAATAAGAACTTCTGCCTATTATGAAAAATAGGGAAGAGCTGTTACAGAGACTCTTCCACCAGCCAAAAAAAAATTAAAAAAATTAAAGCGCGCTTCCTAATGCATTGGTGTTTATACCGAAACTTGAGAAATATCTATAATTATACAGAACTCGAAAATATTAATTTAAACGTTCTTCTTACTTCCTATAGTTAAAGAACTTAATAATTCTTTTCCTAAACTAAGGTTCTTTGCAGACAAAATTAGCAAAAAAAAATGATGTTCAAAAGTTCTAATTTCAATGTGGTTTAGACATTTTTTGAAAATTAAAAAATTCAGGGATTACAGTAGAGAACAGATAGCGATAGAGAAGAGCAGTTATTATTTCGGTTGAATAGAGCAAAGAATAGCTTTAATTTAATTTCGGACTTAGTAGAAAATTTTTTGAAAAATGCAAAATTTACACTGTTATTTTACTTCGAGTTTCTTTTATATGTTAGTCCAGCGCCTGCTGATAATAATCATGCTCATTCTGATGAACCTTAAAATATCAGTGTGAGAACACAATCTTTTTACGATTGTGTCTAAGGAATCAAAAAGGAGGACACACATACCTAAAGTTGTAGTTCGTATCCAGGACGTTTCATCACTTTCATCACCCACACCGAATTTGTTACTTGCGGCCACTTTGAATTTATACTGTCTGCCTGCCTGCAGGTTGTTGACCATGAAGGTGGAAGACGAGGCGGGAATTTTGACCAAAATGTGAAAGTCTGGCTCCGTGTAGTTTTTCATCTTTAAAATATATTCTAAAATAGATTGAACGACATATAGAATAATGGTACCAAGCTATCATAAAAATGATTATAGTTCGTACGCTCAGAACTGATAGATAACAAACAAAACCAATTAGAGATAGAAGAAGAAAAAATCACCAATTAATGGACTGCCACCATCAAATGGTGTGTCCCAACTCAAACGAAGTGCATAGGCTTGTACTTCAGTCGCTCTAGGTATTGATGGATTGGCTGGCAGTTCTACAAGTTGATGATACAAACACGGTTCAGTCATGTTGTCAATATAACTCTATTGATGTAACAATCTAATCGTATTCTATTACAATGAGGCCCGGAAAACCCGAGTTATGAAATCGAGTTATAAAGTCGAGTTATGAACTATGACGTCATAATTCGAGTTATTAACTCGAAATTTTTAATTTTCTATATTCTTTCGAGTTAATAACTCGAAAATATAATTGTCGCTTTTACAACTCGAGTTATTAACTCGAAATTAAAAAAGTCAAATTTTGAATTCGAGTTAATAACTCGAAGTTAATTTTTCAAATAAATCAAATCGAGTTACTAACTCGATAGTATTATATTGCTTTAAAGGAATCGAGTTATTAAAGTTTTCAAAAATTTCTTACGATTTATCGTGTGTGCTTGATTTTCAGAATATTTTTCAAATATGGCAAGGGATATTTTCGAAAGTTCACTGGGAATGGTGTGAGTTTTTAAAAAAAGGCAAAGTAGGCCAAATTTGAGGCAAATTTTGACAATCGTTCAATTTAACGAAAATTTAATAGTGGAACAAGTTTGTACTGCTGATTTCAAATATGAAGGTCAAATTGTGGATAAGGTCAAATTAGGCCAAACTTGGACCAAATTTTGAAAATTGTTCAATTCTAACGAAGATTTAATAGAGGAATGACTTTGTACTGTTGATTTCGAATTTGAAGGTCAACTTGTGCATAAGGCCAAATTAGGCCAATTTTGGACCAAATTTTTTTTAAAGTTTTTTCGATAACTGAAAATGGCGCAAACACTTTCCGAAATTCGTTATTCTTCAGTCTAGAAAAGGTGGTTTCAAATTTAGGTGTTAAGACTGGTGTTTCGCACGTGCAATTTATAATCTTATAATCATTTTAATTCTAAAAGAAATTGTTTGTCGAAATATTACTACGTGATTTTTGTATCAGCAAAGATGGATGAGAAATTTGAAACCACCTTTTCTAGACTGAAGAATAACGAATTTCGGAAAGTGTTTGCGCCATTTTCAGTTATCGAAAAAACTTTAAAAAAAATTTGGTCCAAAATTGGCCTAATTTGGCCTTATGCACAAGTTGACCTTCAAATTCGAAATCAACAGTACAAAGTCATTCCTCTATTAAATCTTCGTTAGAATTGAACAATTTTCAAAATTTGGTCCAAGTTTGGCCTAATTTGACCTTATCCACAATTTGACCTTCATATTTGAAATCAGCAGTACAAACTTGTTCCACTATTAAATTTTCGTTAAATTGAACGATTGTCAAAATTTGCCTCAAATTTGGCCTACTTTGCGTTTTTTTAAAAACTCACACCATTCCCAGTGAACTTTCGAAAATATCCCTTGCCATATTTGAAAAATATTCTGAAAATCAAGCACACACGATAAATCGTAAGAAATTTTTGAAAACTTTAATAACTCGATTCCTTTAAAGCAATATAATACTATCGAGTTAGTAACTCGATTTGATTTACTTGAAAAATTAACTTCGAGTTATTAACTCGAATTCAAAATTTGACTTTTTTAATTTCGAGTTAATAACTCGAGTTGTAAAAGCGACAATTATATTTTCGAGTTATTAACTCGAAAGAATATAGAAAATTAAAAATTTCGAGTTAATAACTCGAATTATGACGTCATAGTTCATAACTCGACTTTATAACTCGATTTCATAACTCGGGTTTTCCGGGCCTCTATTACAATACAGGCCTTACAAAATTGTTTACATACTCTTGTCCCATGCATATGCACAAAAAAACCATGCATAGTGAAAACCAATGTTGTTATTCCCAAAAGCATCTCTTACAAATCAGAAACCCTATACAAACCCTATACTTACGGACTAGCTCCAAAGTTGTAAAGGTGCTTATATTTCCAGCACTGGAAAAGACATGACATGAAAAGTCGATTCCTGTATCTTCATGCTGTGCAACCTTCACCAAAAGTGTACCATCTTTCTCCACAATATATCGCCAGTTGTTGATTGGCATGTTGTTGTGACGCCATTCTCTAGTGTAATTTATGTTGGGATCATGTTGAACTTTGCATGGCAACCGAATGTCGGCACCTTTACGCACTCTAGTTTCTCTTTTAGGAACTTCCAAGAACTTCGTTTCAACTGAATAGTAAATTGAAGTAACATAAGCACCATGCAGTCAAAGAAAGTGATGTATACAGAAATGACATTATAATCAATCGACTTTGGTGTCAGATAGATTGTTAGCTTAGTTTCCTAAGTAGTATATCATCAAACTTAAAGATACCTCGACGATCCTGGTTCTTGTGTTAAAAGTTTTATAATTTTTTCAAATATCAGAAAATTTCATAATAAAACTTTAAAACAAAAACTACATACCAACCGCAAAAACTTTCAGTCTCTTTCGAGCAATATTGATCTTGTTGTCAGCCACACACTCATAAATTCCACCTTCTTTATCAGACATGTCAACTATCTGAAGTGAGCCATTTGCAAATTGTGTAAATTTGGCACGAGGCTACAATAATAATAAAAATTCAATGATTACAGCGTTCTTTCTAAAGGCAGAATTACTTATACCACTTTCATTCATTTCTGATATTCGTTCCTGAACAATTGCATTGTCAATATGGGATATGCTTCTAATAATAACGCTTATAAAGTTACCTCCAGACTTCCATCAAAGAAACCAATTCAATGCAATAAAGTGTTAGTATCACAAAAAATAAGTGGAAAGGTCTTGTACAGGATTGATAGGATATTTGTATCAATATGAAAACAGATAGTTAATAAAAGTAGTAAGGTCACACACAGTGATGAAACATTCATTTAAAAAAAGTTCATTTAAAGGGAAATTAAGCCTTTATCAAAAATTTTTTATATTAGCTGCAGAAAGGTCTCATTAATCTTCTGTGATCATTAAAAATTATCTTAAATAATAATTATAATCAGATATTATAACGGAATTATAACGGACGCCATTGCAGTGCTCTGAGATGGAAATTTTGACGTCACAGTGCGATCGCTCTTTTCGTAAGGATTGCATAAACTAGAATATTATGTTTTTGTTGATGAAAGTTCTTAAGTTCTTCGTGATATAAAACCTTTATTAAAAGGTATTACATTTTAGATTTATAGCAGATGTGCGTAAGTGAGTTTTTGAACAAATGTGTATATTTTAGAAAAAAAGATAGCTTCAGTATGACTGTTTTATTTTTCTTGAATCGTTGCTGATAAGTTTCCTGATGTTTAAGATTGTTATGTTGATGAATGATAAATATCTTCGTGTTTAGGTTGTTTTTCTACTGTTTCTCGTATCTTTAGAACATAGGTATGAAAAACATGCCATCATGCCATCATGTGTCTGATATTTCTGCAAATGAACTTCGTTCTGTGACGTCATGATATTTATAACGAAAGCTGTAATGCCGATTTTTTTAGCTAGTTTTTCATTTGGAATACCTTTTATACATAAAAAGGTGTTCCTCTAGGATGAATGAAGTATTTCATGCTCAAATCAGAAAAGAAATTTTAAGGCTTAATTTCCCTTTAACATCGTAATGAAATCCTATCAACCAATAATGAAGAAAAATAGAAACTTTATTTACCAATGTAATTCTAGTTGCATTTAAAGTCCAATATATTTCTGGTTTAGGTGCACCCGTAACAATGCATGGTATAATAACATCGGTGTTATATCCAACAAATATGTCACGGAATTGGTTTTCAATCCGGGAACTGATATCTGTGAAAAATACAAACATTTTACAAGTTATGAGTTTAGTAAGATATTAAAGTTTAGACACTGATATACTATACAACAGGAACTAGGGGACTACCCAGTGGGCAAAATCGTCAAAAAGTCACTGCGACGAAGAGCATTTTTATTGAAGTTGTGTGCATATTTCTATAGAAATGCAATGCTTCGCAAAGATTTTTTAGCAAATGTGCCGGCTGGGTACTTCTCTCTGAAATAGAGAATCTTGGGGAGGAATGTCCAGAATAATCAATTGATTGTATTGTGTGAGAATAAATAGATATAGCTTACTTTTGATTTCAACTTTCACTTGTGCAAACTTTAGTGCAGCAAAGTTTTCGGCTCCACATTGAAATAACCCATTGTCTTCCCAGTTCAATTTGCTGATCAACAAAGTATTATTTGCCAATATAGTGTATTTGTCATTGGAAATCACAGGTATGCCATTTCTATACCATCTACCCTCAACACTTGGATAACCATAAATTCTGCAGTTTATTGATGTAGAATTGTCAGTGAAGCCTTCAACATTTGTTGGTTTTATACCAAAACCAGGTGGTGCTAAAAGGGAAAAAATACAAAACAAATTCATCATAATTCCAACATGAGAAATCTGATCAATTAACTAGATCTTAAGGAGAAGAAGCATAACAATGATGTTGATTGCTTTTCACAAGAAAAAGTTGCTTAAAGTGAAATCAGAAAAGTGAATGCTGAATTATTATATTAAAAACACATGTTAAAATTCTATCAAATATATAAAGCTTTTCGTAAGAACAGGCTTACATTATCAAGTTAGATAAATTACAAATTTTAAAAAGAGTCCTTATATATACAGTGTGTTTCATAATGCTGGAAATGGAAATTTTAAAGCTGTTTTTTTAAATGAATATACCAAATTTCGAAATAATTTTTACACCGTTGGAAAGCCATTTTCAAGTTCTTTCGGATAATATGTTTTTGTGAAAAATGATAAAGTGGTTTTTGAAAAAATAAGGAAAATGTCTTGGAAAAATGTCATTAAATTTTTAATGGTCGATTAACACGTAGCTTAATTACATCGTGCTTATTGTTTCAAAGCACTGAATCCATTCAAATTCTTTATTAACTTTATGTTTGCACTGAGACCCCCAACTTGATATTTAAAAACATAAAAGTTAAACGTTTTTCGTGAACACACAACTTAAATTTGTTTATTGTTTTCCAAATTGCTGTTATTGTTTCAAAAAATCTTTTCTTTTCATTTACATCTTAATCGACCATTAAAATTTTAATGACATTTTTCCAAGACATTTTCGTTGTTTTTTCAAAAACCACTGTTTCATTTTCCACAAAAATATACTAGCCGAAAGAACTTGAAAATGGTTTTCCAACGGTATAAATATAATTCCGAAATTTGGTATATTCACTTAAAAAAACAGCTTTAAAATTTCCATTTCCAACATTACGAAACACACTGTACAAGTTCTGCATCTATTAAAACTAATTTGTAATTGAACAATAAAACTAATTTAACTGATGGTTTATCAAAACATTCAGAATTAAATTAGTGTCCTCAAACCCATTAATGCCTTTCACCCTTGACATTCAACTATATATTTCTCAGTTCTCTATCTGTCTGTCAATCTGATAAACCAATAGAAATATTTGATATTTTTAGAGTCTGTGTTATTGCCAAAGGGGTGATAATAAAAATTGCGTCAGGGACCTGTCATTAAAATATTCAATCAGTAAAATCTTCATAATGCTTGATCAAGCAATCAATCCTTTGTTTTCTCAAGCTCTACAAAATACTTTCAAATATGTTCCAAATTGTTTTTACCAAAGTTAGAAATTGGAGCACATGATGTTCAATAATACTGCCTTGGCTGTTAGTTCAATAAAGAATTCTTTAACAAAAACTTTGCTTTTATGTACTTCTTGCCAAAAATGGAAATGGAAAATGCCCCACAATTATTAAAAGCAACTTCATGAATTGAAAATTAACTTAAACTATGATGATAAAAAAACACAAAGTGACACTCACAAAACACATCAAGATGAATCTGTTTTGAATCCAGCTTTTGGAGATTAAAATATGGCTCACAAAGAAAAACTCCATTATCATTTTCGTAGGTTGGCTTGTTTATGGTTAAACGCCTACCATTTCTTGAAAATACATATTTTGAATTACTATTTATTGCAACTTGTCGACCATCATCTTTGATTCTTTTCCAATTCATTCGTATTTTATCCAGTGATCTGTAAAAACAGAAATCATTGGTCACAAAGCTCCCCTTAAAACATTTGAAAGCCAATTTATAAATACAAAAAAAATCACATAGTTCAGGTAGAAGCCCAGTGGGCAAAATCGTCAAAAAGTCACTGGGACGAAGAGCACTTTTAGTAAAATTGTGTATATTTCTATTGAAATATACTCCTTCGCAAAGTTTTTTTACAAATGCACCGACTGGGAGAAGTTATAATTTGCTTTTTATGCTAAAGAAAAAAACGTCATACAATCCTGTTACAAAGCACTCCAGCATAACGGTCTCGGTTTTCATTTCACCAGCAATTTGTTTTTTCGACCCAAATATTATTTGAGCTGAGTTAGGAGGTGCCAAACCTAAAGTAAAAGTTGAAGATATATGCTTAGAACAAACCTACTTTAAAGAGGCATTTTATTTCATTAGAAAACCAAACAAGCACACATACTCCCATATGAAACACTCAAGATAATTTCTTTGGCAGTTTGAGAGGCAAATCGAACGCCTTCACGTTTTAAAATAGGGTTTTCAATAATCAATGTATATCTTCCTTCATCAGCGAGCTGCAGTGTGGATATGTATAAGCCGCCATCAGCACTAATCATCACTCTATTACTCTCAGATAGTACAACATCATCCTTTTTCCATATGTACACTGGCTTTGGACTACAGCTAATCTTTGGTGGACTAGCCGTAAAGTATTCGTATCGACTTTTTGATATTCTCTCAACAGATGGACGCGGTATTTGTTCAAAATCTAAATAGACATGGTTGAATCCAGTAGAGATGATCAATATGCACTGAATTTTATACACCTAAAAACAGTTATCAACGACAAAATCAGTCTGCATTAGCCCCCGTTAATGAAAGATGATCAATAAGTTCCAAAAGTGATAAATAAAGTTTTACTGAAGTGTTTGACATACATGCAATAGTCAGCTTTCGTTTTTCAGATACAACACTACCAACAGTATTTCCTGCCACACATTGGTAATGGCCAGAATCTGATTTCGAGATCTGTGAAATCTGGAGTTCCCCATTTGATCTCAATGTATACAAACTGGATCCAAAATTGACTGGTTTATTGTCAACAAGCCAATTGACCACTCTTGGTGTCGGTAAACCGCTGGCAGCACAGCTCAAGGACGCGCGGTTATTTAGCAGAACTACTGTTTCCTCTTTTGGTAAGTTGGTGAAGGAAGGCGGACTATTTGCTTTAATGTCTAAAAATCAAAAAGTATACAACATTCTTTAGAACAGCTTTCACTAATAAAATAGCAAAACTGGGTTCATTTTCTTTGAAAAAAAAATTCTCAATATTATATACAAACTAGTAACCAAGGTAAAAATTTTTACTGAGTCTCACTTCGAAAAGGATGTGTCGCATTCGCCTTTCCCGTGTGCAAACCCGCAAAATTTATCACTCTCTGAAAAGTGTTATGCACACTCGCTATTATATATAAGATAATATTTTTACGAAATTACTTACCATTAACTTGGCTAAGTATCACAAAAATGATGATGTTAAGAATAAGTTTCCTCCTCATTGTACATTGTTTAGTTTGGTTGAAACTATAATATGGAAAATTTACATGAAAGGCAGTCATCCAAGGAGTGCTCATAGAGTTTTAAAGATTTATATATGTATTACATTATGACAAGAACATTGAATAATAAAATAAAACATAATAATAATAAACAAAACACTCATAAGATAGAAGTTACAGCTCAAAAGTTCTCCTTTCCTTTTTCATAGCTTCAAATAATTCCATTTTACCATCAGAAACTTACTTTAAAAAATGCTATTTACTAACTATTATCTCTTGACGATTTTTTATTTCTGTTAAGAAATCCTAAAAAAAGTTATCATCCATTTCCCTTTTAACAAAACCTTTTTATGAATCAAATTAATTCATAAACATAAAAAAGTGTTTCTAAGTGATTTCCTGAGCATTTCATGATAGACATAAAAGACTTAAGACTACATAGCACATACAATCAGTGTATATACATATCAGAAATTTGGATTCTACAATATGGTGCTTTAAACAAAATCAGACAGGAATAAAAGCTTTTATTAAAGCAAATTTCAGCTGAAAAAATTAATAATTTATTTCAGATAAACATTCATAAAGAATTATTATATAAATACAACTATTATGCATTATGGTGAGGGGCATCTGCAGAATTTATAAATAAAGGAAGCCCTAAATTGTTAAAAGCAAAAACAAGATAAAACAGCTTTATGAAATCAGATATATATATATATAGTATTATAGTGATATGTGTATTTACATACATATACTATTACACAAGTAAATAACCCATTAAAACCTAAAATGAATTTGAAAATCACTTCAAAGATTTCAACATTTTTATTTTTGAGTATAATATACAAAAATGATATTATCTGACTCAAAAAATAACCCATAAAACTTCAAGAAATGAAGCAAGAATTAAGGATTTTAGCTAAATTTTTAGTTTAGTAACATGAGTAGGGTTGCTTTTACACATCTTGAACAGATGTCTCATATACAGCAACTGAGTTTTTCCTCAACCACAGACAAAACAAAGAAAGGGGAAAAAGAACGGAAAATGTTTTAGTTTTGTCTTTATGCTTATCAGTTGGTAAATCTTGTAAAGGCTTATCAACAAGATAAAGATAGAAATAAATCACACAAGGTGAATATTGACCCCTGTCTTAAAAACCAATGAAAATATAGGTCGCAAGGATAAAATAGCTATAGTTAGTAAATTTACATCTTTTCTCCCCAAATGCTACGACCATTTTTGTGGCCGCGCCATCATCCAGCACATACTGCCTTTTAAAAGGACTATAATATCATTTCTAATCATAATAAAAATGGGAAGTACCGTAATACACACTATCTCAGCACAACTTCAATGAGTAATTCACGACTATTTCAGTATTAATTAGTGAATCAACTTGTTAGAAAACATTGATTCAACAAATCGGAGCCATTTTCTCGTTTTTTTCTAATTATTCGGTATGATAAAAACCAAGCTCGACGATTGCCCGGAAAATCAAACAGAATGTGGTGGCGCCTTGATTTTGGAGGATAAATTGGTCCGGATTGTCCTTATTCTACGAAGCATATGAAAATGAAAATGTCAGAGGAAACAAAAAGCCATCATCATAAAAAACTGATAATTGATGAAAACCATTCACATCTGCTTTTTTTAGGTTTCTTAAAAATATCATGTTTCTGTGGGGGACAGGGCATATTATGTCGTGAATGCCATTAATCGATTATTAATCTGGTGTTCAGTCAACAAAGTGACTAAAAGAAATTTGCAATTAAATTTTCTGCTTAAATAACTTTTTTGATAAAGTTACATTGTCTTCCTGATAAGATTATAATTTTATGAAAATGAATTTGCCTTCCAAACGTTCGGCAATTTACTAAGCGAACTAAATCGTATACGAACGGAGAACAAACATTTGCAGGCCAAAAACCAAGCCAAAAGAATAGAAGACTTCTCCACCGATATGATTAAGGCGATATTAGTATTTAATAATCACGGAAAGCCAAGACTAAGCAAGTTCTTTGTTCATTATGTAAGTTTACGTCAATCCAGTCATTCATAGGTCAATTTGTCCCAAACACAACAAGTATAAGATATATTTTTTATCTTTTCTCTTAACACCCCGCAACACAAAACATCCAACAAACTCACATCACTGTTCACGCACACTCACACACGTTAGTTATTACGTTGTTTTTTTTAGTGGCAAGCTTTAATTAATGGGAAAACATCTAAGTGGGTGAATATTAGTTACATTCATTGATAGAGAGCCATTATCCACAAAGAAGCACCGTCTTCGTGTCTAATTACGGACAGCCTTTGTAATTACGGACATCAAAATGTAAACAAACATTCTTGTCACGAAAATAGACATGCGTTCTTGCCAAGTTCACCACGTATAACTGAATAAAATGTTTTATGAAACAGAGCAATCCAATAGAGAGCAATTAGCACTAACACTTGAAGAATAATAGACCGTGAAAATCATAATGGCCTATATTTCAATACTCAGTAAAAAGTGTCCTCCCCCACTGTGATTGACGTACAAAAACTTTATTTATTTGACGTGTTTTATGATAATTAACTTTCTAAAAGCATGATCTAAAAACATTTTCATTCCTCAATTCATTTTTAAACATAAATTTTCGACCTGTCGATATTTCATGACGGAGGTGGCCATTATTATTTTTTATCCGTAAATGTGGCTACCATAGTACACACGGAGCTCATAAAAATACGCATGATTCTCAAGAGGGCGCAGTCTATTTTAAATCTTTAAAGTTTAGAAAAATAAATTCTAAATGGCATATTGGTAATTTTCTCTAGCGTTCAAATAAATTTAATTATCTCTCTCTGAAGTTTGTTTTATTACAGTTTGGTTGACAGTACGTGATGTGCCGTGTTTTTAATTTACAGACGGTTGGAATTATGTTTTGATCATGTCCGTAATTACGAAGGCTGTCCGTAATTAGACACGAAGACGGCAACTACTGTCTATCGTCCTAACTTCAGACATCCTTCCAAACTTCGGCACGCTAATAAACAGACCTGTCTGGTAAACGAAATGTACATAACCAATCAACCCAAGTCACAATAAATACTAAAATATTAGATAAAGCTGATAAAATAGATAAGCGTGTAGAAAATTTGAAAATAACGATAAACGTCATCCTCAAGGGATTGCAATAGCAATCCTGTCGAACAACTTAAAATAGAATTATAGCAGACGGTTTCTACTTGTACTAACTTTTGAAATAACTATTGCATCTTTTATCTGTATATAACTGAATGAGAACCAGGTGTAACCAGAGAACCAAGCATTGAATATCATTTAGCGAAATGTTTTGTTTACATTTTTTTTTCAACTTTTTTCTTTGATACTAATCAATTGCGTATGATGATTTTACAATACTCTTCTCTACGTAATGAGCATCTGCGTATGTTCTACGGCTACGGCAAATTCATTACTTTTCCGTCGTGGAATGTACACGGCGGATTGGTATATCTACAACGTTTATCTCATGAATTTCCCAATCATCTGGTTCACACCGCCGCCGTAGAATTGCAGTTGCTTAAGCTCTCTAATATCACTTCATTCCCAGGACTTTCATTGATGTCTTCTAAAATTCCATTACTTAAAGTAAAATGCGCTTTTTAGACATTCTTCAGAAAATGCTTTAAAATGCCTAAGAACACGATACATGTGTGCTACCTGAAACGTCTGCGTGAATTCTCTATTAGATATCTGTTGTTTAGATAGGGCCTTTAAGGGGAATATCCACTTCGGATCAGTTTGCAAAACAAGAGACCACGTGCAAAAATTACTACAATTATCCATAGTGGATATTCGCCTTTAAACGCGTGGTAATTATAAATCACGTTCGTCTCAAGGGTACAGTCAAAATTTAAGTGTTTCATTTTTGTTAAGTTCAGTTATGACAAGTTTTAGATTTAGTTTAATTGACAGTGCAGTATGGACTTTTACTGATGTGGTTTGTATTTTGCGGATATGTTTTTTTTATGTCCGAAGTTTGGAAGGATGTCCGAAGTTAGGACGATTGACGGTAGTTTTTACACACAAAAAACAAGTCTTAAAAGTTTATGAACAGTTAGTTCAATTTCGCCATGGCTATTTTAAAACTTGTGATAAACTTTTATCCAGTTTGTTAATGTGTGATTACCATTATCCATGAAATAACACCACTCGACCAGAATCCGCCGCGCTAAAATAATCTTGATTTATAAAGAATTGCCTAGATAATATTATTTTTACTCTCCTATTTGTATACATCTGGTTGAATGATGATGATCTAGCATAGCAACCGCATAGAAACATAGCTATAGGGAAAATTTAACACGTTAAATTTTTTTTTATTTTTAGGTAGTGAAACTTTATGTAAAAACAAAACTTTTTACCGCAGCATTTTTTCCCTTTCTACTTATTTCTTCAGATAATGAGGAAAGAAGAAAACCAACAATTTCTACATCTTTAGAGGAGTACTGCTTTTCTAGTGATACATTAGCACAATGGTCATAAAATCAAGTTGCGCTATTGTGTGGTGTATCAACAAAAATCTTTGACATAATACCAAACATTACACTAAATTAATTTTCAGGAATCATTGGGGAATGGATAATTCAAACAAACAAATGGTTATTATATGCTACACCAGAACATATTTCGTTACAACACACTCAGTTCTCCCCTTTAAACTTAGTGTTCTAGTAAGTAGTAGTGTTTGGTGTTATGTGGTGCGGATATCTAATTTGAATAATTATGAGTCAATCAAAAGCCGCAAAGCTCGAAAGCAGAAATGTCAAAATTTAAACTTTGATCAGAAACTAAATCCGGCGGTATATATGAAATCATCTATCAAATTATTCAAAAACATTTTCCATGTGTATGTCTAAAAATTTGAGTTTTCCAAGCTCTACATGGAGGGGCTGTGGCAGAATCTATCTACATGGTGTTACAAATAAAAAAGAAAAATTTTTCAGACCTCAAGTGACATCAGTTATTTCTATATATTAGTTAATAAAAATCAAAATTCCAAAATTTATAAGCGACAGAATTAATTCCTCGAAATATGGGCAACTCAGATTTTTCTGTTGTCAAAAATTATTTCACAAACACCTGTTATAGTGTGTCCACTTTTTAAATGGACTTATTTCTTGAAACCTTTTCTTTTATGCTTCGACCATGGATAGTGAGAACGAAATGTTATATATATGCTCTTGCTTTGATACTCACAAGGAAAAGAAAAAGAAAACATAAAGATTGAGTTCAACAAATTTACAGAGAAAGGATAGAATACGGTGTTCATTTCCAAAGGTCTTTGATAAAATTTGCCCACGCATTTTTCTATCCTTATAATGCTTAGAAGCTTTGTCATAATAAACAAGGGTATTTCCGAACACATTCTTCAGTTATAGGCAACAAAGCCTTCCTACCCACACTTTTAGTTTAGATCATACACACATATATACACTACAACACACTTTAAATTACTTTCGATCTTTACATCAAAGTGATGATGATTTTAAGCAAAAGTTCTTTTGAAACTTAATTTCATTTACGTCATAGTTTGTTCGATATTCCTTTAAAGTTTGAATTTTTGGTGAAGAACTTATTTTTTTGATTGAAAACATTTTCAATTCATTTTGCAAAAAAATAGTGGACTTTTTTTGGAGAATAACAGGTGATTACTTTCGCAAATGTGTGTCCACCAGAGCAGGAATTTATTTTTTTTGTGAAAATAATTTGCAAAGAACTTTATTTTGCTTAAATAGACACTTAGCTTTAGGAATATCCAGGAATTGTTGATACACAAATATAATTCTGTTTTTTAGAAGGAAGATGTGCAACAGCAGATAATTCGTGAATCATTTCAATTGGTTTCTCGTAGAGATGATAGTGTTTGTAATTTTCTTGAAGGTGGAACGTAAGTTTTCTATTGCAGATTTAGACTTGAATCAGCATAAATATTATTTTTTGCTTTAATTATTTTCATTAATGTGTGTTTAGTGCCTTGGGTGGACCAGATTCCAGGCTGATTTATAGACATTATGCAACATTATATTTTGTGTTTTGTGTTGATTCATCCGAAAGTGAGCTTGGTATTCTTGATTTGATTCAGGTATGTTAAAGGTTTTCTATTGACATGCATAACTATCATTATACAATATTTCTTGTCATCAAGGCAGTGTCTAATCTTAAGATGCTGGGCCATTGACGTCATTGTTTTTAGAATTTTTGGTGGCCCGAAAGAAGTTTTAATGGCCCTATATTCAATAACACTCTAAATTTCATTTGGACACACAATGCTTACAAAATAGAAGAAAAGAGTTGAAATTGCAAAGACAAACATAAAACTCAAATCTCTTCTAATGGAGATTTATAAATCATACTTACGATTTATAATACTTTTTTTTACCTGTCCAGTCAGATCACCACAACAGTGGTTTTCAAAAAATTTCATAGCCCAAACCAATTTTTGACTATCTCAGACAGTCGGGCCATCGCTAAGATCAGACACTGCAAGGTTTACGGCTTGAGCCCAAGTTGGACTAAATTTCGAACATTTTTTAAACTTAAAGGGCAAAGATCTTCAATGTTTATACAAGTTTCACCTATTGAAAATCATTTAGTTTTCATAGACATGGTGTCAAATCTAATACTATTGTGAGAGTCTTCAAGTCATGTCATTTCGGCCCACTTCCTGCAAACATGTTTTTATGAACAATAAGTCAGTTTTGGTAATTATCTTTTCCCATGTAAATATTTCCAACCGAAAAAGAATGGATACCGTCATTCAGATATCTTGAAAATTAGGCTAATGGGATATCCTCAAGGGCTGTTTGGAAGATATTTCATAACATGAGGATTCTAGTTTATTATTATTTTTCATTTCCTCGGAACTGTCGTTTTTTTTGATGAATGATCATCATTATCTTTTTATAGCTTCTATACCAATAAAAAGTCTATCTATTAAAACGTAGTTACGCAAGTTTACCTATTTTTGTCTTTTATAGGTATTCGTTGAGACACTAGATAAGTGTTTTGAGAATGTTTGTGAACTAGATTTAATATTTCATGTGGACAAGGTGAGCACTTTGTTTTCCCTTATAAGCACATGTCAGGATTCTGTTTGGTGATTTCTCACTTGCATTGCAGGTACAATATATTTTACAAGAAATCGTAATGGGAGGTATGGTGCTGGAAACTAACATGTCCGAAATTCTAACGCATGTAGAAGCCCAAAATAAGATCGAGAAACAAGAGGTAATGCATTGCGACCATACAGGAAGTTTTTTTAATGTAGATCAAGGAAAAATAATTCCAACAGTATCCAGCATGTAGGATATGAAATGTTGGATGTGTTTCAGTGTATGTTGGTTGATCTTGGAACAACAATTTTTCTTCTTGTTTGAATCCATTCTCATATAGGGAGATGTTGACTGTAAGCTTTTTTTTTCTATCTTTCTCACTCATCCCACATATTGGAGCTACATAATAAAAACATCATGTCAATTTCATTGTAATTCAAACATTATGGACCTGTCCAGTAAGCAATATCGTCAGAAAGTCTTGGCAACAAAGTGCATTTTCATTGAAAATGTATGGGCCTTTCTGTAGAAATGTTCTCCATTGTAGTGAGTTTTCAACTAAGTTGCCCTGTGGGTACATAAGGGGAAAGGAATACTAAATCAATGTTTACACAAGTATAAGTTTAACATATTGGACGTGTATGCATATTGGATGTGTCTGTGTACTATTGATGGTTTTTTTCAACAACTACAGCAATTTCTTCATTTTTATTTCAGGGTGGCCTATCACATAATACAACAAAAGCCCTAAATGCTATGAAAAATATGAGCCCGAATTTACCGAACCTTCCAAAGAATCTGAATATCAACCTGCCGCGGGTCTCACTCCCCAATATATCATTCACAAAGAACTGAGTTACGCAAATATGGTAACGAACTGTAAAATTGAATTGCCATAGAATACTTTAAGACTATACATCTCAAGCTGAATATGGAAAATGATCAAAAGCATTTCTCACAATAATATCGACGACTAGAAATTTTATTTTTTGTACTCCTTCATCTTTGTTGACCTGATGATCCTAAAGTTTTTCTATGTTTCATCCAATTAAAGGCTTTTTTTGATTCCCATTTCATGATTTTCTCATACATTTACACATTGTTACTAGTTGCTTGGCAACATTTTTAACCCCTGTTTGAAGTGTGAGTAACCTAACGAGCCAATTCTCTTCAATTGTTTTGGTACTGCTATCCAGAAATGACGTCATTAAAGTCTTTGCCATGTTTCTAGTGTTACGTAATTATTACGTAATCATCTTTTTTGTAATATAAACGGCATTGTTATTCAACTTTCAAACGAAATTCCAGCTGGTTTCGTGGACTTTATTAGTATGTTTATTGAACAGATCTCAAACGTCAGACTTATACGGTGAAACACTTACAAAAGTATTTGAACAAATCAGGCCCGAACCTTGCCCTCACTGACCCAAACACGTTTCACAAGGTTTACACCCTAGTCTGACGTTTGAGATCTGTCCAATGAACTATATGTTATGGACAGAAGTGTAGTCTAATTGAAGAAGTGTCTTCAGCATAGAAAACAAAACAAAACTTTTAAAGTTCAAACAACGTAGTATCCGCAGATTTTTTGTGAGGTTTATTCGGGGATTTTATTTATAAAATTGGATGAGTTGTTACACACAAAGTAAGCTCCCGACAACTTAAATCTGTAGAATATCAACTCGAACAGTTTTTCGAGTTTTCACGATTATTTGTTTAACGGGATTGATAGAAATGTCAATTTGTCGAGGGTGTTCGAGTTGTCGAAGGTGTTTCCGTATCTCCGTTATTTTAAAATTTTGAAAAGATCGGTTACAAATGTTGTTGTGTTGTTATCTACCGTAAAAAACCTAATTTAGCGCGCCCTCTAATTAGTGCAGATGGTCTTTTTTTCCGAAAATGAATAATTTTTCCCCTCTATTTATTAGTGCGGGTCCGTTTTAGGGAATTTTCGATTCACCTCTAATTTGTAATGCGGGGATGGTCAAAATTACCTCTAATTGTAGCGCGGATCGGGTTTCAAAAAAGTGAAGTTAAGAAATTTCTGTTTTCATTTTCAACAAAATTGTCTTTCAGCTTTCAAAAACTATAAAACTAAACGAAGATAAGTACGCGATTGCTATTCAAAAAGATCATCAAACGGTTGGGCATGTACCTAAATTCCTTTCAAGATTAACTTTCTACTTTTTCAAAAACGAATGCACGGTATTCATCAAAGTCATCGGACCGAGAAGGTACTTCGCAGCTGACTTGAAGCAAGGCGGTTTGGAATTGCCAGCTGAATTTTACTTCAAGTCCTCAAATGAAAATCTTCTTCGTCAAATGGAAGAAAAGACTTTGACAGAGATAAATAAATTTGAGGAGAATCGGGCCAAAGTCAATGGAAAGAAAAAAGAAAAAAAAAATGAAAAAAACAAAAACTGTAAAAAAAATTGAAAAGCGTCAAATATAATTTTTTTACATCTAATTTAATGCGGTTTTTATCTGAACTTCCTCTATTTATTAGTGCGGTTTTGAAAAGAAGAAACCTAGCTATTTTATCCCCTCTTATTATTAGTGCGGCATGACTTACGCCTCAAAAGTAAAAAAGAAAAAAAAATTTTTTTAAGCACTATTTTTCACTTTTTCTGCCCAAATTTTAACTTATACTACAAATGTCTTCTAATATATATCATCTAATACATCGTAAGACTTAATCTATTACAGTTATTTCGTCCTCTTTTTCATTAATGCTTTCATTATTTTCTCTAATTCCCTCATCATCATCTGATTCTACCTCTATTTCTGCTTCAACTTCCCCTTCATCTGACTCTTCATTTTCTCCAAAGAGTTCTTTCACATCTAAAGTTTGATCACCTTCAAAGCGTTTCATCTTTTCTAGTATCACACCGTTTTCATGCACAAAATGCATTAAAATGGGGATCTCAAGCCCTCCTTCTGGAATAGGTGACACATTTGGCGTTAGACATGCGACCGTACCAGTAACGGATCCTCCTTCGTGGAGGAAATAAAAAACAAATCTGGAAAGCTCTCTTGGTATGTGACCAACCGTGACATCACCAATTCAATTCTGTTTGTTTCATTTTTTCAAATCTAAATTTCAACTTTAAAAAACAACGCCGATTTTTTGAAAAATTTCCATTTTTTTGGCCCTTTTTACGCCGGCCCCTTTAACGCCGCGCACCAAAATTAACGCCACATTAGGGCCGGTAAGGTAACTATAAAAGAAAAACGCTCCTCAATCCCATTGGCAATAATTATATAGATTGAATTCTGAAAATATGTTAATGCAATTCTCCTTAAGTTGGGACTACCGTCTAGATCTGCCGCTGTATTAAATCTAATATCTGATTTCCTCACAGCATATAGGTGCTTTTCATCATTAGATCTCGAGATTCTTCGCACGTATTGTTTATCACTTAATTTAATCTTCATTTAATCTTCTCAGAGAGTACTGCTGATGTCTCATCAGTATTTTAAAAATCATTGTTGGCAAATTTAATATACAGTGTCTCCACACAAAAGTGGGCACCTAACTTTCAAGAAGCATATCTTATGTTTTTCATCCTTGTTTTTTTATAGTTTTTATACCAAAAGAAAGAATTTTTTTTTGCTCTTTCTAAATATGTGACTTTTTAAACAATGATTAATTAACGTATGCTTGAATAAGTTAATAACTGGAGTAATATGGACAAAGCAAATGTTTTAATAAAGCGTTGTAATATTGTAATAATTGGATTTTTTTAAAAACTTTTATAAGGATTTTTAAAAGGAAATTTTTAAAAGGATTTTTCTGCTTATGAGGAATTTGGCAATGCATTGGGAATGCAAAGGCAATGAAAAACATTTGTATCCATTCAAAATATTGTGTGTCAAACTTGGCACAACAGTACCAACAGCCGTTGTTTCAACGTAACAAACAGTTAAAAGTCTTTTTTATTGATCAGAAAGACTCATCCGCTAACTTTCAATGCCTATTTCTCAGCAATTATTTGTCAAAGTATTGCGAAATTTACATCACAAGAAAGCCCTTTTCCAGTACTTTCTATTGATATAAAATTTTCAACAAAATGATTATTCTTGGGAAAGTTATTGAAGAAAAACATACAGATTTGCATCATTAATTTCTGAATGATCAATTAACAGTTCCTTTAATGACATTTTAATAAGGCAATTTTCTTTTTGTTTTGATCATAAAATCTTTTGAACACGTTAAGCGTACCTTTGTGCATTTCAATCCCAAAACTTTTATTTTTAAGGATATTCATAACCCCTATAATCGAAATAAAAATCAATTGTTTTTTATTTCGTAAAAAGATAAAGCTTTCAGAGAACTTTCTGAAAATGTGTATACACTGAAAGTTTGCGGATAAGTCTTTCCTGTATTTTCCAAAAATCGTATTGTGTTGGTGAAAATTCAAAGAGATGTTTGTGTTTTAAACCAGGTACCCACTGTTTTGTAGACACACTGCAGTGTTAAGCGTCTATTGTTAAAACCATATTTATGTGTTAAAAGGAAACTGTCTCTAGCGATCGCAAGTGATTAGTAATTTGATGTGTAATTTTGAAAATTAAAATAAATTTAAAATGCATTGACATTTTTCGCTCAAATACTAAATTAGCTGCAAGTGCAACTCCAA
Organism: Turritopsis dohrnii; assembly: GCA_027922465.2. NCBI lineage: Eukaryota > Metazoa > Cnidaria > Hydrozoa > Anthoathecata > Oceaniidae > Turritopsis > Turritopsis dohrnii. The sequence continues at coordinate 528,527 of BQMF02000240.1, read as the reverse complement.
CTCCGCCAGCGCGCAACCAGCGACATATGTAAATGATGTTAAAAGGGCATTGTTCATCTAAGTGCCTTAAACAATGCACGGGCAAGAACAAGAACAAGAACAGTTTTTTCACATGATATATTTGGGGAAACTTATTACAAATCCACTTTTATAAAAAAAAAAAAAAAAATAAAGCTCATTTGACTGCTGGTTATATATGGAAGGAAATTTTTTTATTTCTGATATGAATGAAAAGATTGTCATCACGTAACATAAGGATTTTGCTTATTCGGGGAGGGTTCTCTAAGAGAATCTACATGCACGTCCTCACATTTCAATACATTTACGAGATTTTATCACACTTAGCACAATCTTAATGCAACCAAATTTTATTCACCTAAATTCCCCCAGCTTTGTTTTAAAAAATCATTGTTCCGCCAAAACTGGCATTCTTTGTGATGATAATTGTTATCGAAAAAACGGATATCATTTTCCCAGAATACGGCTGTTTTGTCTTGATGTGCTCGCATAAATTTCCAGTCAGAGTGAATGAAATTCTTGTAATATTCTCGGATATTTACTTTCAATGCCATGTCATCTTCGTTTGGCACATGAATGAGACCAAAGAAATCACTCTGTTGATAACCAAACAATGCACGCATGTCCCATATGTGAGCAGCTGTTTGAACTTCTCCGTTGATTGGACTCGGTGGTTGACTAATCACGAACCGATACACATTGTAACCAGGTGTTGTTGATAAGTGAGTTGCTAAATCGTTAATGGCACATGACAATAAGACATCTGTAGCCATGACCGTGTATAAATATGATGGCGATAAGACTGCTGGGCGAACCTTTTCATTTTCGTAATGTTCCCGTATATATGTCTCCAAGATTTCATCATATGAAGCGTTGTTGAAGGAGGAAATTCTTGGTTCTACCACATCTTTCAAGGAGCTAAATTCATCATTCAAAACAACTGGTGGGAATACTGGTATATCCTGAGCTGTGTTGCTTATAGCTACATCTATTTGATTGTTTTCGGAAGATATGATTTCGTTCGGTGATCGTTGTACCACCACAGGATCTATAATTTCAATAGCAAAACCAATAACAGGTTCGTTGAATGGGAAGTAATATTTGTAGGGTAGTAAATTGACAGTTCCTGGGGGTACATCAGGAATGATTGATTTAGCCCAAGGTTGGTGTTTGACGACAACTTCCGCTGGTAGTGCTTGCAAACAATCTCGAATTTCTTCACGAGTACTTCTCATGCAATTCGTGTCATTGATGAAGAATCGATACATCGCATTTGCTTCTGTATGCGTCACACGAATGTTAGGTGCACCACTGGCTGAAATTACCTTTCGAAATAACCCTTGAGCAGGCGTCGATGACAACAAGGAGTTTACTGCTGTGCCACCACCAGATTGACCTAAAATTGTCACTTTGTTCGGATCCCCTCCAAAGTACTTGATATTGTGTTTTATCCATTTCAACGCCATGATTTGATCCATGATTCCATAGTTTCCGTAAGATTCCATTGGACCAGACTTCACCCATAGTTCTTCCAATGATAGAAATCCGAATGCATTTAGCCTGTAATTGATATTTACACCCACCACATCCAACGATGCTGCCAATTGGCTGTCTATTGAATATCCTTCCATTGCTTTGTTTCCGGTTATCATTGCACCACCATGAATCCAAACCAAAACTGGCTTCTTGGCTCCTCGATTTAAAGAAGGCGTACGTATGTCCAGCAACAGACAATCTTCTTGGCCAGAAACATTCAAATATCCGGGAAAATACTGTGTGCATTGTATCGTGTTGTTAGTGTACTTCAAAATACCCTTCCAACACGTCTTGTTACTGATTTTCTGTGGTGGTCGCCATCGAAGTTTGCCAACCGGAGGTGCAGCATACGGAATGTTGTTGAACTGGTACATTGATTTTGTGTATCCAGAATCAGTGACGACTTCACGTTTTAATCCTTCGACTTTTCCACATCTAGTGTTTACGACTTGCAAGTTACCATCGTTTGATATCATCGATGTCTTTGAAATCTTGCCTGTTTTATCATGCAAATGTTGTAGTATCAGCAGGAAAATATTATTAAACATAAATGATGGATTCATTGCTTTTGCAGGTTATACCAACAGTGTCATTAATATTTTTATTAGGTCTGACTTATTTCAACTTAATGTTTTAAATATTTGATGCTGCATTTATAGTTTTTCGGCGTAAACAACAGTGCCTATAGATTGGAGACAAGGGAATTGACTATGACGTAAACTTAATTTGCTTGTTTTCGCTGAGGAGAGCAATTAACAGTTAATTAACACTCTGATTCATTTTTTAAATTCTATTTGCGCTTTTAAATCCCAAATCTCTTATCTTTCTGAGACACCCCGTTTGTCCGAAATCTTAAGACATGAACTTTTGATAGATTGGTTTGGGAATAATAACAAAATGATAATTTTACATTTATGGAGACTGACTAGACAATATTTTCGTGCATTAGAAAATGTACAGTGTCGAGTTTTTTCTTCAATATCTTTTCGAAGAACAAATATTTTGCCAAACATTTCATACTGATAGATAGGGCATGAAAAGCTTTTTCTTGTGTTATAAAATTCACAATATTTTATCAGACATGTAATGAAAGATACACCTTGAAAGTTGATGGATAAGACATTTTGATACACACTGTAGAAACATTAAATTTCGTGCAGTGAAACATCGAAAAGTAATAAATTAATCAATGGAATGAATTAAGCGTTGATTGATATTACCGGACATGGACTGATACATTTTGGGCTTAAATATTGTACGTAATTATGAGAATATCTTTGTTTAAATAGTTTTTCTTCCTTTAAGGCTGCAAGTATGTTTACTACAAAAAACAACATTGTTTACATAAACTAAAATGTGGTTTATAAATATCATGGAGAAGCTGCGAAACTTCTTTTTCCTTGAAATCACCAGAAAATTTCCACAAGGCATTGATAAACACTTGAAATAAAAATTCATGTTTTTTACAAACAGATGCGCAAAAATGTTCGCTATTTTATCAATGCAAAAACTTAATGAAAAGTAAAACTAAGAAATAGGAATATACATTAATTGGTGTATCTGAAAGCTTAGATACGCAAGTGAGACTTTTACCCTCCCTCACGCTCTAACTCGCCCTCATTCACCTCTCCGTCACAGTGATTTTTTGACGATTTTGCACACTGGGTTAGAGATCTGGTTAATGGAGTGCCATCTCATTGCTTGGTTTTGTCAGCTTAGTTTCCAATTTTCCAATTTTGAAAATAATGTATTTTCAGTTCCTTCCCATTCAGCACATTTATTAAGAAATATCTGCGAAGGAGTGCATTTCTATAGAAATCTACACACAATTTCACTAAAGTTTCTCTCCGTCACAGTGACTTTTTGAAGATTTTGCCCACTGGGTGAAGCCCTAATGAGGTTAGTATTCAGATGTTCCTGAAACCAAGAAAGTGTTAAAATTTCGGACAAAGAGTTTTGAAAACATCATATTTTCTTTTTTAGGAAGTGTTAAAATGTGATGTTTCGATTTAAAGAAATTTTAGGTATTTCAGTATTTACAGAATTAAGTGTCTTTTTTCCAAAACAATTTTTATTAGTAAAAGTGAATTCTGAAAACATTGCTGCTGTTTTTTCGGATTTGCTTTCTATGCAGAAAATTCGTCTCTTTATGAATTTATGCGGAGAAAGTTCCTCTGTAAATATGGATACTTTTCTGTTTGACTGATAAAGATAAGGGTTGAAAAATAATACTTATAAAAATAACACTTTGCACGTTAAAGGAAAATTCGTGAGATTTTTTTCACTTCTCTACTTGCTCCTATTAATTTTTTCATGGGTTATTATGAAAAAACATGGATTGCTGAGTAATCTTATAAACCTATATTATCATATTATAATTATCCAATTAACGTACATCCCACTTTTATTGCCCCCGCAGCGAGCGTAAGGGAGCAACGAGCAATTACAGCTATAATAAATCCAACGATTCCATCATTATTTATCTGTAAGTGTGCTTTGATAGATAAGTTATCAATACTCCCGAATATATCATGCTATTATTGTTGTGTACACCTTTTGAAAACATCGGAAAATTAAATGAAGCAAGCTATAAAGAGAACTTATATTTTTGCGATTTAGAATTTCCACAACTTGTTTCACACTGTGCAATGGAGTTTCATCACTTTATTTATGGTCCAATAATTTTAGGTTGATCGCATAAGAACATTTCAAGCCAAACAATGAACGATTAGTTGTCATGAGTTCGATAAACAACTATCTTTTTCTTTTTGAACAACACCAAAACAGCCATCGCTAAAACTCAACGCTTGAAATTCATCATGCCTATTACTTACCACACCAAAATATTCTTCAGATCAAAACTTTGCGATAAAATTAAGTTTTTCTGGCCAAAATGGGAAAGATGGTTTATCATTCTGAAGTGAAAACCAAGCATCGAACCTTCGTAATTTGAATCTTTTCTCCTTGAGCCGTTAAGGTAGGAACAACCTGTGCTTCGAGAAGCCTAACGGAAATTATGAGATTTCCAATCGTCCTCATGAATTTTATCAATGTATGAATAGAAGAGTATATTGTAATTCATGTTGGCCCAGAAGTCTATTTATCATGGAAAGATGCAACCAATGCCTGTTTACAAAGAAGGGTATGATTAAAATTTTCCCCGACCAAATTTTCCCCCAACTTTTCTGCACCCAAAAATTTTCTCCGACTTTTTTACCCCGATAAGATATAGAATAACTCAGATGTTATTGTAATATCTTGGTTATTTTCTTCTTATAGTCAGGGAAAAGTGACTACTTTCAAAAATTGGTCGGGGAAAAGTGACTAACATTTTCCCGACTAAAATTTTTCCTACCTAAATTTTTTACCGACTTTTTTTGCCCTGGTAAGGTAATCACCATCACTTTTTCTTTCTTGTCAAAGCTTTCTTACCAAAAATCTTCTTCGTTTAGGTCCACATTCCTCTTCATCTTCCATGAGTATAAGAATAGCTAAGGCACAAATTCGTTTTTTCTCAATGAGAGCAGCACCATATTGTTTTTATTTTATTTTTTTTTTCTAACCTGTTGCAAGCATATTTTTTTTTTCTAACCTGTTGCAAGCAATTTTTTTTATATCAGTCGTAAGCGTTAAAATACCAGTTTTAAGACTTAAGAAGGGTTTCTTGATTCTTGACTTAAAACTGTCGCATGGCTTAGGATCGTCGTAATGTAAGCCTTACGACGCTAGTGAGAACCAGCCTTTAGTGATTTTATTCGAAAAAAAAAAAAAAACGAAAGTTCGCGTAGCATATCAATTGCCTTGGAAAGACGTCTGAAATTCCAGAAGATGTTCCAGATGGTTCCAGCGTAGTCAAAACAAAAAAATGTTTGATATGGATGCAACGGTTATCATACTTTCATTCAACCTCGAACCCACGGTTTCTTGCCTTTTCGATAACGGATGGCGGTCATGGGTTTCAGGTTGATTTTCATTTTTTAGCCGCCCTGTTATAAACATCACGTTTCAAGGGGTTTACATTCGACAAGTTTATGTGCATGTGTTATACTTGAGGGAACACATTTGAAAGCATCAACCGGAATATGTGAGAAAATCGACGCACATCAACTTTCTCTTTTGCGCTTAAGAGCATACGTGGAAAATTTACGCCGAGGAAAATTCTTCGTCGGGGAAAATATCGTCATTTTGCAAAATTTTACTAATACTTTCTTATAAATTTCACTTTTTCAAAATTTTTGTCGGGGGAAAATTTTCGTCACGCACGAAGCAAAAACTTTGTCACTTTTCCCCGACGAAATTATCCCCAGTAAGGAAACTGCTTCTAAACCTTTGAAATTCTTGCTTTATCACTGAAAATAAATCAACCTACTCAAAGTAGTTTGATTGCATACATTGACATAAACACAAATGTTTATTTACTGTTTATTTATTTATTTATTTATTATTATTTATTTATTGTACATCCATCCCTCCCAAATCGACCGATCGAAAATCGAATTACCGAAATAACATGAAATTCATCACTATCTTTTATTTTTCTTTTTTTTTTATCTTTTATCATGTAAAATGAAATACAATTTATTAGTAATACATACAATTTTCCGTGGCGGGAAAAAAAGGATAGTCATTCTGTTATTATATCTATACTATGCAGTATAAATAGGATTGTATTCGATCCTAAAATGCTCTTCTGCAATTTGATTGGTTGTGCCAATAGACCTTTCCCGAATTTCTGTTTAAACACCGTGTTTTCACCTAGCATCTAAGTTTCGCCTCTTTTTCAAACTCTTAATTACTTCTAATTATTCCACTGGGGAACTGAAAGAACGAGTAGCTATTACTTACTGAAAACATTATGCAATTAGAAAAACAATAAAATATATAGAAACGAGGCTAAACTTGATAACTAAGCATTAACTCGGCATTTAAACAGAAATTCGGGAAAGGTGTATTTCTTTTGTCGCCATTATCGGCGGGAGTTTTCGATCTGGCATAGTTTTTTTCGTGCCGTTTCAGTATTATATTTTTTTATTACACACTATGTATAAGCACCACGTAAGAGCTTTACTTATGACTCTGGGGGTTTTTTTGTGAAGTTTCGCTTTATTATCTTTGTTACGTCTTTGGTGTTTAGTTGGTTCGTTGTTCAGTCTGTTAGGAATTTTTTCTGAGGATGTCGCGTTGGGCTTCCTGGGAGGCGTCTTCGTTGGTGAAAAGATCTTTATAGTAATCCTTCATGGCCTCAATTTTTTGACCCAATGGTTGCCGATCTTGATGGCGGAAATGGATTTCCTTCCTTCTTTTTCTGGAGGGCGAAAAAGGCATCAGACGATGTTTCTCCGTTGCTCTACGAGGAAGACGCAGCATCTTATTTCTATAGTCACATAAACACGCGTGATTGTAATTTTATGGAAATGTAGACCCTGTCTATTCTGGAAATTATGGACTCATCTGGGGTATAACCATGCAAAGTGGTGAAGTTCAGCAAATTGATGTTCACGGCCAGGGGTAGCCAGCATTTTCAGATGTTCAATGAAAACAAAGTAGTTTTATTTTGTGGGATAAGTGTTCGGAGCGCGATCACTCCGCCTATAGACCTTTCCCGAATCTCTGTTTAAACGCTGCATTGTGGCTGAGTTGTCGTGTCTAACCTCGCTGTTAATATTCAAACTGCTTCTAATTATTGGAATGAGAATTGAGAACAATAGAGACTATCGTTAAGTTATAAAGTAATGAAATCAGTGGAACAATGAATCGCATAAAGACGAGGTTAGATATGAAACTCGGCCACAATACACCTTTCCCGAATTTCTGTTTAAATGCCGAGTTAATGCTTAGTTATCAAGTTTAGCCTCGTTTCTATATATTTTATTATTTTTCTAATTGCATAATGTTTTCAGTAAGTAATAGCTACTCGTTCTTTCAGTTCCCCAGTGGAATAATTAGAAGTAATTAAGAGTTTGAAAAAGAAACGAAACTTAGATGCTAGGTGAAAACACGGTGTTTAAACAGAAATTCGGGAAAGGTCTATTCAGAGTTTAAACTGAAATTCGGGAAAGGTCAATTAAACGCAAAAATTTCGTGAAAACGCGTGAACCTCGCTAAAATTAGCCATGAGATCACGGCTGTAAATTTTGAACAATTTTGAACATTATCTACAATGAAATCACGGCGGCAAGTATTAAGAAATTACATCACAGTAGTATAGTCGCCTCGCTTTCAAAATACATCAATGACAATTGCGTCATTCATGAAAAAAAATAACCAACCATCAAGCTTTTCTATTGATCCTGAATTCTTAAGTAAAAAAATGCGTTTCAAGCAATCTCCTTGACTTGCCACCACAAGTGTATCATTGGCACGTAGAATGGCCTGACTAAGACCAAAGAGGTAAAAACTAGTTCTAGTTGTAACAGAGGTTACAATTAATAAATTCCTATACATATATTTTAGTAGGAATAAAAGGAAGTTCGAAGAGTTGTTGTTACGCGGGTAATGAGCTTTAATGGATCCAGAGAACAACGTCGACTTATCATTCGATTCACTAGAGGCCAACTCTGATGAAGACACGATGGAAAGAGCCGAGCAAGTCATTGCAATGGAATATGATGATGACAAGATAATCCCAAGGGATGAAGAAGCACGATCATCTGGCGAAAATCAAATCCCGAAAGAGATAAAAGAAACTATGAAGAACCACGATTTTATGAATATCTACGATCCAATGAAGAGTTAATCACAACGTGGCACGAGTCAGCTAAACAACCTTTTGAAGAAACATCAAGCCTACCGGGAATAAAAAACTCATGCACGTTATCAACTAAGTGGTGGGCGATGTTATGCCCCACTTTGTAATTTCTGCCCCACTTTGTAATTATTTTGCCCCACTTTGTAATTATCTTGCCTCACTTTGTAATTTTTAGCGGCACCACTTTGTAATTACTTCCTGCCCCACTTTGTAATTTCCTGTCCTTTTTACTTCCTAAATAATATGTATTTTACCAAAACTTTATTTGTAAGAATTATCAAATAACGTCACTAAACTGGACCAATTTTTGAAAGTTCTCCAAATTTCACAAAAATTTGCACAAAGAATAATTGGGAGATGCTGATTTCGAACTTGGAAGTGACTTTTCGTAACTGTAATCATCACTTTCATACTAGTCTTAACGTCTTTGGCGATCTATTGTTAGTGGTACCATGACACATTTCCATGTGGAAGTTCTCATGTAAACATAACTAAACCTAAAAAAGGCATAAAAAAACTAAGCAATAATTCTAGCAGAGATGAAGGATGTTGAAGAATTTAATACGTTAAAGATGGTTTTGCATCATGTGGTGCTTGTTATGGGTTCTTTACAAAACCGTGGAAATGTTTCCAAAGATGCAAATATTCGATGTGGATGGCTGAAAAAATCAACCTTTCAAATGCTAAGTCCAGGTAAAGAAGCAAAAAATCGTTAGGATAGTCGGATTTGAAACGACTTAAGTTATTAAGAATAGAAAAAAATAACGCGATTACTAAACAATAATGAGACTGAAAAGAAAATTCGTGACAGTGTACTCCTCCACAAAATTGACTATGTTTGTATCCGCCTCGGCACATATATTGTTAATGCATACTTTACAGACATTTAAAAATAGAACTAGTTTTTATCGTAAACCATGTAAAATTTGTCTGGGTTAGTGAAGGTAAGGGTCTGGCTTTGCTTTCATCATTCAAACGCATTTATAAAGCGAGAAGTTTACATGACTGAAAATGAATAAATGTAGAATGGATTCGTTGTTTATATCTATCTTAAAGAACTTAAGCTAAAAATGGGTAACTTATAATAACTTTTTAACCGAAGGCAACAACTGTCTGAAAAACGACAACTGTCTGGAAAACCCCACGAGAACTGTAAGACCTGGAAAAGTCTTCAGTTTGATTGGATGCGCATATAGAAAGGTTGTACTGTGACTTTGAATAATGATTTTGATAATTCTTTGTTTAAGTTGTTGTGTAAACTTCGCCTCTGGAGCTTACATACATGCAATATATTGATAATTAGCGAGATAATTGTGTTTTTTCTACTGCGCATGCGTTGGAGGATTTCAAAATCATTAAGGGTCACCATCAGCATGTTCGTCTTACCTTGCATACTAATGAAACCGACAGCTATAAATTGATAATTAGCGAGATAATTGCGTTTTTCCTACTGTGCATGTGCTCAAAAATATCAAAATGTTACTATCACATTGTGAACTAATGAAGTTGACAAGTTGATAATTAGTGAGTCAATTAGGTTTTTTCTTACTCATTGAGCATGCGCAAGAAAATGGAATACTCTAAAGATAGTCATCTCCCGTATAGACACCAGGAAAAAAGCAGGGAAATTAGGATCACAAATTACAAAGTTGGGCAAGATAATTACAAAGTAGGGCAAGATAATTACAAAGTGGGGCAAGATAATTACAAAGTAGGGCAAGATAATTACAAAGTGGGGCAAGATAATTACAAAGTAGGGCAAGATAATTACAAAGTGGGGCAAAATAATTACAAAGTGGGGCAAGATAATTACAAAGTGGGGCAAGATAATTACAAAGTGGGGCAAGATAATTACAAAGTGGGGCAAGATAATTACAAAGTGAGGCAAAATAATTACAAAGTGGGGCAAGATAATTACAAAGTGGGGCAGAAATTACAAAGTGGGAGCATAACACACGACATCGTGCAGAAGAAATCGTAGTAATGTAAACGATGAATAAAGAATTACAAGTTTCGGAAGACGAAGAAACCATAAAGAAACCATTATCGTACGCTGCAACTGCAAAGAAAACTACAAAGCCAACACCAACAACCCAGAAAGCGGAGAGAATCTACAAGCATATGGTTTATAACTTACCGGAAACAACCACTATAGAACATTTCAAACAAGTATTCAAAACTCGTTTTGGAAATCTTAAGAATGTAGTTGAATGTAGTCGGAATCATAGTTGGAGAACGCCACTTGTTAATTGAACCAGAAGAAGATGGCCCGTTAATAAGCACAAAAATCGAAATTGATGGAAGGTATTACCTATTCTATGACGTCAATAATTTTCAACCAAGAAAGATTGTTGAAAAGTCTACACCAAACGAAATAATCCACACACGCGATGCATAGACACCATCTGAAGACACAGTGAAGAAAAACACTGAAAAAAAACAGACGACAATTGAATTCAAAGTAACGGAAAACGTGAACGAAGAAGAAACTGAATGAAATGAAGAAGAAGAAGAAATAGAAGAAGAACAATTGAAAACGAAAAGAAGGGAAGAAGAAAAGAAGAAAGAAGAAAACAACAACGAACGAAAAAACGAAAATGAAGAACAAAGGGAAGAAATACGAAAGGAAGAACTTAACAAAAACGCAAAGGACGAAGAAATGAAAGAATCCACAGCGATTAAACGAATAGTGGATGAAAAAGAGAACGAAGAAGAGGAAGAAAAAAGAAAAGAAAAAAAGAAAAAAAAGACTGGTAGCTAGTTATTTTTATTATTTTCTAATTTATAATTTAAGTTATAATTTACTTTTTCTCAATACACATTCAACAACAGTGAGAAAGGCAGTGTCCTAAGGATTGCAGAAATAAACATAAATTGTTCTAAAAGCAAGACCTCCAAATATAAATAATTTAATAATTAACAAAACCATCGTATCTAAGTTTCACATCACAATGATAATAGACACTAGAGCAGACCAGACAACTGCCCTAGAAATAACCCAAAAAATGGGATAAATATAATATAGCATCCCCACCCTCAGACATACCAAGAGCAGAGATAGCATTCCTTTCGACACTACCTTTCTCACAAATTCATCATCAAAGTAACAGAATAATAGCATTTGTAATATCCTACAATAATGAAATCCTCCTTATAATTGCATTATATGGCCCACCCGAACCCCAAAATGAAAAAAACACTTTCTACACAGAACTCCATAACATTATGGAGAAAATCAATACCCAAAACAAGCATATTATTTTTGCAGAAGACTTAAATAACTATTTTAGTCAGAACGTGTGTCACACTTACAAAGTCATATATTTCATTTTTTTAACGGGCAACTTCTTCATAGGAGCAAATAAGACCAGGTAGAGGTAAGAGAGAGATTTGTTGTTAGTATAAAGTGCATTTGTCCTGATCGTTTCAAATGTTTTGATTGGTTTGCTAGATCAAGAATAAAAACAAGCAAAGTTTTCGTTCCCTACGAAAGTATTCCACGAAGATTTACTAATGTCTTTAGGGTAAGTACGTTTTTGAACTTTTTGTTTTGTTTTGTTTTTTCTTATAGTATGAATAAGGTTGATCGTAGCGAAACGTTTTTCAAGCTCTACAACATGGTTGCATGTTCTGCTTCCAATTCCCAAATATAAATTTTCGTCATGGAGCACACGAGAAAGGCGAATTTGACACATCCTTTTCCAAGTTAAACTTGGTAAAGATTTTTACTCAGGTTAAAAGTAGTGAATATATTGCCATCATAATTTCAATTATGAATTCTACCTATCAAGAGTGTAGTATTTTATGGAAAGATCTCTATATTCCTGAAGAAACATCATAGGGTTCATCGATTGGATTGGTGAATCTTCAACCCTCTTTAAAAGGTGAACCATCCCTTTTTTCATAATAAGTGATTATATTGCTAACAAGGCGTTAAACACACAAAAAATCCACTTTTAAATTTCTGCTTTTCTCTACAAAAGACTTGAGCATACAAAGAGTTTTACAATTATTCAATAAAAACATAAGAATGATTTGCCAGCAAGATGATGAAAGAAACGAAACTTAAGCAATCTTTCATAATCAAAAGCAAATGAACAGATAAACGGCCTACACAAATACTTTTTCTACAATTGTTTCACCGCATAACCGTTGGAAATATATCTTAAGTCACATATACTTTTTACATATCTGTCACTCAAAAAGATTGCCATTTCCTCTTCTTCAAAAGCCACTGTTACTTCCAATCCATCATTGTTTGCTACAGGCATGATAGATATTGTTCCAACAACATAGTCTTTAGAGGGGGTAACGTAATTAGGTTTTCCATGGCCAAAATCAAAGCTATACCAAGAAATCATTGCAGCTGACGAAAATATGAAGTCGTTACCTGACACGCAGTTAAAAAATAATGAGTTTTTCTTTTCATTTTTCTCCATCCAATTAATATTGTCGATGACGTAATCTTTAGTAACAACACCATAGAATGAACGAATTTTTAAGCAAACTTCTTTCAACGACATTTTTTCAATATCACTTGTCAGAAGCCTTTGAGCCAAAAAGGGACAGCAATTTCCAATATAACATTCGGAGAGACCGAGTACTTTCCGACAGTCTTTAACTATTACGCAAGCCGTGTATTCGTTTTTTCGATGCAGTCTTGCATTCACAGCGGCTTTCCATGAAATAGCAGTAATGATGTCATTTCGGGAAATGAATTGCCTTGGGCTGAAATCTTTCGAAAGCTCCTTTTTAAGATTATCAAGCTTCGAATAAGAAACTGAAAAATACGCCACTTGGTTTGTAGCAGGAATAGTTATTGAAGACATTGGTATATCACCACGATATTTTTCTTGCATGATCGCCATTCCGTTTCCAGATAGTAATTGTCGGTTAGTGTCGTTAGTGAAAGTTCCGACATCTCCTGTTCTAGCAACTGATCCCCATGCGTTCAAAAAGCGTGCGACCCCATGCCCATCACAAATTCCATGCGATATCCTGACAGCAACGATGACAGAATTATCTTGAAGCTCTATCAAATGAGCGTTGGTCATGTATGATTCTTCATCCTTTTTGTCTTCCAAAAACAATTGGGAATCGGGAATTTCCAGTGAGAAATTGCAGTTTTCAGCATCTTTGTAAGTAAAGTTTCCTGTTGATCTTACCAGTTTGACACCTTTGTTATCACAGCGAATAACACAGCCATTTTCTTGGGTTTCAAACGAGCCAGCAAATTCTGGATACTGCAAAAGGGTAGCTTCAAGAGCTGTCACCAACGTTTCCTCGTATGATTTACGTAAGTCTTCCTTGTTCTTGTAATAAAATGCTAAAGGTAAGAAAGTCCCATTCCTTCCGTTATCAAAGGCTGACAACTTTTGCTCTTTCACATTGCGTTGATCTTTTGCAGTTACGATAATTGTAGATAGATGTGTTAGTTCCATGGTAACTTATGTGAACTTTCGTCGGTTGTTTACATTGAAGAGATGGTCAAATAACCTCAATATATGGACGTTATCATCAAAATAATGATCATAATTTAAATGATCATGTATAATCAATGCAAAGCCATTGTTTGAAGTCACACATTTCAAAAAAATTAATAAGAGATCTCGTGATCTGAGTTATGACTTAGTAAAGATGTAGGATTAGTAAAAGTCACTCAATCATTCATTCAATTATTTCTAAAAGTCTATCAATTGCGAACTAATCAATTGTGTAGATACAATTATATTGCCTTCTTGTTAATACTGCACGAAATACGCCCTTAAACTACTGTTATTCCTCCTCCTATTCCTCCTCTTCCAGCGGTTGAAATGGCAGTGAAGGGGATAAGCATAAGCCTTTTCATAGGTTAATTTGTAATCCAGACAATCATTAAAAAGCTAAAACGTCTAATGACGAATCAATTTAGACACTTTTGTTTTTGTAATGATATCTGTCTTGTTACTAAATGTTATTACTTTGTAGAAAACTTTCAAAAAAAGAGAAACGAGAATAACCGATACTTTGTAACAAAAGATATTCTGTATTTTCAACTGTTTTTATTATCCCCTTTTCTATCAAGCACCGTGTCATTGAACTAGAACATTGAACACTGGAATTGGTCATTGCATCATGAATCACTACTCGTGAAATGGTGACAGGACAATTCCCCCCCCTGGACAATTCCCCCCGGATAATTGCCCCCTAGTAAATTGCCCCCCGGAGCATTACCCCCCGGAAAATTGCCCCCGGACAATCGCCCCCATATAGGTAGGAAAATCCCCCCGGAATATTGCCCCCCAAACCAACAAAGTTTCATATATTCTCATTGTCTACTAAAATGATATTTGAAGTGTTTACTTACGACACAGTCCACCGGAGTGTCCGACAAAGATCACTAGAATTCGGTTTATAAATAAGGAATATTGACAGCGCATTAGTCAATACACCTTGGAGAATTACTTTTAACCCTAACGTTTCTTCTTGCCACCCGACGTTCTGGAAATTTTTGGAAATATTACGTAAGGAGGAAAGTGTTGTGCATGTCCGAATGCTTCAAAATCTAGCGTGACATCCACCACCTCCTAAAAGACGGAGATACGCTGATTGTAACGCTCGAATTCTACGCATAGTTGATAATTACCCAAAACAAATATTTACGTGATATCCCCATTGTGTATTGGTTCATGGACAACTCCCCCCTGGACAATCCCCCTCCCCAGATGATTACCCTCTAGTAATTTCCCCCCGGACAATTGCCCCCGGACAATCGCCCACCATATAGTAGGAAAATTCCCCCAATGTTATTTAGGAAGTTCGTATGGTAACATTGCTTAGACGTTTTTCATATTACTTTTATGTTGTTTTAGTGAAATGAACGATAAGGATTTTGAAGCACAGCTGGAAATCTGAAATTTTGCCAACCATACATTTTATTTTTGTATAAATATTAAAAAGGAGATAAAATCTCTTAGAGGTAAGGTGATTTCCATCAACATCTTCTTATTATCCAAGTTAATATTCCTCTATTTATTTCTTAACCACTCTAATAAATAATATATAGAGGTAAATCTTCCCCTATTTCTTTTGAGTTTTGTTACCACGAGAACTTCCGTTGGAGGACTGAGTCTGAGTCTCAGATTGCCATTTTAAAGCTATAGCGATTAAATACCTCAACCAAATGTTCACTTCAAAATCCAACCACCCATGGTTTGATCTTGCAAAATATTTACTACTTACAAAGAGCTCATTTCTACCCGCCTTGGAAAGAAGCTCTTTGGAACATCCACCCGAGATATCTCTGCTCACTTCCCAAATCTATCCAAGGAAAACAACCATTCTCAAGGTTGTTAAGGCAAAGTTTAAAGATTTTACCGTAAAAGCTATCTACGAAACTCTGAGGAACACCATTTCCCCTTCAAAGGGTTTCATGAAATGCAATGTATTAATTCCACCCAAATCCCCAATTTGGAATTTTCTGTTCCGGGGTTTCCGTACACCACATTACTTTGATGTATTATTCAAAGCATTCCACAATGTGTTACCCAAGAATGAGGTATTAAGTACTTGGAGAGGCTACCAAGCCCAACCAACCACAATGTGTTTCTTGTAACGTATCTGAAACGGTTACACACGCTCTCCTATTCATCAACCTGCTCTTTCCTATATTTCTTTCATAAAAAACCAACCTAATCTTTCAATTTCCGATCTGGTAATCTTACAACTCTTTCAGCGAAATCTCTTCGTCCTTACTATCTTAAACTGCCTTTTCCATAGAGTGTGGCAGCGAAGATATGTGATCAAATATGATGACCTGCCCCGCAACGATACTACCTTGTTATGCGGTTGAGAGCGGACCTAGCACGCATCCTGAGAATTCGCCATTATCAAGCTACCCGTCGATCCATGTAGTACTGCTGCTAAACTTTTTGAGAAAATTTACTAGTGTTGCTTAGAAGCGTGTTGCTTATAAAAAAAACGTGTATTCTTCCGAATATCGAATTAGTTCGCTTTGGTAGTGGTTCAAGCTCCGGTGTAACCGTAAATAAGTACTCCCCGAAAAAAGTACTCCCTCAGTACTTTTTTCCTAGGAAATAATTACTCCCCCAGTACTTATTACCTAGTAAAAAAGTACTCCTGTCAGGAAAAAAGCACTCTCTGTGTACCCATTCCATTGAAACATTGAAATGTAATCGATCTTGTTTACTTTGGCCTAATGACTCGATATTGAGATTTTTGAGATGCGAGGGGGACAATTAAAAGAGCCTTCCGTGAGTCGCTATTTTGTTGGAATTTAGTGAGAAAAAACTTTCAAAATAGAAGTGGTGTCCAAAGAAGGTTGATAAATCCTGTCTTTTTTATTCTGGAGAAAAATCGCGAATTTTGTGTCCTGTGTGTACCAATAGAGAAACTTTTGAGAAAATGATCAAAAATCGAGAAATTCACAAAACGTTGTCTTCGCAAAACTTGATCCATTTAAGGCAAACAACGTTAAAAAATTACGATAAAACGTTATTAAAAATCTCCTTTTCAATTTGATCGGACTTTGATACTCCCAGGAGTACTTTTTTCCTGGGAAATAATGACTGTGGAGTAATTATTTCCCAGTAAATAAGTACTGGGGAGTACTTTTTTAAGAGAGTAGTTATTTACGGTGACACCGGCATTGTAAAATACTATCGTGACATGAAAAATGTAGATAATAATGTAGTATGCAGCAAAAACGTACATACCAGATTGTATATGATGTGATGTAATAAACAAGTGCCTAAAATTGCATAAATAAAACCACAGTCATCTATCACTCTAGTAAGTGAAAATCTCTCCCTTAAAATCTTAGGCAGACACTTTTGATGGAAACCCACATCAGTGAATTACACTTCCAGTTCCTTCCAGCCAACAGAAAATCAATTCAAAAAAAAAAAAAAAAATGAATACATGAAACTACCAGAACGGTCTCGGAAATTAGTAAATGACTACCACCGAAAAATGTTTCTAAAAAAATCCACAGCGTTTCATGTCATCTCGCTTATTTGTGATTGCAAGAAAACACTATCAGCTTTTACTAATGCGCTTGAGCTTTTCTGCTTAACTTGCTACCAGCAGATCATTCGCTTGTAGAATGCGCTAACTCAGGCCATAACAGAGGCTTGTAGTAGAAAAAATTCTTTGTAAAACACTTTGTAAAAAGGAAAAAAAGGGTAACAGGCAATCTTATGATATTTCGACTTTTTCTTCAAATCGAACCTGCCATTTTGATAAAAGTCGCCATACACGCTTTTTTTTTTATAAGAACCAGTAAAATCTGACCTAAGGCTGGCTGTTCTTATTTTTGGAGCCTTTTTCAGCCTGAATTGTTCTTATTTTGTTCTTTGCTTTAAGAACACAGTTTCAAATTTCAGCCTCATTTTGTTCTTCTTATTTATGGAACTTCCAGTAAAATAGAAATATTTTTTAAAAACAACTGGCAAAAAGTATGGTTGCTGTTCGGTAATGACCCATTCGCACATTTATTGGAGGTGAAAAAAACCCAATAACCTTCTAAACCATTTACCAATGAGAGAATTCACATCATGAACTGTTCTTATTTTCCAAGAAAATTCAGGCTCAGGCTGTTCTTAATTTTTGGAACAATGATTTGAGCCTCGGGTTGTTCTTATTTTGTTCTTATTTTTTGGCCAAATCTGAGGCTCGTGTTCTTATAAAATTGTTCTTATAAAAAAAAAAGCGTGTATTGAGAGATTTGATGGTAATAGTAACTTCGTACTACTTATTTAAATGACTAAACTCTCCTCCATAAATTTTGACGCTACGCCTCTGTATTATGACTCAAATTCTTTCACTTATTTCTTCTCTGATCCTGAAACCTGACCTACTCTTAACTGATTTTACTTGACTCATATTTTCTAATTTTTTAGTTCTTAAGGGCTCCTGACTTTGCAAGCAAAAAACTTGCCACTGGTTGGTGCTTAGAATTCCAGAAAAAAAAATGAAATTTTCAATCTTAACATGAAACTTTTATTCTTGATATGCCTTTGTTATTGGATGAAAGAAATAATCTGGACTGAAAATAAAGGTTCAGAAGTTGACAATTTCACCCGGTTAAAAAAACACTTACAAAGAATGAAGAACTGCTAAAATCCAATGCTCAAAAGATTTATGATGATTGACAGAGAGAAATGTTAATAATTTTATTAGTTACCCAGTCGGCAAAATTGGCAAAAAAGTCACTGAGATGAAGAGAACTTTTATGGAAATTGTGTGTATGTTTCTATGGAAAGGCACTCCTTCGCAGAGATTTTTTACAAACCTAAAATCATTTCAGTCTTGAAATTTCAATTGAAAGGAGAAACTTAAATATTTTGAGTAAACATTGTGGAAGTCACCAAGGTTATTGAAGAAAGGGTACTAAGGCATCAAATCATGGCGGGGTGTCAATGGAAATTTTTGGAACAACCGAGATGAAAATCCGGAAATCAAAATGCAAAAAATGACTTGATTTATATTCGTTTTCATTTGATTTAAAATCCACAAATGTTTGTTAAATCAACACATAAGAAAACTTATGGCATTATTTGATGGCAATGTTCGAAAGCCATGTAAATTATAAATTCGTATAATTTTTCAGAGGCGTAGCCGAGGTCAGTCAACATTACGATATTTCTTTTGAGTCTTAAGTGGCGATTAGGTTACTTGCACGCTTTCCTTTTCTGCCCTAAATGACTTAACTCTCCTCCACAAATTTTGACTGACCTCTGGCTACGCCTGTGATTTTTCGTATATTGAGGAGCATCTTTTACATATCACTTACTCTCCAACTATTCTTTGACGTTCGTGATTCACCTTGATGGAGAGACTTTTGATCAACCGTGACAAACCACTTAATAAGGCTATATACAATCCATGCTTTGATAATTATTTAATGAGCTGGTTGTTTACCGTTCTTTTACAAACAGTTTCTTGTGAAAAATATTTTACTTTTTATTAGCATGAGCAAGATAGCACAAGTATGTATAAATGGAGTTGTCGAAAAAGCTCCTGTTCATGTTTTGACTTATTTTTAATTACCTTTAACTATTAGGTGGTTCGTGTACAAATACACCTTCCAATACATAACAAAGACAGCAAGCGATTAAAGTGATTATATTAGGGGCATCGAAAGTTTATGATTTCTCATCAGTTTAGTTTATTTTGGAATCATTGGCAAGTATCTCAAAACCTTAGTGAGATACATATATAACCCAGCCGGCACATTTGTTAAAAAATCACTGTGAAGGAGTGCATTTCTATACAAAATATACACAATTTCAATGAAAATGCTCTTCGTCGTAGTGACTTTTTGACGATTTTGCCTACTGGGAAGTATGTGTGTTTAATCAACTTAAAGTGTTGGATAGACTGCACAGTGTGAAATATATACTCAATGCAAAGATAATAAATTAAAACATTTCAAGTACAAAAGTGTATCCATCTTTTACAGGATATAAAACCAATCTGAAAAATGTAATGGATCGTCTCACAACAGCTAAGTGTGAGTGTTTAGATTCTGTTGCTCATCGCCGTCCTCTCTGCCGTCCTTAAACGTTTTTAGACCCAGATATTTTGATCACCCCATTGTCAATATTGTTGAGCACAAGGTCTGGAGTTATCCCTATTGGCCCTGAAGATTTTAAAGCCTAAAATATGGACAATTTGGTTATGCAGAGATATTTTCAAACTGAGTATGAAATATATGGATTATTGTTTTCGATGTGTACTTTTCACAAATATATGAAGCGATCCTATATATTAGCTATATTTTCTATAATGTATAAATTGTGACAGGGTAAGCACCGTTTAGAATTCTATTAAAAATGGGCCAAAACGGAGACCATTTTGGACTGTTTTACAACAAAAATGTAAACAATATTTACCCACCATTTCCGTGTCAGGATGAAATAAAAACAATTTTAATTTGATTTCATTTGTTATCACCAATTTGTTCCCATACACCCTATCGATATGATCCTTCAAAAATCGTGATCTTTTCATATGAGATTATCAGTTTTTGAAAGGTAGAAAAAATGACAATTACAAAAAAAATGTAAAATCATCAGATGTTATGTGGCTGAGGTAAAGACAACAGAATACACAACCTCGTCCCCAGGGCTTCTTGCCTTTTTGATATACGTCCAATTAATTTTTACAAATTTTATATCGATGGAATCCTTATTTTTGGTCTTTCTCGTGATGTAATTTTTGTAGGAAATGGAAAAGTAGAAAAAGAGAAAATCGAAAAATAAGTTTGGAAAAACTCATTGATTTCTTAACGATCAATTAAGATGAAAATATGCATTCATATTCACAAAAGTCAGTGCAGACATTTGAAAACAAAATCTGTGTTTTAATTTTGTTTAGAGACAGTGGAAATATGTGTTTTAATTTGTGTTCAAAATTATGAGACTTTTCCATAGTTTGGAGCATTATATCAAATATTTAATAGAAGTGCAAACATACAAAATGACGCAGTCAAGAGTTATTGCGATAACTGGTGTCACCAAAGGTCTGGGATTATCTTTAACAAAGTGGTTCATTGAAAATGGACATAAGGTTGTCGGGTGTGGCCGTTCAGCACAAAAAATCAGTGAACTGAATGCAACTTTTGCTGCAAATGGGAGTTTATTCACAGTAGTAGATGTTTCGTGTCAGGAGTCAGTTGGACAATGGGCACAAAAGAGTATCGCCAGTTTTGGTGCACCAGATATGTTGGTGAACAATGCAGCTGTTGTTAATAAACTAAACTCACTATGGGATGTGCCTTTAAATGAGTTCGATAAAGTAATTGATGTAAATATAAAAGGTGTCAATTATGTTATTCATTTTTTTATTCCTGCAATGATCAAAGCTGGTAAAGGGGTTGTTATCAACCTGAGTTCTGGTTGGGGTCGTTCAACGTCTCCAAATGTAGCACCATATTGTTGTTCAAAATGGGCAATTGAAGGATTGTCCGTGGCATTAGCAGGGGAACTGCCCTCCCCATTGGCTTGCGTGTCATTAAATCCTGGTATGATCAACACCGAAATGTTGGGAGAAGTGTTTGGCAACGATGCGAAATATTCACGAGGCCCTGATGACTGGGTTAGAGCAGCTGGACCGTTTTTACTTTCATTAGATAGAAGATCTAATGGAAAACAACTGACTGTTCCTCAAATATTGAAATATTTTAAATTGAAAACATTTTGGAGCAAATTTTTTCATTTGAATCTGTCAGCGAATTTGACCGATTATTTGACTTCACGTTAGACTTTATATTATATGCAAAATGATTGGATAAGATATACTTATTTCATTGTATTAGTAACCATCGCTGAAAATAATTTATACCTTCATAAACTCTTCAAAGTTATTTTTATGTCACATATGAATGATCGTTCTCATCTTACAAAAAAGTTATATACATAATAACCATGACATGCATTTTTCCAGCATCTTCCCTTATAACGTTCAATAAAAGCGCATTCTTTCAAGCCAATAAAAAATGTAGCAGTCAACCTCTTGCCTTTAAAAGATAATTAGAAGATCCGTGGATTTATTTGAAATGTTGTTTCTTTGTAACTGCAACACCAGCATAGCTGGATCAACCCACTTCATATCTTGAAAGTTAATCAGACAGCTGTACGCAATTTGAAAGAGCATTACGCTGTCCTTCCCATTTCAAAGATGGCAAGAAACCTTAGCTTCGAGTTCGAACTGTACAGTTAGCGTGATATCATTTCCTTGAAACATATCTAATGCATCATACAGACGACATGATATTGGCACAAAACAACCTTGCTCCAAAGTATTTCTTACCTTTTTACAACCTCGAACCCAGGGTTTCTTGCCTTTTCGATAACACGGATATATCGAAAAGGCAAGAAACCCTGGGTTCGAGGTTGACCTTTTTAATATCGCAAAGATCCACATAGGAAGTTATTTCAGAGAAGGTGCTTTAAGAAACGTTAGGCTTTTAATGGAATAACTAGAGTATAAGAAAAAGAAAAGTAGATTTAAAGTCTGTTTAAAAATAGTGTGCAAACTTTTAAGATTTCCTTACTGTGTTTTCAGATATTTCCCTCGTCTTTCAAAAATCAACAAAATTGCCAAAATTTCAATATACCCTCAAATGTATCATAATAAACAACAACTAATGGAAATTTTCCATTAAATATATATATTTTTGAAATCGCCAAAGAATAAGGTTTCCAATGATATAAAAATCAAATATATATGACTTTTGTATAAAAAGTTTGTTTTCTTCATTTTCTTTTTCTTATTTGGGCTTTTTTATTTCTGTAGAATATTGTGCTTTTTAATGTCTATCCAACGATACCAAATTTGTTAAAATTGGTTCAGTATTGGGCAAATGGCAAGGAAATCTTAAAAGTGTGCACACTATTTTTAAACAGACTTTAAGGCATGTATTGATGATACTAACTCCTGATAAAGATTTTTTTTAGATTTCATGTACATGAGTAACTTGAAAGGGAAACAAATATTTCGTGGTTGTGTTGAACCATAAGAAAATATATACAAGCAAACTATATACAAACATTGGGTAAAAACGTTCAATTAATCCAATAATCAATATGAGAATGCTTTGAGTTTGGTCACAACAGAGACCTTCCACTTTCAGTTCGCCATTAATTCATTTCATCCATCAAACCACAATAAAAGCCCATAAACTAACCCCATAAAACTATAAATTTCTCTTCAAGATGGAGAATTTTTGATTTTACAATACTGGCAAACTTTCTTGTGTATCATATTTATATCAAACTGTTCCTTAATCATTATAATAAAGGTACGTCATCGTCATCGGTTTCTAAAATGGATATTCTGCCGTCGTCGGTATGTCTGACGCGTCCGTTCTTTACATAACGGTCATCTGAACGGTTCTTTTCGGAGTCATTATCAGGAATAGTCACTTGATAACTTACCGATTCTCGTCCGTCGTCTTCTATGGAAATATTGGCCGTCTTAGACTTGTTCACACCGGCGTAGTGTTTATAACCAGGCGCAAAATTATGAATCGTATCCTGTACTATATCTTTCGGGTTAATACTTTTTCGCAAGTTGGACGATATAGTTTTGAGGGCTGCTTTGCCAGTTAGTTTGTGCTTTTGTACACAGTATATTGAATAAGGGAATGCAAACCGCAACAAGACAGCGGCGAAAAACATCTCCACGCATAATATGAAGTTCTGGTAAGCGGCCGAAATCTCTCCAGCCTTGAATTGACCGTGATTCGTGTTGATCATTCCAGCTTTCTCAAGGATAGCAAGTATCACACCTGCAAAGAAACCATACGTAATGTTTATAAGAATCAATTCGAACACAAACAACAGGAATATGTAAATCAACGTTTCCATTAAGCAAATTAGTCTCTTTGCAATTTCCGAGCTTAGGAGCATATAAAAAGCCCACCGCTTTCCATATGCTCGAAAGCTCGACAATTGCAAACAAGAAAGCGCGCTAATTTTCTCAAAGTCAAGTCCGCGTGGACGATTCTGGCTCCTGAAAATTGATCGAAGAATCACAAGAAAAATCATCACCTTGCCAGAATGACATAAAGACGATAAATTTGACGGTGGCAAATTTCAGGACAGGATAATATGGGCTTAGTAGGTTACTTGTAGCGCTGTAGAACAGGAACAAACCATACAGAGCGATCGTATAGGAGACATTGTAAATGACAGTGATATAAAGGTAGCCACGATCAGGCCTAAAAATATCAATTTAAGAGTTGGTATTTAACAGAGCTCTTAAAGGGACGGTATCTGACAGATATCGAACTGTAAAGGCGACTTTCCCCCTTATAGAAGATTTTCGCGGACAGGAACGAAAAGGAACTTATAATGCTAAAATCTGATTGGTTTATTTTCTTGTCCTTCTTTTCTGTTCTGCACAAACAGAAAAAGTTGATCAATCACGAATCACGAATCAATCACGCGTATTCTCTGGCATTCGTCCGTTCCGTTTATGTCCCCGGAAACTTTTCCAGATGTGGAAAGTCGCTTACTATATAGAACTGAGGGTGTCAGTTTTATGACGCCAGCAGAGGGAATCTTTCATTAGAACAATAAGAACAATGCGTGTCTGTAACGAGATAAACAAAATGATTGGCTAATATCAACGAGATAAACGAAATGATTGGCTAATATCAACGAGATAAACAAAATGATTGGCTCTTTCCCGACGCATTTTTTCTCGTGACATTTATAACAATCCATTATCTTTATAAACAAGTATATATCAAAGGAACAACTGAACCAGTTCACCTGAAATCACCATCCGAGTAACCTCCTGTTGCTACAAGTGCAAGTGTGATGGCTGCCATTATGGGTTTGATGAAGCAGAACTGCAGTGTTGCCTGAGATGAAAAAAAAAAAAACAACCCCAAGGAATCAAGTATGGTAACATTTCAAGAAATAAAACTTTAGAAATGAGTTGCATTGGCGAAGTTTTATTTCTGCGAAATTAAAAAAAACTCTGGTCATACGAGTAACATTCCGGCCGCGAAACAACTTTTGAAGTCAAAGAAACTGTTATTGAAAATATTTATTCCAGCAAGGAATTTGAAGCTGCAAACAGATAGAGGCGAACAGATCACAACTCACCTGTTTACACGATCGCAGAAACTCGATACTCAGAACACAACCTGAGCAGCAACAGGTTAAAGTGAAGTAACTCGTTCTATAACAACATTGGATCGATGATTACAACGTATAAAAACCTCCTCCACGTTATAGAAATTGTTGTTGCTTATCAAAAATATGGAAGAAAAGGATTTTACTAGCAAACAGCATAATTCTATGACCTATATATGTATGAAAACATTACATCAACTTAATCAGCATACTGCAACAGTTCAGAATCCTGCACTCTTGTATAGGATTCACATACTTGTGACGAAAATAAAAAACATCGTTCAACTAAGATGATCAGTTTCAAACGCAAGAAATTACAGCAGCCTGAAGAAACTTTCGGATTTCCTCTATTTTTGATCTTGTTAAGATTAAATATCGTAATGCTTCGATTAGACGCCCGGGGCGTTTATTAAATTTTTTGAATTTTTA
The DNA here is from genome assembly GCA_027922465.2 of Turritopsis dohrnii. NCBI lineage: Eukaryota > Metazoa > Cnidaria > Hydrozoa > Anthoathecata > Oceaniidae > Turritopsis > Turritopsis dohrnii. The sequence continues at coordinate 503,147 of BQMF02000240.1, read as the reverse complement.
GGGGGGCGTCTATTCGAGGGGGGCGTTTAAAAGAGGGGGGCGTCTATTGAATTTTTGTGAAACTCTTCTTTTTCGTAAATATAAACTAAATATAATCATCTCTCTAGAGAGGGGCGTCTAATAGAGGGGGGCGTTTATTTAAAAATCTCCTGAAAATGGGGGGCTTCTATTCGAGGGGGGCGTTTAAAAGAAGGGGGGCGTTTAATCGAAGCATTACGGTATCTTTATAAAGTCTTTTTAGAAATACAAAACAATGTCAGCGAATGAAATGTAGCTGTTGCTCTTTTATCAAATTAACAGATTGAGAATCTGAACTCCTACTGAATAGTCAATACTGAATAAGGTTTTACAAAGTAATATTTATACACTTAACTATAAAAGGTGTATAGTAATGTTGCCATAAGCAACTGCTTTACGTGAAAACGACAGGGAAATATTCTTGGTGATAACATAAAAAAGAAATTATTGGAAAAAAAAAACTATCAGTAACTATCGAAAATATTATTCATTTATATTATTCATTTTCTTCGGTGAAATTGATATAATCAGAACAAAAACAAAAATATTATTGAAAAAAAAAATGATCTTATCAGCACTATGGCGTGGCAGCCCTTTATGTTTATATATAAACTATGGAAGATGTAAGCATAGAAAATGTTAAAGAAAAAAGCAAATACACCATTTAATCCAAGGTTTATCATTTAAATAATTAATAAACATAATACTATACCTTAACATCTTCCCTCTAATTTCTGAAAGAATAGCCATTTCACCACCCAAGTATTCATAACACAAACATAAGAAATTGTATATAACGAATGCTGAAATGAATGGAAGCATTTCAATAAGCAATGTTATTTTATGGTACTTTTATAACAGGCTATAGAGACTAAAAGATCAGTAATTTCAATACACTATGTATCAATCTAATGAAAAATGATAATGTTTCAGAAACTGAATCAAATATGTCACCTGCGTTAAACTTTCTTCGTTTCAAAATAAATGAAAAATAAATTCGCAGAATGGCAACAAAAAAAAAGCGACTTTTCTTTGTATGATAAGACAGAATTGCCAATTAGCATGTGAGCTGAGAGTACCTATAAAAACATCAAACAAGCAAACCATACCTTCATAACAATCTCGTATAGTATCAAAATAAATATAGTTGGTTGGTGATAGCAAACTCAACCAAGAATCTAGAGCGTAGATGGGTACGATGAGTAGAATGCGCACAATGTAACGCTGCTGTTCAGGATTTGTATAGTGTCGTGCATGACAAGCAATCTAAAAACAAGAAGAATTTGACTTAATTAAGAACAAAAATCATTACATTATCAACCTACAACATAAGTACAGAAACAGGTTCCAGTAAAGGAATGAAAGAATTTCCCAGAGTCCACCTGGGAAATCTTTCATCAGAAACATAAGATTACCGAATATAAACTATAAATCATAGCCCAAATGTAATATAATCAGAAAAACTTGGAAAAAACAGAATATCTCTTAAAGCTAGGTGTCACTTCACTTCATTCACTGGATCGGACTTTACAGCAGTAACATTTTGATCCAGGATTCAAAATGGATTTTGAAAAAAATTAAACAATTTCAAATTTTTTCTGGTCCATCTCTATATCATGAACAGACAAATATTTTCAACCAATGAATCACGTACTGCTGTACTCAGCGGAAATCATTCGGATCAAAATATAATGCAAGCAGATCCTGGCCCAACCCAACAAAATGGAAAAAGCTCTGACCCGTTTAACTAGGATATACTTATAATTCAAATTACCATAAAATTAAACAACTTTCTCACCTGGTGTCCAGTAATGAATATTGCCACCCAAGAAAATAATCCAGATAACACTAAAGCACCTGGTGTGTGAACGAATAACTTTGCAGCAGCATGGGTATCATTACCCATTATATATAATTAGAAGTAGTATATAATTCTCTGAAATGAATATAGATCTTTATAATTAGACATAGGAACCATGGCAAATTTACTAGTGTAACCACAGCTGTTGAGCAAAGGATACTTTGTTGGCCAGTCATGACTGACTGGGTGAAGAAGGAAATTTTTGAAACAACTCAAACATGTGCAGTTAGGACCACTCGACCAGAATTCGTCGCTAAAATAATCGTGATTTGTTATAAAGAATTGCCTTGATAATTTTATTTTACTCTCCTATTTGAATACATCCGATTGAATGATGACGATCTAGCATAGCAACCGCATAGAAACATAGCTCTAGGGAAAATTCGACACGGTAATTTTTTTTTATTTTTGGGGTGGTGAAACTTTATGTAAAATCAAAACTTTTTACCGTGTCAAAATTTCCCTTTCGGCTTAATTCATCAGAAAATGAAGAAAGAAGAAAACGAACAATTTCTACATCTTCGGAGGAGTACCGCTTTTCTAGCGAACATTAGCATCAGTTTCAATAATGGTCATAAAATTAAATTGCGCTATTGTGTGGCATATCAACAAAACGATTATTAAAATCATTAACATGACAATACCAAACATTGCAATAATAAATTTTCGGGAAGCATTCGGAATGAATAATTCAAACGAACGAATGGTTATTACATGCTTCACCAGAACATTATATGTTTCGTAATAACACGCTCAGTCCTCCCTTTAACGTAAACTTAGTGTTCTAGTAATAAGCAGTGTTTGATGGTATATTGTGCGGATATCTAATTTGAATAATTATGAGTCATTCAAAGCTGCATAGAGCGAAAGCAGAAACGTTGAACATTATACCTTATGCACTACTCTGAACTACGAATAGGTCAGAACTACCTTTTAAATTTTTCAACAGTCAGAAAATCGTTAAAGTTACTTAGGGGGTGGTTACACGTACGATTTCACTTCGGCAACCCGAAGTGAAGTGAAGCGAACTCACTTCGGTCTTCTCAGAAACGCCACATGTTGTTTACACGTTCTAGGTGAAGTGAAATTTCACGCCAGTCTAATTTCACTTTTGTCAAAAAGACAGAAGTGAAATCTTACGCCGGCGTGAAAAACATGTGTATCCCAAAATATTTGTGCATAAACCGAAGTGAAAAGTAATCTTGCAACTTGTTGTATGTTTTATGAAGAGAAAAATGTACAGAAAATGATGATATTGTGTTTTTAGAAAGAAAGTCATTTTCACAATCCTTTTGGAGAGTGTTGAAAATGGCTGACATTACGAAATTGTAAGTATTTTCTTATGCTGTTTTTTTTCAAATATAAACCATTTATAACCTCATTATTATTTGGAAACTAGGAGCAAAGGAAAAGAAAGAAAAAGAGCGAACGAAACGGTATCGGACGAAAATGATGAATCTGTTTATTCAGTTGGTTAAGATGCTCGACGTTCCTTCATTTTTTTCCTTTTTTTTGAAAAGGAGAAAATATGAGTTGAGACAAATCTTTTATGTTTATCATGCTGCAAGTTGCAAAATGGACTTTTGACCCAAAGTGAAAGCGAATTGAAATATACCCGAAGTGAAGTGAAGTGAAATACACGTGTAACCTAAAAAAATTTCAAACCGGCCTGAAATTTCACGCCAGTTTGACTTTCCCACTCCTTAGAATTGTTTATCAATAAAGTGTCTACCAATAATTTAATGTGTTTTTTGTGACGAAAAGTATTGAATGTCGTACTTTTTTTAGAATGGCTCTTTTAGAGATTTATATAGTAGAAAAAATATCACTTGAAAAATTGCTTGGTAAGAAAAGAAGGCCAACTAAATCCGAAGGTGGTGCCATCGCACCCAAAGCAACCCCCGAGTACGCCACTGCCTACTTATTTTTCACGATTTTACAATACATTTCTCAATCTTGTATTCTCAAATCAGAAGAAAAGTTGTGAATGGCACTTTGTCGTGTGGCTGTCATAAAGTAGTATGAGACACTTTTTATCGCAAGTTTTGGTCGAGTGGTCCTAACTGATGTGACTTAATTTTTATCTGTTTTGTGGGCTTAATAAAGGGAAACGGAAACCCAAAAAACTTACTTTTTTTAAATATTATCTTTTAAAGAGCACTCAAAAATACATAATAAAACTTGCATGTAAACTTTCTTAAGATTTTCAGCTTATCGCCGATATACAGCTGGGACACGCCTATTAAAGGGATTCCTGCGTCCAAAATGATATTTACAAATATGATAGAGCTCAAAAAGTTGTTTAACAAGTCTCTTTTCAATATTTCATAATTATTTATATATAGTTTCTGAGATATTCCGTTTTTAAAATCTTATATTTAATTTATGCAGTGCATATTTATGATGTAATAAGATAGTAACTAACACTTTTCATTGCAATAACTTTAGATATGATTAATATTACATCTTTGTAAGTTACTATGAAGTAAAGGCTTCCACTCTGACTTGATTTATAGAAGAATGAAGTCATAATATTTACTAATTCAGAAGTTATACACACTAACAAAAATACTATCTTATTACATCATAATTAAGCGTTGCATAACTTGAACATTTTTGAACATCTGCCCAAGGAAACAAAATTTCCAAAAACTGTAAAAAGAGTTCTTAAACAACTTTTGCGAGTTCTATCATCCCTTGAAATATGATTTTGGACGCAGGAATCCCTTTAATAAACAAATGAAAAGAAACCATATTCATCTTCCACAATGCTTGAATTTGCTTAATCGCACTACAAGGTTACAAATTTCAATTCAAGTTAATCTTACTCCTTAGAGAATTCATAATCCCTAAAATCTACTTCCCGTTTCTTTATTGGATATTCTTGATATGCCCACTCATATTGAACACGCCATATTTATTTTTTAACTTCTATCAATAAATCCAAGCATGCGCAAGAAGCACATGTTTGACTGTGCCACCAAAACAAAACAGTAGGCAAAAAAATGCTGGCTGCAAATCCATTATGTTGTTGTAGATTTATTGTGTTCGATGATGTACGAAGTATTTTCTGTTGTCCCGTGGGTCCAGGAGCCCCAGCCTTTGTGTTTGCAAGTAAACTTTTGTGAATCAGGGAAGACCGATAAGGCAAGCACCACCAAGGGTATCAAGTAATGCTAAGATTTATTAAACGAATAAATAGATTGTATATGGATTGAATCCAGTCTTGTGCATACTTCCGCACACCTATCAAAGAAAACCCTTTCTCCATTGTATTACGAGGGGTAAAGAATTCATCTATATACTTCCTAGGTTCTCAATAAAAAAAACGTCATTTTTTCTGTACTTTTCTGTCATACTTTATTAGGTGCCCAGTTTGCAAGTTTATGTTCACAAAAAAATCTTAAAACCATTTGCAAAAGTTTTGGCGAAAAAACAAATCAAAAGTTTTTAATGATATGGACTTTTCTTTAACTTTTCTTTTCTTTTCCTTTAAGAAGTATATAGGCTTCCAAGCATTTTGTAGCATCAGCACAAGATGTAGAATTTGATTTGGCTGCAGATTTAAAGATAGCTCTTACCTTTTAATTTGTTTTGCTTTCTTTACAGTGACCTTTTTATTTTCGCTCTTACTTGAAACCTTTGATTTCATTGGAATAAAGCCAGTATTAGTATGGATGTTTGCAACAAAAGCATATTTCTTTGTTCTTTGGTTCTATATATGTTTTTCTAAGAAGTTTAAAATACTTTTCCACAATATGTCAGTGTTTTTTAAAATGGCAGCCATTCTAACAGTCACTAAACAAGCACTTTCCATTCCACCACACAGACCTCATGAAAAGGCTATATACAAAGTATGAATAAGGTTTTTATAGCAATCTCCCTATTTCGTGCACCCTTTGATTTGCTCATGGACTTGCTGTGCAGAAATAATTGAACTAAGGTATTTATACATTGTTCTAAATTTGATAAGTAGTAGTAGTAGTAGTAGTAGTAGTAGTAGTAGTAGTAGTAGTAGTAGTAGTATTGTTTATTTATCATCTCAGTTTACAATGCAAAATTATAATTTATATAAAATAACTGATAATAATTTCAACATACAATACAGCCTGTAAACAGTTTGAGATGACAGGAGGCATTCCTATTAGTCAAAGGACTAGTCAAAGAGGAAGCCACCAAAGATTGTCAGAATCGTTCATACGTGGTTGAAAAAAAGACTACTCTTAAACAAGTAAAAGTAAAAAAAAAAAAAAAAGTAATTAAGTAAAAATAATATGTAACAAATCAATATTGACTGAAGGTGATGCTATTGAACAACTCAAAAAGTTTAGATTTGGATGCTGTTGAGAGATCTAGTTGTGGATAAGATATATAACTGAAGCTGATTCCATTGAAGAATTGACTGATAAATGACAGAGTTGATGCCATATCTAAAAGTATTGCACTGGGGTCTTGCGATTAGGCCTAAAGAATTTCCTCTGGTGTTATGAAAGTCTTGACATTTTTGTAAATTGTAAATATTACAAAGAGAAGAAGGGGCAGATCTAGAGAGAACAAGAGAAACAAGGTGTAAATTGAGAGATTTTGCTAGGTCAGAGAGTTTAAGAATTTTGAGAGCAAAAAAAATGGGTGAAGTATGCTCATTGAAATTAGAGAAAGTAAGTAATCTAATAGCTTGTTTTTGGAGCTTGAAAATTTGAGAGCAAGAAGAGTTAATCCATACTTGGCAGGCATATCTCAAGTGGGAGTCAAAGAAAGAGTTATAAAAGCAAAGAAGAATTGAACGAGGAGCAAAGTGACGTAGTTTAGAAATAAGGCCATTAGTCTTCCTCAATTTAGTAGAAAGAAAATCAAGATGAGGTTTCCAAGATAGGAGATTATCAAGATAAACTCCAAGGTATTTAACATGTTCACTGAGATTCAAAATTTTTCCATTAAGTTTGAGTCTAATATTGTAGCTGATTCTTTTATGTACATCATGAAAAAGTAGGACTTCCGTTTTAGAGACATTTAGCGAAATTTTATTAGAACAGAGCCATTTGAAAACACGTCTCAAGTCAATGTTAAGGGATTTTTCGAGTGATTTAGGAGAAAAATTAGAGTATAAAAGACAATTGTCATCCGCAAAAATAGTTGATTCACTGAAAAGGAGACAATTTGGCAGATCGTTTATATAAATTATAAAAAGTAGGGGACCTAATACAGAGCCTTGAGGGACACCATAACAGGGGTCGAAATAACAGCCGGCTGCCGGCAAAATCCGGACATAATAAGAATTAGCTGGCTATCCAAATAAAGAAATTATCCATTTTAGCCGGCTATAAAAATACAAGATTTTCAATATAATAGAGTAACATTTTGTTACGTTAGCCTAACACGTATCAGTAACATTTTTTTCATCATGTTCAATTTCTAATTTTCAGTTGAAGTCAACAAAAGGTTTCGTTTTTCTTTCAAATCACATCAGTGAAAAGTTAAAATAAGCGTATTAAAACGTTACGCATAAATATTTCGATGCGCCTTAAATTTAACCCCCAGCTGATTTCTATATTATAGCCGGCAATCATTGAAATCGTTATTTCGACCCCTGCATAAAGAATTTTTTTCAAACTCGAGCATTTACCATTAACCTTCACATATTGCTTCCTACCAGTCAAGTAAGACCAGTGACGTATCCAGAGTTTTTTTGGGCATACCGGTACATACATTGGAGTGCAGTGGCCAATGAAGGCGCCACCATGGTTGGCGCCGAGCGGGAAAAGTTTGGAAATTTGTGCCTCCAGGTGCTCTAAAAATGCACTCTCCAGACATACAATGATATTCAAAATTAGCATATGACATGTCATTTTTTTTTTGTTTTTAATCCTTATTACAAGAAAACATCAATATTTCTCCCACGCAAGCTGTGTTGTTCTTGCATCTACTGAAAAGAGTAAACAAAATTTTTTTTACATGCGTGGAAGATGGGGCACGAAGTAATGAGCGAAAAACAAAAGTTGATACGCCAATTCAACAGCAAAATGGGATGTAGGATTGACTGCTTTATAGAGGTTTTTGGGAGTAAATCATAGCATAAAATGACTTATATGTGAAGAAGGTTTGTAAGAAATAGATGAAATGATCGTTAAAAGATTGTTTTTACATAAAATATTCAAAGTTGAAAATTCTCGAAATTTCATTTTTTGGGCGCGAGAGTTTGGGCGCCAATACCGGTCTACCGGTATCAAATCCTCCCTGGATACGTCCCTGAAGACCTGAACCAATCATTGCAAATTCCCCTTACACCGTACATTTCAAGTTTACGTAGGAGGATGTTTATATCAACCGTGTCAAAGGCTTTTTGTAAGTCAAGGAAAATTCCACAAGAATATTTGCCATTGTCGAGAGATTTTCTGATGTTTTCAGTAAGGGTAATTAATGCATGATTAGTAGAATGGGACTTTCTAAATCCAAATTGCTTATTTTAAAAAAGATTGTGCTTTAAAAAGAAAGATGAAAGTCTATTATGAACAAGTTTTTCAAAAATTTTATCAATATTGGATAATAAGGAAATTGGTCTATAGTTACTTGCTTCAAGATTTGAACCTTTGTTTTTAAAGATAGGGATAACTTTGACAATTTTTAGAGATTCGGGAAAGATTCCGGTTTCAAAAGTAATGTTAATTAAAGAAGAAAGAATTGAAGAAAGTTCATTGGGGATACAATCAAAAATTTGTCTAGGAATACTGAAGTCACCAGTGCTTTTGGAATGATCAATAGATTTAATGGGAGGTCATTTCCAACTGGTTATTCAAATATGTAGTTTTTATAATAACAGAAAAACATATGGCTTTTATTATAGTTTTACTTCAAATCTGAAAAATCTGAACAATAAAAAGCAGTCACTTCATTATTTTACTTCAAAGTATAAAATGCAACCTCTGTTCTTTGCTTTAACACTTTATATGCATTATTTCAAATTCAATAAAGTTTCCTTTTCTGGAAATAGTTTTTGTATAAGTAATTGGGTTTTTGTTTCATAATCTGGAAATTATTTTAATCTTTGATTTGACAAGAACCCTAAATATCCTTTTCATCATCAAATTCTTAATCACTAAATTCCTGATCACATTTATAGTGCTTTCAATTTCTCCAAATTATTACAAACCATCAATACTAGGGGTAAGTCAGCAGGATCTCTATATAAACCTAGTATAAACAACTAGCTTATGGTATTAATTCTTTTACATATCACTCAATATCTTGGTGGAATCTCCTCCAATCCACCTATAAACAAATCGACTGAGCTTCCCTTTCATATAACCAACTTAAAAATCTCGCAACTGATTCTTTCTAAAACACTAACATGCAACTAGCTTCTTACTATTGGATAAGCAAGACAGAAAACTGTTGCCCCATTAAGGAGATACCTTAATCGGGTAACAGTTTTTTTGTTTTGTTTTGTTTTGTTTTTATTTATTTTTTATTTATTTTTTTTTTGTTTGTTTACTGCCATTTCATTTATCTTTCTTTTTCTGTTGTATATAGTTATGTATTTGTAGCTATATTTTTATTTTGCCATCTTTTTGGTGGCCACCTCCTTTAGATTTATCTACTGGGGTGGTCTTCAGTCTATTTCGTCTCATTATATATACTTTGTTTTCAATTTTTTTTTTTTTGTGACAAATATTATTCTATTCCCATCTGTATATTTTAGCACCATGTGGTGTTTCCTATCAATGTTCCTAATTACAAGGAACCTTCCTTCACAAAAAATTAACAAAAATTTGTCATCCATCCATACTCACTAAAATCAGCAACAAGAAAAGTTTGTGTTGATAGTTTAGTTGACGGATATTAACAATATGTATTGATCTGTGTTCATAATGATGAGGCCCTTTTATAGTTTGAAGCATACACCATGTATATATTTATTAGAAGTGCAAACATATACAATGACGCAGTCAAGAGTTATTGCGATAACTGGTGTCACACAAGGTTTGGGGTTATCTTTAACGAAATGGTTTATTGAAAATGGACATAAGGTTGTCGGGTGTGGCCGTTCAGCACAAAAAATCAGTGAACTGAATGCAAATTTTGCTGCAAATGGGAGTTTATTCACAGTAGTAGATGTTACATCTCAGGAGTCAGTTGGAGAATGGGCACAAAAGACTATTGCCAGTTTTGGTGCACCAGATATGTTGGTGAACAATGCAGGTGTTGTCAATAAACCGAACTCACTATGGGATGTGCCTTTAAATGAATTCGATAAAGTAATTGATGTAAATATAAAAGGTGTTAATTATGTTATTCATTTTTTTGTTCCTGCAATGATCAAAGCTGGTAAAGGCATTATTGTTAATCTGAGTTCTGGTTGGGGTCGTTCAACATCTCCAAATGTAGCACCATATTGTTGTTCTAAATGGGCAATTGAAGGATTATCCATGGCATTAGCAAAGGAACTGCCCTCCCCACTAGCTTGTATACCTTTAAATCCTGGTATGATCAACACCGAAATGTTGGGAGAAGTGTTTGGCAACGATGCAAAATATTCACGAGGCCCTGATGACTGGGTTAGAGCAGCTGGTCCATTTTTGCTTTCATTAGATAGAAGATCTAATGGAAAACAACTGACTGTTCCATGAATATTTATCTTTAAAAGGAAAACACTTTGGAGCAACTGACACACAATTTTTTATTTGCTGAGTATAGAATCAAAACGTAAAGTTGACCTATATAAAATTAAAGGTCATGTAACTTTTGGGTTTTTATTTCGAAACTAATCATAAAATGCCTTTGTAAATAAATATTGTCAACAAACTTGACTGATTATTTTATTTATGTTACACTTGATAAGCAACATGATTGGATAAGACTTTTTAATTGCATTGTATTAGTTACCATAACAAACGTTAACACATATTTAAGTTAAAATGTATTATTCGAACATTTACACTATTACAACAATGTGTCTCACTGAAAAGAAATTTTATATATATATATCTCCGAAGACTCTTTATTTTCATGTAGCATCTGAATGGTCATTTTCATCTTACGACAACATTAAAAGACGTTTGAAAAAAAATTTGAATAACTTTGAAAATAAGTATTTCAAACATCTTTCTTTGTAACGTTTTGTTTTCTGTATTCCAATATTTCTTTCATGCCTATACAACCATAACAGTCAGCCCCAACATGCTTGCTTTATTTACATAATAATTAGGAGATTCAGAGGATTTTATTTGAAAGTTGGTTCATAAAATTATAAGCATGAATGGTAAGCAGTTCTACTCTCATCTCTTTCAATTGATCTAATTGATCACTTGGAAAGGGAAAATAATATTACTATACTATGTCATTCATGGTATATTTCTTAATGCTAAGTTTATAATAGTTTATAATATAATGCTGTAGTTCTCCGTAAATGATACAGATGAACTGATCTGGACAAATATGTATTGCAACTTTTAGGAGTTTGTCAACTTCTTTTCAATCTATTCCCCTTTTTTCGATTTACTTTAATGATGTATTTATTTTCTAAGTATTTCTTTTTATTATATTATAGTGCTATCATAAGTGAAAATGTTGCCAGTCTTAGTGATTTTCATACCATTTGTATTTATCTCAATGGCTTCATTCCTATACCGAAAGTTTTTTCAAAGCGAAGTGGACATCAGTGGAAAAATAATCATGGTAACTGGTGCAAGTTCGGGTCTTGGTGAAGGTAGGTATCTTAAATGTATTCTATTCAAAAATGTATTCTGTTTTACATTTTAAAGAACATTCAAAAAAAAGAATTCCCTTTATGTTAATACTTGTTCTTTCAGCTTGTGCAAAGCGGTATGCAAAATCAGGAGCAAAAGTTATTTTATGTTCTCGAAATGTTGAAGAATTGAAACGTGTGAAAAAGGACATAAACAAAGAAGAGGTATGCATGTAACAGTACAGTTGCTTTCCTGAACATTTATTTTGTAGTGTCAGGAAAGAAAACAGTAAAGAAGTCAAACATCTTATCTGTGACATCTGTTGTTGATTCATGTCGTTCTGCGTGATGATTTTAGGTTAGCGAGTGGCCTCTCATTTATTGTTTGGATGTCACAAAGCATGAAGATGTCCAGAAAACAGTTGAGGAAGTAGAAGCTAAATATGGAGGAATTGACATCGTGTTGAGTAATGCTGGAATAAGTCAACGTGGATCGGTTTTAGATAGTATTATCGATATTCACAACAGCCTGATGAAACTAAATTACTTTGCACAAGTGAATCTAGTTAAAGGTAATGAAACAGTCGAACATAGAAAACAAGATTGCATTATACATTTTCAGGGCAAAAACATGAGATTCTTTATTTACGAATATACTCTTTGCCACTTTAAACGTTTTACTAATGTTATGGCTGTTATTTTATTTAAGCGGTTTTGCCATCAATGCTGAAGCGGAAAAGTGGTCAAATAATCTCCATAGGAAGTGTGCAAGGACAAATCGCAATACCATTTCGCTCTGCTTGTAGGTATTTATGAAGACTGTCTGAATTCTCAATAATTCCAATATAGCCAAGTGCTTCCTATTTTTACTGCTTGTGTGTTTCAGATTCTGCCAGCAAACATGCCAGCCAAGCATTTTTCGACAGTCTGCGTGCGGAAGTAGCTCGTGATAACATTTCTGTCACCGTTGTAAATCCAGGCTACATTAGAACCAATATTTCTAAAAATGCTCTTAGCAATGATGGCAGCAAGCATGGAGGTATGATTGGTTCATTGCTTAATTTTGAGAATTTTTAATTTAATGTTTATTTGAACTCAGGACTCCCTTGAAAAATGTTACACTGATTTGCATTTTTTGTTTATTAGTCATGGATAAAACGACTGCCTCTGGTTTATCTCCATCATTTGTAGCCAACATGATCTTTGATGCAACTGTCTATCCCTGTAATGAATGGAATATTGGTGATATGAAAGCTACTTTTGCCATGTATGTGAGGACGTTGTTTCCTGATCTATATTTCAAAATCATGGAATGGAAAGCGAACAGCGAATGGAAAAATTACAAGAAGTCTTCGTAATTGTACAAGAATCTGTTGGTTACAGAGATGGGCTTTTACAAGGATTTTATAATTTTCACATTTTGTTTTCATTTTGAAATATTTTGATGGCATCATTTGATCAAACCATGAAATATCCCATCAAAAACATATAGTGCGTTTTGGGTGACTATCCAGTGGTTTAATTTGCTGAAAATACACTGAGAAGGAGTGTAATTCTATAGAAATATACACACTATTTCAATAGAAATGCTCTCCACCGCGGTGACCTTTTGATAATTTTGCCTACTGGGATTTCTAAAGCGAGCCTGCAACAACTATGATATGTCATTAACTTGAAAGGAAGCTCCTCAAAGTCTGTCACAAAAAGTTTTTTTATTTTATTTGTTTGTGGAAACAATTTTCTGATTACGATATAGCAAGATATTTACACTTGGTTCTTACGGACGAACAAATAAAAATACCTGCACAAACTTTTGAGAGAGTATGTGTTTTTTTTTCTACCATTCTTTGTCAATGAACTGGTCAAATTTCTGTTATCCTCAAAAAGAGTTTGTCACTTCGTCATAAAGAAAATAAGCTTCGACAAGTTGGTCACCAAAGTTCTGTTCATTGTTAAATTTTATTAACTAGTTTTTTCTTATTTGTATGTATTGAATCTTTTGATAATATTTTTGTTCAAAAGCGGTATGGTATCCATTTTAGTGAATGTGTATAAAATGCCGAACCATAAGTTTTTGAAATACCTATCTTCTTCATCTCGATATCACGATATCAGTGCTTTACCCAGTGAACAAATTCTTTGAGAAATCACTACGAAGGAGTACATTTCTATAGAAATACACACCTTCTCAGTGAACATGCTCTCCATCGCAGTGGTCATTTGAGATTTTGCCAACTGGGTATATTAATCTCCAGGATCTTGTAAATTGGTTCGGGTTGTAGATGGTGGTCAGTGACTGATGATTGTTTTGAACTGTCTCAGCTATGTCATTAACCAGATCAGGATGGAATTTCAGTCCAATTCCTATGAGCACTTCTAAATCAATTTCAACTTCTATCCAACTTTCTTGACATTTAAATGTTAGAGTTATCGAGAACGTGTTTTGAGGTAATATTTACTTTTGCACTTTGGGTTATCGTGAGCTCAGTTGCGCTTGATTTTCCAGTTTATCGAAATATTACCGATGTTCAAGAAGGGTTGGTCGTGAGACATGGACAAGTTTTACCATGAAAAGCAGAGCCTCCAGTTTTGCGCTGTGCATGCTATCAACAATCTATTCCAAGATGGTGGCGTTTGTAGTAAACAAAGTTTAGATGCTGAATGTTACGCTTTGAATCCTGGGAGATGGACGAATCCACATAAAAGCATGCTGGGTATTGGAAATTATGACGTCAACGTGATCATGTCGTTCTTAAACAAGATGAGCTATGACGTCATTTGGTTCGACCGAAGGCAGTAAGTAGTGTTTACCTTAAGGGAATTAGATTTCGCGGGAATTAATTTTTCCCGAATTTCGCGTGTCCTATTGTTGTATAAAACAAAAGACTATTGTTCTAGAACAATAGAAATCCGAAAATTAATTCCCGCAAAATTTAATTCCCTTAAGGTATTTTTTGTTGTTCTTTTAAAAGTGTTTCAAAAACTTCACGAAATCTCAAATGCGATAACTCAGCATAAACAGTTCGAGTTTTCAACCGTTGGAGTTTTCAAAGTTCAAGATTCTACCTTACATTCGAGAATTCGAAAAAAGATTATGTTAGAAACGCTTTTCAATTTGAAGTCTGTGGCCTTCCAGTTAGCAAAATCGTCAAAAAGATACTGCGACGAAGAGCATTTTCATTGAAAAAGAGTGTTTTGATGACTTTCTGTAGAAATGGGTCTGTTTTTTTATTCAGTTAATTGTCGGACGGAAAATCGATACTTTAACCGCTCACAAAAAACTTTAGAGGAACAATTGTGCTATTTTTAAGTGTTGATTAGCTGGTATGGACCCAACTTCTTCCAAAACAATTAAGAATGAGATCGAAAAAGTTTTTTCTTTTATAATATCACAAGGAAAAGTAAATTGTCGGACGGAATCGATAGAAATTGAGATTGGACAAAACTAAAGGTTTTTTAGCTATTCTATCGAAAATAACATGAAGTTCCATACGAGATATGCCTTAAATAATAACTTAGTATATACTAAACGATGTAAACAAAGTTTTTAACATGTACATGATCAACACCTAACGATATGAGCCGAAATTCACCCTAATGGAAGTTTTGTCGGACGGAATTGTCGGACGGAAGCGATGTTGACTCAGAAATGTATAAAGATTTTTTTGGAAAAAATGACCTAATTCTTATTTCTAGAGAGTGTCTCCAACTTACCACCATGATATAAGAGGCTAATTTTTAAATTACAAGATATTAATGCGCCATTTAATCAACTTCCGTCCGACAATAAAATGCAGAAAAACTGGTAAAACTTTTAATTATCATACGTTTTGAAAAATGAAAAGCAAAAGGTCATTAGCTATTTGCATCTAGCGGTAGATACAAAAGACATTATAGTTTTATACTGCCAGGAAACCAGGAAAAGCTATAATTTGACTAATATCACTCGAAATTTCCGTCCGACAAAAAGTGAATAAATCAAAGGGAACATCAAATACTTCAAGTTGTAAATTTACTCAAAGAAACAATGTCCCTGAAACCATTGGCGACATAAACCAGGGTATCGCATACATTCTTCATCTTTACATGGTATGTATTCCCCCAAACACAAAGCACAGTGATTTTCGTCAGGTATATTGGATAATTCATGACCACAAATGACAACATCTTCGCCATAAGAATACCATTATGTGAATTCGAATCGAATCAAATTTGAATTTCGAATTCGAAGCAATAACTTGGTTGAATGATTATTTGAAATTGGATAAAACATGCAAATAGCATGAGAAATTTATTGAATTCAAAATTGGCTCTGGACAATCCTCCCCTGAAAGATTGCCACCCCATATCCAAGGGGGGGTGGGGGGCAATGCTCCGGGGACAATTTCCAGCGGGGCAATTCTCCAGGAGAAGGATTATCGTTAGACCTTCTAAATTAAGTAAGTTGGTAAGAGTTTAGGAGAAAGAAATAAGAATTTTTTTTGATGTTCTGGAGGTGGTTGGAGGTGAAGAAAGTTTTCGTCTATTTTTGTCGGACGGAATCATTCAAAATAAATCGCAATTCCAGACAATTACAAACCAACATTAGGTATTTCAAGTTAAAATGATAATCTTTCTTATATACGTCGATACTTTAGCAACATAAACATTTGGTAGTTGTCCTGTATTTTTCTATGAAGAACTTTTTTGATTCGACTTTATTGTCGGACGGAAAAAAAATAGGGAGCACTGACTAAACGATTTTTTGAACCATAATTCTTTGCGGGAAGGTTCCATGCCTTACTTTTCCAATTAAGTTGTTTTATAAGCTTTGAATTGTCATAAAACAATACCTTAGCAAAATCTATGTGATCATTTAAAGATCCATAAACTTAAATAGAAAAAATTCCGTCCGACAAAACAAATTTGTTACCAGCATTAAGTAAAGTCTCGATTTTTGAAAATTTCGAGACACAGTCATCAAAAAGCTATGTTTTTCTGAAAATATAAGACCTGAAGAATCGGAAAAACATAATAAAAACCTATTTGAACCAATTTTATTTTTTCGTGTCAGCGAGACCTTTTTTATAACAGACTCAAATATACTCCTCCGCATTGACTTTTGAATAAAATTATCCATCGGGTACAAACTGAAAAACAATCAAAATCTGTATCAACGTAAGTCAAGTGTTTATCAATAAAAACATCTGACTTTCTTTCTTGCCAACACGAATACTAGAGAACTCTATTAACAGAAAAAAAGAACATCTAAGTGAATGCGAAGTGGTAGTGGACGAACTTGATCATTTTTTTAAAAAACAATGCGAAGATGTGTGCAATTCCATAGAAGTATACACACACAGTTTTTATGAAAATGCTCTTCGTCGTAGTGACTTTTTGACGATTCTACCCACTGGGAATGATAGCAATTAGAAAGTCACTGATACTTTGTCTATTTCAGGTCTGTGTCAAACATTAAGTTGGAAGAAGTGTATGGTTTGTTACTAAACTCTGTGACGCAATTCTCTATGTTCGGAAAATCGTACCAAGTCAATTTCTTGAAACATTGGTACACTGTCCGTAAATTGAGCGACGGTAAATATTACAACTTGGACTCTAAGTTATCTGCTCCTATAGAGATCGGAGAAGGAGAGCAAGTTAAAACGTTTTTAGAAGACAAATTTAAATGTAAACAAACTGAACTCCTCCTCGTTGTCGAATCTGGAAAAGAAAAGCGTGACGTTATTATTTTTAACGATCAAATTGCGTAATCATCAGTTCTTCTCGAACCAGACGAGATGTTGATGTCGTATTTGCTTTTCGAAAGTGAAGATTCACACGTCACTTACGACGTGACGTCACTCTCTTGAATTGAAATCACTGTGCAGGGTCTGCGGATCGCTTTTTTCTGCTTCAAAGAAAAGTAAATGTTCCAGGGATGAATTTTGTTTTTGTAATATGGATTCTATCGATTATGTTACGTACAATCGTATTTGAAACTTCAGTCAATCTTTTTAAAGATACCTGGGTGTGTTTGAACATTGACGTCATGGAAACCCCTAAAAGGGACTAGGGTAAATAAATAGATAAAGTTGTAGTTTCTATTGGTTACGGTGATTATTGTTGTTACTGCAGATATAACTTCCATCGCACCAAATCCCAATATTATAATGCCTGTTTTTGTTTTTACCCCCTGCTTAAAAGGAGACAGTGATTACAGAGGCTTGTTCATCAAATTCTGAACATGTTCAAAACAACTGCTGCTGTATGACAAGGGAACGTTTTTTAATCGATAACTCGAACCTGAAAGCAACCGGTGAACATCGTTTGAGTTACGTTGGTCTTCGTGCAAATTAGAGCAATGCTACACATATCTTGGCAATTACCAGTTGTATGTTGGCGCAGGGAAAAAACCATATTTCTATGGAAAAGCCAACCTTTACAGGTGAAAACCCATAGGCAGGCTGAAAACGCTCAGTTCCCACTAACGAATATTCCAGTTCTCGAGTATCTTGAGAATGGCAAGAGACGTTTGTAAAACGTGGTTATATAAGGTATTAAAGCATGATTCAAATATGTCGAAAGTAGGCTATCAAATTCATGATGAGATTTAATAAATGAAAGCTCAAACGATGTTCACCGGTTGCTTTCAGGTTCGAGTTATCGATTATTATTATTATCGATTAAAAAACGTTCCCTTGTCATACATCAGCAATTGTTTTGAACATGTTCAGTATGAACAAACCTCTGTAATCACTGTCTCCTTTTTAGCAGGGGGTAAAAACAAAAACAGGCATTATAATATTGGGATCCACAAATTTGACAACCATCCTATTTGGCAATCTATTCCAGTCACTTTCACATCCTCTCGCCCATTCGTATTCCTATGCTTTCCATTGACCGCTTTCGTCAATTAAACTTCTTGGGGATCTGCTGATACAGTTTGGAATGGCAGAAGATCTTAACTCAGCATCTATTCCTTATACATGCTTTCCAGGGCATTTTTTTGTAAGGAATGCTAAACCATAAAGTCATTAACATTTTAAGCACACCTAACAATGTCCCATAGGTAGTCAATACCAGTGCTCTTAATTATGTCATAACCTGGCAAAACTATCAGCCATGAAAATCCTTTGACACCAAAGTAAGATTCAGGCTTACCAGAAACTTTCGTTAATGATTGCGCATGTTTGCCCATGTTTGATGGCTTGTTCTTTTTTCCTGGATGGGCTTCAGAACAAGTTAACTCGACATGAAAAGCCGTTTTGTATCCCTTTTGTATCCCTATTCGTTTTGTATCAGGTTTCCCCTTTAGGAACACCCATAAAGGCCCATAAACTGGGAACATTGAACGCCACCTTTTGTCGGAGCATCAAATGTTCCTGACAGTAACACACCACGGAGTAAAATGTTATGTTCTTCTACGATTGAACGTTGATAGCTGAAGGGTAAAGAAAATTTCTAAAATAAATTTTAACATTACATTTGCTTTGCCATAGTATGAGGGAAAGGCAGACGAACAGTAACACAGTATGTGAGCCATGTCATTGAAAACAAATCGCACTTTCCGCAAAAACATATGCAACAATTAGATGATTACAAAAAGACCTTTTTATTCAGTTATATGAAAGTAAGTGAAAAAGTTGATAACCATTCTGATACAAATCGTGCATGGTTTTGTTTAATGATTCTAGGGAAGTCCTGGAGTCAGGTTTAAATTTTAAGAACCATATTCCGCATTCTCTGGGGTGTTGTGAAAATAGCCATCGGTTCCAAAGTGCTCCTAAAACCAAACATCTCATTATTGATTTCTCTGAATTAAAATTAAAAAATGTTTAACTAGTGCTTTAGGATCGTTAAATTGTATATTGGACTTACTGACCTGGTACAATCGTCCGTCAAATATGTCCTTGATCTTTTCTGCTTCTTCTCTCTTTCTCGACGATGGCGAAAGTTCAGCTGCTCAAATATTTCTGTCTCTAGAAATTAATGACATTATATTATATCATGAAATGGGGTCGGCGATACAGACGATTGGGGTGAAAGTTTTGGGCCTAAATATTTTTGGGTGTTGCGGCTATGACGTCATTCAAAATCTTTGATCGACGATATCTCCCTGACGCTTCACCGTAGCGAAACGATCCCATACATTTTTTTGATCAGTTTTTCGAGCTCTATAACATCGGTTTCTGTTCACAATTACGTGATTCTAGTTTTCGTCACCTATTTTTGACATTGGATTTGCACACATCCTTTTTTCGAAATTAAAAGCTGTAAAAATCTTTTACGCGGAATACCAGTTATATTATAAAATATATCGAAATGATTCGCAAAAACGCTAGTGGTGATTGTTTATATGGAGGTCCACAGAGTACAATATAAAAGTCGTTAGTAGCAAGTGCTCTTTAAAATGATAGGAAAAAGATCATTATGTACTTGAAAACATGGAAACTAGCTGATTGACGGAAGGTATCATTATAAAGTAGCACTCCACTTCAACGCACTGTGGAATAACTGCTTTATTTCGTAGCTCCAAAGTATTTCATGCAGTGCTCGCAGAAATAATGGAACTCGATCGGTTGCTTGAGATCTCGAAATTGTGTAGGGTTGCCATGGATTTCTTGATTTAGCGAAAGACAGTGTAGTTCGATCAGAATCAAAAGGTCTGAAACAGCAACGTCACTTAATGAATGCCTCATAGCAAAGGACATAATCAGCACAAGACAAAAGTCAGCGTTGCTCTTTCATAAAAATGCTTGTTCCCTATCACATCATCGCATAAATCTTCTTCTTCTTCTTCGCAACTTCCAATTTCTTCATCTGACGATATCCATCCCTCCACTGACAATTTATCAACGTCATTATCGAGAAATTCTTCATACGTGCATCACTGCAGTTACTACAGATGCAGCCGGTCTGACGTAGAAATTTCTTCCGTCATAAATGATATACTTTGATAGTCATTCCTAAATGAACTAACAAGCTATTTAGTCACTGATCAATCCGCATGTTTTGTATTGTATTTTACTTGTAAAACTCCCATAAACCTTGGGCAGAACAGGTATAGCTTGGGTCTAACGAGAGGTATACCTTAGGTATACCGGCCCACCCTTCCTGTGTTGTGGCTGGAGCCTTATAAAATGCCAAATATAAATACAAACTTACAATCCGCTGGCACATTCCTCAATATGATCAATCTGGCTTTCAGCTTTTGTCTGTCATCACGTTAAAGCTGTTTCTTTCCCTGTTACTTTTAGTTTGGCGAGGCAATTTTCTATTTGGGTCACTTAGATATGTCGAATATATCCTGCGCTTCCCATCCATTTTCCGATGACGCTCTCGGTATTATAGTCGATGAAAAATAGTTTTGAGGGAGCGATGGGTAAGAGTCGCACAAAAAGATGACTCAGCAGTTTTTGTACGGGAATCCCCACTGAGAACCATGCTTTAAGTAAGTAAAGATGATAGCCATAACTGTGGTTTATGTCCCTCCAGTCGCTGTTGTGAAGTCCTACTATAAGTATCCTTACTAATATTCTTTTTCCTTTTATTTGATTTTTTAAATATGGCCCACAATAAGTTCATTATTTCCTCGTACGAAGACTTAGAGAGAATCGACATTAATTCAATTCGAAATGGTGAGTTGTTTTTTCAACAACAGCGAAACAGTAACAGTAGTCAGGAAGCTGGATATCCAAAAAAATGGAAAACTATACAAAATTTGCAAGCGAAGGTTTGAAGCCAAACGAAATCTATGACCCTTAAGAAGCATAAAACTCTTTACTGGCCAATCTGAAAGCGTTTAATGAATGTGTTATACCAAAAATTCAAACGAGAATTTCCAACGTCTTCCCAGTCATTTTTCCGCCATCTTGTTTCACTGCGAAGCTTCTTCTCGATATTTTGGAATTATCATTCGAACATTTGGAGATGTATCAATGCACCTGCTGAAACGAATTCTTGTCTCCCGCACCGTTTTCTTCGTTACAGATCAGTACAAACCTGACTCAATCAAATCCCTGGAAAGAAAGAAACGAGGATCCGCCGGGGCACTTCGATACCGAATCGAAAGAAGGGATGCCGAAAAGCCAGCGCAGTGGTCCAAATATCTTCGTGACGGAGAAAACAAGACTGAGTTAGTTGCCTTTCTTTTAAGAGTTTGGTGTGAACACGAAGAATGTGCCATGCTCCTCAACAACCATATCTTATTTGTGAACTCTGGCGATTCTTTCTACAAGCTCACTTACCAAAACAACCAGGTATAAAATTTCTATAATCTCGTATAGCATTTTTAATTTGTCTCACGAATGGGTTACCACGCTAACTGAACAAAGAATTTATTACATTTACGGGTCTGTGATGGTCGCGGCGAATTTATTTTCAAGAGTATAAATGTACTTAATTGAAAAGTATTTACAATAAATTTAGGCATCGAGAGTCGAAGTGCAGGAGCTGAGAACAAACCAAGAGGAAGCAGACACGAAAGTCTTTTTATGTTCTGCTTATGTCGCAACCCAAACTGATTCAAGATGATGAGAATGAGCCGCTTCCAGTCTGTATACACACAGTCGATTCTGATATCGCCATCTACGCACTCTACTTCCAAGAAAAAATACGCAGCAACATGTATGTCAAAATTGGAAAGGGGTCGGACACGCGTGTTTTGGATGTCAAGGAGATGGCCAGCGAACGAGCTGGGTCTAAGTATGGCTGGAAAATGGAAAACGGAGAATTGGAAGTCGTATGGATGCTTCGCCCTCCAGCACCCGATACTATGCTTAATTTGGTGTCCTGTGGATGCAAAGGAGGATGCAAAACGAGAGTCTGTGCATGCAAAGCCAATGGTCTCCAATGCACAGACATGTGTAGCTGTGAACAATGTGTTAATGAGGAGAGCGTAGATGACGGAGAATTGTTTGGAGAATCAGATTATGAAGAGTCTGACGAAAAAAGTGACGATGATGACGCCGATGATATTTAGACATTATTTGATCTTTTTGTTCCTATTATTCCTTTTGTTTCTACCAGTTTCCACCAACGTGAACCATTGATATAGCGATTGTTTCTTTTGTCTTAATAGTTCTCTATAAAATATCAAAAGTAAATTCATTTTTCTTTTGTTATTCTGTACATCTATTTTAATCGAAGAAATTTTAGCGAGACAAAAACGCTTGGATTAGCAAAAATGTCAAAAAATCAATAAAAACGCTATTATTAGTCTCGCTTAAACCTCTCCAATTAAAGTAGTTTTGAGCTCATTTTCTTACTATAACATCATGAGATTGTATATGAACAGTCTTCTTAGTTTTCCAGCTTTATAAGACAGTTGTTTTGTCTTTGTAATAACGCCAAATGTTATTATTGATACGTTTCTTTGTTGAAAATAGACGATTTTTTCGGAAAGACCGACCGATGACGTCATCGCTCATTAAAATGCTTATAACTTTTGCTGAAGTGAATTTATGAAAAAATTGTAGGCAGATTTTTTGTTTGTCTTGAGGCCTTCTGTCGGGCAAAAAAAAAATTTTTCCAAAAAAATGAAAAAAAAAAATTTTTTGATGATGACGTCATCAAAATCTAATTTATTTAATTACCGCTTAACGCTTATATGAAGGCCAGTAAAGATTTTCGAGTTTACTTTTATCATACGGATCAGATTCAATCATTTTGCCAAAGCTCGCACCCCATCCAAAAAAAAAGTACATCCAGCTTCCTTACTATAAGTGCCACAATGCAACAGTAAGTTGAATTGCGATACTTACTGGCGATTGCAACATTTACTGGCAGTACAAGTGCAACAAAAATGACATCTTAAAAACATTGCTTTCAAGATCTATTTAACAAGAGTATATTTCAATCTTCTACCCAGGACCCTTTTGTGTATATGATAGCGATGAAGATAAATATGTCCTTGCATCTCAAAAAAGTGCTGACATAATTTTTATTTGATGATAAACACAGGTTTGTAGAAGAAAATTCCGAAAAGTTACAAAAACTAGATTTTGATATAAATAGTTGTTTTGTTTGCAGCAAAATAGTTTTCTGGGATTTCTTTAACTAAACTTAATTCACAACTCGCGATTTTATTTTAAAAGTGCAATGGTGTGTAAGTTAGGCTAACAAGGTTTTATGTGGAATTTTTAAAGAATGAGTTTGGATCTATTTGGTTCGTATATCTTGAGTTTCTGTTGCTTTTTTGGTAGAATAAAGTCTTTATAACATCCGAAAGTTCCTCCTCCTAGCCACTCTATTGTCTATTAATCTCCTAACCAAGTTCTCAATTTGGACCAAATTTGGACCAAATTTCGAACGTTCTCCATTTTCATGAGAACTTGCACTTGGTACAATTAGAAAGTGCTGATTTCGAATTTGCTAACAGTTTGGATAATAATTTCAAGAATTCGTCATAAATCATAGATATGAATCATGGCAGATAACTGGGGAAAAACCACACGGAGAGTGGGTCGATTTTCTATGGGGGAATTGTTCAGACACCATTCATAACTTGAGAAGACAGAAGAGAAAGATGATCAAGAAGAAAGTTTTTACATAACACAAATTTTTTACGAATTTTAATTTTGGCAAATAAAGAGTTACTTACTTACTTACTTAAAAAATTAATAGGCTTGAATAAATTTAAAAACACAGATATATTTCATAAAATCTAGCACGAAGCTTTTCGTAACTGAGTTACATTGTCAAGTGAATTTCACCCAACTTTTATCACCCAAGTCCAACTATTTCTTGAGAAATTCGAATGAAAGTGTAGTATATGTTTTTAAATATCACGAGAATGTGTCATAGATTTTTTAACGAACAGGATTATTCTCAAGACAAGACAGTGAGAAAGATATTCTTTGTTAATTTCCAGTCGAACCAGGTAATGCTACTAGCAAAGAGTTATGAGTGAAATTACCCAATTTAAAAAAAACAAAAAACAAATATAGCTACAACTTGTATCTTACAGCAAAGAATTGGAGTAAATGGATGTAAACGAGTCTCTAAATTTACGAGAACCAGTTAGGAACGCAGATAATTCTAGTAAAGATTTTTGGTGACTGTTCCATCGACATTGATTAGTATGCAAGCAGAAAAAATAATAATCTAAATGGAGGTTTTCTGTTTATTTTCTTTCAGAGAAGAGCAAAGGAAACATGAAGGCTCGATTTACTTAATCATTTCGCTTTGGAAACATTGGTCGAATTATACCATACCACGTATGGAGTATCCAAAGACCCTAAGCAATTCCATATCTTTTTGGATAGCCACAAAATAAAATTCAACCATCCCATGAAGAAAAGAGTAATTGGTACGGACCATTGGAACCAATTGTTTCCTTAAAATTGGATATCACTTTGCTCATTGTTATTCTCCGTGCTTGCTGCAATCTGCAACACGAAAAAACTGATAGACCAGTTAGTCATCGTGGCTTAGATATTGATGAGATTGACTTTCAAGATAATATCAAAACATTTTCCACATGTCAAAAGTGGAAGGTTAAGTATTCGATCAAGATCATTCTTGACAATGCACCGCATGAAGATTGGGTATGGTTTAAGGAAATCAATTCACAACTGTTCCGCTAGAGACAACGAACTTGCCCAGGATCATCAGAAATTTACCAACTGAAAAACTAGCAAGGTGGTAAGATTCAGAGTAATATTCAGTGTAATAATCAGAAATTTACCAAAGGAAGCAAAGTTAACAAGGTGGTAATATTCGAATTTTCCAGTGTCGGGAAATCCGAGCCTGTTTTTACTCTGAGTAGTATAAAGTTTATTATGAAGAAAAAAACTTTAAAACTAAATGAAAAAACTACTTAATTTGTCGAAAGAACAGAAGGCCCCTTTATTCAACGTCAAAAACACTGTGATGTGTTGTGATCTCGATAAAGTACCGCCCAAACTTTGGCTCTTGGTCTGAAAAATCCGATGTTATGAAGAAAACCTTACTTTCCTGAATGCCGAAAACGAAAACACGATTGAGAAATGTTTTTTTGACATTGCCCAAGACATTGGCCTGTCTTGCGTGGATGTCGATTGCATTACCCTCGATTTAAAAATCACTATTGAATGCGTTTACGAATTCCTGTCTGACAAGAAACACTTACTAAACTTTGATAATGCAAAAAATTTTGCAGAAATACAAAAAAACTATCTTCCTCAAACAAGAGATTACAAAATGACGATGTATTGATTACGAGCCGGTATAAATGTGTGATTCAAATACGTTGAATTCATGTTGAGATTCAATAAATGAAAGTGTATTTGTTTTTTGGTTTTTTTTCACATCCACAGATTTGGCAACCACTTGTTTCTATTAAGGAAAATATTCCAGTTTTGAATCTAGTCCACTTCCACATCCTCTCGCTCATACGGTGTGTATCCCGCCATGAAGTACGTATTCAGCAAATTCACCCCGCCTGCGCAGTGAAGTAAAAGTCTGTTATTTCCTTAATAGGTCTCCCCTAGGATGATAGAAATCCTCCTATCTATCCTCCTAGGTCTCCCCAAGTGGTGGTAAACAAGCTAGCATCATTGAATACTTGAAAAGTCTGGCAATATAAATGCAATCTGAAAGGGAAATTTCGTTCTAATTATATTCGACAACAGAATAAATATCCAATCATGTCAGTGAACCCCAATAAGTAAATTTATTGAAAAATCACTGCGAAGGAGTACATTTCTAAAGAAACGCACACAATGAAAATGCTCTTCATCGCAATGACTTTTTTGACCATTCGACTGGGAAGGTGTACACGCACATTTTGGGCTACCGTTTAATGCCAACTAAAGAAAGTCAAGAAAATCTGAATAATGGTTTATCATACTCATCCCAATATATAAGTTCAGACAAAATAATACAAAACCCATTGAAGGGATCCTGTGATGAAAAATTATTTTTGGGGGCATGATAGAGCTCTAAAAGTTGTAATTCTTTGTTGTTCTCGAGATATCTCAATTTCAAGATGCTATATCCCTGATTTAATTTATGCAATGCATAATTATGATGTAATACGTGAGTAGTTAAAATTTCTCATTGCTATTACTGATATATAAATGAATATAACATCTTTGAACTTTATTAAATGGATCAAGAATTCTAAGGGTAATGATATGATGAAGTATGAATTAGTAGTAGTTCAAAAGTTAAACACATCAACAGTACACTCTCCTATTACATCATAATTACGCATTGCATATTTGATATTTTTAAATTGAAATATCAGCGAAAGGAGAAGAAATTTTCAAAAACTACAAAAAGACTTGTTAATCAACTTTTAGAGCTCTATCATGTCCCAAAAAATGATTTTTCATCATAGCATCCCTTTAAAGCCTGGTTCACACCTGACGATTACGACGATTAAAAAAATATCAATCGTCGTAGTCGCCAATCGCCAGGTCTGATTACGACGATTACACTAGATTTTAATTGTCGTAATCGTCAGGTCTGAACCAGGCTTTAGTGTTATTCAACCTTGAACTCAGAGTTTCTTAAACGTCGTTTATGCAGTGAATTCATTTGTAAAAATGTTTCGAGCAGCACATAGGTTTTTTTCTCTGAAGGACTCTTTAAAAAAACAAAAGTTAAAATAGAGGCATAGGTTTGCTTGCTTAATGACGCCCTTTTGGCGCTGTAGTTCAGGCAGCGATGCTGATGTGTGCGGTCCACAAATGAAGAAGAAATTAACAGTGACATTAAAATCAGTAATCAGTGAGATTGGGATGTGAATCAGGATCAAAACTTAATAATTGTTTGATGGGGCGTTTGTTGGATGTATAACACCACCGTCTCAAAAAGTTCCTTTCGTAATATTGTTAAAAATGAACAAGCTTTTCCATTCTGCAGAAAACACCAATGGAAAAATCACCATGGTAACTTGTGCAAGTTCGGGTCATGGTGAAGGTAGATGTCTAAATACTATGCCGCTCGAAGGTCATTCCCATGTTGAATATATATGGCGCAAGACTGAGGAGGATAATTTTCCAAATACCGCCCACGACTTTAAGTGCTCTTTTCTAATAAGCGTTTTACAAAATTGTGAAATTTCCGATTAGTGCCCCTTCTCTAATAGTGCTCGGGGCGCTTATTATTAGATTAAACACCTCAGATTACTTTTTTCAAATGCGTTTTTACCCGGGAAATCAAAATCATGGGAATCGGAATTTGCTGATGGAGTACATTCTGATAACTGGAATGGAAATTGGGAATAATCGAGACTATTAATAATAGTCTCAATTATTCCCAGTTTCCATTTCAATTATTAAGTTACGAAGTAACGAAATCGGCGAAACAATGAATCGCACCAAAACGAGGTTGGATATAAAGCTCGACCACAATTCAGCGTTTTTAAGCAGAAACAGGTCTTTTGGGTCATGTTTACACTACACGAACCGATCAACGTATTATGAACGCGTCGATAAAAAGACACCACTCGATTTTAATCGAAACTTCTCAATCAGGAGCTAAAGTTATTTTATGTTCTCGAAATGTTGAAGAATTGAAACGTGTGAAAAAGGACATAAACAAAGAAGAGGTATATGAACACGTTTTATTCTGAACCATATGTGAAAGACAATGTGAATGCCTATCCAATTTGCAGTTTAGTTTTTCTATATCTGATTTACCAACCTCGAACCCAGGGTCTCTTGCCTTTTCGACATACGGATAACGGCAAATCCGTATATCGACAAGGCAAGAGACCTTGGGTGTTCGAGGTTGCTGATTTATGGGAATTTAGTTATTTGAGAGGAAAAAATTCAGTTATGTGAGGGAACACTATTTGCATTTTCGTGATGATTTTAGGTTAGTGAGTGGCCTCTCATTTATTGTTTGGATGTCACAAAGCATGAAGATGTCCAGAAAACAGTAGAGGAAGTAGAAGCTAAATATGGAGGAATTGACATCGTGCTGAGTAATGCTGGAATAAGTCAACGTGGATCGGTTTTAGATAGTATTATCGATATTCATAACAGTCTGATGAAACTAAATTACTTTGCACAAGTGAATCTAGTTAAAGGTATGTGCAGGAAAAAAGCGTAACCGAATTTCAAATGACTACCTTATCAGGGAAAAAAACTCGGTAAAAAGATTTAGTTGGGGTAAATTTTAGTCAGGAAAAATTTTAGTCACCTTAAGGAAATTTTAGTCATTTTTCCCCGACCAATTTTTGAGATAAGTCACTTTTCCCCGACCAATTTTTTAAATAAGTCACTTTTCCCCGACTAAATTTTGAAATAAGTCACTTTTCAATTAATTATTAATTAATTATTTTGAATATAAGAAGAAAATAATCAAGGTATTACAATGTCTGAATTATTGTATACCTTATTGGGGAAAAAAAGTCGGGGAAAATTTTTGGTCCGCTGCAGAAAAGTCGGGGGAAAATTTGGTCGGGGAAAATTTTAGTCACCCACCAAAAAAATTGGTCACTTTTCCTCGACTTTTTTTCCCCGATAAGGTATATCTTTATAGCATTTACTGGTTTGTTCAGATTTTTATACCAGTAGATAGATGTTTTTTCCAAGCTTTTCAAAAATGCATAAATTTAGTCAATGAAAATAAATAGTGCAAAGACTATAGATACTTTTTTCACGGGCACACTGTGCAGATCTAAAACTTAGGTTTGAAGAACTCCTTAGGAAGCAAGTTCATTCAAATAGTGGTGTTGTCATGGTGACATTCTCATAACAATGTTGTTGTCCTCTTATTCCATGTTGGTGTATTTAAAAGTTCCTTGTCATATCAATCTACAATATCCAATATACAAACACTATGTTTGTGGTTGTATGTAGGGGAATATGGGATAAGATGGGTCGGCGGGGTAAGTCGGGTCATTATAACTTGAAGTGTAGATATAGAGCCTTAGAAACCGATATTTTTATCGGAACAAAATGGTAGGCGAGTAGTGACGGCTGTTATGTTAAAAATATCGGTTTCTAAGTCTATCTACACGCCGACCCATCTTACCCCATATTACCCTAAACGGCTAAATTTTCATTTTTGTTGAAGGGTTGGTTTCGCGTTTCAATGTTTAATCCATTCCTGATCCCCACATTAGAAACGATGATATTTTTCGGTTTTTAAGCGGTTCTGCCATCAATGCTGAAACGACAAAATGATTATATAATTGCTATAGGAAGTGTGTCAGGTCAAATTCCGATCAGCTTGTATATAAGTATTAATTTTTAATTGAAATTTGTATTCGTGCAACCTCCAGTGACAATTTCTAAAGACCAACTTCAATAGATATTGTGTGGAGCATGATTTTATTTTTTTACATTGTCTCGAAAACTGGGGTTCAAAATATGAACAACGTTGTTGCCGCTTTTCTTGAATTCATTGAAATTATTTAAAAGTCTTATTCTTCATTATTTGATAGTACAAACACTATATTTTAGTCGTTTATAGAGCCAAACATTTCCATCGGCGCAGCGCAATACGTCCGTTATTTAGTGGCGGCTGTTGAATAGAGGCGGTCGTTGTTACGTTAAGTGGACTGGAACGAGACACTTATAATTAAACTTTGTAAATAATTTTCAGTTGAATATACAGTCCTCTATAGAACGGTTGTATTAATGTATCTTCCACTCGGGCTTCTTACGACAGTCGTTGTTCGAGGTTCCACGGTAATACTTCGAAAGCATTTTCGATATTTTGAACGACAGCAAAGAAACCTTAGGAAAAAGTCGATCTAGTGCCATTCCAACCTCGTACCCAGGGCTTCTTGCCTTTTTAATATACGGACGACGGCGAGCTATATCAAAAAGGCAAGAAGCACTGGGAACGAGGTTGGTACCATTCTCTTGTGTACAAACAATCTTAGTTCTTTTTTAGATTCTGCCAGCAAACATGCCAGCCAAGCATTTTTCGACAGTCTATGTGTAGAAGTAGCTCGTGATAACATTTCTGTCACCGTTGTAAATCGAGCTTATATAAGAACTAATATTTAAAAAAACTCCCTTGTTGATGACGGAAGCAAACATGGAGACTTATTTATTTATATATTTATTTACCATAGCTTCTCATAGGAGTATGTTCATCAGAAAAATAAAAGTATTTGAACAAATGAGGCCAACCCTGAGCCTTATCCTCACTAACCCAAACACATTCTTATTGTAACGAGTTTTGTCAGACGAACATATTGGCAGTGAGCGCCTCATCAGAAAATGAAAATCACTTGACGTAGATATGGCATCTTACACATAATCTCGGTTACCGTACATTTCCATGATTATTCTAAAGTGAAAATGTAGATTTTCACATTTTTTGTTAAGGCTTCACACTATATGTCAAACCAGCTCATCACTACTAAAGGACCTAGTCATGAACTGAAATTTTCTTCTTTGCATCTTAGCAACGGATTCAAGAATTGCATCTGGCCTATCTCCATCATTTGTTGCCAACAAGATCTTAAATGCAACTGTTTACGAACGAATTGACTAATTGCTGATCTGAAAACGTCTCTCGCTATGTTTTTGAGAAAGTTTTTTTCCAAATATCTATTTCAAAGTTATGGCAAGGAGAGCAAACATTGAATGGGAAAATTACACGAAATCTTCGTAACTTTAGACGAAACCTTCGTAACTTTAGTTAGCGATAGTGGTTGGATAGTTTAGCTTACCTCAAAATGAAAAACATTTTGCCACTTGCAAGCCGATCATTCGTTCTTTCATATCCTCATGTAACCTCATGACTTTCTCGCTTATCTCACGAATAAGTGTACCATTCTAATTTTTAGCATTATAATGTTAAGGCGCCTTTCGTTTTCCCGCCATTGAACAGAGCATCCTCTATCTCATGAAGTGGTAAAAATGGTAACCGAGAAGTGGCTACAGCCTATTTTCTACAACTTATTTAAAACTATGCTTCTTCAGTTCGGTCTTGAAAAAAAATCTGAGAAAAAATGTTAGTAGTTCGTTTGACAACTTCTGTTCGTCTGAAAGGGTGCATCGCATTGTATTTGCAAAATTTGAAATAAAAATCCAGGAAAAGAAAACAATAAGAATTAATGATTGACAAATTTCTTTTCGTCTTAAAAAGTTGGTTCACGCCAATCCTAATCCCTGGGTCTTTTGTCTTTTCGATATATATGTACTGCGCCTTCGTCTGTATATCGAAAGGCGAAAAACGCTGGGTTCGAGGTTGGGTTAACACCAGTGGGAAAATCGAATCAAAATGAAAAATATTTAAACCTGAAACATAAATAGGGAATTAAATTAAAGGGGAACTAAAGTCAAAAGAATTAGAAGTTTATTTTCTGATACTATTTGAAATAGTTCAGTTCCCCTTTTAGTCATGTTCACATCAGTAAGGAATTTGAATTTCTTATGAGAAAATAAAATCACTATTGACCAGCAGGATGGATAGGGGTTTGGGGTCGAAATTGTTGTGGAGGACAGTTTCCTCCTAAAAAAACATTTAAACAAAAAGTATGGATAGATAATAAGTTTATTTCCAAAAAAATTTTAAGATTTTGTTTATGGTATCACCCAATACCTTTTCACAATTACAACTAACATTCTTGATAGAAGACAAAACGAGAAAAAGTATAAAAAAGCGTAGCATCTCAGTAAAAAAATTTGTTGAAAAATCGCTGCGAAGGAGTACGATCTAATGAAAATATACGCACTTTTTCAATGAAAATACACTTTGTCGCGGTGTCTTTTGACGATTCGGCCACTGGGATATGAAGCTCAACACAGAAAATGATCCTATGCTACAGATCACAATGTGGTATGCAAGTCTTTGATAAGGCCGACCAAGTTTCTCGGAAAATGATGAGGTCCAATCCCGATGTAGGAAGGAAATTGATTGACATCTATAATACAATAGTTCCCAGTCTCTTTCTCAATCAAAACATCGAAGCCGTACAAGTATAAACCAGTTTGGCCGTGTATACGAGAAATTACTCTTTGTATAACGTCAGTGTCTAAAAGTTCTTGTACTTGGTCGCAGTTTTTCCAGTGGCGAGTGTTAGGATCAGAAGCTTGGAGATTTTTCACAAAAGGCTTGCCTAACTTTGAAACGCGAAAAGAGTCAAAATATATGGTTTGTTTTGAGTGGTCCTCGGTAAAGTCCTTAATAGACGGCCGTTCGCATATGTTAAAAGTATCTCCAACAACAAAAACTTTGTAGAGAACTCCACCGTGGTTACAAAATTCTTGTAATAGACATGGTGGCTTGATGTCTTCAATAGCGTCCAGGGAGAAGATCAAGTACATATCATGCGCTCCATCGTCGAAGTAGGCTGAATATGATTTCGAAACAAGAGGGAACTTCATTCCAGAAAATGAGATAACGTTTATTCGCTCCTGTAAGCTCATATCTTTCGTGATTTCTAAAGTTTTTGGTAGAAACACTCGAATTCCGTTCATAGTGAATTCGCAAGACTTAATTAAATCGAACATATACTTGCGATTGGTCAATTTCAAGCACCAATGAAAATTGTCCAGTACAATCATATTTTTGTTTTTTCGCGAGTAATTTATCAACTTGTTTATTCTCTGTTTAGCTTCAACTGGATCCATTTCGTTGTAATAGTCGAGCACTTTGTGTAACAGAACATGAAATGGACCTTGATTTTCTAAACTTTCGTCCACATCAATTTCGATAATTTTAATATTTTCCTTCTGGCATAAATGTCGAATTTTGTTCGGGAAATCAATTCTTTCGCGTTTCCCCTTTGGAATACACATACCAAGTCGAATCGTTTCCGTCATTGTTCTCCATCAACCAATGAAATCGTTCTGTCAGTTAAAGTAGCCACTAACCAAACACATTACACATAATTACAACCAATCAAATAGTTAGGATATTCTATTAATTATAAAGAATCTATATGTAGTATAATGTATCGCCAAATCTTTGCAATGGTAAAAACAAATTGGTAAAACATTTGATATGGAAGCAAGATTGAAAGATGCATAGAATAATAGAAATTCGAAGTGATGTTTCTATGGTTACGGTATGATGATCCAAGCAGTAAAAAACCCTTAGGTCTATTTTATTTGCTGTGTCGTGCCGAGCCGAACTGGTACATTTTTCAGCACTGCACGGTTCGACACGTTTTATTAGCTGTGCGAGCCGAACTCAGAGAAAATGTAATGAGTTCGGCTCGGCACGACACAGCTTATAAAATAGACCTCAGCTGAGTTCTATCAAAATGGCAAAGAAACGAAAGTTATTAAATAACATTTTAAAATGGACAAAAACAAAAAATAGAAAGAATTTATCAATTGAAACCTGCTTGTGTTTGCTATCGTGTCGTCTCGAATTCGATTCTTCGATCATATTTGGTTTATTATCTGTGGGCGTCACTATTCGGGATGTAAAATATTCTACTACGCCCAGCTATTGTGAACCTGGTTTTCTCTTCTCTTACGTATTGCAAACCTGTTTTGTTATGTCGAGTTTTCACTATGATAAAATTATCCCTGGTTTTGTATTCAGCACGTATTGCAGTTAATCCTCGATGTAAGAAACTAGACCTGTTTTGTTACATTGAATTTCTAACTGTTATAAAATTCTCTTGAAAAAAATGTCTACATGGGAAAGAGTTTTCTATTTCGTAGTTTTTTCTTGATTCAAAATTTACTTACCTGAAAAAGAAAGTCAACCCATAAACCATGACAGCATTTTTATTCAGAATCTGTTTATAACTTCAGGGTCTGTTACAAAAGTACTTGTTTTATGTCGGACGGACAAATCGATACTTATAAAAAATATATTAAAAAAACAGCACGTTTATGATACAATATCAAGCAAACGTTTTATACAAGAATAGAATTTACAAAATTTCAAAACATGATTTCTACAAGGATGATAGCCAAAAAATATTGAAACAAACAGTCGTGTCGGATGGACAAAATGCTAATACTTTTGTAACAGACCCTTCAAGAGCGGAGAGAAAACTTCTCGATAACAACAAAAAAAAACATTCATAATTTTTTTATTACTAACACTTACGATTTCTTTGAAAAGAAATCAAAATTCTTATAAGTAAAATTACAAAGCTTCTAAAACCTTAGCTATTTTGTTGTCATGGTAACAAGATAATCAGTAGAACAGACTTCCAAACTTCGTACCCACCCCCATCTTTGGGTTGTAAGCTCAGGATGGAACTTTTACGAAATATGTTTTTCTTCTCAGAACTTTTAAGAATTACAACTAGCGATCGCCTTCGCTTGGTAATCTCTCTAATAAGCGGCCGGGCGCTTATAATTTTTTTTTTGGAAGTTAGGGGGCGCTTATTGGAGAGGGGCGCTAATTAGAGAGAATACGGTACTGCCATTGTGGTGACATGCAAAGCGAAGCATGTTAGGGTTAGGGGATTGGGTCGGGGTCAGGGTGAGCTTATGTCGCTTATTCTTCCTTACAGATAATGAATTGTTTTTAAGGTCGATTAGCCGGATTCGGAAAAATCATGTTTTGTTTACACGAAACTGTTTTTCTATAGATTTGTAGGGAATTATATACAAATTAGTAGAGTTGTTCGTAAATTTTTCATTAGAAACTTTACATCAACACTTGAAATAAGCGTGCAAAATAATGATGTTTCTTTTGATACAAGTAAAGGCTTTAAATCTCTGAATAAACTTTTTAGTTGAACAGTTTCAAAAAAATTCTCACAAGTAATTGATATTTTTCGTGTAACAGGCTCGTCGATTTTACGAATCTCCTTAATGTGGCCACTTCACGTTATGTCGCTTTATTTGACGGCATAGTTTCAATTGACCAAACAAATTGTTCCTACAATATTTGAGACAAATCAAACATGCTGTGATGTAATCAAAATGGTAGACGGGTAGAAACAATTTAGGATTTACAATTTCGAATAATAGTCAATTAAATTAAATAAGTACTTTTTGAAACCAGGGGTAATTCACCTTTTCGGCATACGGGAAAACATGTAAAACTGAAAATTAAAATAACTTACTTGAAGAGAAATTCCATTTCTAACGTAAACATTAACGGTAATATTCTAAAAGAAACTTTCAAACGGAAAACTTCTCTGTTGATCTAACTTCAATAATAAACAACATACTCAGTTATCAAGTGACAGCTGACATCTGTTGATTTTATTACCAACCGTTAGATCACGAATGACATCACGTGTTTCTCAACAGCCAATCATAGCTCATTCACAACAATGGTTGATTTCCCTTCATGTGAAGTGCCACGGCATCAAAGGAAAAGGATTGGGCAACAGATTGTTGGTAATTGGATCCAGTGAATGATATCACGTGTTTCTTAACAGTCAATCATCACTCATTCGTCACAATTGGATCCAGTGAAATCTTTGATGCGAAATGCTACAAGAAAACCATGGATGTCAGAGGTTTTTGTGGAGGAGAGTTTAGTCATTTATGTAGAAAAGGAAAGCGTGCAAGTAACCTGATCGGTATTTAAGACTGAAAAGAAATATCCCAGTGGGCAGAATCGTCAAAAAATCACTGCGAGGAAGAGCATTTTTATTGAAATTGTGTGTATATTTCGATAGAAATGCACTCATTCTCAGAGATTTTTTAACAAATGTGCTGGCTGGGATCATAACGTTGGTCTTTTTCACTTTTTTTGACTGACCTTGAATACGCCTATGGCGGTACTGTTTTTATTCATTCTCCTGTTAATATTCTTGGTTTTATACTTTTATAATTTTTATATTCTTTATATTCTCGAACTACAACACACAAGCTCTTATATCGCTTCATATAGAAACCATCTTTTAAAAATGAAGTTTATCTTCATTTTAATTACTTTAATTGCCGTGTTTCATACTACGACTGCAATTGTAGAGATATCCCAAGATAGTATTACTCAATGGCTACATAATTGTACAAAAATGAAAACTAAAAGAAGTAAAAGTCGAATAATTTATTATGCTAACAGCGTCGCATCGTATAACTTGATTTTATCTGGTGATATCGAAGTCAACCCAGGACCTGGTTCCCGCATAAGGAATAGTACACCGAAATGTAGTATTTGTAAGAAGGCTGTTGGTACCAATAGAAAACGAATAAAATGTGAAGTTTGTCAAATGCTTACCCACATATCATGTCTAAACATTTCAAAAACCCAACAAAAAAACTACACAGTTAAATCAGTACCAACGTGGACTTGTCACTTATGCACTTTATCTACACTACCTTTTCACAAAGCTAATTATATCGATAAATCTTTAGATACCGTATCACACAATATTCCATCTTACAAAAACGATCAAGTCAAAAAGCTGAGAAAAAATCCAAAATTCACCTCCGTCAGTCACCTAAACGTACAAGCTTTAATGTCTACATTTAATGAATTTTGTGTTATGTTAAACGAATATAATTTTGACATTATAGCGATAACAGAAACATGGTTACAAGACAGCAACTATCAAGAACAATATGTTCAAATAGAGGGATATAATGCCGTATTTAAAAATCGACTGAATAAAAGAGGGGGAGGTGTCGGTATTTACATAAAAGAACACCTCTCTTACAAGGTACGTAACGATCTCACTCGAATTCACGAAAATCTTGAAGTTTTAATCATTGAAGTTAAAGGTAGACGCACGCCAACTTTAATATGTGTTGCATATCAGCCCAGCTCAAACGAACCTGAAAAGTTACAATGGCTTGATAAGTTTGGAATTTTACTTGCCGACATAAATTCGAGATGGAATGGTGTCTTGGTCGTAACAGGTGATTTTAACATTGACTTACTTGGAGAACAGAAAGAATCAGTAAAAAGATATAAAGATATACTTCATACCTTTTCACTAAAACAACATATAACCAAAGCTACCAGAAAGAATAAAACCTTAATTGATCATTTATGCAGCAATATTCCTAGTAAAGTAATTCATAGTGATGTGATTTACACCGATGAAATCTCAGATCATGATACTATCTACACGATTTTCAATATTAAAAAAGAACGCTTTGAAAAACGATATAAATATGTGAGAAACGAAAAGAGCCTAGATATGAATAAGTTTTCAGCTGATTTCAAAGAATTACCCCTTAGTCTGATATACAGCTTCGATGAGCCTGATGATCAGATTTCCGTATTGAACAAATTAATTACTGATTGTATCTCCGAACATGCGCCAACCAGGAAAACAAAGTTTACACGACCACCAGCCCCCTGGATGAACGACCCTAAAGTTATCACAGCGAAAAATAATCTCGAAAATCTACGAATATCTTCTCGTGACGCAAATAAACCAAACACACAGGAGACGTATCGCATGGAAAAGATGATCTACAAAAAAACTATAAAAGACACAAAAGCATCATTTTTAAAGAAGGCACTCAGTTCAAAGAATCCAAAGGAAGTTTGGGAAACTGTCCACCACATAATTAATCCACCAAAGAAACGTATTAAGATTAATCCAAATGACTTTAACAAATACTACAGCACTCTTGCTTCAAACCTTTGTAAAAAACAAAACGAATCTTTTGACCAACAGAAGTTTTTAGAGAGTTTACCAAAGGACAAAAATGACAGTTCCTTTATTATAAAACATACCAACTACGCTGAAGTTAAGAAAATTCTCCTTAGTCTACGAAATGATTGTTCTACTGGACATGACCAAGTTCCTGTAAAATTCTTGAAACCAGTCATTGAAGAAATAACCTCACCTATTGTCCATATCATAAATAATTCTATAGACAAAGGGATATTTCCTGACAATTGGAAGATCGCTAGAGTTTGTCCCATTCCTAAAGTAGACCATCCACTGAGCGTGAAAGACTTCAGACCTATTTCGATTCTACCAATATTGTCAAAAGTTTACGAAAAGGTAATTTTGCAACAACTATTAAAATTCACCGAAAAATATTCACTTTACAATCCTTGTCAATCTGGCTTTCGCAAAGGACACTCAACAACTACTTTACTACTTAAATTTAGAGATGATATACAGAAAGCCCTTAACAGAAATGAGATTACAACTTCGGTACTTATTGACTACTCGAAGGCTTTCGATACTATAGACCACCAAATACTACTCAAAAAATTGTCATCTCTAAATTTCGATACTAGTGCTATCAAGATTCTAATGAGTTATCTCACAAATAGAAAACAGTTTGTGCAAATTGACGATCAATCATCAACCTTGTTACCGATGTTCTTTGGTGTACCCCAAGGGAGCATTCTTGGACCAGTGCTTTTTAACATCTACGTATCCGAACTTCCAGCTTGCCTTCAATCTCAATCAATTCAATATGCTGATGACACAACTGTTTATAATTTCTGTAAAGTTAATAACATCACACAAACTATAAAAACTCTTGAATCAGATATTGCTGCACTCTCAAAATGGTCTTCCAAAAATGGTCTTATTTTCAATAGCGACAAACTAAAATACGCAATGTTTTCTTCAAACCGACTCAAAGATTTTAACGATAGAAGTTATTTAATTCGATCAGGAGGAAAATCAATTCAAAAAGTGGCTACTGTTAAACTACTTGGTATGGTATACATTTCGATCAGAATTTGTTATGGAATAAACACATCAATGAAGTATTAAAATCATCTTATGGAGTCCTAAGAACCTTAAAGACATTTAAACGTTTTACTCCGTTTAAAGTTCGCAAATCATTAGCTGAAGCTCTTATACTATCTAGAATAAACTACTGTAATGTTGTGTATGGCCAACTTCCTGCATATCTTCAAAACCGTTTACAAAGAGCTCAAAACTGTGCAGCTGGTTATGTGCTTGGAAGATATGCCAGTCTTTCAGATAACATATCACTCAATTGGTTACCAGTTGTCGAAAATATTGAATTTAATACAGTGAGATACGTACATCAAGCCCTTAGCAACGATCTCTGGCCAGATTACCTGAAAGTTGAAACAGTTAGAGCTACTAGAAATCTACGTTCCAATAATTCAGGAACAAAAATTAATCATGGTGAAAAACGAACTTTCCAAGAGCAGGCTACAATATTCAACAATCTTCCACGTAACATTCGAATGAGCAGCAGTCAAAAAATTTTTATTAGGGAGGCAAGGGCGTTTTACATGGATAAAGCCCTAGCGAGGTGTCTGTCCAGGTAAACCTTGCTTGTAATAATATTTCTTTTATTTTAACTTTTAAACAATCTATCTATTCACTTGTAGTCCTTAAATTGGTTTTTGTAATTTCCAGCCTCCCTTTACCTTTACTTTCAATCGAATTTTTGCTTTACCCTTTTACACCACCTATGCATTCTGTTTTATCACCGTGTTCCAAATTTTGACTTACCGGCCAGCATCTACGTTCCAAGCTCCAATTTTGCCCTCAATTGGCTCAATCTTTCAATTTTGTATTTCACATACAGATTTATGCTACATACATGGTCTTTCCTTTTTTTCTTATTTTATTTTATTCTATTGGATTTTAAACAATACGTGGTTTCAGCCGTTTTATCCTTCATACTCGACTTTCATACCGAGACCAGTCTCAGATAGGACCACTACAGCCTCTACGATACCAACCTATTCATGCAAATTTTTAGCATCTGCTTACCAATTTTGCCAATTGTACCTCGACAACAATCCAATTCCAAGGTTCGTTCTATCACTTATCAATCAACATTCACTTGCCTATTCATTTTCGCTTCAAGTGCTACATTCCTGAATTTTTATATATTTATAAGGTATTTATATATTTTATCAATTTTTAATAGTTATTTTTATTACTGAATTTTAATATTTATAAATTTCATTTTCATTTTTAATTTGTAGGGAGAAGAACCATTTGTATATAATGGAACCCAATTTTATGATAATAATAATAATAATAATAATAATATAAGTCAGAACAAAAGTCCTTTTTTAGTAAAGGGTGAATTACACATTACCACATTAAGATAAAGAAAAATAAATGGCGCAAACAGAAAAGAAGGATGTATTTTCGCCCCAACCTTCTCTTCTTTCTCTGTTTATACCATCTTGTTTTTT
This sequence comes from Turritopsis dohrnii, assembly GCA_027922465.2. NCBI lineage: Eukaryota > Metazoa > Cnidaria > Hydrozoa > Anthoathecata > Oceaniidae > Turritopsis > Turritopsis dohrnii. The sequence goes on along the minus strand of BQMF02000240.1, from coordinate 462,672 downwards.
CTTCATCCATACCTTTGTTGAACCCACACTTCAAGCATATCAGTGCAAGCTGCAACCTCGTACCCAGGGTTTCTTGCCTTTTCGATATACGGACGGCGGCAATCGAAAAGGCAAGAAACCCTGGGTACGAGGTTGTGCAAGCTGTTGCTCACGGTCAAACCTCTCATCATGTTCTTTATGGATGAGATTGCAAAACAAGATGCACGAGAGAAAATGTGGTTGGTAATTTATTGGTGTGCGTTGTGGAGCAGAATAAAATGGAGCTAATTCCATATTAACCAAGGTGTGCGAACTGTATAGTGGGTGCAGCCAAGGTGTGCAAGCTGTATAGTGGGTACAGCAGGTTTGTTGAGTGGCTCCACAGAAAAGTACGGTGGATTGTTCTTTATCGTTAAAGCTTTCTGACAGGAATGTTTTTTTCCAGTTTCCTCGACCAATTTTTCATGAATAACAAAAAACTGTTCTGTTCAAATAAAAACAATAAAATACAGATTCCAAGTCTTCCGTGCAACCGATCAGATTAAAACGGCTTATATTGTACCCGTGTTTAAATATTTGAGCGGTTCAAAACCACTTCATTGTTCGACCACATGGTCTATTCCGTCAAATATTGCAACCAAACATCTGCCACAAAACATTGATAGGTTTAAAAATGAAATGATACAAAGACCGAAACAGTTCCATAGAATTCGTAATCAGTCTATTTTCTTATTCTCTTCAAGTATATGAAAACGAAGAGACTATATGACATACTACACGAGAGCATAAACCGTTTTGATTCAAAAAATGCGATGAAGAACTATATAATAACATTCCGCGTCATCACGTCATCACGTCATCACGTCATCACGTCATCAAGTTTTTCTTTTCTACTCTCAAGCGTAGTTTATGCAGTCGAACTTTTTGCCTTGTCTAATCCAAATCTAATGACCTGTACTTATGAAAACTCTTACCTTCTTAAGTATAACTATTGTTATTGTTGAAATAATGTCTAATCGCGGGTCAATTGATTTACACTAGACAAGGTGAAAGTTCAACCGTATAAACTACCTCTCAATGACTTAATTAACTTAAATAACATAAAACATTCTCAAAAGTTATTTATAAATATTCGCTACGATGGCTTATTGATGATTATATATACGTGCATAGGAATGGTGACGCGACACATAAGTTCACATATGAAAGTCTATTTGTAAAGTGATTTTGACTAAAAGTTACACATTTGAGATACAGAGAAAAATAATGAGAAGTGAGAGTGATTTATGAAAAATCCGCGATCTCTTTGAGAAGATATATATATATATATACATAAGTAAGTAAATAAGTAAGTAAGTAAAAATACAGGAATGGTGATGCGCCACATAACTTCACATATGAAAGTCTATTTGTAAAGTGATTGTAATGCTAGTAAAGCTTTTGCTGTTTCTGTTTATTGAAGTCACTACAATCCACCTTATATCCGGTTTCTAAGTGAAGAACATTTGTTGTAGAGCATTTCAAAACAACTGGAAGATCATTTTCACCTTGAAAATCAACCAAGGAAACTCATAGGCAACTTTTCAAAAAATTCAACCAGGGAAACTCATAGGCAACTTTTCAGAAAATTTGTATTTAGAGCTTCCTCTGGTGTTGTAGGTTCATTCAAGTGATCTTGTTCCATCAAATGTTCAGCAAACTCTTCAAATTTCGTGGAGAGGTCTCGCGTATTATGTTCAGCAATTCGCCGGAATTCCTCAAACTCATCTTCATTCACTTGTTGGATACGGTTTCTTCTTTGATATAGATGTGGAAGAAAATACATGGTATTAGGGCGAGCACTTGGTCCTCTGTTGCGGCTTCTTGAAATAATATGAGAATTCCAATCATTGGCAATGGATCGCAGATCCTTGCGTATGAAAGGCATAAAGCAATATCGTACACAATCTAAGTAGACAGGGTCTGAAGTATTTAGAAGATTTAAATAAGTTGCATCTTGTAAAAATCCACTACCCTATCCTATCGCGTTGAAGTAAAGTCCAGTGCGATTTGATGCGCTGATTTTGTGGTGATGTGGTAATACTGAAAGAGCTTGCGATAGTTGTGTCGTCATCTTGAGAAAGTGAACGTAAATAAACATGAATAGGCTCAATAAGTGAATGCTCAGTAATGGTACTGAGAAAAAAGAACAAAAAAACTGTGAGAAGTTAAAAAATTGGAGATTCCAAAACTATTCTTCGGAAGTAAAAAAATAAATCGAGATTTAAAAAAATTTTTGTGTTAAAAACATAAAAAAATCTCGAGATTCAAAAATTATTCGTGAGTGAAAAAAAGTGTTTGTGAAACGTTGACCCCTCAGATCCATTGTAATTCGCCATAGAAAAGGGGTACCGTATTTCCTCTAATAAACGCCGCGGCGTTTATTACAAATTCCAGTTTTTGGATGCGGCGTTTAATAGAGGGCGGCGTTTATTTCAAAATGAAAAACTGGACAGAAGCAAACTTACGCAATAATGTTTCCTTATCCTTAAAAAGGTTACAAAAGATTGTGTGAAATTTTTTACACAAAAGATATGTTCACAAAAATGTCAAAGAAGAGCTGTCGGCGACAGTGACAGCTCTTCTTTGACATATTTGTTCTCTGCTATGAGATGGAAACTTTGATAGCAACTAATAACACATCAAATATTCATGCAAACGTGGAAGAAGTTGTTGATAGAAAACAAACAAAACTATTAACTATTAAACCAATTCTTGTTTAGCCGGTTTTCTAATAAACGCCGCTTTCCAAGATGCGGCGTTTATTAGAGGGCGGCGTTTACTACAAATGTTCGGCTAAAAGTGCGGCGTTTAATAGATGGCGGCGTTTATCAGAGGGCGTTATACCATGCTTTGAAACGGGAAAAAAGCAAAGTCAGCTAATAATTGTATTCCACCATGTAACGTCAACACGAAAGTTGGAAGATGATGATGATGATGATGATGATGATGATGATGATGATGATGATGATGATGATGATGAAGATGAAGAACAAAATCGAAAACTGACATTCGCCTATCTCGTGAAACTACTATGCCTCCTCGCTCACTTACGCTCGCTGTGGGGGCAATTATTCAATCTAAAGACATTTTTTGTGAAACATCGGTACTTTTTTTTGACTCACCCGGTACTTTTATCCCATGGGATGACTACCACTTAGAGGCGGGCCAGCCTTTCAGAAAAAAAATTTTCTTCTCAATCACAAAGGTTCGTGGAGAACGTTGGGAAACGACAAACAAGCTTCATGGTAGGTTTCGGATCAGTGCAACAGCATCGACGATGTTCGGATCGGGTGCCTCTGTGTACTGACGTCGCGCACAAGAAGAGAAATAATTTATGTGTGATCTTACATTGCTGACTCCCCTATCTCTCTTGCAGCTCAGATCTACCATTTTGCGTGACAGACAGACAAACAAACAAACAGATAGACAGAGAATCGGCTATTAATAATAATGGATATCATTCTATTCATCCCATCAATAATCATTGCTTACTTTTGCTTACTATGAGAACTTGGTAAAGAATTTTCCCTGTCTCTATGTAGACACAGCGCAAATCTCATCGCATTGGGCAAAAATCGTCAAAATGTCACTACAACGAAGAGAATTTTTATTGAAATTGTGTGTATATTTCTATAGAAATGACACTCCTTCGCAGAAGTTCTTTAACAAATGTGCCGGCTGGGACTTCTTTGAAAGCGAGGTATTGTGACGTGATGATGTAACTTATAAACAATTCTATCGCTTCTGGAAATAAGTGTATCAAGTTTTCAATTCTTCCCCTTTTTTAACCAATAGAATGAGCGAAACTACTCCGAACCGAGACTCTGAATAAGTTTCACAAGATTTGTTGGAACATAATTTCCGTTTAAGCCTCCGTACGACGGAAATTGATTCATGTCGATCACAGCGTAGTTACCAGTACCCGAATCAATCAGAATGTCTAACTTCATTAGCTGGAAACCAGTTTTATCGCGCATGCGTCGTATCAATTCTTCAATCACGTGATGGTTCAGCATGTTAGGCACCTCATCGGACGAGTGCCATTCTCGTAAATTTGGGTCTCCATCGTGGAGCAACTTGTCAAAACGGCTTCGGCTGGAAATATTTCTTGCATTGAAGAAAATTGTTGGACACGAACAATTTGTGACAAGGTTTGTGGAGGAGGGAACATCTTTGATTGATGGGTTCTCACTTATACAATAGGTCGTACCAATTACAAATACTTTATAATACACTCCCCCGTGATTGTGAAATTCTTGTATTAATGACGGTCGAGGGATATCGGAGATCTTATTCCTTGAGAATATCAAGGCCATATCATGACTATTTTTAGTCAGTGTGGTGGAGAACGACTTCACCAAAATGGGGAATTTTAAATCCCTCGTCAAATGCTCTAATTGTAAATCTGTTGTGTTTGTTTCCACCTCTAATGTTTTTGGTAAAAAGACCCGAACACCATCCAATGAAAATTCGCACGATTTTATTAATTCAATCATGGATTTCCGATTGGTTAATTTCAAACACCAATCAAAATCGTCGATAACAACCATGTTTTTGTATTTTCGCGAGTAATTTATTAACTTTTTGATTTTTTGATCGGCTTCGTCTTTCGAATAGAGATGGTAGTAATCGATGATCTTGTGTAACAGCACATCAAATGGTCCTTGTGTCTCTAAGCACTTGGTGATGTCCACATCAATGATCTCGATTTCCGCGTTCGCACATAATTCCACTATGTTTTCTCGAAGTTTCGTGCGCCATCGTTTTCGACTCGATATACAAATACCTAATTTTAACTTCCCCATAGTAAACAACACACATTCAAAACTGAATAGTCGAGAAAACTCTTTCAAAAACTTTTCTTCTACGTATGTGTGAATTTGTTGTTTATTTGTTTGGTTATTTTATTTCTACATTTTTCACAAGAATAACAAAAATTTATCACCAAGTTAAATACAACAATACCACAACCCTTATCGCCATTTACATCATGTCCGAATACAAATCAAAATATGAAATCGATTACTCCACAATTATTATTTACATAACTTGCCAATAGAGAATTCCTTTTTAAACAATAGATTTTTATCAGTGTTGGGAAACCATGCTTCCTTTTTTAAGAACAAGCGTCAACGAAACTTATCATTTAAGGAGAACTTTTTGAACGGAAAACTTTTGCATTAACAGTTGTCGCTGAGATACAGAAAACCCAAATATTCTTTCTATTGACCTCAAAGATATGACAAGAACATTCATTTGAGACAAAAAAAGGATTAAGTTACAGAAAACGACAGTCAAATTTTATTACATTTTGCGGAAAACATTAAAATGTTTAAACACCGACGAAGCAAGAGTTCATTCAGGATTTGTGGAGGAGAGTTCATTAATTTAAAGTAGATTAAAAAAATGTGTAAGTAACCCAACCGGCGCATTTGTTTAAAAATCTCGGCGAAGGAGTGCATTTCTATAGAAATATACGCACAATTTTAATAAAAATGCTCGCCGTCGCAGGGAAAAATTTTTAAGAATCTTTAATTGTAAACCCTATGGCGAACAAAAAGAAAATATCCAAAATTCTGTTTTTTTAATGAAGTTTCTAGACCGTATTTCCTCTAAAAAAGGGCCACGGCGTTAATTACAAATTCCAGCTTTTGGATGCGGCGTTTATTGCAAAATTACGATGGCTCCGAGGGGTCACGTTTTGTTCTTGCTTTTTTTCACTTCCCGCAAACATTTTTTTCTTCTCGATGTTAATTTCACTTCTCGGAAATATTTTCACTTCTCGCAAATGTTTTTACTTCTTGCAAGTTTTTTCGTTTTTTGGAAATATTTTCCTTCTCGGAAATATTTTCACTTATCGGAAATTTTTTCACTTATCGGAATAATTTGTACTGTTGCGATGAGATGTTTTCACTTCGAGGGGATAAGATGGCGGATGAGTTGCATGCTGGTGGAGGTTCATGAATCGATGTTAACTTTTAAGGCAGTCTCCACTTAAATTTAGTGAACCTTTACTCAAAATCTATTCATATTGTACTGTATTCATAATTTCTTTTTAATAAATGATAAACAAAGGTAATTTCACGAGTTTATGCTCTATATAAAAGGCTTCAGGCAAGTGCGATGACAAGTGTGATTAATTCATTTGGTTGAAGTAAAGCTATTCATAATCTATGTACAATCATATAAAAATATTCAATAATATATATGTAGGGCAGTGTCTAACACTGATGTGGACCTACTGTGTTGAAACAAACAAAAAAGTAAAAACACTCCAAGTAAAATAGTAAAAGATTTAGAAGCGAGAAGTTAAAAATTCAGCAGAGTTTGAATTTTGAGAGGGAAGCATGAAGAACCAACTTATTCATATAATAAAAAAACCTTTCCTGTAATTTTCTTTTTATGAGTAATCATGAACACTCTGCCTAGAAGTAAAAATACCTTTAAGGGAGCTTTGCCACTAAGACGTTAATTGATTTTTTCAGAATTTAGAAGTTGTGACAACGACTTGAGAAAAAAACCATTTAGAATATTTATGTCAATCATAGAATAATTAAATGGAGACGGTTGTACCTATCAAAACAGTATTTTTCTAAACTATACATTTCCAAAGTAAAGCATGCTTGTTTATATTGGGGCAGGGTAGCACAAATTTTTATGAATTACAGGAAGGGTGTACTGAAGTTTGGTTTTGGTTGTTTTGGTTGTTTTGGTTTTATATAAACAATTCTCAATTATCTTTAGGGACATGGATAATATTTTGAGGAAACAAATTCGAAAAGAAATTGAAACTTACATAAACAACAACTCTGTATCAAATATTCAACAACAGAGTTCAAGCTCTAGTTCTTGTGTTAACAGCAGCTCAGCAACAGATATTCAACAACAAAGTTCAAAACCAATTACAAAGTCAGAGTGGAGACTTTCGAATTTGCAGAGAGGAGGTTCCCCGTGGGATAAACGTTCACGAAGCAGCATGGCAGTCCTTTTCGCGTGGACTTACTTTCGCGAAAATGATAGAAAAAACGCGAAACTTTCTTCCCGCGAAACTTTCTCCCCGTAAAATAAAGTTCGTTGCAAAATAATGGTGGTGCGCTACATTAGCCTACATATAAAAGTCTATTTGAAAAGTTATTTTGACAAAAAGCTACACATTTGAGATACAGAGAAAAATAAGGGGACGTGAGAGTGATTTATGAAAAATCCGCGATCTTTTCGAGTATATATATAAATATTTAGAGCTTCCTCTGGTGTTGTATGCTCATTCAAGTGATCTTGTTCCATCAAATGTTTAGCAAACTCTTCAAATTCCGTGGAGAAGTCTCGCGTATAATGTTCAGCAATTCCCCGGAATTCCTCAAACTCATCCTCATTCATTGTTGGATATGGTTTCTTCTTTGATATAGATGTGGAAGAAAATACATGGTATTAGGGCGAGCACTTGGTCCTCTGTTGCGGCTTCTTGAAATAATATGAGAATTCCAATCATTGGCAATGGATCGCAGATCCTTGCGTATCAAAGGCATAAAGCAATATCGTACACAATCTAAGTAGACAGGGTCTGAAGTATTTAGAAGATTTAAATAAGTTGCATCTTGTAAAAATCCGCTACCCTATCCTATCGCGTTGAAGTAAAGTCCAGTGCGATTTGATGCGCTGATTTTGTGGTGATGTGGTAATACTGAAAGAGCTTGCGATAGTTGTGTCGTCATCTTGAGAAAGTGAACGTAAATAAACATGAATGAGCCCAATAAGTGAATGCTCAGTACCATCGTCGGCCTTGATAAGGAGAGGTATTCCATCTAATTGGGATGCAGCTTTTAAATAATAACTAGCTACAACTTCTGGAGCCTTGTTGGTTGATGAGACTTCTAGCCATATTAGTCTCCTAGAAAATCCGTCAATGCAACCATGGATGCTAAATCCAAATGGTTTCAGCTTATCGTGGCCATCTATATGCCAAACGAAATTTGGGCCAGGTGCAAAGTACATTCGTCGGTGAAGCCTTCTTTTTCTGCGATCCTCTACCCCTTTAGGATCTAAAGCCTTTAAAATTCTGCGAACATCTTCACGTCTACAAATCAGTCCTTGTGTTAGTAAAGATTTGTGCATTTTGCGATATCCAAACAAACGACCACTGTTAGTGAGCTCTTTTCTAACCGCATTTGTTATCTCTTCTTCTGAGCTGCGTTGATTAACTGTTGAGCGTTTTCGCAATCCTTCCTTTCTAAAGTGTCTTTTCAGTGTAGATAAGCTCATCGCATATCCATGATGTACTTTTAAAAACTCAATGATTTCTAAGTAAGTCAAACCTTCCAGAAAGTAGTTTTTGATTGCCTCTTGGACTACAGAGGGCATCTCAGCCATCTTGTTTTGATCTTAGAGTCAAAAGTAAGTCAAAATGTAAGAACTGTTAAGTGAGAAGTGAAAAAGAAGACGAAGTAAAAACAAAAAAGGAAGAAAGAAGAACAAAAAACTGTGAGAAGTTAAAAAATTGGAGATTCAAAAACTATTCGTCAGAAGTAAAAAAAAATCGAGATTTAAAAATTATTCGTGAGAAGTGAAAAAAAATGTTTGTGAAAGGTTGACCCCTCGGAGCTATCGTACAAAATGAAAAATGAGATAAAAGCAAACAATTTTTTCTTATCCTAAAAAAGGTTACAAAAGATTGTGTGAAAAATGTTTTATACACTTTTGTGTTTTATGTTTTAGGTTCATAAAAAAATGTCAAAGAAGAGCAATATCACTGTCGCCGTTCTCTGCTATGAGATGGAAACTTTGATAGCAATTAATTACACATCAAATATTCATGCAAACGTGGAAGAATTTGTTGATAAGGCAAATAAAGCTATTAAGCTAATTCTTGTTCAGCCTGTTTTCTAATGAACGCCGATTTTAAAGACACGCCGTTTATTAGAAGGCGGTGTTTATTAGAGGGCGGCGTTTAATAGAGAGTGGCGTTTATTAGAGGAAGTACGGTAGCTTGGCTAGATTGTTAACTGCGAGATTAAATTGATCGGAAAGTAATTAGTAACGTTTAAATTCTGACACTAGGTTCTCATTTGTACCTTACAAACTCTGTGAAAAAAAGTTGGACTTACCGAATGATTTTAGATACGATCATCATAGAGAAATAGCCACATTTCTAATACTTCACCCATTTGCAATATATGTAAGTAACTGGTGATTTTTAGTTCTTGCTTTTTCATCTGCAATGGTTGGCTCATTCGCCCGCGGAATTCAAACTAGTGAACGATTTACAACCAGAGGGACACACGAATATTGATTGTTTTTTCCTATTTGTAGTCACCTGTTGGTTGACACCAGAAATTCATAAAATGTTGCTCCGACCTGCATTAAAGCCAGTGCGCAGCCAGTGGATGTGTCACAATGGTTTTTCAAGTAATAGATATACTCCATTAAAGTGACATCAATATTATACCTTCACTTACGGGTTTTTTCCCTTCTCAGATAAAATCCCCGCCGAACAGCTAATCTGGATTATTTATATTAACAATTGTTACGTCACTAAGTATGAAAAAATGCGTTAAAAACAATTCTTCCCGTCGAGTTACGATAGTTAACACTCAACTCGAAAATGAAGGAAAACATACTCGAACTTAGCCAATAAGAATGTCTCCAACTCGCCACTGACAAGCTATACCAATACACTTTGTTCAATTCTTTCATATGAACATGCTATGGAAAAAAGGATTTGGCGGATAACAAGTAACTTCGATAAACTAGTCAAATATCTTATCAGATATTGTCAGAGCCGACAAAATACGAGAAAATACAGCAAGCCGATAAAAGGCCGCAGCGAATTAGAAATAGTCTCTATTTTTAGGCTGTTGTGACATTATTTACGTAAAGGTCTATATAAATTACCATAAGACAATTAAATGCACAGAATGCGCCGAAGCTTGATAAGCATCTAACTACAACCTCGAACCCAGAGTCTGTTGTGTTTTCGATATACGAAAAGCGGCCATCTAGTACATCGAAAAGCCCTGTGGACGAGGTGGCTTATAACTAAACAACAAGAGAGTTCTCTACAATATTTCAAATTCTTGCTTTCAAAAGACCAACCATCATACAAAGCTATTTACATAATTATCATAAATTATCATAGATTATCATAAATTGTTGAATGAACCTTTTTATAAATATTTCGAATTTTAAAAAAAACCAACTGTTCAAAATTTATGTAGGTCGTTAAATGACGAAGTTTTGTCAATCAAAAATTCAGCATTAAAGTGTACACTGTAAAAATCAATTGACAATGATTTTTAAGTCAGATGTTACGTTCTTGCCAAGACAATGGACGCAATTGTCCAGCGGCGGGTTTGGGTAGGGGGTAGGAGTGGTTGGGTGGGGATTGTTCTAAAGCTCTTTCGTCTACTCAGATTGTAAGGATTATGTCCGATATGTACTTCCGACGTCATCGTCATCTGACGTCACCGACGCATCTTATTGAATGATGTTACTGATGTCATTGGTCGCATGGCTGAAAGAAAACTAGTGATGGCGATTAATATGTATGAACATACGTCAGTCGGTTTTTTTGACGTCGTTACAGGTACAAAACTAACGTCTTGGACGCATACATTCCCTCGCTGTCAATAGTATTACAACGATGGATTGCTTATCCAGTGTCCAATCGACACCGAGAATAAAGTTAACGATAACAATGGGTGGGAGATGGAGGGCGTAAAAGTATGACTTTTCAACATACTTGGGCGCAGTGTTTGGTGATACGTACCTGGATCAACACTGGATTTTGTTTGGTTATCATCTTGAGAAGGTTGCAAGACTGATCGATCATTGGTTAATTTGATGGTCTGCTCTTGTAACGCCATCGTAGAGCTGAATCGAAAAAAAGTTATAGTTAAGACAGACTGGTACAATTAAACGCTATTGGTAAAATAGACTGGTACAATTAAAAGCTATTGGTATGATGGACTGGTACAATTAAAAGCTATTGGTATGATGGATTGGTACAATTAAACGCTATTGGTAAGATGGACTGGTACAATTAAAAGCTATTGATATGATGGATTGGTACAATTAAAAGCTATTGATATGATGGATTGGTACAATTAAAAGCTATTGGTATGATGGATTGGTACAATTAAACGCTATTGGTAAAATAGACTGGTACAATTAAAAGCTATTGGTATGATGGACTGGTACAATTAAAAGCTATTGGTATGATGGACTGGTACAATTAAAAGCTATTGGTATGATGGATTGGTACAATTAAACGCTATTGGTAAGATGGACTGGTACAATTAAAAGCTACTGATATGATGGATTGGTACAATTAAAAGCTATTGCTATGATGGACTGGTACAATTAAACGCTATTGGTAAGATGGACTGGTACAATTAAAAGCTATTGGTATGATGGACTGGTACAATTAAAAGCTATTGGTATGATGGATTGGTACAATTAAAAGCTATTGATATGATGGACTGGTACAATTAAAAGCTATTGATATGATGGACTGGTACAATTAAAAGCTATTGATATGATGGACTGGTACAATTAAAATCTTCAAACTCAAACTTCTTTTCCTACCGACCAAACAACACAATATTCCCAACTGAGAGATTGTACGCTGATCGATACAGGCGAATCCAGAGGGTAGCCAAAATTTTGTAGAGAAGAGCTAAGCTATTTAGAATCACAGTCGGCACATTTGTTAAAATCTCTGCGAAGGAGTGCGTTCTTATAGAGATATACACACAATTTCAGTAATAGTGCTCTTTGTCGCAGTGACTTTTTGACGATTTTACCCACTGGGATAAATTCCATTACACTCTACTTCTCCATTGTTTATTTTTAGCACCCCTGCATCAGCTTCTAATACTGCACCCATTCTAATTATCGTGAAACTATGAAAAAATTTAACATACAATTGAACTGTCAATTTGAGGCCATCAAAACTTCACAGTGTAAAACTTGTTAAATTGACTTGGGTCAGTGAGGTAAGGGTTAGGCTATGCCTCAGTTTTCCAAACGCTTTTGTAAGACTTTCCACCAATAAGTTTGATTGTTTCATATTGGCAGATAAACATACTCTAAAAACAGCTTGAAAAACTTAATCCCAATCCCTTTTAATCTGCTGAAGAGTCAAACGTGAAAAAACATCAACGCAGAGCAAGCAGTTATTACAAAGTCGTACACCACACTTCAATTCGTGCTCAGCTACATGGAGAGATTACATTTGCTCCACCTTATGGAATATTTATTCTCTCAATTCTCAATGTAGAAAAATGTAAAAGTGTATGCAGTTTCGCTATCTCAAACATGAATAAAAAAAGTCTTGCTCCCGTCAGCATTTTACAGTCCGTTATAAATCTCTTTATCTCAAAGTCGCGCTATCTCGAACGTTTTATCCGGTCCGTTGAGATTTCGAGATAGTGGACTCGACTGTAATGGCATCACAGCTTCCCGCAAATGAAAAACAATAACAACAACAAACAAAAAAAACAAATGATAAAAAAACCAAAACACAACGAATTTTTAAGTTTTATTACATCATAACATATTACACCTAGTTTTCGAACAGAACATGCAATGACGTTTGCATTTGTTTACAACAGAGGAACGACACCTCAAGGAAGAATGTTTCACAAAATTCTTTCGTTAAGGTTCATTATGATAATAATGATAATAATAATGATAAAACCTCGAATACGAGGCTGTGGATGCAATGACGCCATATATGAAAAGGCCTTCTTTTATTGTGCGTGAGCGCCTCGTTTCCGTGTTGATTTCAACGCAGAAACATTGCTAATACAATCCGCAAATCAGCAAAAACGCGGCTGATGAACAGCTCAGTAAGATTGTGACAGAGAAACAAAGATTTGAGGGATTCAGTTCAAACACCGTGTTTCTATTGAGCCGGTATATCCAACTTAATGTCAAAATTACTTCATTCGACCCAGGTGTTAAGGAAATACGCAAAACATCGAAGAAGCATTTGAATTACTACAGAAAAGCTTTTGAGATAATTCCTTTAAAAAGAACCAAAAAGAACAAGGAAACTGAGACTATCTTTTCGCTTCGCCAGCCCAAAATAAAATTTAGACCCCCTAAAACAATGAGCACGATTTGATTAGATGAGTGTGTTTATCTAACAATTTCAGACCACCAAACTTTTCGGTAAAAACACTCATAAAAGCGTTTGAAAGAACGAGGCAAGAGTTGTTCATAAACTCGGCTATCCAAACAAATCTTATAAGGTTTACACCAAATAGTTTTAGTGGTCTGAAATTGTTAGATAAACTGTATGAGATCAACCAAAAAACAAAACCGTTCAAAACTAAACAAAGGTCGTCGAGAAAAATAAGGGGAAAAAAGCAAGCGAGGCAAATGGGATGGGCTGGTTTTAAAGCCAGATAAGTCAGTTAATAAAAGCTATATAAAAGAGCGGATCAAAAACATGTTACATATCTTCAGAATTTATGTTACAACTAGTATGTAAAAAATAAATAATATTAATAATAGCTGTTCCGCAGCTTCTTATGATTTAACCGAACACAATAAATAAGAATACTACAAAAGTCTTATGAATAGCAAAAAAAAAGGGGCGGCTCCACCATCCAAATGTGACCACACCTTTAAAAAAACAGGAGAAAGATAAATTATAAAGAAAATACGCTTTATACTAATTTGTGGCTTCCATGACAACAAAATTATTAGCGATCGAGCTTTCGGTTGCCATGAACACGGGCAATTTTTAAAGAGATGAAATATGAATACAGATAATGAAATGTGAAATTGGATTTGAAATTTTTGATTCGTGTGAAACCTCATTTGGGTGCTGGTTCCATGCCTGCTTCAATGTCTTGTTGAATACTCCATGTCTGAGTGTACTTTAGACGTTCCGTAATAACGAAACTCTTAACTCAAGGTTGTCAACATTATTACTGCTGACTACGAGATCATTATAGCCGCAGACCATGACATAATTATTACAGCTGACCATGACATCATTATTACCGCTGACCATGACATCATTAATTTCGCTTCTAGCGGTACTTTACCGACATAAACGGATACGATAAAAAATAATTCTCCGGCATACGGCTAAATCGTGGTAGTTCGGGATTTTTGACGGGCACAACATAACCTTTTTCGATTGCGTGAATGTAATCACGCTTGGCTTTCATACGACGATTTTGAAACCAGTTCTTCACCTGCACTTCACTAAGATGCAGTCTGGTGGCCAACTCGTATCTCTGTTGTAAATTCAAGTACGTCTGACCAACAAAGACGCGGTTTAACTCACCCAGTTGATAGTCGCTGAATTTTGTGCGTCTTTGTCTTCGTTCGTCTAATCCGTTGTCAGACTTTCCTAGGAAAAAAAATCAAAATTCATTCTAAATGTCCGTTGAAGTAATAATAATAGTGGGCAATATCGTCAAAAAGTCATTGTGATGAAGAACATTTTTATTGATATAGCATGTAAATTTCTATAGAAGTGCACTCCTTCGCAATGACTGCGTTCTAACACGAAACAATAGGGAAATACGATTAATATATTTCAGAAAAACTTACCTTGGTAAAAATTATCGACAGGACTATAACACGTCGGCGATACACTTCCAGCATCCGAACAATACGAGGAGTTCATACTAGACGTTTCAGATGTATCACTCAGTATAGGTTTAAACACAGACTCGGTGCTTCCACAAGATGACGATCGTCCATCGTTTCCTGTGGGTTTGCAAAAAGTTCTTTTATGAGGAGGGTATGATCTGATTTGTTTATAAACACTGTTTATCATACATATTTCTTCGTCATCCATTGAAATATATTTCTTCCTCCATTTCTGACAACTTCGTGCTTCTTCCTCTGGTAAACTATCCATGTATGGGCGCCAGATTCCTGAATAATTTCGTTTCATGTTCGAACTTATTAACTTTTTAAAAAATAACAAACCACTACACTAAAAATATGACTTTCTGAGCGAGAAAGTAACACACGGTTAAAAAGCTGATGTTAATTTCACTATGATTGTTCGAAATATGAGAGGAGTCGAAAAATCTATGAATATTTATATGCTTGAGTCCTATTGATTTGAGAGAGTAATTATCGCTCGCTAATTTGTTCCATTCACAGCTGAAACTACCTTATAAAATTCATTATGTCCCTTAGGGCTGTTAACACCTTCTTTCAACAAGGTTAGGGAATCGAATTATTTAAAAAGAAATTGTAAAAAAAAAACATAAGCGGATTCTTGTTACCCTGAAAGAATCAATTATGTTCAACACCTAATAAATTTCGCATTCTTTCAGAAAGTTCGAAAAAAAAACTTAAGGCCGAAACACACGTGAACATTTATACAATAAATAAACATGATAGCAATATTCAATTTATTCGCAAGGTTATAAAGTGGACTCTCCATAACTCAACTTTCTCAAACTCTCCATATAATTCGAACTGAATCAGTGAGTTCCATAATTCGAACGATTTTGTTTTCCCCTTCGAGGTTCGAGTTAAAGAGAGTGTACTGTATTTACTGTTGTTCGAAAAATCAATTAGATGATATTGTTAAAAAAGAAAATGAGCATTCGGCTTGCTTAATCCAAAGGTACGATAAAGTTGACTGAATGTTTGAGTAAATTCAGTTAAAATATCGATATATCGAACCTCCAAAGGACATGTTTGTTGTACTAAATCTTTTTATTCGAAATGACTTAAGTCACATTTTTCAATCCACGAATTTTTGGTATTGGAAAGAAAGCTTATGAAATTTCTTAGAATCTTTCAATCTTTCAAGATGGCATCTCGACGAATACTGATACAATGTAAACAGGGCTTTGCAATAGCACATTAGTGTAGCAGATTTAGAACAGAGTGTTTAAGTTAGATACAATATTCTAACATTCCTTCGCGTGTGAAGTTTTGCAAGTCTGTATCTATTGGAACAACGTGAAACACAAAGAAGTGGTTTGTATTTGTTTATAAAAGAAAAGAAGACCTGTGATGATCGACAAAAACATTATAATGACTTTAGAAATGAATTCTTTAAAAGGGTGTTATCCTGTCGTTAAAAGTTCTATTGCAAAATATATTTCTAAAACAGTACATGTTTCTTTCATCTACGAGTGATTAAAAACAACAATGTAAACGAAAAGATATTCACGTAGCTGTCAATAACACATAAAAAATTTATAAAAGAGCAATCAAAAACATGTCTTGGTAATTATTTATATTCTAAGAGTTCAAATTAATCACCTAATTCATCGCCCTACCCAAGGGAATTGAACAGATGTGCAGAATAAAATGTTTATGACTTTTGTAGGGAAATTGTAGCTAGCACAGTGATCACCATTAGGTGAAGATTGTGTGAAAGAATTTTTGTCATATCGAAAGATACCTGTACAAATGCAGGCATATACACTGAAAGCATACAATGTGTATGCTTTTAAATGGAAGTGTTTGAAATGCCCAATCACAGGAAGTTGCTATTCATGTATGGGGATTTCAGGGGTCGAAATAAGGCCTTTTTTCTTTTCCAAATATTTTAATGATAGCACCGAATGAACCATATCGGTGATGAGGTGCTTTGATAACAGTCGTTCAGGTTGTTCAGGGGCGAAGCGGCATTGGAAAGGGTTTTGGAAGCGTGAAGTAATAAGTAAATACACCAGGTAAGTGCGAAACTAAAACTTTCAATAAAAGACATATGAAAAATATGAAGTTTATTGTATTTTATAAATAAATCGTATATCCAGTCTGTATCTGTATATTTGTATGGATATAAATATCATCGGATATGGCTTTTAAAAGTAGGATTAATTTAATTACGGGATGAAAAATTTAAATATTATCTTAAAATTTTTTTTATATATTCCTCTAAAAGCTGTTTTTTTATCGATGTGTTATGTTCAGGAATTTTCTTAGATGACACGACACACGACAAACGATCTCGATATAAATGCGGGTGTAAAATTTTTACTTAAACTTTGTTGCCGACAAAACACTTTTTTAATAGAAAAACTGGAAAATGAAGAACAAGAAAGACGAAAAGCTTTGAAGGTTTGAAAAAAGTTTCTTTATAGTTGTTAAGAAAATTCGTTTGTCGGGATTTTTTAAACTTAACTAACTGCATTCTGATTTGCACAATTTATGATCACATGATCATATGAAACAACTGCAGATTGGTTGGAAGTTTTTCACGTGATCAAAAAAAAAAAAAAAAAGTAAAAAAAAAAAATAAAAATAAAAAAATGAACACGGTCATTTCTAGATCAGGGAATTATCTATTAACTTATGATTGACATTAGCTAAGGACATTAGCTAAGAACATTAGCTAAGAACTGTTCTCCATTAACCGTTCTAATTGCACACCTTATCGGAGACAATATTCAAGACTTTTGCTGTCCATCGATGTGCAAAGCAAACGAAACAAATTCTTATTGTCGTCAGCGCGGAAATTCACACTGAATGAGAAATGACCACTAAGAACAGCGTTCAACATCCATGCTTATTTGAAAACGCAGAAGTGAAACTACAGGAGCGTGAGAACTAAGTGTGTAGAAATAAACCGAATAGGTCAACTAACCTTAGAAGATGCTTTCTTTCTTTTAGCGCTACTTCTTCATTATCGGTAAACAATATAGTATGATGGAAGACTGGAGCTTCAAGACCAGGCAAGATGGCGCGTGCGTAGAGAGCGCACTGAGGCAAGATACCACTGTAAACAAGGAGATCATCGACCAAAAGCTAAAAAATAAAAAAAATAAAAACCAGTCAAATATAAAACACAAATCCAACAGGTCTCTTGACCCTCCTTTACAATAGACGACCACTTAAGTGCTGAGTCATGCTTACTAATGCGAAATTAATCCTTCAAAACAACACTATAATATACTTTCGCATGACCAGCCCAGTGGACAATTGTGTTGAAAAATCACTGCGAAGGAGTACATTTCTGTACAAACATACACATTATTTCAATGCTAATACTCTTCATCACAGTGACTTTTAGAAGATTTTGCCAAGTGGGAGTAAAGTAAAAGTTCACTTATTGTTGACATCACTGTACATGTTGAAATACATCTTCCATCTTATGTACTCCAGGTTAATTTCCGAGCATGGTTGACAAATACAGCTATGTAACGAATACTCACCCCGAACTGTCGAACACCCCTAGCTGGAGTTTTACTGTAATTCCATAATTTTATCATGGAAAGTGTGATTGGTTCATCAAATACAATGTAAACAATGTTCGTCTAAAAAAAAAAGAATGGTAAAGAAAATAGCACAACCTGTGTGTGATAATTAACAAGTTATCAAGTATTCCGTTTCTACATTCTACAATAAAGTGACAACTGGTAATCTGGTGCTGAAGTTGCTCGCCACAAAAGCAGGAGGTCGGCGTTCAGCACCAGTAATAGTGTGAATCGGTCGTTTGGGAAAACGTTTGATGTGTAATGTGTTTGTCTTGGATGGTAGAAGCACTACTGCACGTTCCGTATCTCAAATGGCAACCCTTATTACTCTAGTATCTTCGTGGTATGACCCTTATTAATAACAGTAGCCTAGTTACTGCAGCTCCGCAAGTGGAGTTCAACTACTTCCACATAATTCGAAAAGGATTAATTTTGTTTGCTTATTTTCGCTGACATCATCTATAAAATGGTGTCATGTACCAATTAGCACAGTCACGATAACTCGAACATCCAACAGAATGTTTATAATTATAACAAAGTGAGAAAGCGAGAGTATCGGTTCGAGTTACATTGTTCTTATTACGGAATGATCGAGTTATCGAGGTTTCGAGTTCACTAATTCGTACAAATTTCATGGCCTTTTCACCAATCAAATGAACCTCCGTAATTCGAACTTTTCATAAATAGAACGTTTTTTTCGGTCCCGTGGGTGTTTCGAATTAGAAAGTGTATTGTTATTAAAACTGAAGTGACGTCATCGCATAGTGCTTGAAGTCAGTAGAATGAACTTTTGCTTAATCACCTGACCGGGTAATATTGGTGCTAACCACATATGTCTACCATCATGAGTATCATTGATGCCATCGATAAGCTTGTCGGGAGTTCTGACGTCGTCTTCGATGCCTTTCAACACGTTGACGCTGTGGGGATATGCCGTCACGTCTTAAAGACACGACGGGTCAAGAAAAAATCAATAAAAGAACAAGGCAAGTGAGTTATTCGAAGAAACTTTACAGTACCAAGCCGGCACATTTCTTAAAAAAATCTCTGCGAAGGAGTGCATTTCCATATTATACAATTTCTATAAAAATGCTCTCCGTCGCAGCGATTTTTGACGATTTTGCCTACTGGGTAAATATCAGGTGGGAAAAGATACTGTTATCGGTCAATTCCAACCGCTTTCCTTGTTTATCGTAAACTTCTATACCGTTCAAACCGATGTAATAAGGATCGCCCCAAGACGAAAACAACTTGAACTGAAACACAACTGAGATCGGAAATCGTAAAGGAAAATGAACAAAGTAAACTATAGTAAGTAAATAATGTAATAGGATAATAATGAAACATTTCAAAACAGTGAGAATAAAAACTACAAAACATCGAGAGAGAGTTTCTCTTTCCTACAAGTCAAGCTGTGATACGATTGTATAGTGGTAAATACTTTGACTCCTGTTTCAGTCCCAATCAAGTCGTATTTAAATACTCCACTGTGACACGCATTAACAACAGAGTGACAGCCTTCGAGCATATTACAACAATGTCATACGATTCTCTGGCCTTGTCAGCTAAACAGTTGTAAATTGGATAGAAACTTTGATACTGAAAATCACTTTGACGAGGCTACTACTAATAATTTGGCATGAGCTTACAAGGTCGAGCTTCCAAGGTCATGAGCTTACAAGGTCAGGAACAACAATTTGTCTGAAAAGATACATCCACTAGGCATCATTAGTGTCTCGTATTCATTAACGATTTTATTCAAGTTGATCTTTCGATGCCTAGATGAAACGATTACAGCATTAACCTATTTATGCACCAACAGGTGGGCTAATGGAGGAGTTAGCAAAACGAGATGTCGTAGATCTACTTGAGCAAGTGTAAAAGTGTGAGTCGCTCCATTCGAGCGCAGGATTGATGTCTAATCGGATTGTGTTGAAGCAATACTGTAGCTTCCGTAGCCCAAATGAGTCGTCTAAATGCCCTAAGAGCGTCATCACAGGACCATCATTGACAAAACGTCTATCAGACCCGATGAGGTCATCACGAATAAATAAGTGGAGAGTGAACCCTCACTGTCAGCCTTATCAGTATGGAGTAGCTGTATATGTATATCTCTCTCTATGTATATATACATATATAAAAATACAAAAAAACTACATTTTAAATGTCAAGCTTTCCAGTTATTCTCTTCGTCATTTTAGATTAGACATCGTCATCCTGACGAAGAGAGCTTGACATTTAAAATGTAGTTTTTTTGTATTTTTATATTTTTTATAACTACGCCTGATGCTGTTGCTGATAAAATATATACATATA
Organism: Turritopsis dohrnii; assembly: GCA_027922465.2. Classification (NCBI taxonomy): domain Eukaryota; kingdom Metazoa; phylum Cnidaria; class Hydrozoa; order Anthoathecata; family Oceaniidae; genus Turritopsis; species Turritopsis dohrnii. Next base: position 442,144 of record BQMF02000240.1, on the reverse strand, counting down.
TATATATCTCCTCCGCTTACCTTACATACTCGGGATATTCGGAGCCCTTGCTAGGATCAGGAGCATTGAATAAAAGATCTTGAGCGAAATCAAAATGGCAATGTCCTGGACCTAGAAAAATCCCAATATTGACACCACGACCAGCTGTTTTAAAGAGAGAATTTTAAAACAGTTGATTCTCGTTATCTCGAACATGCATCTTCTCCCTATTTCGAAAAAGAAAACTTGGTCCTGTTGGCATTAACAGCCCGCTATAAATATCGTTATCTCGAAGTCACTCGCACTTTTTATCCGGTTCATGGAGAGTTCAAGATAACGGGACTCGACTGTCAATCATTTTAGAAAAAAGCATACCCTTTCGGAGTAAGAACCCGTTTTCAGGTGAAACTTCAAAGTCATCCAAGTAAACATGAATAATTTTGGCCTGAAAGATCAACAGCAAGAGAAAGGTTAGTCGCACAAGAGTAACATTTTACAGAACAAGTTCGTCTTATTTTACAGAATCCTAATCTCACCAACTAGTAAACATCTTGGTCACACTTACCCCTCGAAAAGTATCTTCTAATGACTTGTTGTAATTCCAAACTCGAATACCAGTCACAATGGTAGGTTTGCCAAAAGTTATCTTTAAAAGGTGAGTATCATCTTCATTGAACGGTATCATCCACATGTTTTCATCGCACACGGTCACATTCACGTCGTTAATTAATCTAAAAATTACAAAACTCAATTCTTCGACAGTGTGTCCATTTTGTCTCAGTAAACCAAAACAATTTGCTATTGACGTAACACCAGTGTAAATTATATATCAAGGCAAAATTAAACAAGAAACATACTTGTCTAATGTGCGATCGTCGTCATCATAATCTTCCAAGTCGTTCAGATCTCTTGGATCAGCCTATGAAGAATAAATGTCATTACTCAAGACTATTGAACAAACAGTAACAGAACATAATTACAACAATCAAACATCCAGAACTTAACAAGTAATACGAAAATCACTTTGGCAATAAAGTATTAATGCAGCAGTGGCTTAGTGGTTAAAGCGTTGAGCTTGGGAACCCAATATTGAGGGTTCAAACCCCGCTAAGGTCGGGTGTTGAAAAAGGCACGACTCCTGGTGGTACTGCAACCAGCTCGATTCTCTGATGTATTTCGGGGAAAATGAAGGCCAGTCGGGGAGATTAATGCTAGGATGAACATCCTGAGAATATGTAGCCCCACTCCTTGTAGTGGCTTCGGCCTTGAGTGAGGCGAGTGATTAAAAAAAAAAAAAAAAATTAAAGGAAGGTGATATTAATATTTCTATACACTTATGTATGGACCATGTGCTTCAAGTTCACTCGCTAGTAAGCGTACACTTGATAATTTCATGTTCCTCAAAATTAATGTTATCTCCCTACGCGACTCATCCACTATCAAGCGAAAATCTTTATTATTTTAATATCCTGCAGTTCAGTGTAGAACTCATTATGAGAGCTAAGAGTATACGGTATTTTCACTTAGGTGTAAGAAACGTTGGCATGTAGAACAACCGCACCAAGCAAGACATAAGGCCAAGTAAGACACTACTGCAGTATGTAAAACACAGCACCAGCTAGCATGACTTACCTCCAACATATCTATTGTAAGTGGTATTCGTTCAAAGGTTTCACCTAGTACTTCTAAACCATTTAAACCTAAGTAATGCAAGTCCCCCCATGTCGCACTGAAGAAGACACTCATCACTAGTAGAGAAGAGTAAAGAAGTGTTTGACAAACTTTTGGCAATTATAAATTCAATTACTATGTCTTAAACTGCACGATAAAAGTAATGATCATCAACTCAGTGGAAAAATTTAATGAAAAAAAAGTTCACTGTGAAGGATGACATACCTGAAGAAATAGAAATAAGAATAAACACATTATTTCAATGAAAACACTATTATTCCAAAGGCATAAGAAATCTACTCATTTAGTAAAATGTTTACAAGAATCATTTGCACAAGTTCTTCTTAAAACGATACATGAAATAACTCGTAGCCTAGGGTAGTGCATTTATGAAGGTATGCTCAACCAGCTACTATCAGTACAGTTACTTTGTTTCTTATGGTTTAACCATAGTCATCAGAGAATTTGTAAAAATGACATTGAAGCTGATGTTGAATGCTGAAAACATATGAGAGTTGAGTACGTACTAGTACACTGCATGAAACCGGAATCATCGTACCCAGACTCTTCTAGAAAAACAAATCATAGAAGGTACTGTAAGTAGAGATTTCAGACTGTCAGTTGATAGTTCCCCTATATTGTTCTGGGTCAATTTGCAGCATTTTAAAGAAATTCTTGTGAAATATCAAAATATTAAAACTAAATCAAATCAAATAAACAATTCTATGACCTGTTTCAGTCAAAATTACCTTGCATGTCAACATCCTCTTTGAGAGCCTCCCTTGAACTTTCTCGAGAGCTTTCTCTCGAACCTTCTCTTGACTTTGGACATGTGAATGGTCTTTCTAAGGGCTCCTAAAGTAACATGTCCGTTGTGTGAGCATGGTTTTTGAGATTTTTAAAAAACTTTTCATTATGAAGCATGAAATGCTTACATCAGCTTTGTCAGCAGTTCTTGGTCTTTCAGTTACATTACCAGAAGACGCCAGAAGGTCTTCATCTTCATCTATATCAGTTTCGTAGGTGAAGTCGTTGGCAGCCACTCTCTCCAGAACTTCTTCATCAGTTGTGAATAAAATTGTCTGCAGGAAGACAAACATGCCTATCAGTTCTCCTCAAGAAACATTCCGAAAACTTTCTTGAGAAACTCTTTAGGAGAAGTTCAACTCAGAATGTAATGAAAGGTAATTAATTTCAAATAATGTGCAAAATGATAAAAAAAGTCTCACATCCCCATAAGGATCCTCATTTGACAACACACCACTTGCCCTAATTAAAAAAGAAACTAGCATGATAAAGTTAGTTGCAAAAACTCTGGGATATAAACATTCAACCAGTCAACTAATGAGACCATGAACCATGTGTGAACAATGTTTACAAAAGGGGATGTGTTCTGTACATGCACTGGACTGAGATTACAAGAAAATATTCACTGGTTAACACAGCTGTATTTTAAAAGGATAAGTATTATTTCGTTAGTGGGTGAATCTGGAAACACTTGCCTTGCAATTTCACCAATAAATATCAATTTTCCATCTAGAGCCATTTCAATAAAACGTGCACCTCTAGTTGAATGGATCCTAGATTTGTTATAGTTCTAAAAGAAATACAATAAAATACCATATTAGCTACATGCAAAATCATATTAGTTACATGCAAAATCCTGCAGGCTTCCTTGTGTATCAAAGAAAACAACCCGTGTCACAGGTATTCAAAAATTCAGGTAAAAAAAAAAAAACTTTGTCAGAAAATAAACTGACCCATATCCTTATCATAGCAACTTGGACGTTCTCATGAAATTGCAGTTCCACGAAATGATCTCCACCCTCAGTATAAGGAGTCAGCCATAAGTGCATATCATCTCTGTGGAAAAAAAAAGAATACTTATCAATCAAATTAAATCGCTGACTGACAATCTTTATGGACGATGTTTACAACTACAAAATGATTTATGTTAACTAATTTTTCTGTGTGTGTGTTTGTTTGCTTGTTCTTTATTACATTAGTTTCACGATATCCAATCGCTTTTCAAAGCACTCTATTCCCCCAATTAGATAAATCTAAGTTTTCGTCACAGCAAGTCGCCTTTCTCTATTTCGTATTTGTCTCTTCCTTCTCTTTTTAGATAGGATAAAGTCTATTATGAATTTTTGTTTTGTATTTTTAGAATATCTAATTTTTTATTTCTTATTGTCTACCAACTGATTTTATTATTGTAATATATTGTTTTATGAACTACAAAATACTGACAACTAGCTAGCATTAACCTTGTCAAGTAACATCCATCCGTTAAGTTTGCAACGCGTCGAGGATCTCCATCGTACTCAACCAAAACGTTTATATCAGCTGGATTAGCTTGTATCTATACACATCAATGAAACAGGCACATCTTGTGATTACAATCTTATCTTCTCCTAAAAATTCTAATGAACGAAATTACAGCCTGAAAAATAAACTTACGTCTTTTATAGGTACAAGTTCGCCACTACTGCTAAAAACTTCAATGCCATTCAGTCCCACATAATGACGATCACCCCAGGTTGTTTTAATGTTTAAGATGAGTTCTTTACCACTAGGCAATGTAGGAAGTTCAAATGTCTCACTAAACACAATCAAATAAATAGCGAATTATACAACACAGTAGAGGATTCCTGTTGCAATAAGTTACTATTACAAAACATGGTGTTAGTGATTTTTATCCATTTTCAGGCAAAAAAATCGCTTTCTTTACATCCTGTAATAACATTCTAACCTGTTCAAGACTTGATCACTGGATTCTTCTTTAACGAGTTCTTCTTGTTCTTCAACTTCTTCTTTTTCTTGATTAGAGGCATTCCGAATCGGTTCAAGCAAACTGTGTAAATCATCATCTAAAGAGTGATTATAGCAAGACTTCAGACAATAGTATTTGTTGAATGTATATTAGGAAAAAAAACACAAGACATTTAATAAGTGATTTGACCTAAAAACCAGACATGGATACACAAATTGAACAGTTCAAAAACCCCATTGACATTTCCCCTAATACAGTGCAATGCAATGTTTTTTGTTACTTGATTTCACAAATATCTCTGAGTAGCAGTGAAAGCATCACAGTTTTCCAATGTCCAGTGTTATTATATGCTTCCATCATTATTTGAAATAATGGAATCGAGGACACTGATACATTTAAATACTGGAATCGAGGACACTGATACATTTAAATACTCAAACCATTTGGGTAAGTGTTATCATGTCGAGTGCAACAACCACTAGATCTTCATTATACCTTCATCAAGTGTTGCCGTTATTCTTCCAAGATGATGAAATTTGAAGTTATCTATAGACTGAAAAGATTGCTCCAAGTTAAAATCCATTGCTTCCTTGAACTTTTCACGTTCACTTTTAACTGCACTATCATCTTTCTTAGAAGGCATATTTATCATCAATGGCGAATGCCTGCCAGATGGTGGAGATATCTAAAAGCAATCCCTGAATCATTTATACATAAGAAAAGGCTAAAAAAAGTTCATTCAAACATGACTTGATTAGCATTCGTTATTGAAAACTGATCAAGGAGTGAAATTTTAAATAATTACCACAGTCAAGTTTCTTTTTGGGCCGTCGTTGGTTGGTGTACCTCGTCTACCAAAACGCTGTGGTTTCACATTCAGATTGAAAAGATCATCAAGTTCCTTTTTAGTTTTTTCATCGTCAGTTATGTCTGGAGTGGATAACTGACTTCTGCGACCACTAGTTGGACGGCGTCTCTTTGGTTCCTCAAGGATATCAGGGGAACTAACATGGCTTCTTCGACCACTAGATGGTCGTGCTGGAACCTTAAACTCATCAGGAAACAAGACACTATCTTTTGACAATTCTTTGACCTTACCAGAATCTATAAAATAATGAATAAAATTGCCAAATTACATCAAACACTCATTCCTTTCAACAATTCAAATTTTTTTTCTGACAATAAATAATACAGACAGATAAGACAGATAAACCACACCTTCTAACCAAACAGGTTTTTCATTTTGGGACGAGGGTCTAAAATCAATAAAAAATATTTGTGAAGTTCAGTTGCTGTGTTGCAGGCGCACGACACAAAGAACTATGACAGGAGCGACAATTTCACCTTTTCGAAGCTGTTTTAACAGAATCTGTTAAACTATCATCAACTTTAGGTGGATCATTTCCAACCGTATGGTCAATCCAGCTATTAAACAATGACAAATTTTAAGAAACATGAATGGAAAGGAAATGTGTCGCTGCAAATTAAAAAAAAAGGTAAACAATTATATGACTGTCGAAATGCAGATTTACAAATCATTCTGATTTACCTCAGGCCATGCTAGAAAAATACTAAAACCAAAACTAGTGTTATGTTATTGGTAAGTTTGGAAAATTGTTAACCTCTGGTGTGATACTTTAACTTCAGGCAACTTTTTGATATTTTCACCAGATCGATCTATAGTTCTTGTGGCTGGTCGTTCCGAATTTTCGATTAAAGCGTCCATAGGAATTTCTGTTATTGTTATAATCTTACTATAGTCGAAAATCTGATTTCCACAACCCTGAAAAAAATGCAACTATCTTATGAATATGACTTGTTTTGTTAATATTCTTCAGCTATCTCACTCTTAAACATCTCAAATTCGTTTGCATTATGTTGAGATTTAGACTTTATCACAATATTCGATTCAACAGCTAACAGAGAAGGCATGTAAATCTTGGTGAATTTCCATGTTCCAAAATGAATTCAATAGGGTTGTAGCCTTAGCTAAAAAAACATAGCTGACTTTGCCAAATCTTCTAATATGGGAAAGTTTGGAAGTGACAGACGATAATTAGTCCACAGTGACTATACCTTATCAATGATGCCCTTCCAAGTCACTTCTCCACCGATATAAATACAACATTCTTTTACACCTATGTTCAGATCCTTTAACAAAACAAATAAGAGGATACCATACTAGATATTTGGAAGAACTGTATCACATTTTACAATCAAGACCTTCATAATAAAGTTAAAAAGATTAAAGCAACAACAACTTTACTGAAGAGAACAGGAGAGCCTCAAAAATCGTAAAATATTATGGTGCTTAAGATTTTTTGATTTCTTAAAACACTCGTACTTGCAAACTTTTATTGTAATTCCAGAAAACGATCTTTGATAGTTGAGATGTTGTCTTGACTGGAACAGTGAATAAGATTTCTACTGGTTCCTTCACATTTAGTTCACATTTCCACATGTATCGCTCCTTTGTAGTCTGGTAAAAAGGAAGTATAAATTATAAAAAGCTTTCTTGGAGATTTTCAGAAGACATAATGTACAAGACCATCTATAAACTGGGATGTTTCAATTAAAACCCAACCTTTGCCTTAGAATTAATAAGATTCTTTAAATCGCCACAACTTTGATGATTTGTTAGGATTGATACATCTGTTGATTGTAAAGAAATCAGTTTTTGTTTTATGTCAATGAATTCAATCTAAAAAACAAGCATGATGTGCTGCAGGAGGGTGCAACTAAAATTATTTTTATTTGGCCTAACAGATGATTCAAACGATTATCACAAAAAATTCGCAACCGTAATTAACAAGAAAATGAATTACAAAAATAGAATAAAATAGTGTCTACCTCTGTTAAACCAATAAATTTTTCATTTCCCCAGTTAGATTTGAATTCAAACCGGACTTCGATGCAATTTGTTAAGCCACCTAATGTTCTCGCAACACTTGAATCTATCTTTGGTTTGTGTGATGACCAATCGTTTTTCTGTTTTAGTAATTTGACATTTTCACTAGATGTTACAGTCTCTTTTATTTCGAAAAGATCCTGATTGTTATCTGAATGAAGCACTAATTTTTGGGGGAAATCAAAACTCCCCTCCGCCCTTTCATTTTTTTCAATTTCGAGATATCTTTTATTTTTATCTTTTTGAGGATCCCAATCGTCAATATTATTTTGTTCTGCTTCTTCCAAGTCTGCAAGCATTTTCAACAGTTTTCGTTGCTGTCTATAATAGAGATACAAAATGGAAAAACTAACTTCAAATTCATTCTGCAAAGGGAAAAAACACACGTAAAAAAAAATACACAATAAAAAAGAAATAAAAACAATAAAACAGGAGTTACCCTAAACAGACTGAAAAAGTCATAATGAAGTTTGCAATCAATGTAGAAAAATATTTGACAGCAAATTATTAAAAATTTCCTGTTGACAATTATCATTAGAAGTACTTAACTATTGATAAGGCATCAAACATAGTTCTGCTTGACATCAACAAAATAAACAAACCTTCCGCCAAGGTTCCGAACCTTTTCTGTTATTGTAAGAATTACATCATCTGAAATGGCACTAGCGATAGTCTGTGGTCTTTCCTCAAGCTTTGGGACAGAATATTCACTCTAAAAGAGAACTTTAATATTGATGAACATTGAAATAAAGTCATTGAAAAGCATTTAATGAACTGCTGTCCACTTAAAAAAGTCTAGAAATAACACTTTACTGGAATTAAGACAGCAATTTTTCAGACCTTCAACTTACTTACAAGGAGTTACCGTATTTCCTCAAATAAGCGCCACGGCGCTCTTTAAATTTTCGAGATTTTAGGTGCGGCGCTTATCAGAGGGCGGCGCTCTTTTCAAATTATTGATTCCAACTTTATAAAGGCTTGAGAAATCAAGGAAACAAACTATGAAGTTGAAAACTATACTTTTGATTTTTAGACATATTTTCTTCTTATTAAAAGAATACTTATAATTTCAATATCTTCGTCGCTAGCGCTCTCAAGATCATCATCGATCAAGTGAAAGGGCTGGCAGGCGTCTTCCACCAAAGATTTACCCGAAGATAAGAATGACGTGGGAGACGAAAAGGAAGTTTTAGTTGGACACATGCCGATCGAACTATCAAAACCCATTAATAAATTTCTTCAAGCCGATGATTCAAATTCGATGACAGCAAGTGTTACTGGAAAGAGGAAGCGAGAACTGGGACTTGTTGCCCCGGCTAGTTTCAAATGTTTTTGGTCGAACAAAAAAGTTTCTAAAATTTTGTTTGAGGAGTTAACGAAGAAGAAAATAAAATATTCCTATTTAGAATTAGATGTAGAAGAATATAGTGACAAAAAAGCATAGAATTCAAGTAAAACACATACTGGTCTGTTTTTTCATTTTTTCCCAAAAGGTGCCGCTTTCAGAGGTACAGCGCTCTTTAGAGGACGGCGCTTATCAAAGGGCGGCGCTCTTAAAAGTTTTGAGAGTTTAGGTGCGGCGCTCTTTAAAGGGCGGCGCTTATCAATGGGCGGCGCTAGATGGAGGACATACGGTATGTCAACCATTCCCGGAATGCTATTATCTCCTTAAATGCAACTACCCAGATGCAAGGAGAAAAACGGTGGTTAAAGTAATTCCACAACAAGTAAAAATTGCATTGTGGGAGTTACATTCAGTATTCATGAGATAATAACATTTTGGAAACAGTCTATTTGAGTCAATAAGTCAACAAGTGAATTCAATTTGTAAAAATACATTTATTTTAGAAAAGACCACCTCAGGTTATGTCTATACAATTTTAAAATTGTATTCAGTAATGCAATTATATTCAATTGTCTTCAGTATCTATATATATTCATAGCCGATTCTCTGTCTGTTTGTTTGTTTGCATGTCTGTCACGCCAAATGGCAAATGTGAGCTGTGAGAGAGATCAGGGAGTCAGCAATGTAAGATCACACATATATTATTTCTCTTCTTGTTCGCAATGTCAGTGTGAAGCCATTGCATTGAGACCGAGATCGAACAAGAAGTTTAGGGAAAATCATCTCAGTAATCAATAGGGACAACTGACATTTTTTGGGGTCCGCGATACAGGTGAAAATATTTGATCAACAATATCTCTGTAACGATTGGTCATAACAAAATGATCCCATACATTTTTTAGGTCAGTTTTTCGAGCCCTACAACATGGGCACACTCATAATTGTCAATTTCTTAATTTTATTTTTCATGAACTCAATGCAGGCTGAACATGGGTGGTGAGTGCCCCGCCTCAGCCTCTAGTTAGTGATTAATTTTAAAATTGTATAGACCTGACCTGATGATAGCGAAAGCCGAAAAATTACTCTGTTTGAAAATGAATACATTTTTTACAAAGTGGAAATCTTTATTTACCTTCTTTGAAGGGGCGGTCTTTGTTTCTCGTTTATCTGCATGAAAAAAACAGAAATGATTTTCTAACTTGCATTATAACATCTTGTGCAAAATTTACAAAACAAAAGCCAATAAATAAACAATGAAATGGAAAAGGACACACCTCTATATTCATCTAACTTTCTGTTTTCTTCTGCAATTGCAGCAAGTAGATCTTGTGAAAGTTTTACGTCAGGAGAAAGCTTGTCTACTGCTGTTTCTCTCTTACTAGACGAGACTGGTCTATTCTTAGGTGCAGCTTAAAAATGAAAATAAGTATTCATTAGTACTTACTTCAGTTAAGTAAAATGATCACAAAGGAAATTCATTTTGACAAAACCACCAAAAAACTATACCTCCAATCAATTCGATAACATCAGTTTTCAAAATTTTGTTTTCATTTATTTGTACCGGCGAAAGTTCTTTCTCATTGTCCTCATCCTCAATGTCAATCAATTCTTCAGATATTTCTTCTTCAATATAAGATGATCTTAGGAGTTCAGGTATTTCTTCTTCAATCTCCTTGAGGCCAAAACCTGTAGAGTTTTTATGATCTTCCTCATTTTCACTATCAGTAGGAGACAATTCCTAAAGATTAAAATTTCAAACGTGATAATTCATTTTCTTTTTTCTTTTTGTTTCAATAACAATGATAACACAATCCAATTAAATTAAATAAAATTCATGAAAATGGAGCAAGTCATGATGGCTGCTTACATCCTTTGCACTGGCGATACTCTTCATAATTGATGAATCGTGTTCAAGGCTTTCACGTAATACCTAAATAAAAAAGACCCACACTACAATTATTATAATACTTGAAATCGTGACTGGTTTTCGATCATCTTCTCAAAATAATAGATGACTACCAATCGATGATCACCTGGAATTGATTCTTTTTCGGTTACAATAATCAGGGTGTTAGAGCAAAAATGATTATCAAAAGTTTGTATGATTGTGTTCATTTAAAAACTAAATTACCATGACGATCGGAGATCAGTTAAACGTTCACTCTCAATTCATCTCGCATTTCTTGCTGTGAAGATTATTTTTCTGTGTTTCAATGTAAATAACACATCATCTGTAATATGTAATCAATTTTGGGAGAATACAATAATCTTACATTAAATTTCTTATAATTTTATAGTGTGATAAGTTTACTTAACAATTAATAGTTATCACCATTCGTTTTGTATTGTTTTGAGTGTTGTGAATTTTTGGCTAGAGGATCAGTGCATTACACTCAGTATAATTAGATATATACAGTTGAGCTAGTCTCCAACTCTCAATGGACTGGATAAGAAGTTTGAGATAGCAGAACTTTGAGATAATGAAATTTGTAGTGGGTTCTAAATGTTGTTAGGAACAAGATTTTCGATCAACATTGCAAGAAGTTGAGAGATAATGAAAGTCAATTTATTTTATAGAGGGGATTTCAGTGTAATGAATGGATTGAAAGGGCGTATCGTGGTTTTTTTTGTCTTAGTGAGCAATTATCACAGTGTATCACATGAGTTAGTCAAGAAACTGTCCTTGTTGACAGCTTGCCTCAGACTAAGGCCTCAACTACATCTGTCCTTGTTGACAGTTTGGGTCAGATTAAGATTTTTACTACAGCTGTCCTTGTTAACAGTTGACACCGGACCAAGAAACTGTTCTTGTTGACAGCTTGTATCAAATAAGGTCTTTTATCATTAGTGAGGTCTTTTATCATTAGTGAAATTCATTAGGAGACTAGGGTGATGTTTTAATATAAGGATTTTAGACACACATGCCCTTTGAGGTTTTTTCACCTCTGAAAAAAGTGAGATACTTGGGATTCTTATGTCTTTGGTTGTCCGAATGGTGTAAAATTCAACAATTTCGTATTTATATTCAAGAAATGTATTCATTTGCAAGATTTACTAATTCGTATGCAATTCGTATGTTTTTCATTCCATTTCAGTCATTGGCGTTCATGCAACTTGTAATTTGAAGGATGTCTTTTTGTTAGTTTGTGAAATTAAAGTTTTTTTACTCGGTCCTGGAAATAGATTTGTGGTATTTACATGCTCCCAACATGAAAAATGCCGAAAAGTACAGGTATGATTCTGGAACTTCATGTCCTTCCAGCATACAAATCACTGACGTGGAATTGGGAATTGTTATTAGAGACCTTTTTCGTGATGATGAAATGCACCTTATATCATCCATGAATCTTTTTTGCAAGTTATCATCATCATCATTATTATCAATATCTTCATTTAGGGTTTGCGAGCACTAGTAGATTCACACATCTACATTTTAAGAATCAATGAAACAAAATCACTGCTCCCTTTCGCTATATAACACATTCTTCCCAGAAATCACAAAAACAACGATCATTAATCATAATAATTTTTGAGGCAAGATAATTTATTAGAATGTGTTGGTTTGAGCTGCAACATCTTGTTTTCATTCATATTTCAGTGATTTTTAGTGATTGACTTCTATTTGCCAAAAAGGTCCTGTTGGAGCTGTTATAGATTTTATTGTTCATCCTTTGTATCCGGAAATAATCTTTTATTCTTATTCCCGGGAATTTTAAATTAAGCTAAGCTGTTTTCGGCTTATTCTTGTATTTTGTAAATAAATTGAAAGTAAGGAATTCTTGAATACCAATACGTAATTCTTGAATATGAACAGGTAATTCTTGAATATCTATATTCTAATACGTGCTGTGCATCCGCTTTTTTTCACGCTTTCACTCTCTAAAATTTCGGGTCGTTTTTGCGGTCACTTATTCATAATAGAGTGTCATACCACGGCGGTTAATAGTTTTCTACGATTAGTATAAGGGGAGAGCATTACATTGTATTCCATCGTTTCAAATGATTTCAAATGATTATTCGCGAGACCAAGGAACAATAGACGACAACAAAAGTTTGCACGAAGATTTATTTATGTTTTTAGGGTAAGTACGCTTTAGAACTTTTTGTTTTTATGTTTTGTTTTTCTTATAGTATGAATAGGGTTTCTGCGTCATTACTTTTCCACTAATACGTGATTGAAGAAATGAATATCATGGTTTTTAATCATGACGTTTTGGGTTCGTAAAGAAAATCGCAATTGTTTACAATTTACAATTTGACACTTTAACAACTTTCGCGTTTGGCTTTTATTTACATTGGGGAATGGATTCCATGAACAGTTACAGTTTTAATCCTTTTGTTGTTTACCTGTACGCACAATTTATTTTTACTAATCGTATCGTGAAAGATTTATTATGAATATTTTGATGTGTTTCATATCTTCCGATTAAAAAGTTTTTCTGTTCATAACTCCAGTGCTGAACTAAAAATGCTTTGGCTGGAATACCTAGAGATTTTTTATTAATAGGGTGAGAAGTGTTTTTTTCCTTTTCCTTTAAGTATTTTCATCACAGGAAACCATTGCATTGCATCTTCAATCAATTTATTTTACAGAGTGAAAAAAGCGGATGCACAGCGCATATTTTTATTTTTGATGGTTTTGAGATCTTCTAAGTAAAACGACTGTTCTGCGCTCCTATATTTAAAGTTTAAAGTACTTACAGCACTGATACCCTTTCTGTCCTGTTTGTCATGCTGTGATTTAATTTTTCGACACCATTTTTGAGACGTCACTTTCAGAAAAACCCGTAAAATGTTTTTACACGGGTTACTAGTGAATAAGTAATTCTTGAAAATGAAAACATAATAAAATATGATTACGTAATTGAAAAATTGAATATGGAAGTTTTGAGTTTTGTGCCATTGGGACAACCATAATGTCACCTAGAATTTATGAATCTGATGGATTTGTATTGGTAAAGGAAACGTTATCATAAGAACTTACTACTTTGTTTAAAAGGGTGAGACATGATGCAAAATGTTTGTCTTACAAAAATTTCTACCCTTAGACAAACTTCCTGCTTAAAGTGTAAACACCTGACCGTAATCTGTGACTAGGATGTTACAATTAAGCATTCTCATTTTCACTGTTAAAATAGAAAAGTCCCATAGATTTTTCTTTTGTGGTTATATAGCTGCTAATTATAGCACAATGTTTCTTCGTTTTTACTCACTTAGATCAATAGCCATTTCCTTATTAAACACAATCAATATTTTTGACAAACATACTATATTATACTATACTACTAGAATACTACTATATATTTTCATCAAACCTAACAAGATTTAAATTCTTAAATTAAATTAAGTTCTGAAATACTTTAGGATAAGTTTTTCGTCATCACCAAAATTGTTTCTGGTGAACATTTTTCTATTCTAGTTGTGTGGTTTTAAAACTTATTGTCGGTTACCTTGAGATCCTGTACTGTGAACGTGAGTTTTGCATCCATTTCATCACTGCCAATTGCATCTGAATCATCACTATCTGTTGAGTCCTCCTAAAAACAGAAGAACGTTGGCCGCACTACAAAAAAGTTAAACAATCACAATCAACTCTAAACCAGGTAAAGACTTTCACTTCTTGAAAGATCATCAGATCATTATACACTTTCATTTACATTTCTGGTAGCTTCAATAGCTGGTGTATGATGCATAATGATGAAGTATGTATCTGATGTGCACTTTCGTGGGGAAGGCATACAACATTTTTTATGGCAAAAACATCCACCAACCTGATAAGTGATTGTGTTCTTAATTTATTCTCATCATCAATATCATCAATCACTCAATAATTTCCTCATTAAATTTTACACCAAATTTCATCTATTCTGTACTATCCATTCATTCAGGTCAGGATTTAACCTACCATAAGTTTTCATCGTTGAGAGAACCTTACAACTCCTATGTAAATACTTACATGCTCATATTCTTCTTCACTTTTCTCTTGGTCTTCCTCATCCAGTTGAGCTTCCAGATAGCTTTGGTATACTTCAAAATCTTCATCATAGTTTCCCGTATAAATCTCTGAATAGAAAAGAAAATATAAAAAAGGGAATATATAGACCTTGTTTCATTCCTCTTCTTTACTTTAAGGATCCTTCAATGTGTTTGGGATAAAATGAACAAACATTTGAGTGCATTTGCCTCATTTTAAATTTAGTAGCCAATCAAAATTGACTACTAAAGGGATACCTTGAGTAAGTGGAGTTAAAAAGAAAATATTTCAAACATGTAAGGACATGGTGGTTCAGCGGAAATGAAAATGTGTTGGCTTTTTGTATGAAGTTTGATCACTCCATTTAGTAAAACTAATGTCACATGTCTTTTTACCTTAATTTTTTTTCCTTGTTTGCACAAATCAGCCTCTTTTTATTCTTTATTTTCACTAGTAAATAAGTGATGACTACACACACACACTTCCCTAGCCACTTATTTATTGTGAGTTAGTACTATTTACTAAGCATTGGGGGTGGAGGAACTGACCATATAAATAAGGTAAATCGTTGGGGTTGTATAGTAAGAAGATTTGAATTTTTGGGGGCTCACATTTTTTAATTGACTTATACTAATGATGTATTATAATCATACTAGTATCCTGGGTAAAAATTTTTACCATGTCCAACTTCGAAAACAACATATGCAAAACCCATGATGAAAAATATAATTGAGGTGTGCCAACCCTGTAATGAAAATTTAAATCACGCAACCGGGACTAGGAAGTGTACCCAAGTTGAAGAGCTTGGAAAACTGATCAAAAACACGTATGAAATTGTTCCACTACAACCAACCGTTACTGAGATATCGTCGGTGGAAGATTTTGACGATGTCATAGCCCAAAAGAAATGAGACCCAAATTTTTTGCCACACCCTCTGTGCTGCCCTGCCCTTTTATTTCAGTCTTATCTTAAACCTTATCTTTCTTTTATACTTATATTTCTTTCTCACATGTTAAAGTAATTGTTTGCTAAAATTTTGTATTTTCACTTTTTGTAGCATCACTTAATAAGCATAACATATTAAATTGGGAGCAATAGACTTTAGTAAGAAATTGCAGGCTTAAGATGAATCTGATTTATTTGCTTATTCACTTGTTTTTTAAGAAAATCCAATTTGGGATTTCCTCTCTATTCAAACATTAAAATACATATTGAAATTGGCATTATTCTCACTTGCACAAAAGAAAACAATTGTCAGTAATAACATCACTTAGGAAATTAAAAGTTTTTCCTGTGATGATTGAATCATTAAAACTAATTGTGAGATCTTACAACCTAATCTATTTGTTAACTAAGGGCTGGTATACATTAGAAAGATTTCTTATAAAACATAATTAGATTGAAGACAGCATAACAAAAAAATGAAAACTCTAGAAACTGAAGAGGATGAGGAAATGAAGTGAAAGTCCAATATCTTACAATAAACAAGCCAATAATGCCAGAACAATAATCCAAAATACAAACATGAAAAGTTATTACTGTGTACACAGGGCTTAGGAATTAATTTTCTAAATATTTTGATAAGCCAAAGTCAAACTTAAGTTTTTGTTAAATAGATAATTACAAGCAATTAAAAAGGCCATTCCTATTATAAATCGTATTCTTTAGATGCTACACACTTCTTTCATTAAGAACATCAACTACACAGGCTTCAACAGAAAAAATTAACAAAGGTAAACCTTCAGTGCTTTTACTTTACTATTTTTGATAGCACTTCAGTTTTTTTACCACATACAATGAAAAGTATAACAAACTGGAGAAATTTGGCTTCAAATTATGTCAGATACTCTCAATTAATCTTAGATTCATTGCTCTTGACGCCAACACATTCTTAGACATGAAGGAGTCTGTTGGTCAATATTTTTTAAAGTTAAAAATCCCTGTTTTCCAAATGATAAAATATCCATTTTTCACTGATGCTTTTATTTTATTCTTATACATGTTTTGTTTATAAGCAATGGAGAAATGGTATTATATGACTACATACTAGCACTGTGTAAAAATGCCATCAATCGACAAAATTCTTTGAGATATTTGGACATAAAGCTTAGCGACTTCTTCGAAACTTTGACGTTGCAATGAACAAATTGATTTGATTATAAAACAAAAAGGATGTGTTACAATGACAGTGATAAAATTATTGAGGCTTTTATGACAGACAAAGAAAATTAATTGAGCATTCTGGGTCTTGCATTTTTGTTCTACTTCAGCTTTTTACACTTCAAGTTTTTAGTAAACCTTATCTTTATTAAAACGTTTCAAATATTTATATTTCCGACACGCCAGTTCATCTCAAACCACATAGATATTATCAGAATCACGAAAGATTTCAAATAATAGATGAAAAGACTTTATTGAATAACGGATAAAAAATTGTGTCTGAGAATATTAACAGAAAAAGCTAGAAGTAAAAACCAAAACTTGAAGACAATTCTCGAAATTATTAATTGATTTTGTTTGTTTACAATTCAATTGTGAAGTGGTTTATTTTACGTGATTTTATTTTGATCTTGCCTGGATTTGCAAGGCCATTTGAATTAACATGTTTATACTATGCCGTAACCTTGACAACATAATTACGTAGTTTGATCATCTTTTATAAACATGAATGAAAGCATGATTCAGCAGGCTTCCTCATGACAACGCTTGTGAAGTTAACATTATATAACAAGATAGCATCTTGCATCTTGCCTTGCTGATGGAGTCAGATTATCAGGGAAAAGTTGCGTATACTTTAAAGTTTTGTTATGTTATTACAACTCTGCAGTTTGTTATGAATGAATTAACTAATCAGTTATGCAAATGAATAACTACTGGTTTTCTATTGGCCTTCGTGCAAAAAGAGGTCATTTCCAAAACACAGGAACATTATGCTGCAAGTCATAAAGAGGAAACATAAGTTGTTTCTTAAGGAGGGGTTTACACGTAAGGATTTTTGAAAAATTTTTCTTTTAAGCTGGTGTTTTAAGGCTTTAAATTTTATTGTACATCAAAAAGTCAACGCAGTCATGAATAATTAAAGAGTTGAGATGCTGAAACTTGACTTTTTGATGTACAATTTAAAGCATTGAAACACCTGCGTAAAAGAAAAATCTTTCAAGAATCTTTACGTGTAAACCCCCCTTTAAGAATAGTCAAGATCAGACTTGTTATCTCACTTATATCAAAACATGATCTTAGATTTGTGAATTAAACAAAGGATGTTAAAATAATATTTGTGGTTCAGCTTCATGTGTGAACTCGTGTGATAAAAAAAAAAACAAAAAAAAAAACAAAAACAGACATCCATTATTATGATGTTTTCTGGTAATCTAATACTAACAGATAAAACAATGAGGAGCAGAGTATTCAGTATCGACCATTATCGGGTTTTAAATTAGTGATTTATTTGTTGTATTGAAATTCCAATCAATAGAGAGAATGTGGGATGGCAACAACAGAATATTCATAACATTACTCTGTTATTTTTCAAAATAAACATCTCTTTGGTGAATTTTACAATGCATTACATCTGTTTGATTCGTGTGTAATAGCACACAATATTTCTTGTGTTTTTCTTACGTGGTATCAAGTGTTTTGAAATACTTAACCTAACATAGTCATGATCTTGCTGACGTCAATACATGATCACTGCAAAGATCTACATATATCTAAGAGGTGTTTCAATATCTTTTCAGTAATTGCTTTGTTTTTTCTTTAGGAAATCTACCATGGCTAACAACAGCATCAGGAGACCACCACTTCCAGAGTGTATTTTGACATTTCGACCAGACATTTTGAAAAACCATAACGACATAGCACTTTTGGTAGTATACTCAACCACAGCATTGTTTATAATTGTTGCTAACGTACTCCTCATAATTGCATTGTTCAACACGAAAAAAAACAGTTTAACAAGAGCCAGCAAGCTTTTCATAATCCTGTGCCTGTTCGATCTACTGGTAGGACTTATCTTAATGCCAATTCAAATAGCTTATGTAGCGATTGCACCAGACATAAGTTGCTTACAAGTAGCTATTCGTGCCTTTTGGAACCCATTTCCGTTGATTTTGTCCGGATTGCATGTAACTCTGATTTCCTTTGATCGATTTTACTTGATAACAAGGCATACCTCTTATCAGAAGAACTTTACCAACAAAATACTTGCAGGCCTTATTGTACTAGAGATCCTAATTGCATTTTCATGGGGAGCTGGATATGCTGCAGTGTCACAAGACATAAATTTAGAAACAAGTGGAACATACTTTTTGACCTTATCTGTTTTCGAAGCATTGATCTTATTAGCAGCAGTGACATTCAACATACTCATACGTCAAAATGTTCACGGGAAAAGCACAACAACGATCGCAACAACAGCCAGTACGAAAAATAAAGACCGAAGGCTGACAAAGACAATACTGCTGATTACAATTTCGCTTTGCTTGTTTTATATTCCATCAATTATTTCATTGGCTGCGACGGCTTTCTTCTTCCTGTACTCAAAAAATCGTGATGATTTACGCAAAGTCACCATCACCCTGGTGTGGACTCTACTCATTACATCAATTAATTCTGGCGTCAATTCCTGTATTTATATGATCAGTAACTCAAAGGTCAGAAGATATTTACACCATGTGATAAGTCGACGTGAGCTCCATAACCATGACACTGCAACTGAGTCCATGTCATCTCATGAGAATCTTCGGATAAATACCATCGATAGAAAAAGCTACACCAATGGACGTAAGTCATAACAATATTATAGCATTTGTATTAGTTTTTTTTACATAAAGTACCATTGTAAATATTTTTGTTTTCAAAGATTTAGAATGACAGCAAGTAAACAAACATTTTGTATCAATATCTCAGCACGTTAACTGTAAAAGTCATCAAAGATATGTGTCCTTCCTGATCTTTCCCTATCATGATCCATTGAAAAATGACTGCTAAATCTTTACTTTGGCTTGAGAAATCCATAGCAGTCTGCCATCAATTATTTGACCTATGCGAGCAGCTTATAACAATCTTTTTATGCAGGGCTTTCATCATAGATGTCCACGTATTCAGTGGTTATTAAACTATTTAACAAAACAAAGCTTGAAATTTGAAAAAAATCTACATTACATCCATGCTATTTTGGAATGCTTATTGTATCATTCTCATTCATAGCCTTTAAAAAATGCATTGAGAAGGGAAGTTTAGTAGTATTCGTATGTATTGAGATCATTTAATTTTCTGCTATGAAAATCTTCTATTCACTCAGAAATAATAACTTTTGTTCAAAATTGATGCCGTACGTAGCTGAAACCTCTATTTGAAGCCATGGAAACTTAACTTATTAATTGGTGGGCATGGGAACGATCAAGGGAACCAGTTGTAAAAGCTTTTATCAAAGTGTTCTCCACAAACTTGTGATAACACCTGTTGTAAAGCTTTCATATAGCTGTCAAGATAGAAATAATTTTAACTGCCAAAGAAGTGAATTACATTTTAGGAGTCATAAAAAGCATTTTTGCGATTTTTGATTGATTGAAAAAACATGTCAAAGTATTGAAAAGTCTTAAAAACATTGAATGGATTAAAGTTTAGAGCACATGCACCAAAATTAATAAATACCTGGAATATCCACATTAACTTTGTCACCAGCATGTGTCTTTATTTTGATTTTGTCTGGAGGATTCTAAACAGAAATTTAGAAAAATTATACCATTGAAGATTAAATCATTCTCAAGCAAAAAGCAATGATAAGCTGGAAATTTAATTTGGTCTTAAGATCAAACTCCAAATTTAGTAGATAATTTTCTGTCTTTATTAAAACAAGACAAAGATGTGACACTAGATAAAGGAAAAACCGATTATACTAATGTGAAAAAGTCTTTGTGCATGTTGTCAACAACAGAAAGGCTTCCATGCAATAATAATCAACCAGTTTACCTTGTTCCAACCTTTACGTGTCGGCTTGGATGGTGCTGTTATGGCTCTTCTACCACTATAACAAAATGATAACCAAAACTCATGTATCTATGCTATTGTGTGTCATTGTTTCATGCATTATAGCTTAAAAGGTGCAATACCAAGCCAGTTCAAAGAACCCCTAAGATTGTGGAAACAACTTCAGGATTTTGGATATCGTGTTAAGAAAAGGGATCATTTCACAAATATTTTCCTACGATTTTTAAAACTGCTTGTGTTTGACTTCTAGATCGACTGCTGATCAACTTATACAAAAAATCATGTCAAACCGTAAAGACTTGTAGACTTTTCAATTGCTCTTTAGAATAACAACAATAAATGTCAAAACATCTTTAACAGAAACGGAGAAGCCAAAAAAAAGCAAGACAAAATGAATTTCAGAAATATTCAGTTTAATGAAATTTTCTCCATCTTCTTCTTATTCCTTGGCCAAACCATCTCTATATTCGTTTTGTACTTGGCAAAATTGCCGAAAAGTCACTGTGATGAAGGGCATTTTTACTGAAATAGTATGTATACGTCTATAGAAATGCACTCCTTTACAGTGATTTTTCAATACGAAAATTCAGTTAAAGCCAGCAGTTATGTAGAACAGTTTGTTTACGGATTACAAATTAAGGATTACGCTTAAAGGGAAATTAAGCCTTTATCAAAAACTTTTTATATTAGCTGCAGAAAGGTCTCATTAATCTTCTGTTCTCATTAAAAATTATTTTAAATGATAACTATTCTCAGTTTTTCGTTATTTAGTATCTAACAACGGACGCCATTGCAGTGCTCTGCGATGGAAATTTTGACGTCACAGCGCGATCGCTGTTTTTGTAAAGATTACATAAACTACAATATTTTGTTTTTGTTGATGAAAGTTATTAAGTTCTTCGTGATATAAAACCTTTATTAAAAAGTATTACGTTTTAGATTTATAGCAGGTATACGTGCGTAAGCGAGTTTTTAAACAAATGTGTATATTTTGGATGTATAAAAAATGAAATCTTCGGTAATGACTATTTTTATTTTTCTTGAATCGTTGCTGATAAACTTATTTTACATTTATGTTGACGAATGATACATATTTTCGTATTTATGTTGTTTTTCTACCTTTTCTCGCATCTTTAGAACATAGACGTAAAAAACATGCCATCATGTGCTGCCTACGTCTGATATTTCTGCAAATGAAATTCGCTCTGTGACGTCATGATATTTATAACGAAAGCTGTAATGGCGATTTAACTAAGTTGTTTTTTTTAGCAGTTTTTTCATTTGGAATACCTTTTATACATAAAAAGGTGTTCCTCTAGGATGAATGAAGTATTTCATGCTCAAAATCGGAAAAGAAATTTTAAGGCTTAATTTCCCTTTAATGGAGTAATTTCAATACTTTCAGAATTATGCCTTTCGTATTAGAAGCTGTCTGTTCATTGGAAGTTTGAACATTTTTCTCAATTTTGGTCCCTTTTCACAAAAAGTGTTAACAATAAAATAAAAAAACTTTTCTTAAAGTTTTGCTAATATTTGTGGATTTATCTAACTATGTACAAACCATTAACTATTAATAAGAAGTTGATCAAGTTGACGATATGACCTCTTAAAGATAACACCATCCAAAACTTTTCTTACCTGTGACTCCCATTATCTTGAAGTTGTCTTTCACTTGGTTCTATCATACAAAATAAAATTTGAAATACAGTTACAGAAAACCCAATCCATGAAAGGAATTACTTACACAAATGAATATTATCGTTAGTTCATAGAAGATGAAAGGTGTTTTTTAAATTCACTCAACCCCTGTCAACTGATGGGCAATTCGTGGTCTCTCTTTATTTACATGTATTTCGCCATCCTTACTGGCTAGCAAAGACGATGACATTTACATGTATTGACTACATTAGGTCAACTTTGCTTATGCTAGTTATCAGCTCACGCATTGCATTTTACCACTGGCTTCACCTTTTGTTTCTCCACTGAAGTTATGCACTTTTTGTCCACACTGCCAACCTGGTAAAAATGCTAATCGATAGCGATACAATGTTTTCAAAAATGATAATGTTTGTTCATACTAATTTCGCCAAGGATGTGTTGTAAATTTATTAATGATTTTTTTCTTGCGTTTTACCAAACGCATGTTATTTTTAAAAGGAGAATACTGCCAGTAAGGGTGAATTTGCTACATTAAAGTTCTAAAGGTGCCTGTCCTTGTTGGCAGCACTTGATGTTTGCTTACAAGAATTCATAGTTCCAATCTGTCCTTGTTGACAGCATTATATACTTTTTAGCAGTTACGTTTTCAATGTCAGTATCAGTTAATACCTTCTTCTTATTGCCATCCTATTTTACACAATCCTTGTCATTATTTTCTGTCATCTAGCCATGTCTTGACAGTCAACAGTTTGTTCTCATTGACAGTATTAAGCTAGGTGAATACATCACCTCAATACTCCTGATCATTTCACCAATCTTTCTTATTCTAACCAAGCCCTATCAGTTAATACAATAAGAAAAGGCTGAAAACAAACCTCCTGCAGTCTTTGTTTTCCGTGACCGATGATGTCCGCTTAGATGTAAATCAACATTAGCTCCATTTAGATATAAAGAGAATCCTTGTTCTTTCCTTTCCAATTCTAACTGTCTTTCATCTTTCTCTTTCAACTTCTTCAGCAGTCTGAAAGAAAAACATACTGTCTTAATGACCCTGAAGTATAACCTGCGCCGCTTTTTGCATCCAAACAATTTAACGACAGTATTTCCAGTAGACTATCCAGTAACTATAATGAAACAGAAAGCTATTCTGTAACCTTAATCCACTTCAATTCAGTCAATTTAAGAGAGAAGTAATCTTCTCTGGGAGTTGTTGGGAAGAATTTTCAACTTGTTTATAACTTAAACGTTGCAAAATCCTTGAATTAGGCATTAGAAGATTATACAATGTTACTATCCCAGGTAAGCTTTTCTTATCTAATTTTAAAAATAACATATTTGAAAGTGATAACATTAAATTACAGAACAGCCAACTGAAAGTGTGGCAAAAAACTGATCATACAAATGTAAAGTATCATTAATCCTTCGATCAACCGTTACCAAGAAATCAATGATCAAATATTTTAATGACATCATAATTCTGTCCCAAAAATTTAATTGGGCCTTTTCAATATCTTGGACCTCAAAATACTTCAATTATTGATTCTTGAAACATTTTCCCCTAAATCTCATGTGGAATGAGAGATAAACGTGTTAAACGGAGATAAACATACTTGACTACATTGTAGTACATACTATACATGACTTAGAAGAACTTGACCCTGGAAATGACAAAAAAAAACAGTCATGGTCTAGAATATGCACACTTGATTATTGTATATAAGAAACATAAAGTTATAATTCGAATCTAAAGCCAGATAATTTGAAATTTGAAATCTTTAAAGAATCTGCCAACGTTATACATTGCTTCATTGATTTTATAAGTCCTTTTTATTATTTTTTTGTCTCCCTGTTAAGTATATTCAAGAATGGCAGTCATGTTTTTTGTTATTATAATAGTTCAAGAAACCAATAAACAGGATTAGGTAAAAAGCTGTTTTTATCAGCACTTAAAGCAGTATTTCAATTTCCATGCGCTATGCGTAGGAAAACCTTTTTCCGACACACTTGAACATAAGCATGTTGTGTGACCTACGATATTCTAAACACGACCATTTCCCAACCATTTTGTGGAAGTTGTAGAAGTAACTTTGTAGAACATTTTAAGAAAAATTTAAAGACTACTTTCCTGTTTATGCCTACTGTTGTAATCCAAATATTACCATGAGAACATTTTTTAGAGAGGAAAATATTGGTGTTCTTTGGAAATATGCTCGACGAAGAAGAAAGCTTCATAATAAACAAAACTGTGCTGAAAACTTTTGACAGGCACAGAAATATAATGTAGTATCAAGATTACTGGTGAATTCATCTTACCAATAAACGCATGAAATGTACTCGTTTCATTTGAAAGAAATGTAACTGAAATTTGAATATATTGAAAAAAAACCTAAACAACTAGAACTGTCATAAGGCAAATCAATTCATTTTGTTAATACATTGACTCAAACTGTGCCTACATACTGATATAAACTGAAAGTGTAAACATCATGTGCAAGATATTGCAGAAGGATTATGTCCAATAAACTGTTTTCTTGGCTCCGAAATGTTATAGTGAATTGAAAAGTGGTTGAGATTAAGTTGAGTAAATTAAAGAGACAGGATTCCTTTCAGGGAATTCCAGTGTGTATCAAATTATTAGTCATTGTGCAATGCTCGGATAAGTTATCACTGTGTGGGGCAGATTATATTACAAGGTTTTTTCACTACAAACCACTTAGCACAATGATTTAGTTTGGGATAAAGTCATTAAACTTTTGATGATGATGAGAACAATGAGATTTTGGTTGGCTAATGTTTATGTAAGTCGTATTCACAACACATTGATAGAAAATTTATCTACGTCTGCAAATTATTGATAAAATGGATGCATGACAATATACACCAGACTTAACGATCTAGCATCTATTTGAACTTTCATATTCACTGTTCGACTTATACACAAAGTCGACCTATACACCGGCAAATACGGTATTTCAATAGTTACATAGAGGAAAGAAGTACCACATCTATTTTCTATTTAATTCCAATTCCTTTCGTTATATACAATCTACAATCTTATTGGTTGGCCTACATTGTAGACGTCATAACATTTTACTGGAGCAATGAACATATCTTTCTGTAGATAAAAAAAGTACGGTTTCAAATTGAAACACTTTTGCCAACAAATTCTGTAAATGTTATTTTTCTCACCATGCTAACAAAACAATGGCAAAATGCTTAAGTTCACTTTTAAATTAGTAACATTCTCACCAGTTGCGCTGCTGGAGAAGAATCAGATAAATGTTATTTTTTTACCATGCTATCAAAACGATCGCAAAATATATTAAATACTTCAGTTCACTTTTAAATTATTAACATTCTCACCGGTTGCGCTGCTGGAGAAGAATCAGATAATCATCATATGCATCATTGGCACTTTCCTTAAAAAGCTAGAAAAGACAATACAACTATGAACTAAAAATAAATATGTAATAAAGCATGCATATAAATATAATACAAGTAATATAAGTGTAATATAATAAGAACCATTATAAACATATCCTAGAGATTGAAGTCAGAGGAGTGAGTGTATACAGGCTTGTCCATTTTATAAAAGCGTGTGTGCGTTTACAATCGCGCAGGTGAACTTCATTTATGGAAGATTGCCTGTGCCCTCTTGAATTCAAAGTTTGTAACAATTTCATTGTACAGAAATATTTTGATAGACAATTTCCCTGAGTAACGCTCATATTCTGATGCATATTTTAAATAGCATATTTCAGTTTTGAGTTCATTTTAAGTTCATGACTTTGATATGTGTTGAAGATGGCAACAACAACACCAAAGGTAATCTTGTGCAAACAAACTGATCCTATCGAACCCAATCCCAGCAAAACACTATAAAATAGACCAACCACTTAATTGACTAGCACAACGAACCACACTGGTAAATTTAAGTTCATCAATCAGAAATTTATCAGAAATAATAATAATAATCAGTAATTCTGATAAACCAATCAGTAATAATTAGTAGATTCTGATTCTGCTTACGCATAAATTATCAAGAATTATAAAGATAATGCAAAATTAAATCCTGTTTTTAAAAACACAAAGTGGTTATTTCAATCAAAATCCCTTATCTCTGTTGCCGTTTTTGTCCCCAGTAATGGTGGAATTATTTGCATAGAAAAAATCCACGCATGTTCTTTCGGTTTGGGTGCAGTACTCCGATTATTTCTCTAAATTTTTGTCACAAAACATTGTATACTTTCTTTTGAAAAAGTTCTTTCATTGCTGCAACATCATTTTCATGTGTTCGAAAATTCGTTCTAAATTTTTTGCAGTGTCATTATGGATGGTTTCTAATTATTGGTAGTGGGTTCCCCCAGCTTGTGAACATAAGAAGTTTAGTTTTACATTGAGTCACCATATTGTTTAATGTTGAGTTTAAAATATTAGAAGTCATCACTACCAGAAACTGGAAACTGGAGACGACAAACAAATACCATTGTAGATGCTAATAAAAACCAGTCATTTGTTTCAAGAAGTTGTTTATTATCAGAGTAACTATTTTATTTTAGGCATTTTTCTTCTGTATAATTTCTTCACATACTTTCTAGATCGCAGCCATTCCATGATCTGGAATTTTCAAGGAACTTTTCACTCATACCACGTGACTGAAAACTATTTTTATTTATTGGAAGCCTGGCGAAGAAGTATCAAAAACTAATTAATATTTTCCTATATTGCGAAATATAGATTATCAGTAGCCATCAGTATTACTGAGTATTACTGATAAATTTGTCAGTATTAGAGTACCTGCTCCCCTTACCACTAACTTTAATTATAATGTTGCAAAATTCGTCAATGCAAACGCAAAAACACAGCTAAATGGATTTAGCACCACAATTGGTCATTCTAGATTTCACATAAACAAGAACAAACAAGAAGAATAAGATTGATAAAAAATACTGTAATAGTAAACATCATCGGGGTGATGTTCGTCTTTCCGCTAACTTGTTCCTCTTTCCGCTAACTAATTTCACGTTCATCAAAAAGTGATGCAAATAACAAAATTTTATGGAATTTAGTGTTCATGATAACAGTTTAATCCCTTTTCTCTCAAATTTAAGTGCTTTCCTCCTTTGCTTCTGCAGATATAAGACAACCACAGGCTTATAAAAATGCATGCTTTTACTGTTTACAAATCGAAGGCAACCATATTTTTATTAGCGAAGTTTTTTTAGAAAACAATAGTGCCGTCTCGACAAGTCAACTTTTGATCGCAAAAAAATCTAGACATGTGTTGGGAATTGTACTATTGTGAGCATGCAGAGAGAGCTATGAAAAAGTAATTATCACAGCACAATCATCACTACATTTTTTAAGTAATGATTATGATTGCCCTTTATTATAACATTTTTCAGTTCAAAGCCGGACGTTTATAAATGATTCACTCACACGTGAACGAAATAAAAATAATAATGACAATGCATCCTTTGGGTGAAACGTTTTACGAAAGAAATTTCACTCACGTTTCTTGAATGACGAATCTATGGGTGACATTATCAACGCAAGATTTGCCACTAATTGAATGTTTATGAGTAAAATTTAACTGCTTGAATAATCAAGCTGAAATCAGTGCTAACAAGAACAATTTTTGTTGCATAGTGGAGAAAGGACACCTAGCATTCAAGACGGCAGAGGAATATCAAGAAATCGATCTGTTTTGTTATTTATGACACTGGATTTTAAAGCATTTATTTTTCGAAGAAGCCATTTTAAATAATTTTTTTCACGATGATCGCTACCCGTGCTAGAGAGTTTATTCTATAAAAGGAAGTATTTGGCAATTCACTTTGAAACTTTCCATAACGATAGCTGAATACATATACTTTCAAATAACAAGAAGGTTTGTTTGATTTGTTATCTTTAAGTGAAGGAAATAAGTCATCAAGCTCAAAGTTTGCGGCAAGCAGCACATACATAGCAGTAGGGGAGCGCAGGCACTCTATATAAATGTGCTATGATTTTCCCTCGAACCGTCACATATATATAACCCCATATGTAAACATACAACATTCATGACATTCAAGTTTCCAATGAGAGGACAGTATTGGGATCTCTCTCATATAATAGTTAACATGTCATGAGCATCAATCAAATCACTGCACCACTCACCGACTGAAAAAAACTAGAAAAACAACAACTTCCAGCTCACCTCATGCTTAGTATCAACAAGCCTTCTAGCCATTACATAGATATTCAAAATAAGTCATAATAATTAATATTCTGGGATCACAAAAAGCGTTTCGCAACACTCATCACTGTTTTAAAAATCCATCATTTCGTTCGTGTTATTATTTGTGTATAAAGAGGCCATCTTGATTTTGGAATGGAAACCTAAACAAACTTTTTGTGCATGCGCTTAGGTTCATTTTCTAAATCGGAGAAATCGGGAAATTATTTTTCTTAGAATTTCAAACTTTAACCCAGTACGATAGAGCACATAACCACATTCTGCAATTTTACTTGATTACGATAAGAATGGTCTTGTGACTTTGAAAATGTAAACAAGAAACTTTCTGTTTTTTGCGAGGTGTGCAAAAAAGTG
Organism: Turritopsis dohrnii; assembly: GCA_027922465.2. Classification (NCBI taxonomy): domain Eukaryota; kingdom Metazoa; phylum Cnidaria; class Hydrozoa; order Anthoathecata; family Oceaniidae; genus Turritopsis; species Turritopsis dohrnii. The sequence continues at coordinate 413,251 of BQMF02000240.1, read as the reverse complement.
TGTTGCAATGTTCACAAGATCCTCGCGTGGTTGTCATATGGTGTTATAAGCTGAAGGAAACTTTGTAGAGTACCTTCTCTATTTTAATTTGCATTAAGTTTTGCAACTTAATCTTGCAAATGTTCCATGTTCCTGTCGTTCCTCCACTATTTCCTTGTTAAGCGAAAGCAAAATTACATGAAGAGGCTCTATCCTGGGGAATTGGGCATCCGTATCTGAGTGTTTTCGTAATTTGCATGTCGTATTTTGTTGTTTTTTTAGTTTAAAGTGGAAATGGGATGGCTTCAGAAGTATAAGTTGTTACTATGGAAGAACTTTCTATTAGCAAAACGAAGACCTATATCGAACTTTTTTGAACTTTTTTTACCAATCTTTTTTATCCTCATATTATTCATACTACGAGTAACAAAAATTGAATCTCATCGACAAGATAAAATAGTATGGCAGCCTGAACAACTTGGAAGTGCCCTTCCTGTTTTAGACGAAAAGAATCCTGAGAAATCATGGTCAATTTTGTTTACACCTAATACAACTTCAAATGTTCAGATTATGAGTCACATGAGACAGTTTTTAGATGTTCATGTTAAGGGGGTGGAATCTGAAACTATAATGGTTGGAGAACTAGTTGCTGACAATGAGTTTAATATATCTACACAACAGTATTTGTGTGGTGTTGTGTTTTTGTCAACTAGAGCTGACCCTGAATTTAAGTACGAATTACGATTTCCTTCAAATCCAAGATATAAGGAAGAGTCTGGCCGTACTTCAAAATGGAATACTGGGTTTGTTTTCCCGTTCACATTTCAAGGATTGGGACCAAGAGGAGGGAATAATTCTAATAGCCGTTATGGAGGACCACCATCTTATTATATGGAAGGGTTTTTATCTGTACAAAAAGCTATTGATTTCGCCGTAATTCAAGAAATGAATAGCTCTTTCAATGGAAGTTCATTTGATGTAAACGTGGGTAGATTCCCATTCCCAATTATAATCAAGGACCCATTTATTGTAGTGATTCAAGTAAGCTTACCTCTAATGCTGATGTTGTCATTAGTCTACACAGCAGTCCTAATGGTTAGAAATATTGTTTATGAAAAGGAGAAAAGACTAAAGGTTTGTAATAGTTTTAATTATTATGCTGTTATTTAAAATTTTTTTTTTTATATCTTGGAGTAAAGCTCAATTTCATAATTCATTGATAGCTACTATTATAGAGATTAGCAATATTGCTATAGTTTTTTAGCAAATAAGCACATTTACGGAATTAGGAAAATGTTCTTTCTTTTGCTAGGAATCAATGAAGATGATGGGTCTTAGTGATTGGTTACACTGGTTTGCTTGGTTTACTAAATGCTTCGTTTTTCTTTTGTTTTCCATGTCAGTTATCACTGTATTCCTATCAATTGATTTCGGTGGGAAAGGTAAAATGTTAAAGGCATCAGATGGTTCACTTATTTTTGTTTTCCTGATCCTTTACTCAATTTCAAGCATTACGTTTTGTTTCTTTGTATCAACGTTGTTTTACCGAGCCAATATTGCAGCAGCTGCAGGTGGTATATTATGGTTCCTGAGTTATATTCCATATTTCTTTTTGGCAAATTACTATGAACAAATGTCTGAAGGTCAAAAGATGGCAGCATGCCTGGACTTCAATATTGCAATGGCTTTTGGTACAAACATCATTGGTAGGTTTGAAGGTCAAGGCAGCGGTGTGCAGTGGTCTAATCTAGGGCAAGGTGTTACAGTTGATGAGAAGTTTTCATTTGGACAAGTTTTGTTGATGTTATTAATTGATTCCCTGATTTATGGTTTGTTGACATGGTATATTGAAGGGGTATTTCCAGGTGAATATGGGGTTCCCAAGAAATGGTATTTCCCATTTCTGAAGAGTTACTGGTGCAATATACAACAAGTGGTAATTATTGTTTTGCCTGTTGTTTTTTGTTGTCTTTGTCAATATGAGCCCAATAGTTTTACAGTGATTTTTATTTCTTAAGGAAATTCGATTTTCATATTATTCGCTATCAAAAATTCATTCACAGTGTTTTGTCTACTGGTGACTGCTATACTTTTGATTTCCATTGTCATAATATCAATAGATATTTTTACAAGACATGGAATATAGCACAAGAACATCTATATAGCAGCTGCGAATAAACAGTTGTCAGTAAACACACACTAACTATGAATGAAATGTTGCTGGTGACTAATCTTAGAGCAAAACTTTAAGAAGTAAGACTTCTGATTAAGATTGCTTACTCCCATCATTTTGTATTCTTATTTTAGGAAGGGGAGAGCACACCCTTGGTAAACATGGGATTTGAAGATGATGAAGATCAAACACAAAGTAATCAGGATTATATTGAACCAGTATCCAAAAGCTTGAAACCTGGCATTAAGTTACTAAACATAACAAAGCAGTTTAAGACCAAAACAGGTAAAGCAATTTTATGGCACAGTTATTGTTTTTTGACGTTGTATTTTATGTATACAGTATTTTCTGGTCTTTTTTAAGGGAACAAAGTGGCTGTTGATCATCTGAACTTGAATTTTTATGAAGGGGAAATTACTGCTTTGCTGGGACATAATGGTGCTGGCAAAACAACTACTATATCAATGCTAACTGGGTTGTTCCCACCAACATCTGGCAATGCAATTGTTAATGGTTATGATGTTTTAAGCAATATGAATGGGATCAGAAAAAGTTTAGGTACCACAATGCATTTCTTGTCAATTAGTCGTTTGGGCTATCAGTTGTTGTCTACTAATAATTCTTGGTTGCTATGACAGTATTTTGAAATGTTGAGGGTCATTTCCAATTTCTTTTTTTGCGATATTTCTGTTGGCTATGGAAGAACAGGCATGTATTAACCAAATCCAGCTATAAATGACTTTCTTTATGTTTTCGTGTGATCAATTCACTTAAGTTATTATTTTGTGTAAATCAAACTTCTGACGGAATGTGAATTGATATTGATTGAAGTTTCCTCTACTGACATTTCAATCCTGTTAAATAATAAAATAAAATAAATACTATCAGTGAATTTTACTTGTTGTCTCTTTGATAACTAGTAAACATTTTACAATTTCAACTTTAGGAATCTGTCCACAGCACAATGTTTTATTTGATAACCTGACTGTTGCTGAGCATTTGTGGTTCTTCGCATCCTTAAAAGGCAATTGGGATAAGAATAAAATGAGGGAGGAAGTAGATAGAATGACTATCTCTATTGGTTTATTGGATAAGAAATATGTTTTATCAAAGAATTTATCAGGTGGCATGAAGAGAAAGCTATCAGTTGGAATTGCGTTAGTTGGTGATTCAAAGGTATCTATATATTAATAACTTCGATTCTCTATCTGTTTGTCTTGTTGATTTGTATGTTACGCAAAATGGTTGACGTGAGCTGTGAGAGAGATCACACAAAAATTATTTCTTTTCTTGAGCACAACATCAGTGTGGAGTCAATGCATTGAGACCAAAATTAAACACAACATTTAGGGAAAATTATCTTGCTAACTAATAGGGATAACCGGCGTTTTTTGGGGTTCGTGATATTGGCCATGGCAAAAACATTTGTCAGACATTTTTGGAGATAGATCTTATGATGTCATTAAAAGTTTTGATGAATGGTATCTCCAAAAAAGTTTGTCATTAACATATGATCCTATACATATTCATGTTCAGAATTTTGAACTCTATAAAAAAGATAACACATTCCGTTGACAATTCCTTAATTTTATTTTTCATAAACTCTTTGGGGGTGACACAGTGCAGGCTGAACATGGGTGGCAAGTGACGTTATAGTTATAATTAATTCTCATGACTTTGTGGAGTATTTTCTCTTTTTTGAGCTTGCATTGTCTTCCTGAACCTGGAATGTCAACTTTGTATTATGTTTTTGTGAAAATGTGAAACATTAGCACAGTGTTTAATGCAAAGATGACTTCTTTTACATACCTTGCAGTCTTCAATCCAACATTCAAATCCTTTTTGAGTCACTGAGACACGTCACTTGTGTATAGTAATCTTCACCAAATTCTTGTACCACATATTTCAATTCCATCTTCTGAGATATTCAATCCCTCTCAATTACAATTACCATTTCAAATTTTTTTTAATTTTTCTCACTCTGCCAGCAAGTTCCTGAATACGACATTTGTTTATCCAGGTTGTATAGTTCTTTAACGTGAACCAGTGAGATTGGTTGCATCTCAGCACTGGCTATACTTAAAGGTCTATTCTATAAAAATCTGTAGTTAAAAGTCATCTTTCATAGAAACAGCTTCATAGTGTGAGTTGTTTATACTAGCACTTTAAGTGAAGTTTTTTCTAAAATGTTTCTAAAATGTTTCAGGTGGTGATGCTAGATGAGCCAACAAGTGGAATGGATGTTTCCGCAAGGCGTTTCACGTGGGATCTATTACTACGAGAACGCATAGGACGTACCATAATTTTAACAACACATTATATGGATGAAGCTGATGTGCTAGGTATGATTGAGATATTCTACGGTATTTTGGATGGGTTTTTAGTAGTAATATTTTTTTTTATTGAAGAAAAAGTTTTTTTTCTATTCTGGTTTATATACATTTATTTGATCAAAACACAATTTTGAATTTTAAAATAATAATAAAATAAAATGTATATTTCTTTTGTTTTTAGGGATATAAATTCTGGTAATTCTTAATTTAACCTTGTTTACACTTACAAGTTATTTTTAAACATTGGTGTCATTAGGCTCAAAAAAAATAACTCCACATTTCCAATAGATAGCATTTTGTATCTTTTTTGTTCATAATACTATGGGTTAGTTTTGCAACATAGCTACCGTTTTGACTAGTTGCAAAAGAACAGAAACATCTCGCTACTTTATCGTCCACAGAGGTTAAATGTTTACGGGATTCCTGCATCTAAAATGATATTTACAAATATGATAGAGCTCAACAATTAAATTAAAAACTTTGTTTCAAAACTTTTGTCTCTGATATGGGGAAGCTTTTTTCTTAATGTTAAGATGACTAAATGGTGGTTCTATAAATCCTTGTGCCTGTAACAGAATTTAATTTCTTCTTCGATAATGATGTGTCTTGTAATGCATATCTTCAGGTGACAGGATTGCTATCATGGCAGATGGGAAGGTGAAATGCTGTGGATCACCTTTATTTTTGAAAAATAAATATGGCGTTGGATATCACTTAGTAATGGTGAAAAGTAAATCATGTGATGTAAACAAAGTGACAGAACTCATTACCTTTCATGTACCTACAGCACAGCTCGAGAGCAATGTTGGTAAGAATTGTATTATGGAAGAAACTACTAAGCATTGTTGTATCTTGCACTATGATATAAAACATTATATCAAACATTATATTGCTTATAGCCATGTTGTTGTTTTTTTCGAACTACAGGTTTAGAGCTTTCCTATCTGTTGCCAAGTGACTACTCCTCGGTTTTCGAAAATTTATTCAATGACATTGAATACAAACTAGACGAACTTGGGATTGTTTCCTACGGTGCATCTGTTACAACACTCCAGGAAGTATTTATTAAAGTAAGCGATGACAGTGACAGTACTGGCAATGATACACATCGAAAACTATTTCGTCAACTAAGCGGAAAAGACATGCCAGCACCTGCAACACACACAGGTATTTTATAGAGAAATCAACTAGAAATCAATGGTCATTTAAAAAAATGTTGAAAACTTTGTTTTTTGGTGGCAATTTAAATATAAGGAAAATCTGACATGCTGTAGATCAATAATATAAGGTCTTGTAGTAGTTTATTTTGTTTTTTATTTAAGATTCTCGTGGCGTCTCACCTGTTGAAATTCCTACCTCACCACCAAATGCAAATGTAACATACAATTCTGATTCTGATACAATGTGTTCAAAGAATGTTGGTGTGAAATTATGGATGCAGCGCTGGAGAGCTATGTTTGTTAAGAAACTTCTTCATTCCAAACGACATAAACTATCCATTATCTCCCAGCTATTGGTGCCATGCATAAATGTTTTAATAGTTCTCATTGTGGTTAAAACTATACCAAAAGTCACCGATTCACCACCGAGACAACTTGATTTATCAATGTTTGGTAAAACGTTTGTTCCATACTCTGCTAATGGCAAGTGAGTAATTTCTACGTGTAAATGGTTTTCTTGACCATCTTAATTATATTGACGTCAATTTATCTAAATAGATTCTTGAAATAACTACTGCAACCTGAGTTGTAGCTCCAGTCATGTCATACCACTGCACGAAGCAACGTATCAGCCTATTAGGAGCCATCTACTGACTATACAGTGGCCTTCTGGAAATTTAGAGAATACTAGCTGGCAAGGCCCATATTCAGCTTGCATTGTGTCACCCCCTAAAGGAAAAATAAAATTTAGGAATTGGCAACGAAAAGCGTACCCATGCAGTACAGCTTGAAAAACCGGTCAAAAAAAGGATGGGATAATTTTTCGTCATCTCATCACCTGTATTGCGGATCCCAAAAAACGTCAGTTATCCCTTTTGGTTCCCAAGATATTTACCCAAAATAGTCGCAATCAATTGGGGATGCAATGCATTGGTTTTGCACTGACGAGGTGCACAAGAAAAGAAAAAGTTTTATGTGTGAACTTATATTGGTGACTCCCTGATTTCTCTCACAGTTCACGTCTTCCATTTAGTGTGACAGACAGACAGACAGACAAATAAACAGAAAATCAGCTATTAATAGATGTATTTTTATGAATTAAGAGAATTTCGTCTGGGAAAAGTGACGAAATTTTTGCTTCATGGTGAAAATTTCCCCAACGAAAAATTTCTCTGATGTGAATTTTCCGTGACAAAATTTTCGCCGATAAGGTATAACTGGTATCTGATATAACTGCTTAACAATTGTTTGGTGATAGTTTTCACTCAGAGTTTTTAAAAAAGTTAAAAGTTAAAAGGACCAACAGGTTATTTGAAAATGATCAGCAAACGTTGTAAAAATCTCTGTCTACATTCTCTAGTACGTTTCTGATCTTCAATTTCATTTTTATTGTGTAGTTTTTATGTCCCTATTTCATTGATATTTTAGTGCATATGTTCTGAAATTTGCAGATGCTATAAGAAATGATTTATTGAGCGTTTCATCCAACCCTGTCTATGTAAAGTCTCAAGTTTATGGAAATATGACACATTATTTGCTTCATGAAGAAGGAATCGATTTTGCTCAGTTTAACTTAGATCATCCTATTGCCATTGAACTCAGTCAATCACTTGAAAGTGGTATGTTCAACTTTGTTTTCACTTCCTAATCATATAATAAGCTAAGTGGCTTTTAATTCAATTTTGCGCTTTTAAGCGTAGGAAATTGTTTGGTTTACACATTCTATCTATCTATCTATCTATCTATCTGTCTATGTAACACTTTTTTGCCGTTTTCGGAAAGTCCGTTCGGATTTCGGATTGTTTAGTAAATGTTATACAAAAGACTTTAGGACATCCGTGGTGGAGTTTTAGTCAAACCTGACAATTATGTTGACAGGTTTGACTAAAATTTAGGTCAAATTTGAACCAAATTTGCAAAGTCCTCTAATTTTCATGAAATTTTGAACTAAGGACATTACCAAATTTCGAAAAATCTTCAAATTTCACAAAATTTTGCACAGATGACGTTTGAAAGGTGCTGAGTTCGAATTTGACTGTCATTTTGTCAGATTTGACTAAAATTTGACAATTTGGGCCAAATTTGGACAGCTCTTCAAATTTCATGAAATTTTGCATGGATTACATTTGAAAGGTGCTGATTTCGAATTTGACAGTCATTTTGTCAGACTTGACTAAAATTGGACATGTTGGGCCAAATTTGGACCAAATTTAGAAAGTTCTTCAAATTTCACAAAATTTTGCACAGATCACATTTGACAGGTGCTGATTTCAAGTCTAGCAGTCATTTTGTCAGATTTGACTAAAATTGGACAATTTGGGCCAAATTTCGACCAATTTTCGAAAAATCTTCAATTTGCACGAAAGTTTGTACAAAGCACAGATGGAAGACATGGATTTTGAATTTGCCAGTCATTTTGTTAGATTTGACCATAATTTACGAAAAAAGTAAACAAATGAAATTGCCCGAAGCACGCATTATATACTTCACTTGTTAGTGAATTGACCCATCTGTCTACACACTGATACAAACCGAAAGTATAAATATCATGTGCAAGATATTGGTGAACTGTTTTTCTGGCTCCGAAACATCATAGTGATTTGCATAGTGGTCAAGATTAAGTTAAATAAATTAAAGAAGGGAGTAATTTGATGAATTCCAGACTGTATCAAATTATTAGTCAGTATACAAGTAATTCAGATATCTTATAAATTAGGCTAAAGCAATTTTCTCTAGGTCTGATGCGGAAATTGTTCAAGCCATAAGGCTTCTAGTTTAACTTGAGAAGGGAAACTTCAGATTTTTCGGATGTATTTCACTTCTTTTCATTTTTTGTTTACAATTTTTTACTGTGTTTTGCTTCCTAATTTTTTCTTTATTATTAGTATCTGTTAATGCTTGGTATAACAATGAAGCCTTTCACACTGCACCTGTTGCTATCAACACCTTATCCAATTCTATCTTACGTTTCTTCAAACCAAACACAAACAGCCGAATTGTAACCATCAACAAGCCTTTACCACCGACATCAAAACAAAGTTTACAAGATCTAAGCATGTATGTATCAAAAATTGTTCATTTTTTCAATAAAATCAAATGGAGGCAGTGAACTATCATCATGATTACTAATCCTTGATGTAACCATCTTGATATTGCCAACAGAAATCCTTGTTTACCTCTAAATAAATCTATAAGCCTCGATAAGATGGAACTGTGATGTAATGAAGCTTTCTATATCCTCTTCAGTATTTCTAAAGTCTATTTGCAGACCTCTGAAAATATTCTGGATTTATGTTTGATAAAATTAACAGAAGATATTGAGAACAGTACTTATATTTGAAATGTGAAATAGTTATAATGTAATATGAACCGTGATGCAAGGGTCTTATACTGAATAAAAAAATTTCCAAAATTTTTCACGTTAAGGGCATTCACTTGTTTATAAAAGATTTTTGTTCTCCAGAAAAAAATGTGTTAGTGTTAGTTTAAGAAAAAATTGTTTCTGTTTTCTTATTTTGCATTTTTGGAATGCTTACGTGGCCTTCTGTTCATGTGGTTTGAAATTGTAACAACTATAGCTACAAACAAAACAAAACTAAAACAAACAAAACCTTCGATACTTACTCTATTGGATTGATTTTGAACTGTAAACATTTTTTTGCTGTTTTTCTTTAAATATAGCGAATGGACATAGGCTTAAAGGGATTCCTACTATTTTCTGATATTTCAAGGGATGATAGAACTCACAAAGTTGTCTCCGAACTCTTTTTACAGTTTTTGAAAATTCTGTTTCCTTGAGCAGATATTTCGATTTAAAAATCATTAAATTATGCAACACATAATTATGATGTAATAAGATAGTTTTTGTTAGTGTGTAGAACTTCTGAATTAGTAAATACTATGACTACATTTTTCTATCAATCAACTCAGAGTGGAAGCCCTTACTTCATAGTATATAACTTACAAAGATGTAATATTAATCATATCTAAAGTTATTGTAATGAGAAGTGTTAGCTACTATCTTACATCATAAATATGCATTGCATAAATTAAATATAAGATTTTAAAAACGAAATATCTCAAAAACTAAAAATAATTATGAAATATTGAAAAGAGACTTGTTAAACAACTTTCTGAGCTCTATCATATTTGTAAATATCATTTTAGATGCAGGAATCCCGTTAACATTTAACCTCTGTGGACGATAAAGTAGCGAGATGTTTCTGTTCTTTTGCAACTAGTCAATATGCTTTTTGCATTTTAGTGATCCAAATGGTTTTCAAATAGGCTTCAGCCTTTGTTTTGGAATGGCCTTTCTCGCTTCGAGTTTTATTGTGTTTCTGGTACAAGAGAGGTCATCAAAAGCCAAGCATGTACAGTTTGTCAGTGGAGTTGATCCTGTTAGTTATTGGTCTTCAGCATACTTGTGGGATCTGATCAATTTTTTGATTCCAGCCATCTTGATCATACTGTTGTTTGTAATATTTCAGTTCAACGCATATACTGGTATGTATTCGTACTGTATTCATATTAAACGCTTATTAAACTTTCCTGAATTTCTGTTTGTTGGGACGTAATGGTTTTTCTTGGTTTTTGTGTTAACTTAGTGATTATTTATAAGACCCAGTAGAGTAACTTAAAAGGGACCTTGACAGCAAGACTGACTGTACAAATCAATTGACATTATGGTATTTAGCAAGCTCTATCATCAAAAAACTGTTACAAACAAATGATTGATTCAGATAGTTAAAATGAACGAGTATTCTTCACATCAATAAAAACCTATCTTCATTTTGCATATTTGAGTGATTTCAAGTTGGTGACTTCAAGCTGCTAAAACTTCTTTTTGTCAAGCTGCTAACGACTTAAAAACTTCTTTCTGTTTTCCAGGTCCACGTATTGGTTATGTCTTTCTTCTTATCATGTTGTATGGATGGGCCATCATTCCATTGATGTACCTCTTCTCCTTTCTATTTCAAGTTGCCTCCACGGCATTTACACGAATGACCATTCTAAACATCATCACCGGGTTGGCAACTTTACTAGTTATCTATATTCTAAGTATTCGTAGCCTTGACCTACTTGATGTTGCGAATGGTTTGAAGTGGGCTTTCTTGATCATGCCAAATTACAATCTTGGGCAAGGCATGATGGATTTATTCAATAATTACAACAGTATCAGCATTTACAACCGCCTACTAAAACAGTTTTTGGTTAAATGTGAGCAAATGGGTCTACCTGAATCTGTTTGCGAACAAATGGTCCAGAAGGAACTGAAAAATCGTGATATAGAATTCCAAACAAATTATTTGTCATGGGCTAATCCTGGTATTGGCCGTTTCCTGGTATTTTTGGCATTGGAGGGTGTGGTATTCTTTTGTCTTGTACTGCTTGTGGAATACAATTCAATTTGGAAGGTGCGAGTTGTCACAAGATCAAAGAGAACAGAGAATGACTCCAAAGATATTTTGGATTCTGATGTGATGGATGAACAAACGCGAATTACAGAAAATTACCGCGGGAATGATGTTTTGGTGATGAATAATTTGACAAAGTATTATGGTGGTTTGACAGGTATTATTCCACTTTCACCCTCCAAAAAAATCGCTACGAATAAGTGCAATTCCATAGAAATATACACACTAATGCAGTAGAAATGCTCTTCGTTGCAGTGACTTTTTGTGCGATTTTGTTAGAGAGAGTTCGACTTATGGAGGTTCTAAATAAAGGTTCCACTGTATCTTCCATTACTAGCTGTGGATGGCTTATATCTTGGTATACCACACGGTGAGTGCTTCGGATTGCTTGGACAAAATGGTGCTGGAAAAACAACAACATTTAAAATGCTGACTGGAGATGAAAGTATTAGTTTTGGTTCGGCATACATAGATTCTTTTGATGTGGTCAATGATATAGGAAAAGTATGTTATCTTGAATGAAGTTTGTTTTATGATTGTTTTTTCAAATGCTTTGAACGTGTCACTAGCGAAATTCTAATGTATTTCTCAAAGACATGTTGATTGACAAGACAAAAATATCTGCCAATCATTGATGTTATTTTTATTTTTAGGTACGTCAACGAATTGGTTACTGTCCACAATTTGATGCTCTGATTGATCTAATGACTGGCCGGGAATTGTTGACCATGTATTCGAGATTGCGTGGTGTCCCTGAGCACCTTATACCAAGACTGGTGGAACGTCTGGCACAAGATCTCACAGTCGATGCGTATATTGATAGACTCTCAAAAACGTACAGGTTGGTATATTTAAGTACGCGTGAACGGTATACCGGTCTTTTCTGGACATCCGATACATAAAAAATGATAGTGTGTAGCGTATTGGAATGTTTACAAGCGTTAATTAGTGATAGTCCTTCTTACTATGGCGACCTTTGAATTGATCTCGCCGTTACTGGAGGAAAACTGTGTTCAAAGAGAGCTTAAGGAAAAGTACAAACTAGTTTTTTAGTGTTGAAATGAGTATTGACAGTATAGTCCCATTGAAACCTAACTTTGCCTTGGGTTTTAACAAGTTTTATCAAGTCAATATAATACGAAGTTAGGTAGTGCGAACTTTAAGAAGGTATGTTCTATAAACATATTTGTTTTGACTCTCACAGTGGCGGCAACAAACGGAAATTGAGCACAGCGATCGCATTGGCTGGTGATCCAGCATTAGTGTTTCTGGACGAACCTTCATCTGGAATGGATCCGATTGCTAGAAGAATGTTATGGGACTCCTTGTCGAAATTTATTGCTCTTGGAAAATCTATTGTCATCACATCACATAGGTTAGTATCTTTTAACTCTTGACTTTCGAAAGTATCCAAGGGGAACTGATTTTACTTTTACCCTAACAAGTTGAGTGGATGAGCTATTCTTGAAGGGATGGAAGCCAAAGAACATAAAACGGGTACCCTTCTTCCTTAAAATTAAAGAAGAATGGATGTCGTGTTGCTAAGATACCAAATTTATGCCAAAACATTTTTGACCTCCGTTCTTCTTTAATTTCGATACTTGAGTATCGGTATATATACCTTGAATAGTTTCCCATGTAAATTTGCCAGGTATTTATTTATAAAGTGGGGCACTACATCTTCGATCACTCTTTGGATCACTCTGATAGGTTATCTGGTATAGTGTAATTATAGCCTTAAAAGAAGTGTACTGTAAATAATTAAATTATTTAAGCCTGGTTCAGACCTGGATGACGATTAAAATTCGGTTTAATCGTCTAATATGAACACTTTCGTAATCGTCACAATCGTCGTATTCGCCTGAGGATTTCGACGATGAAATATCAGAAATTACTGATTGCTTACTAATTACTAATGCAATACTTGAGAGTGTTCACACCTGGTGATTGGCGATTACGACGATTAATTATCTTTTTAATCGTCGTAATCGTCATAATCGCCAGATCTGAACTAGGCTTTATAGATACCGTGTAAATAAACAAAAAAAGCATTGTTTTCAGTAATCTATCTAAAGAAAAGTGGGTTTTTGATATATTTTTTTACAAGGAAAGGGGTTTGTTTCCAAAATAAAGTCTCATTCGTTTATCGTGATTTTCTTCGATTGACCTTTCACGCATTTTGTATAAACATGAGTTTTTTTAAACTGATTACTCTTTGAGTTTTTTTTTATACTTTCCTAAATTTTTACTAGTACAAAATTTTCTAATAAACGTTTAATAAAATTCGATAAAAAAATTCTTTCCACTGATATATAATGTAGCAAACATTTTATTGTTGGGAAAAAAATAACTATGCTCAAAACGTTTACTGTGGATTACGAGGATTAATAATTAAAAAAAATGTTAAAAGCATTCGACTGGTTTTAGTGTTGGCCATGCCAGTGGGCAAATTTGTTGAAAAATCACTGCAATGGAGTGCATTTCTATAGAAATATACATACTATTTCAATGAAAATGCACTTCATCACAGTGACTTTTTGACGATTTTGCCCACTGCAATGCCAGTACTGTGACCTTATCCTTTCTCTTTCTGTTTTGTCAGCATGGAGGAATGCGAAGCGCTTTGCAACCGAATCAGTATCATGGTGAACGGGCAATTCAAATGTCTTGGTAGCCCGCAATATTTGAAAACGAAATTCGGTGCAGGCTATACACTCATTGCGAAAGTTGGTAAGTGCATTTTTTGTTTGTTTGTTTGTTTGTTCGTTTATTTCATGAGATCGTTACACTGCAACCTGATTGTATCCCCCCATATCGGATGACTGTCTAGTTACCAAACGCAGCGTCATTGCTGCGTGTCACTTTCATTAAGATGTTGTGTGTTGTGGTACTACTTACTGCCTATGAGAATGACATTTTTGTTCAATTGACCAAAACAACTCGTATATCAATGCTTTTACGAAAATCACTTATCCTCATTCCCCGCGGCGCCCATATCCAAGGGAATAGGGTAAATCACTTTTTTAAAAATTGAAAACGTATGAAAATTTGTTGCCTTCATATTTTTAAGAAGAGCATCAATTGTTTCCTTTCTGTCTTCTCAATGCTTCTTTCTGTTTATTTTTTCTTTGTATCCCCATTGCCTCAATAACTCAATAAAAAACCCCTTCTTTATTCACAGGTATAAATATAAAAAATCCATACTCTTGTTTGATGTCGAAAGCTTTGTGAACATGGTTTTAGCTATCATAATTTGCTTGATCATTACAGGGAGTTCATCCGACACACCCGCTTTGCAGGAATTCATCGAGAATACATTTCCTGGTTCCCTTCTGAAGGATCTCCACGAAAATTATGTCCACTATCAACTTCCGGGCGGTGAGGCGGAAGGTGAGAGATCATGGGCGTATCTGTTTGGTACGATGGAAAAAGCGAGAGCGACATACAATATCGAAGATTACTCGATCAGTCAAACTACTTTAGAACAAATCTTCATGAATTTTACCATGTATCAACGGGAAGATAGCGAGTAAGTTTTTATCGAAAAAAAAATCGCTCCTGATAACTCGAACTTTCAATAACTCGCGATCTCTTCTCATAAAGGACTCGATAACTCCATTACTTAGTTATTTTCGTCGTCCCTTTGGAAGTTGGAGTTATCGAGAGCATTTTATTTAGAAGTTTTATACAAGATTAGATTTTATAAAATTGTTTTTACATATATGCTCCGAAAAGTTAGTGAAATATTAGCACAATGTTATTAATTTTTTTTGTCAGCCAATTTAGTATTGCGAACGACTGTCCCAGCGAGCAAAATCATCCAAAAATCACTGCGATGAAGTGTATTTTTATTGAAGTAGCGTGCCTATTTCAATAGAAAATGCACTCCTTCGCTGTGGTTTTTAAACAAATTTTCCCGTTGGGGTAGAGTGAATACTTAAACTTATTGAAGGGGAACTAAACTCAAAAAATCATCACTCAAGTGTAAATCTAACGACCTGTACTTATGAAAACTCTCGCATTCTTAAGTGAAAATATTGACAATGTCTAATCGCAGGTCAATTGATTTTACATTTGGAAGAAGTTCAAAAATGATGAAAGCCAGTTTTTGGATTTTTGAAAAAATATTTTTCGTTCACAAGACTTGATCTCCATGACAATATGACATCATGTTATTGCTGGAGTAACAATTTCGATTTTTCCAAGAATTTAAACACTGATTTCCATCGTTTTTGTGATTTTTCTTTAGTTTAATTCCCCTTTGACAATTAGAAGAACTTTATCGAACTGAGGCTAGTTCAATTTGGTTCACACATTCCTTTGTATCATCAAAGGAACATCGAATAGGCATTATTAATATATTACTTTAGCAAGAAATTACTCTCCTATCACACAATAAAAGCAGAAAGTTTCAAAGTTGTAATAAGCAATAAATGTCGACGCCCAATACTCGAATAAGCGCCCAGTTTAGTTGGATTATTTTCTGACAACCGCCCACCATCGAAAAAATTCTCAAACAAAAAACGTGGTTCGCCTCGATACTTTTAATTGATAATTTATAGTATGAATATTTTATGTTGCGCCCTTGCTTCAGAAGCAGATGTTCGTGGCGTGTATCATTACAACTGCATTCTGGTATTGATAAAAGGCTTTGAAAAGTTTCCTATTTTCGTCATGTGAGATTGAAGATCAGGTTTGTTTCGAAGAGCTCATTACTTTGACATTTTGAAGTTAAGTTCTCTGCGAAGGAGTGCATTTCTATAGAAATATACACGCAATTTCAATGAGAATGCTCTTCGTCGTAGTGTGATTATTTACGGCTGTGTGGTACCAACTAAAAATATAAAAGGAGCACTTTACAGGAGAGTTCTCTTTAACGGAGATGTTCGTGTTATGCAGAAGATTTACTAAAGTTTGACTAAATTACAGCGATGCACTCGGATGCCCTTTAATCACGTGATGCATATTATCTCTAATTTGTAATCAAATCTACATATCTAATATATATATATATATCTACATATCTAAAACTGGCCAGAAGTTATAGCATGGTTGATTTAGCTACAGAGTATCCATGACTACGAAGCTCTTCAAAGCCAATCTCATCGAGAACCACAATGCTTGTCTCCATAGAAACTGTTTAATTATGCAAGATTTAATTTATGTAGTTATGTTTTATATTTTTGTATCGACAGATGTTTCTCGCCTACGTTCACTCGGTACCAACCCTCCAGGTCATATCGACTTGCTTCTTGGTGAATACATAGATCAGTAGGTTCTATACCTTCTCCGAATTTTAGTGGTTCCCATGACAACGGCCGGCCTGATTCACACTGGTGAGTGAGGGTAAGGTTCGGGCTTGGCCTCATTTGTTCAAATACTTTTCTGAGTGTTTTCACCATACCAATGTAGTGTTTGAATCCTGCCACAATCTTTTGCGTGAAAGAAGGCGTGCCGTAAAGATCTTATCTAAATGTTCTTCATATTTAAAATAATAGAATTTTGAGTATACCTTATCGGGGATAATTTCGTCGGGGAAAAGTGACGAAATATTTGCTTCGTGACGAAAATTCTCCCCCGACGAAAAGTTTTGAAAAAAGTGAAATTTATGAGAAAGTATTAGTAAAATTTTGCAAAATGACAAAATCTTCCCCGATGGAAAATTTTCCCCGACGAAATTATCCCCGATAAGGAAAATATTAAATTCTTACTGTCAAGTGTAAACCAGGCATTAGCTTAAAACGTTTATGACGGCCCTTATGCATGGTACAAACGAAGTTGGTCGGTATACAGGGGCGTAGCAAGACATTTTGAGTTGGGGGGGCTCAATAAATCTGTATTGTTGAAAGAGGCCCCACCATGGTTGGGGCCGATGCGCCAAGAAAATTTTTGAAAAATACTACCTCTAGATTGCCTATAAAAGCACTCAAAATCTATAATTTCAACATGATTTTCAATTTTTAGGAAAGGCAAAAACAAATCTCTCATAATTGACAAAAAAGTTGGGGGGGGGGGGTCAAGCCCCCCAGCCCCCCCTAATTCTACGTCCTTGGTATAACCAGTTAGTGTTATTATAATAATTGTGTACTGAGATTTGATATTTTTTCATAAATAGTGTATTAAGCAGTTTTTTTTGCTTTTTTGGTTATTTCTTCCTTGTTTCTTCACATTGTACTTTTGGCTTTGTTCACACTCCAACAAAGCTTTGGCTAAAAATTTTTAAAAAACTCATCGCTTCGCATTGCCACTGCTGATCGATTCTATCTGCATATTTCATTACGAACGTTAACGGTCATAGAAGTTGGTAAGTGTGACACTGCTAGAGACACGCATAGCATCAAACTTCGAGACGCGACACTACTAACTACCATCGCTTGACAAGAAGAGTTAACGCGAGAAAAACGTCATTTGCAATTCACCTATGGCTAACGGATGTTTTCTACTTAATTTTGTGTCGTCTGAAACCCAAGGAATTTTCACTATTTAACATAGGTGCGGATCTACTATTGAATTTTCTGTCGACCACGTGATCCTAATTGTCAACATTCATTTATTAAAAATATCGACCCTCTCATAATCCAGAGATATACGGATAATCGAAAAGGCAAGAAACCCTGGGTTTGAGGTTGTCTGTGTCTGTTATTCTCATATGATGCCATTTCTTTTTATACTACTACCTCTACCATTATGCTTCTTGACGTTGTTCGCAATGCTTCTATATGAGAATTTTTTTGAACAATTACGTCAATACGGGCCGGCGTTCATATAGAGCCAACGTTATAAGGACCATCAAGATAACAAAGTAGAGGAAATCTTTTAACAATATATGAAAAGTGTTAGGTTAATCGAAAAGACCTGGGTTCGAGGCTGTTAAGGTTGAAATCTTAAAGATCAGGACGGGAGAATGAAGAGATGGAGATATATCGTAAAATGGTGTCGTGTTTTTGTAAACAATACACAGATTTCAACAAAGAGGAAAGTAAGTATTCATTTTGTCGCTGACGTAATTCGAAGAGTTCGTTTCGTCTACCGTAACATTATGAAAGTTCTTTTCGTCTAGCATTTTTCTTTCTTTCTTTTTTTGTGTAGGAGTACATGTCGTATGTGTTGTATATCTAACTTTGTGTTTGTTCGTCTATAGCCTTGGTCACACTGAAAACATTTTGCGTGTGACTTGGTCACACTGAAAACATTTTGTGTGTGAAATGTAAAAACTTCCTAGTTGTAGAGTTTTCTTTTTTGTTTTCATTTTAATGTTTCTGTTCTTTTCCGACTTTCTTGATTAATGTTTCCTAGGTGGATAGCATGAGATCCTCCTCGGGGATTTCCAAGTTGCTTGAACATCCAGTTGTTGCTATAATTAACCATTATACCATCGTTTCAACATAATATACCACGTGGGTCAACCAGCATGTATTAGCAGGATATCTTTAAGAACAGGAAACCACGGATGATGTCTGTGGTCAACTCGAAAAAGAAACAGACGAACTTCGTAATGTCATCTGAGCATAAGACGGAACACATGAAAGGCGTTACACCAAGTTGAACGTTGCCCCAGATTTGCAAATAATGAGAACACTTTTGACTTTAATTCTATGGTTGTCTGGACTACGTGGTTCATCCGGAACTTTTACAGGTGCCTTCTTTTGCTTTTTAGACACTAAAATGATAGAAGAAAAAACGTAAGCTGTAGATAGTAAAGATTTTTAGAATTTTTAAAATTCACCTCTGATACCAAAAATAATAATAATTCAGTTGAAATTTGAGCTTTCAGTAACTTCCTTGTAAACACTCTCGCTAACCCAAACATTCTTTACTTCACTATTCACCTATCAATTCTAGTTATCGAGAGTATGCAGTATTACAAAAAAAATGTAAATCTCACCTTTGAATTTTTGAAGAATTGTTGTCACCATATTGATTTCAAGTCTCAGTTAAATTACTCCAACACAATAACGACGCCTGGATATCACTGTTGGTTAAGTAGTACTAGTGTGTTGTTTATATACACACATTACACAATAACCTTGATTTATGACTTGTTATCCCACTCTTGTTGTTTATTACTGATATTAATTGCTAATTACATAATGAGATAGTAACGCATCCTAAATACTGTTAATATGATGTTGTTGTGCACGCTTATTAAAAGAGACAAAAAACGGGAAGTTAACCAAATCGGGTTTTAAGTGCTCTGGAACCTCGTTTGCAAGATTACGTATATTATCTCTTAAGTCCTGATAAGATTTCTATCAACATAATTGAAGAGACAATATCCGGTAGTGTGTTTGTATAAGCTAGATGCGATCAATGCTCAACCTCGTACTCAGGGAGGGCTGCCGCCTCACATACCAACAGGTAAAGAAACCCTGGGTACGAGTTTGGATTAATACTATTTTGATGATTGAAAGTCCGTTTTCCTCTAGTTGAACAAACGAGGCGTTGAGCAATATTTTGCTCAGTTCAATTCAGATAGAAATAAGAAAGTTTTGAGCGCCATCTTTAATAATCGCATCTTTTTAGACAAGCTCAAGACATCTTAAAGATGTAAGAACTAAAGCATAAGGCTTACATGTTAAGAATATGACCAGAAAGGAATTTGCATTTTGAAAATTGTTCAAAGCAAACACAGCTTTTAGGAAGAGTTGTCGTCGAAAGAAAATAGAATATTAGATACTTCGAACCTGTATTTGGAACATTTCCAAACTTCAGCGTTTCATCATTAATTTATGGCATAATTTAATCCGCTCCGTGGTGCCTGAATGCTTGCATAAAGCTTCAAAATGTCTTTCTCCATTTTAAAAGCTCAGCTCATAAACAGATACGATAACGTGGATCGCTCGAAAGGCAGAAATTTGTGGAGGAGAGTTGAGTCATCTAAACGAGAAAGGAAAAACGTGCAAGATACCAAATCTTCACGCAAGACTGAAAAGAAATATCACTGCCCTCCTCCGCATTTTTTAATTGAGCTGAAACACGCATTTCATAGTTTCGTGCTGTATATTTCCCCTTTCATAATGTTTGTGAAACTTTCCCTTGTGTAGTCTGTAAACAAGTCTATAATAAACTTTGAGGACAACCCCTTTGTATCCCTTTGTATCCTTATTCCTTTACGCAATTCATATTGTCAAAAGAAATGCACGCGTTTGTGGTTGCTCACTTTACGATTTTTTTTCAGACTATTATCATATTTTGTTTGGGTCAGTGTGATAGAGTGATAACTATATATCTTATATTCACATTCAAAGCTAGCGCAAAGTTTTGGAAACTTTGCTCGCTTTGACTTTTTGTAGACTGAAATCCAACTCGTTTTTCGTTTCGTAGAATTCGTTTTGAAAAGCAACCTTCTCAAATCTGCACTTTCGTTAGCCAATAAACATAATCGATAACTTGCTACGGCCTGAGAAAAATTGCTCGAGTTTTTCATATGACCGCGTTATTGAAAAGAGTTGGTTGGGGACAATGGAAACAAGTTGATAACAACGAACAATTAGTCAAACATGTTACTAGATCCTGTCACAAATCACTACGAAAAAAATCGATCAAAGCGGATGGACCATAGAATGTTCTAACGGTAAAAAAAACAAAAAACAAACATAACAAAACAAAATCGCTTAAGATTAACTGTCAAAAAAAACAAAACAAACTGCCTAACTGTCTGTAATGTAAAGCATTTCCACTTTCCTGTCAAACGTTCGCACAAGTCATTATTCCGACATCCGACATATCAGCACTTGATATCCGACACAAATTACAATTAATAATAGCCGGCATTTCTTTGTATCTAAACTAACAAAATCTATTTTTAAAACTTGCATAACATCTTAATTTCTTAGTTTCATGTAACTGCCACACGAAATCAAATTACACTTATGAAGCCTCGCCCCTCTGACATAAACACACAATCACACACATTACCCCTTGCTATTAATGTCGCTAGGTAACCTATCGTTCTTCTCCTAACACTTCAGTACTTTTAAGGAAGTTTTCACATTATGTTCTTGTCAACTGATATTTAGGAGATGTTTGAGGCAGACTTTTAACAATGTCGTTGTTATGGAACAACAATTAACTGTAAAAGCAACATACGAATATTAAACTGAAAGCATTAGATAAACTTCTAGTCTGGGTTTCAATATATTTTATCTTTTCAAAAACCTTAGTGTCTCTTTCTTGATCACGTACTAAAATTTCAACCAATCAACGCGAGTTATTTGTCATCGTGTGAACCTGTAAAAGTTGAACAAATTTCCTACAAGTTGAATACTACAGCCTAGTCCCCCAAATGGTCAAAATTTCGTTGCGGAGAAGTGCATTTTCATTGAAGTTGGGTACGTGTTTGTGAACCTTTTTATAAAAATGACCTCCACCATAGTGGTTTTTTAGCAAATTTTCCCGGTTATAGATCTTCCCAAAACTTGCAGATCAGAGACATTTTTGATCAAAGACCACAATTTTTCCTCCTATAACGTTTTATGCCTTTTAATGATCGGTATCTTTCTCATACTAACAACATCATCCGCTGTTATCAGTTGAAGGCTCGTTTACACTGTCCATTTCCAGCTGTAATGTGTGTTCGTAAAGGCCAAGTTCCACTAGCATATTTTTCTGCTCGGAACGGATTGGATCAGAAAGAAATATATTTGAGCATGCGCTAAAACGCTTTTCAGTCACGTGATTCTGTTCCATCTTTTTCGTTCTGTTCCAAGTGAAAGTTAAATTAAATTCAACTTTTTCTAGACCTTTTTTTTCCAGAAATTATCGGCTCAAGAAAAAGCAACAAATCAGAAACGTTAAAAATCTTTGTGACATTTTAGTTACAATCGTACAATGATAGAAAATCATGCGAGTAAAAAGACAAGTAGAAATTGCAGTTGACAGATTCCCGTTCCGCTCCTTTTTGATCCGTTCCAAAAAAAAGAGTGACAATTCACGTTAAAAATGACGAATGACTATATCTCACGAAGGAGAAAACATCCGGTGAAAGGCGTGGTGAACATATCCTAACGCCAAAACTCAAACGAACACTTGCATAAATTCTCCTAACCATACGCCATCAGGTGCACTTCATTTTATTTATTTATTTATTTATTTATTTATTTATTTATTTATTTATTTATTTATTTATTTATTTATTTATTTATTTATTTATTTATTTTTTTACGATATGAATGTAAACACCTAAAATCCCCAGTTAAAAACTTCTTAAAATAATCTGAAACAACTAGACGTAATGTTTTGCTCAATAACCCAAATACATGTTACAAGATTTACCTCGCAAACTTAAGTAGTTAGAGACATTGCTAAACGTATTATTGTGAAAAATACCGCCGAATGGAGATGGGACATTAACGTCAATGCGTTTTATTATGCACCCCTTCAAACCAGCATTTCGGAAATTGGTAATAAAAATTATGGCATTTTGCTGCAAACACATGGTCTGAATACATCAGAATATTAATCTTTGTATATTTTAATTATATTTTTAATTAACGAACGGAAACAAACATGGCCGCTGACTTGTTTGTTGGAATAAAAAAGAAAATTATTTGACAAACATGATTTTTGCGTGACGAATTTGGTTTATTTTAAAAGATTACACGTAACTCGATGTGGCGTTAATTACCTGAGTTTATACCACAATTTAAAATTTCGAAAACAAAATAATATTGTTTCGTTTCGTTTCATTTCCTTCTTTGGGTAGGTTTACCCGATTAGGTATTTGTTTTCCCGATTTCCTAATAATTGCAGTACTTGACAAGCTCCCTCATGAAACCCTGGTAATCAGGATGGGGTTATGCTTGGAATAAATCTATTCCACTTGGTTTTATAAGCGATAAAGGAAAACTAACGAACGGTATGACAAGTCGATCAGGAATTACCCTGCAGAATTTTACTTGCCAATATTCTTTGGTTTGGCTGGAAATTGACAATTAATATCATTCTCATATCTTGTGAGTAATCCTGTTCGTTAAAATAAATTTATGACGTTTTCTCACGACTATGTTTTGTAAGCATTTCTTACGCATGCGCATTCTCGCCTCCCTGTCCAATAAGCAGAGACAAGCGTCCCTGCTCTATTTTCAAATTTTTTTCCGAGAAAAATTCTTGTATTCTCTTGTCTTTGGTAAAAGAAAATACCACACTCACTCGTAGTTAAGCAAAAGTAATCTACATGTAAATATTTAGTAACACCTGAACATGGATCACCATATCAAGAACTTGTGACTGAAAGAGTACACCACTGTTGTCCTTCACGTTTTCTGGGTTCTGTAACCAAAGCCGAAACGAAATTTCCTTCTTTCCTGCGCGAGAGCTCGATGAGAATATGGGCAACCAGTGTTCCACCCTTTTTAAAAAATCCGAAAGTGTATATCGTGCTTCAAAGCTTCCTGTTCTGATTATGACTTTTCTACTGCAACTTCATGTTGAAATCACTTCGTATGATCGCTTTGAAGGCGTTTCGATGGTTTGAAGGCGTTTGATGGTTTTCCCATGTTTTCACTTCCTGGTTGTGGTATAATACAAGATATAAGAATATGGAAATATAATATAAGAAAGCGTTTTGGATCCACGATTCCGAGTTGAAAGAGTTGAACACTGCTCAACTCTTTCAACTTTCAACTGAATGGTTGCAATATTTTGTACAAATCGTGCAATGCATAGACGAGGCATGTTGTTCTCCATTACAATCATCCTACTTATAATGAAAGATCGATTCTTGCCACCTCCTGTCCCAGTGGTTTACTCTCAAAATGGTGGTATCGAATGGGCAAAAGATGATAAGAAGCTAAATATTTATCGCTACTTCAAAACATCGCATGGAACGCAGGCCTTATTCCCAAGTGAGTATTAAATTTCCGCTGGGAATTCCGTACGATTGTTCTCGCACTTCACCAAAGAGACTGTTGCAAAACGTGTTTGCAAATACTGCGGTTCTTTATTTTGGAGTTATCAAGTCAAAGCAAAACCACTCATCATTCTGCCGAACAAAAGAATCGCTACGAGCTGCTATGAATTTAGAGAATGAAAATCCGGTATAAATACATTCTTTATTTTCGCTGGCTAACGGGTGATTACGTGCACTCGCTCTGCAACGTTATTTATTGATTTGTTCTATAAACTTTAGATATTGAGAGCTGAGAGCTGAGAGCTGAATTCACTGACAAAAACATTTGTTGATGATCCGAGTCTATCGAATCTCAAGAAGTAAAGATGGTGTATCAAGGCGGAAACGCCTCTCGATGCTGATTCCCGTAAATGGAGTTCCGTAAACCAATCAAATAATTTTATTTGAAATCACGTGGTAGAAACAATAGCGTGTATACTAACAGTGTAAACTTAGCTTAAGAGTTCAAACATTTCCGAAACAATAAAATAAAAAAAGTATTGACGTATCGCATATATTTATTTGATGAAATATAGGTATAAGAAAATACGTATAAAGTCTAGTTTAAATTGTGTCCTTAACACATGCTTAAAAGGATACTCATTATGAAAGATTATCTGCTCTCAGTGTCTAATACAGAAATTAGTGTAGTTTTCAAGAGTTCAAACTTCAGGTCCTGCAGCCAACTGCTAATATATTTTGCAATTAGTTCTGCTTACAGAGTTTGTTAATTTCTCATGGAGTAAACGGTACCTTAAAGTATTTACTTTTTATGTAAATGAATAAAGCGTTCAAAAATGAAAACATTCAAACAGACGCCAAAGATTTATGTCGTAAAAATGTATTCAGACATAATTTAGATGCAGATGAAATAAATTGTAAGTTTTTTTTCAAAATTCTTTTCCAAAAAAAACAAATTTAAGTATACGCTTTATAAGAAACCAATGTCATACGTTAGTAATGTTGTTTAAATAATGACCATTGTTGCTTATAAACTTGTTGCTCAAAACTTTTCAGTAGAATCAGTTTGACTGAAATCGAACTACTTTTTGTTTGATGACTGAAGTACGCTTTGCCTTTACAGAATTCAAACTAGTATATGCTTGAAGCATATACCAGTTCAATTTTCTTGGCCTCAATAAATAAAAGTTTGATAAATCACTGGAAAGAGATTAGTAGTGAGGACTTTGCCAAAAATAACAGGGAAATAAACACTTTCGCCATTCAAAGTAAAACCAAACCTTCATACTGTGACATAGTGATTTCCTCATTATTTTGCTTTCTTTCAGACTATCCCACTAGCAATCTCGCAAAGAAGGCCTCTGTAGATTAATGTAAGAGGTCGGTTAATATTATGTCTCTACACCCACAAGACGTTTGGGTTGAATGTCTCTTACTTTTGTTTGAATGAATGAGACAACAAGAAATGGTCTCCTTAACCCAAGCAGAAATAATAAAGTTTTGACCACAAACTATCGCTGATCACAATTAGGTATCTCAACCAAGTGGTAAGATTACTAGTAACGGTTGAAGAAATTTGCAGAGAAGCAGAACCTGCAAATAAATATCGATCAAATACTGATATACTGTATACTGAAAGTTGCTTACCGTAAAGACTCGATTAAGCGCCCGTGCGCTGATTTAATTTTTCGAGCTTTAGAGGGGACGCTTATTCGAGGGCGGCGCTTATTCAAGGTTGGCGCTAGAATATGCTCCCAGTCTCAATAATCTATTACCCCGTTTTTAAGCCCCCCTCAGATTTACGCCCATGGGCTTAAATCCGGATTCAAGCCCATGGGCGTAAATACGGAGCCATTTTCAGCATTCGAGAAAAAACAAAATCATTCTCAGGTGCATCATTTTTTTTTTAAAAAATCAGTCAAATTTACACGGCTTCCTTCTTAAATAATCCTAATAATGTTATTTTGACATGCCGGAATCATCTACTATAGATACCAAGGGAGTTCAAACTGTTAAAGTGAGAACAACTGGTCACGAAAAGCTCCTAGTTTTACAGCTGTCCTTTCTGCTGGAGTTAAGATTACGGCAAATGAGGTGAAAGCTGTTAGATTGCCCCCAATGATCATCTTCAAAAATCTTGTGAAACCTCCCTCTGGACATTTCCCTCCTGGTGTAGTGGTACTAGGTACCAAAGGAGGCACGATGACAGGTGAGTTGATGGCGAACTCTTACACGAAAGAGCTATGGGGCAAACGACCTGGTACTTTTTTTCAGCAACCGAAGTCCTTGCGAGGGGAACGAAGAAGAGGACGATTATGATATTGAAGTCGTGTAAAATATTTGAAAATGAAAAAGTACCATCATACTTCTCTCGTATTTATTTGATGATCTATTTCCCATATTTTGGTTCATATTATCCTTTCTTATCCAAATTAGAGAATTTTTGGTACTTATTTTTTTTAGCCCATGGGCTTAAATCCGGACCACTTTTTGAAAGAAAAAAACTGACTCAACATTAAAAATAATAGGGTACTGGAATTCGAATAAGCGCCCGGTCTTAGGACCAGATGAAATGTATAAAAATTTTTTTCTTGTTATGGGGGGGGCGGGGGGCGCTTATTCGAGGGCAGTGCTTATTCGAGGGGGAGAGGTGCTTAATCGAGTCTTTACGGTATATATATATCAATGCTTATATTGTGAGAGAAATCACTATATTATAGTTTGCTAGAGATTGTTGTTAAGTTAGAAAAGTTAGAAGAAATTATATGTAAT
Organism: Turritopsis dohrnii; assembly: GCA_027922465.2. Classification (NCBI taxonomy): domain Eukaryota; kingdom Metazoa; phylum Cnidaria; class Hydrozoa; order Anthoathecata; family Oceaniidae; genus Turritopsis; species Turritopsis dohrnii. The sequence goes on along the minus strand of BQMF02000240.1, from coordinate 386,567 downwards.
CCGAGCAAACTGGATGCTCAAAAATCTGTCATATAATTTTAGAAAGCTGTTTTTCTTTTGTTAATTGATTATAACCTTTTGATTTTTGAGCATCCAGTTTGCCCTTACCTAAAGGCCTATCGTCCCCTTGTTTACAATTCAGTATGCTAATGAGATGTTCTTACTGAAAACGTATAATGTATATTTTTGTAGACAAGAATGAATTCAATTGAACGAAACAAGCGTAGACGAATTGACCGCTTATATTGCCATGGTTTGAAAAGGATCATTGAGATTATGCACAATGACTATAACGTGCCTAAAGACCCAAAAGATTTCTTCAAATTCTTGAGTAACTCTATTAAGGACTTTTCAAGTCTTAAGAACAAAGGCAAAATTGGCAGTGATCAGTGGAAGGTGCTCTTTCCAACTTGCAAAGAAACTAATGTATTCTCTTTGGATGCTACGTCAGTGATATTGATCATGAAAACCTGTTGCAAACTTAGTGTCGACCACAGCAACCAACTCGAAACTTTCAGGAAACTGAGGAATACTAACGCTCACCTTGGCTTGGTTTCAAGAGGAAATTTTCAGAAAACCATCCAGAATTACTCTGACTGTTTATTTCAGTTAGGATGTCCACAGAATGAAATAGATCGCATTATCAATCGTCCGCTATATGATGATCTTGAAAATATAGAATTTGGATTAATGGATGTTATAAAAAACTTTGAAGGAAGAGACAATGAGATTTCTTGGCTGCATCAATCATTTACTAGTGGAAGTCAAAAAGTGGTGATATCCGGACTGTCGGGGACTGGCAAGTCAGAATTGGCACGAGCCTACTGCCAAAAATTTAAATCGCACTACAATAACAACATCATCTTTGTAAACGCTGAAAACCCCAATACTATTGAGAAAGACCTACTGGATGTCTCGCAAGTTATTGGGTTGTCAGGCCTTGATGGCGATGGTCAAACCATTAGTGTAACTGTCATGGTTAAACGGGTGTATGACTTTCTCTCACAACGAAACCACCTGCTTGTATTAGATAATGTCAAAAACTTTACAGAAATAAAGCGATATCTTCCCAAAATTAATGGTAAAAAAGGTGACATATTGATTACCTCGCAGTACACGCAATGGGGACAATCCTTTGATCATTTGAAATTACCTGTTTTAACAATACAGGCTACCGTAAAAATTTTGAAATCAGAATGCAATGGAGAAGCCGCAGAAACCTACGAAGAGCTAGCTGAGCTAATTGGGTGTCTCCCATTGGGATTACAGTTGGTTATTGCGTACATGAAAACTACAGGAACTTCAGTGAAGAAATGCGTGGAAGTGTTTAAAACATATTATGCTGATGTGATGGTCGATGATCCTGAAAATCATGACATCAACACTGAAAAGACTATATGGGCCACATATCAGATGGCATTGAGCGAAGTGAAATTAAATTCAACTGCTACACGAATCGCATTCATCATGTCGATAATCGATGGAAAGTCGATTAGTCAAACCTTCCTTCAAAGATTAAATGATGTTAAGCCGCAGACAATGCTAGACGCAAGATGCTTGCTATCCAAATATTCTTTGGTACAATTCGATGAGGACAATCAAAATATATCCATCCATTCCTTATTGCAATATGTTATTAAAGAGTCAATGTCAATGATGGAGAAGCAAAGAGCCGTTAACGATGTTATAACCATGTGCAGAAATGCTATTGAAGAAAACCAAAATCACAAGCATTTCCAGTTTGGAGATCACTGGTCTACTCACATTTACTGCTGTATTTTGTCAAACACTAACGACATGGGAAGAATTGATGGAATCATCGATATCGTGAAAGGTTCTGTACGATCATTGCTAAATCGTGGTCAATTCGAAAACGCAGTAGATCACTTAAATTGTTGGCAAACATATTTCAAATTTTCAAATGAAGAGTTGATCTACATTGACTATTTGAAAGCCAAGTCATTTTACAGGAATGGGGACTATAGCAAATGCAAAGAAGTAATGGAAGAACTTGTCAAGCCAAATACTATAAAAACAGTCAACGTGAATACCCAATCTAAAATAGTTTATGTATATGGCAATTGTTTACTTGATATTCACGCCAGTAATAATGAATTCCAAAATATCATGGACACCCCCATATGGAACGACCATGAAATTGACAGCAATTGCCAATTAAGAATGAACACCTTGAAATTAAAAATATCATTATACACAGGTAATCTTAATGAATTCGATGCAATAGTAAAAAGTATCCCCCCGCAAAAAGGTGGTAAATTTGGAAGAGAATGGCGACTTTGGATTACAAACATTATGTTACTAAAAGTCGATCCTGAAGAAGTACTGGAAACCATTCGAAATGTATATGAAGAATGTATAGCTGAACATGGTGATGAAAATCCAGTGACATATCAAGTTAAACTCAAACTATCTCAAGTACTGAAAAGAGCAGGAAGAATCCACGAAAGCGAAGAAATCTTAACAAATTTGATGAAGCAAGTGAAAATGTTTTTATCGGAAACACATCCAACTACAATAGCGGTTAAAGAAGAAGAAGCATTAATGAAAAATGATCAAGGATTTCATATTGAAGCAGCAGCAGCACTGACAGAAATCAACGAAATTCAAAAGGCAATTTTTGGAAACCGACATCCGGGTACCTTAGAAACAAAGGCGAGTTTGGCCAACGTTTTGACTAAGCAAGGGAAGTACAACGAATCGAAGAAGATACTCGAGGATGTATTGCCTATTCAGAGTAAAATACTAGGGAACCGACATCCAAGTATATTTAACATGAAGTCGCACCTGGCCTGTGTTTTGAAAAGTCAAGGCAAGTACGATGAATCAATGACATTATATGAGGATGTATTGCATAATCTGAGTGTAATACTAGGAAACCGACATCCATGTACGTTAGCAACAAAAGAGAACCTGGCCGTTGTTTTGGGGTGCCAAGGCAAAAACGAAGAAGCGATGAAATTATTAGAGGATGTATTGAATATCGAGACTGAAGTACTAGGAAGTCGACATCCGAGTACGTCAACGACGAAGGGCAACCTGGCCATTGCATTGCAATGCCAAGGCAAAAACGAGGAATCAATAAAATTATACGAGGATGTATTGAATATTGAGACTGAAATGTTAGGAAACCGTCACCCCAGTACGTTAATGAAAAAGTCAAACCTAGCCGATCTTTTGAAATATCAAGGCAAGTACGAGGAATCGATAAAATTATACAAGGATGTATTGAATATTGAGGCTGAAGTACTAGGAAACCGTCATTGCAGTACGCTAAGGACCAAGTCTAACCTGGCTGGTCTCTTGGAAGATCAAGGCAATTACGACGAATCGATGAAGTTATATGAGGATGTATTGCAAGTTGAGAGTGAAATACTAGGAATTCGACATCCGAGTACGTTAATGACAAAGTCAAACCTGGCCGGTGTTATGCGACATCAAGGCAAGCGCAGTGAATCGATGAAATTATACAAAGATGTGTTGCAAATTCAGAGTGAAATTCTGGGAAGCCGACATCCCAGTACGTTAACGACGATGTGGTTCCTGTTCTGTGTTTTCCACAAAGGCAAGTAGATAGGTGTATTTGATATTCAATTGATACACCTATTTAATGGATTATATGATAACTGGGTTTTCTTGGGAGCATTTCAACTTTCTAAAATCTATGAAAACGGTAATAACATGACTTTGAGTTTTTCAAGCGTACGGAGATTTCCAAAATTTTAAAAAAGAAACAAATTTCATGAATAACCATTTTATTCCTAAATCACATGGTTGGTTGAATTTTGATTGACGTTTTTGATTGACGTTTTTGATTGACGTTTTTGATTGACGTTCTTGATTGACGTTTTTGCTTTCGCTTTATATACTTTTACGTTTGCACGCATTATCTTTTTAGGGGAAGAACTGACAGCCACTGAACGGAAAAGTTCGTCAAGTAGGTTTAAAACTTTCATTTAATAATTGTGAGCACCGTCATAAATGTGTAAGAAATGATCTTCTGTAACTGTCATGGAGATTTCAAAAGTAACGTCTTCAGTAACACAGTGAAATTCTTTTTATTATCCAATGATTTTGTTCCTCTTGTTATCCTGCAAATGCTTAAATGAACAAATGATTACCAACGAACAGAAACGTCTTGTAAGATAGTTGAAAGTTTTCATTAACCGACGCATAGTGTGTGTAGGAGATGATCTTCTGTAGTGGATTGGCGTAGAAAGTTCAAGACAGGAACTTTATGAAAATACATAATATCGATTAAATTATTCTGTAATTTCGTAGGCGAAGAAATAACAGACAGTGAACAGAAAAGTCACTCAAGTAGGTCCCGAGTTCCCATTTACCAGCCAAATGAACATCAAGACAGCGCAAGAAACTTGTGTAGCTAGCCTAGTAATGTCAGCCAAAACCTCTCACATTAGTGAGTCAAATGTTTTAACCTTGTGTTTTTATTTCTTAATTCTACTGAGACTGTAGAGTATGAAAGACATGATCTTACGTACGTGTAAAACAATTTCTCTTGTATAACTGGTGTAATCACTTCACCACCAAGAACTCCAGCTTTCCAAAACAAAAAACGTTAAGGTCTTGAATGGTATTAATGTTTCCTATTTTAGACGAAGAAATGATGTTCAGTGAACAGAAAAGTCCTTCAGGTAACTTCGGAAAAACTACTTAGTAATACTCACGAGTGTCTCACGAGTGTCTAATTTCGTAACAGTAGTACCGTGTAATTAACGTATAAATTTCAATATACACATGCTGAGGATTGTTTTATCCGTAAACCATTTTATTCTTTATGTTTTTAGATGCCGAAGAGACAATGAGTCAAGGGAAAGGTTCATGAAATTGAGTTTTCTACCTTATCAATGCTTAGGTATGTGGTTATGTTATAGATCATGATGCATAAACTTTTTAAGAGAAGAGCTTCCTATGTGCTGTTTAAAACTTGTGTTATTGAAAGAACAGACATATCAAACAGGATTCCTTGCTGGATCAATAAATCGTACACTTTGACAACTTTTCCTTCTGTTCTCACTAATGAAAATATATGAAATTTCCTCACTCGATGCACCAATCGTTCTTGGAACGTGGAGATCGATCAACACAAGGAAAGTTTTTCCGACTCTAAGCATCTAAACGTCTTTAGCATTTGTAATGATGAAAACAATAAAATTAACCCATTACCCTCTTTTCATCTGAAAACTTTACAATACTTCTTTTTAGCACAAGTAAAAAACAATGCAAACCACCTATGAATCTAGTCAGATCGCATCAGCTCAACAAACATCCGATATGGTTTTGTTACTTAATATTGGAAACAATGATCACAACGCAGCAATTGCTAACGTATGGAAAAACATTTTTTGAGTTATATCTAGTATAACGATTTTATAATAATTTTATGATAGCTGTAAATCTTTAGAGTCACTGTAACAGAAACATCTTTATGCAAAATAAATCTTTTGTTTAAATTTTTCAAAATGATTAAAAAATCGTTATAAAATAAACGCCTTTACCCAAACTCTTATATATGAAACTGGTGTTCTTTGCCCATTTACTACAGATGGATCTCCATTCAACAAATTCAAGTGGAAATTGTAGCGTCATGTGATCTCTTTTCTATACCAGGTTAACTGAGAGTGCATTAGTACGAAAGGAATCTCTACAAATACCAACTTTGTTATCGCTGCTGTATACACCCTTTTGTTGAGTGGAAGTGCAGTGGTAGACATAACGAACTCAGAATATCTTTTAGAGATTCTATTCATGTTTCTTTGTTGGTCCTGTTGTTAAAACCTAAAAGCGTCTCTCGCTGCATTCAGAGTTCGTAAAATTTTGGTTTTGTACTATACACTATATACATACTATATGCTTTTTAAAAATTCGGTGATTTAATTTTTCGTTTATTTAATCATCCTTTTCGAAGTTAAACTCGGTAAAAATTTTTAGCATATAGACATTTTCTTATCTTTTTTTATCATTCACCACTTTTGTTTCTCCAAGAAAGGGTTTTTGTTTGTTTTTTTGACAGAAATTGGAAAAGGACATTTTTCACGAAAACCTTCTTTCATATTCTTATATTACTTGTAACAGTTTAGTACAATATAATTTTGTTTGTTATTAATGACGCTTATGGGTAAAAATCTGATCTTATTGTCTTTGAAGGAGCCCTGAGTACCAAATAAGGAGATGCGAACTTGAAGATGTGTATAATGAGCTTCTACTAGATCAATTACACGATATACAATTTTCATATATCTCGATGATTAGACGTTATAAATGTATTTTTCGTGGATGAAGCATTTTATAATCAAGGTCAACTTGTTCTGCACACACTCCTGTTGCTGGCGAACCTTTCGTATTAATTAAAGCGAAATAAAATCTATAAAATTTTTGGCCCCATTTCGCAAAAATGCGTTTTTGAAAGAAAGCTCTAATGTCCTTTGTACTGGCTGCTTTTCGTTCGTAAAAATAAGTATCGCAATTTTTTTCAAATAACCATGTTTCGCAAAAAAAAGTATCGCAAAATACAATTTTTTTCGGTCTTCATTCGCAAAAATAAGTATCGAAAAAATTCATCACGCATTAATTAATACGAACAAGAGCCAGATGGCGCAAAACGGTAGCAGCAATTGTACTTAAAGTTATGAAAAGTTACTACAAAGTTCTTTGAGGTTTTTGTTTTTCTATATCTCACTGGTGGAAAACAGGCATAAGCGATAAATATGTTAAATTTATTAGTTAGTGTGAAAAGGGTCTAATCATAAACCACCAGAAATTAATTAATTAAAGACAAAAGAATTATACATGCGTGAGCTGTATATGATTTTTTTATAAGAACTTTTTACAAGACCGTGTGTAGAAAAAAACATGCGTTTCAAAAAAAAAAATTTAATGTTTTTGATTATAATTTCATGAAACCAAAAATGAAAACAAATAACTACTGCCTTTTCGAACTAGATCTTTGAAAGCCTTAATACAGAAACATAGTGTGTAGCTAACAAATGAGGTATATAATAAGAAATTTTGAACTTTTTTACTAACAAGAAAAGCAACATATCAAGTATTTTCAGTTAGCGTAATGAACTAAAAGTCCCATTTCTATGTAGGCCTATTTGATAAGAATTCATCCTTTCATGGATTAAGCTACAAAATGTCAGATTGTGTACTTTTTAAACAAAACGCAATCTACTTTTAAATGTTTGATATAAAAAACTTCCAAAATTCGCAGGCTGCGTTCCTTCATCAGAACTTACATTGCGTTATTAGTAGAGTCTCGCAGACTCTAAATCACAGACTCATTGCCATTTCGGCCGGAGTAGTAGTAGTAGGAGGAGGAGTAGGAGTCCACGGGTGTTTTAATACGGTATTCGCTTTCGCTGCTACCGTAACAAGAAGCCGCTTGGCTTGAAGATTTCAGGACGTAACACAACGATGCATATTTAGTCTCAAAAATACAACGTTGCCGATTTGCCAAATTATGTTCAAATCTAATAAAATGACTGGCAAATTCAAAATCAGCAACTTCTAATTGTGCGTTGTAGAAATTTTTATAAATATTGCAGAACTTTCTAAGTTTGATCCAAATTTGGCTCGAATTACCCATTTCTGGTCAAATCTGACAAAATGACTGAAAAATTCGTAATCAGCACCTTTTAAATGTGATCGGCGCAAAATTTTTTGAAATTTGAAGTACTTTCTAAATTTGGTCCAAATATGGCCTAAATTGGCCAATTTTAGTAAAACCTAGCAATATCATTGCCAAATTTGAAATCAGCACCTTTCAATTGTGCTCTGTGCAAATTTTCATGAAAATTGGTCAACTGGAAGTCCTAATTTGACCAAATTTGCGAATTCGGCAACGATGTCATGTAAACGCTGCACGAAAACGTTCATAACTTGGAGTAGTAGTAGTAGTAGGAGGAGGAGGAGGAGGAGAAACCACGGGTATTTTAAATACTTTACTCCACCACGGGTGTCCTAAAGTCAATAAAAGTTTATTACATAGCATCTTACGAAGAAAACGTTTTTTTAATATTTGTTTGTTCCATGCGATTCCTATACGATTAGCTAGATATAAGATATTTTTCCAAGCTTCCCAAACATGTACAATTTAGTTAATGAAAGTAATTACGGAATAAGGGAACTTTTTTATTTAGGTAATATTTTACAGATGTCCTGAAAAGATAGCTGATATTTCGATCACGAAGCAATTGTATAGGATTTGTTACCTCGAGTAGGCCGAAGGGAAGTGAAGCCGAAGTGGATGAACAAGGGCGAAAAATCTTCATGTTCATCCACTTCTACTAGTAAGGGTGACTTGAAGCACCGTCGAAATACGTCACGAGCATTACTGACGCAACAACAACACACACAAATACCAAAAACCAAACCAGCTAGTCCAGTCATGTCGAATTCCGATACTCCACTCCGATGCGTTTTAAAAGCAGCGTATCAGCCCATTAGGAGCTTCTTTTTTACGCGAGATTCTTTTTAATTCGTCGTAATCGCCAGGTCTGAACCAGCCATAAAATAATAACGTTGTCCTCAAGCCTTCTTGCTTTCTCTTGTATAGAAAATATTTCGTCGTATCTGGTGATTTTTTTTTTACAAACGAATAGTGTGTTTCGCCATGCATGACGTCATCATCGTCGTCATAGTAACCCGCTGAACTTGTTACTCACTTTTCTTGGAACTTTCCAGGAAGGTAGTTACCAACTTTCATTCGGACTTTCATTGAACCAATCACAATAGGGAGTAAAACAAAACCAGTTGTTTTTGTTATTTTGTTTATCATAAATTATATTAATCCAATATACTAGCTTTAAAATTCAAAAATTTGTATTTACATCTGAGAGTAAGTAAGCGTTTAAAAATCGTTTGACAATACGGAGTGCACTAATACACAAATAAATAAAAAACAACAAATTGTAAGAGGAACACTTTGAAATTGGTGGAAAAAAGGATTTGGGTTCACACATATTTGATCCTGAAAAATAGTAAAAAGCGTTAGACATAGTTTTTAATAATTTTCTATTCTGAATTTGTCAAATGAGAAATTGATTTTGAAGAGGTCCTGCAGAGGACGTCCAGCAGGGAATGTTTCACAGATTTTAAAGACAAAAGGAAATAAATAAATATGACATGTGAATGACATCAAATAAAAACACCTAAAAAATCACTGTAAAAAAAGTTTCGCTTTTAAAATTGCTTACGACAATTAATCGTCCTTTAACGTCGATATTTTGTCTCGACATGTACGTCAAAAACACTTTGACGCGCGATAAAGTTCCGTCCAGTACTGACATCACTTTGAGAAACTTCATATTATATTTTGGCGGGAAAAAGTTCTCTTTCGATTTGCTTGTCTCCTTTCTTTTTGTCAAACCACTGTTGGCATGGAAACACTGTTGTATTACCATCAGCCATATTGGTTACCTCCACACGCTCACACATCCAACCGGCACCGAATCCTTTGTTATCATGACCAATGACAATTTTAGTTAATTTTCCTAAATCTAACGCTTCGATCTTAAAATCATCCATGTTACCTGAAACAAAATAGATGAGAACCAAATGAACCTCCAATACATTCTAGCAATAAAAGCTACCAGAGAGTTTTACTGGTGATGAAATCGCGTATGATGATGTTTGACTGGTGACGAGGTTGCGTATGTTTTACTGGTGATGAAATCGCGTATGATGATGTTTGACTGGTAACGAGGTTGTGTATGTTTTACTGGTGATGAAATCGCGTATGATGATGTTTGACTGGTAACGAGGTTGTGTATGTTGTGGGATTAGTACTCACCTTTCTCAAAAAGATCTCGAAATTTCTTTTTCAACTCCCTTCTACCAGTATCACCATTATCACCATACATGGTCATGTAGACATTAGCATCCGTTCCCGCATGCGCCACATCGGCCGTGTATACTTTGATCTCGTACTGAACAGGTTTGGATTCTAAACGGAAAGACGAGCATATCATTGGGCGCCCGACATGCATGATCTATTTTACGCCCTTTAATTCCACCCTTGCCGATTCAGCTCAATTTTAAATTAGTGGAATGCGATTGGTGGGTTTACCTCTGACAGTAGCTAGTTTGGACTTCTCTACACTGGTACGTTCTAACTTCAGTTGATTTTCTTTGAGAGTCAACCACTGGCCACACTTGAAAACGTAACTAAAATAGATATCCAAAAACATCAATGGAAATACACAATCTCGATTACTCAGCGCGGTCTTACTCAAGGTACATTCAAGGCAAGAACTTTCGAGGCCAATTTAATTTTTGAATTTTTTTATTTTTTTATTTTTATTTTTTATCAGATTTCAAACATCTAATCGTAGACAATAAAAGTGAACTCAGCCAAGTTGGCAATAAAACAACAAACAACTATCAAGAAGAGCGATGATTTTTTTGTTTGAACGTCCCACCTGATATCTTCTTCTAAATCTTTTACTCGGATTTCTTCTAAAAGTAGTTTCTGTGAATCATCTTCATTTTTTAGATTGGTCTTTCTTCGTTGAAGTGATAAAACAAGGAATTTCAACACCCCGACAGGTTTGGAGGCAATCTTCAGAACATCTGTTTGACCTGAACGCAAGATCTTGTTTTTGGAAGTGTTTTCAAGCAGGCATTCACTCGACTTTTTCCCTTGTTCGTCAATCAGGAGCAACATTAGATTATGGACGGTGCCAGCATTTTCTTTGTCGGACGTCACAAAAGTACATTCGTAACCTGAAACCACAAAAGGTTAGATTGGAGCTTAGATACTTGTTTCTTATTTAAAAACAATACTAGTCTGATAGCAGACAATAACAGACTAAGCAGTACGAAGGACTTTAACAAGTACATAAAAAAAACTTCATGGATATAATGATACAGCCTCTTCGCTTTCGTTCTTACAGAAATTAGCATTTCAGCCCAATTCTGTACGATTCTACATTTGGGTCTATTACAAAAGTATTAGCATTTTGTCCATCCGACACGATAACGTTTTGTTTCAATATTTTTCGACTATCATCCTTGTAGAAATCATGTTTTTGAATTTTGTAAATTCTATTCTAGTATACTTTCGAAAAACATTTGCTTGATATTGTATCATGAACGTGCTGTTTTTTTATATAGCCCTAAGTATCGATTTGTCCGTCCGACATAAAACAAATACTTTTGTAACAGACCCATTTACGCCTTAGTCCTTGAAGAAACCAGCATTTCAGCCCAATGCTGTATGATTTTATATCTACGCTCTGGTCAGTAAAAAAGCATCGTTTCAGCCTAAAATCAATGGAACTTTAAATTACTGAGACTAAAAAAACAAACAAATAATGGTCATACCAACTACGTTTAAACTCTCTTTAGATTTCGCTTTTTTATCGTCCCTGTTTGAACACGGAAGTTCCCTCATGAGACTTTTGTCATCTTCATCCGTGGCCAGCCATCGTTCACATGGGAATTGATACGTTTCTTTGGTTTCGTTATCGATGATCTCAACAGAAGAGAGAAACCAACCCGAGCGTATGTATTTGTTGTCGTGCCAAATGCGTATTTTCGTTAACTGGCCTAAAAGGAAAAGAATACACATCGTGATAGATTACAGAACGTTATTTGTAAAGACTGCAGTGTATACTTGAGTCTTAAAGGATTTTTAGGAAGAGCTTTTGCTTAAGGTTGACGCTTATCCGAATAATAACGTACCTATTCTATACCCCCGTCTTTTATTTTTTTAGGGATGGAGAAGTTATGTGACTGATTTGAAACAGGGGGTAAAAAAGTTCTTTATCATGTGTTTCTAAGAATTTATCTTATAAGAAAACAACATTCTTGTTCGTACAAATACTTTTTGATGACGTCATAGTTTAGTTGCTGACGTCATCATTGTATACGCTGTATCAGGGCCGAGCAGAATAAAACTAAAATGGATTTGTCAAGGTACAGCAACCGAAATGCGCTCTAAACAGCTCAAAAAGATTCGAAACTACAATCAGTACCTACCTAAGCTCAACATGTTGAAGGTAAAAACATCAGTCTTGCCACGTTCAAATTTATCTTTATTGGTGGAAGACTCTTTTAATGCTAACTCTCCGGAATTCCCATTTTCACCGAAGATAATTAAAAAGACATTTGCGTCTGTGCCGCAGCCTCGTTTTGATCCAGTGACAACAGACACAGTGTAAGTAGTTTCTGAAAAATATGAGAAATAAACAAGAATGAATTAGAGCTTAGGGGCAAAATCGTCAAAAGGTCACTGTGTCGAAGAGCATTTTCATTGAAATTGCACACTCCCTCACAGTGGCTTTTTCAACAAATTTGCCCACTGTGTATACATCTATCGTTTTTTAACCAATGAAACTTCTCGTTTGAAAGCTTCTTAAAATCGATTGGTAAAACGAGCCTTGGACTCACTGACCCAACAAATTTAACAAGGTTGAGATAGTTTGCTTAATAAAATACATCGACATCGATGTACATACATCGACAAATTTTCCCAAATTTTTGCAAAGCTGTCAACCAGTAAGCGAGACACAATAAACAATGACTGAAGCATCAAATGTTAAAGGAAATGTTAAAGGACGAGATTGGCTAACGTTAAAGAATGAATTTGGCAAGGTTAGTTTTGGCTAACCTTTCAAAGCTTTCTTCCCATCAATCACAGCCACTAGCTCCCGCTCTGATTTCCCATCACCCTCTGTTTTCGACAACCACTGTCCACAGTTGAAAATTGAAACATCTTCCGTGTTCAAATTCAACAATACAATCTGAATCAAACAAAGAGAAGGTTTAAAATTATATGAAAAAAAACAACAACAACAAATTCTGAGTAAAACTGTATGAGCAAAAGAGGAGTTACCTTCTCAAGGAACCAGTATGGTCGACTACTTTTACCATCATGTCCAATACGAAGTTTAGTATGAGTGCCAACATTGTCTATATCAATTCTGATCGTATCGACGGAATTTCGTTCGAATCTAAACAATATCCATGTTTTAACGTTTACATGTAACCCTTTGGCAAAATCATCAAAAACTCACAACGACGAAGAGCATCATGCACTCCCTCGCAGTGATCGTCAACAAATTTGCCCGCTAGGGAGATTCTTCACCGGTCACCCCTTCCATCCCGAAACACTTTATGAGGTAATTGTAATATTCCTATAATCTATATAGGAATACTAACACACACGAGCAATGATGTAATGGTTAGTACCTTCCACCCCTGCGCAAGATCTTATCAGTCCATTGGGAGCTAAAGACTGACTGCACCCAAGCTTTTGGGACAGAAACTAATCTACTAAGCGCCCACCTTCTATTAACCGCCCCTCTAATAACCGCCCAAAAAGTGTGGAAATTTGTAACAAGCACCCAGGGCGGTTATTAGAATTGATTGGTTGTAGTTATATTAAAAGAAAAAAAATCCTGGTATCGTCATTGGCAACGAAGGTGAGAATGAAGATGGAGAAACAGACATGAAGTAAACTTATAATAAAACTTTTGTTTTTTTTCCCGCCCATCATCAGTTACTTGTTGCGCCCATCATCAGTTACTTGTTACGAAAGAAGTAAGAATTCAAATAACAGTATGTTTAACTATAACGTGTCTCTGGCGGTAAATCAACTTCTTAGTTGCAAGTCGGTGGGCGGAAGAACCAACCAATACGGGTGGAAGAACAAGGACTCAAAACGCCCATATGACATACGTATGACATCATACGGTTATCGTGAAGCCTGATTTTACACAAGACCTGACGAAGTGCATTTTCATCGAAATGGCGTGTATATTTGCGTGCCTTCCTATAAAAATGTACTCCTCCGCACTGATTCAAGGCCTGAAAAGTCTTTTCAACTTCTGATAAAAGAAAGAAACTTTCTTCACCTGTTTTCTTCCTTGTCAAGTTTAATTTCTTTCGATTCACCGTCCAACCCAAATAACGTGAACTTGATTTCCGCGTCGGTACCAGCATTTTTGACATCACCGGTATAAATAGTCATTTGGTACGGAATTTCTACGGGGATAGTGATGCATTGTATCAAGCAATAATTTGTAACGAATAGAGCAGTGACGGATGCTTCAGAATAAAATGCCGAGTTTTTAATGACATAAAAATTTCATCATTCCCATTTTACATTTTCAAACTACAGTGGAATCTCTCTATCTCGAACTCGCAAGGGACCGAAAAATTTGTTCGAGATAGAGAATGTTCGAGATAAAGAAAGTTAGCTCTTCAAGTTAACTGTTCAAGGAACCGAGATTTTTGTTCGAGATAGGGAGATATTCGAGATAGAGGGTAGTCGAGATAGAGAGATTCCACTGTATCAATAAATCTGTCCGCTGACACATCTTCAGATGGAACAAAAATACGTAAAGTGAAGATTTCAATTAATTAAAATTCTGACTGAGTTTACTCAGAGTGTGAATAAAAACCCCAAAATTCCCCGAAAGTTTTCCCCGAAATGTTGACATCCTTAGACTATGTTTGTTCCACTATATCAGATAGTTAATCAGGGTGATTCGAAAAGTGTATCGGAAATTCTTCCTATTTCGCCTTCCTCCGATCGGATTATTGCTACAACATGTTACTACCATCATGCAATGCGATAACTACGTGGGATTTGCATTACCCCTTACCCTAAATCACGTGACTTAAAATATCAGTTCTGTTCTTGAAAAACTAATCACTCCATCGAGAAATTTTTAGTTATTATATGTCATTGCATTTGGATCACCAAGATCCATTACTTAACATAGAACAAATAGAATACATGGATTACCCAGGGGTCTCCGCGCTGATCTAACGAGTGTTTCCATTGGACATCGGAGCAGAGAGGAGCGGACCAAAAAATAATATTATATAGGAAGACTGTTAAGGGACTATAAACGAACCAATGGACTTACTAGCTTTATACGCAACTTCTTTGGTATCATCCACTGAAAACATCCTGGTCGTCTTCCCATCCTCCTTGTCTTTACCCAACCAGCAGTCACATGGAAAGAAGTACTTGCGACCTGTCGTGGGCATATCTACCTCGATATTTTTCACATACCAACTATCTTTTGGACGATAACCATCATGACCAAGCTTCGTAAAGAGAAAGGAATGTTTGTAAAAATTTACCAAATAAGCTACACATTTTTTATATAAGTGCCACAAAGGTGCAAATGCCCTAACAATGTTAGCGCCAACAGCTAAGCTACACCCTCAAAATCTTAACAAAGAAAAAACGTTCCCCTTTGCTTTCCACACTTTCTTTCGTTCAAATTTTGCGCGAGTAATGTCGCGAGTATTATTGTTGGGAGTCGAAGCTTTGAAGCAATATCAACAAAATCGTAAAAAAAGTACTGCGACGAAGTGCATTTCCATCGAAATGGAGTGTAAAAATGTACTCCACCGCAGTGATTTTTGAAAAAATTTTCCCAATGGTTCATTCTGGGTTGGAAGTTCAGGCTAACGATTTCAGCTGGTTCAAACACGTTGTTTCAAGAAGATTTCCAAGTTGTCAATAAAAACAAAAAAACTCAAAAACCGGCAGTTGTATAGTACCTCTATTTTCTTGATCTCGCCAACGTTGACAGCTTCTACAGAAAACGTTTCGATGGAACCTTCTTCAAACTTGTCTTTACCAACTAATTCTAGTGGTATTTTATCAGACACGTCTTCTGTTCCGATAAACACAATGGAGACATTCGACTCAGTAGCATGTTCAGGTTTATCGCCAGTAGAAACTCGAACGGTGTAAGGTATATCTAGAAATAGACGGTAGGTTATGAGAGTATACTCAATACACTAACAGTGGGCAAATGTGTTGAAAAAACACTGCGAAGGAGTGCAGCTCTACAGAAATATACAGACTATTTCAATAAAAATGATCTTCATCGCAGTGACTTTTGATGATTTTGTCCACTGAAACTGACATTATAACCTATTTTGATATTCAACATTTTCTTATACTTTGAACCAAACTCCCCGCTCTCTTCTTAAAGGAAAGCCTCAGAAACACTTGCATAATAACAAAAATTTTGATTCCCTTCAACAGTGGTATATCGTGGGGTGAATACACTTCGCATTACCTTTAATGATGATAAAAAACAAACAAGACTGCTTGCTGTATGGAAAACATCACTTACATTCTAAAACGCTACTTAAAGATGAAGCCGTACTCAACTTCTTGGATTTCTTCTTCCCTTTGAATTCAGTTTCGAAAACTTTATCGGCATTAGTGCTTCTCACAGACGCCTTCCTGGATAATGTTGGACTGCCAGACATTGATGTACGCGGTGTTATTGCACTATCTAATGTGTTTGAACTCAAATTAAAGGAGCTGCCACCGTATACAGATGGATTGGAAGATTTCGTAGAACTCCTATCACCCTATAATGATAATTGTTAAGAAGATATGTAAAGGCTGTACGTAAGACATCATCAAAGATATGATATGATCACCAATGAGCTGTAGTTCTCCTAAGAAACACCACGATGGAGAGTATGAAAAAATTACAAAGCCTCGTTTTCAATTCGAATGTTTCTGTCGTTCATCAGGAGAAACGATACCTCATGAAACTTAACTTCACGAGTACTATTGTCATACCTAACCAGTGGGAAAAATCATCGAGAATCACTGCGACGAAGAGCCTTTTTATTGAAATAGTGTGTATATTTCTAAAGAAATGCACTCCTTCGCAGTGACTTTTAGTATTATTAACATTCTCTGTTACATTTTTCCCCCTTCACTCTCTTAACTTGAATTCGTGAACATCATTGTTCGGGAAAGTAACATGTTCCTCCAAAACCGAAAATGTCACGACAAAAACCGAAAGCACCACGACAAAAACCGAAAACGTCACGACAAAAACCGAAAGCACCACGACAAAAACCAAAAACGTCACGACAAAAAGTCCCAAAAAAATTCCATTTACCTCGTACGTTTTTTCGTAAAGAGTTCGTTTTATTTTACCATCGTCTTTTTTCTTGGCTAGCCATCGTTCGCACATGAATGTATATTTGTGTTGATCCTTTACGTCGGTTACTTCAATGCGATCCAAGAACCAATCAGCGCCGATATTTTTGTTGTCATGGCGAATGGCAGCCTTACGAATATAACCCAGATCTGCCGCTTCAAAAGTGAAGATATCTTCCTAAAGAAAAGAGACAAACAAACATCAAAGGAGAGCAGCTGACAGAGCGCCCAAGGTAATTTTACAAAAGAGAGCTTTAGGATTTTTTTTCATGATAATACAGATCTTGTAACGCAAATGACGACTTAAACGCCCAGGGCGCTTATTTGAATCAGGGCGCGTAAAAATAAGCAGTGTAAATCTTACAGAGAAATAATGAATTTTTTAACTCAGAAAAGTTAACGTTCAGAGTTATGGCTCATTTTAGCAAAGAAAGTTTATGCAGAAAGTTATACATCATATTGCTCATTGATGTGAATTTCAATGAAGTACTTTTGACTTATGGCTTATAATGTGAGAAGTTTCTCTTGAAACGTAACCTAATCCATCCTTCTCATGTGATGGTCTATGTAACCTGACACTTAATGAGAAAAAAACATTTACTACATCGTACGAAGGAAGACAAGCCTATACCCAGCGAGCCCATTTGCTAAAAAATCACTGCGAAGGAGTGCATTTCTATAGAAATATACACACTATTTCAATAAAAATGCTCTTCGTCGCAGTGACTTTTTGACGGGTATCCACTGAAGATTAAGTCTTACTTGTGCACGTTCAAATTTATCTCTGTTTGTTTCACTCTTGGATAACTGTCTTTCTCCTGTATCTCCGTTCTCTCCGAACAATGTAAGGAAGACATTTGCATCGGTACCGGCTTTTTTAACATCACCAGTAAATACATGGATCTTGTACGTATGCACTAAACAAACATCAATTATCAGTTATCATTTTAGACGAAGAGAAAGAGATGTGACATTGTTAAAAGGGGCTTCACAGAAAGCTCTGTGTATTCTTCGTAGGAAAACAGCAATCTTTAGATCTCAAGATAAAAACGACAGGGCGCTACTAGGGCGCAGAATTAAGATAAAACGTCTAGGGCGTTACCTTCTAATGCATCTACTCTGTGTTCAGAAACAGACGCCTTTCCATGTTTATCAATTTCTTCTTGTGTTATCTTGGTTGGCACGAGTTCTCTTACAATAGCGCCATCATCTTCACCCTTAGCAAACCATCGATTACAAGGAAAGGTAAAAGTGACAGAGCCTTGTTTTTGACCTTCCTCTGTTTCAGTGAGTTTTCTTACTTCAACCTGAAAGTCAAAGCATTGTCATAATGTAGAAGGTGTTGACATCAACTGAAGTACAGCATAACGAGGTTTGGTTGGACTCTGAGACTTTTCATAAGTTGATCAGAATCGCTTGAAATTTTTGTACCCCTGGAAAGATCCCCTTCAGTAGGACCTTAAGAGTCCTTGTTCCATTGAGAGTGGACCATACTCTTGAAATTCTTGTACCACTGGACTTTGGACCCTAAGAGTCCTTACCCCATTGAGAGTGGACCACATCCACGAAATTCTTGTACCCCCTGAACAAATCCCATTCAGTAGGACCTTGAGAGACCTCGTCCCATCAAGAGTTGACCATATTACACACAAGAAAAAAATGCTGTTTTACCTTGTCTAAATGCCAAGCTGCTCCAAACCCTTTGTTATCATGACCAATACGTATTTTATCAATTTGCTCCCCAACGTCCGGAAGCTGAAAGTTTTAAAATTCTAATCATTGACTATCATTCAGAAAACAGATGTGTATTAATCATGCAATAAACAACCATGAATCCCTGGTCACACTCAAATCCATGCTATTATTCAGAAAACAGATGTGTATTAATCATGCAATAAACAACCATGAAACCCTGGTCACACTCAAATCCATACTATTATTCAGAAAACAAAACCTACCTCTCTTACAAAAACATCAACTGAACCTCGGTTAAAACAACCTTTTCTTTTCTTCTTTGAGTCAGTCAAAAACGTTTCTTCTGTCGATAGTCCTCCCATCCCATATATGGCAAGAAAGACATTACTGTCTGTGCCAGCACCAGAAATATCACTTGTGTATACAACCACCTCGTATGGTACGTCTGATAAAAGATAAATGCATAATATTAAATCAATCAGGAATTGATTGCACAACCACGTAAAGAAACAAAAATTCCATAAAAATTCTAGTCAGCAACCATTTTTGTTCCTTAATCCTTAATTAATTCGTAGCGGTTGGCTTTTCCGCCCTTAAGGCGCCGGTACTTAAGTAATTCCTTCACCCTAACATTTAAAGACTGACATTGTTGTACTTACTCCAAGTGGGCAAAATCGTTAAAAAGTCACTGCAATGGAGAACATTTTTATTGAAATAGCATGTGTATTTCTATAGAAATGCACTTCATAGTGGTTTTTCAACAAATTGCCCGCTGGGTAGGCTTGATATCTTCACGATTGAATAAATTATGCCTCAGAAAATCCGCTTACGTTTTTCGTATACTTCATCTCGATCTGCTGAAGGATATAAATCAACTTCCAACTTCCCATCCTCCTTCCCTTTGTCCAGCCATCTTCCTGCCGGAAATGTCCATTTATGTCCAAGGGAAGGTGCATCTATGACAACATTGTCTAAATACCATCCCGCAAATCCACCCTTGTTGTCATGGCCAATGCTATGAAAAAATTTCAAACAAACATAACAACATTATATCATAAAAAAGTTTATGTCTACCATGCCATGAACCAATGAAATGAAGTTTAGTTACCGTATCTTTGCCAGCGGGCCTAAATTTACTGCTTCCACGGTAAAAACATCCACTTGTTTACGTTCAAACTTATCTTTATTGGTTTTTGATGTTTTTAAATCGATCTTGCCTAATAATGAGAGCAGAAATAATTTTTTTCAAAACTTGACAAAGAAGACAAAAAGATAAGAAAATGAAAAGAAATTTACCCGAATCTTCTTTTTCACCGAACAAGTAGATATAAACGTTTGCATCTGTTCCTGCACCTGACACATCACCTGTCTCTACCGCAATGTTGTAGACAGTTTTCTCAGCTGAAAGAAAATTATTGCTAACACTATACTATGAAACTTCTCAAATTGACTTATCATATATATCAAGAAACCACACAAACACAACTGATGCAAGGCTTTTTATCCAGATACGTGTGAGCTGGCACATTGAAAAATAGAGACTCGTATAAAAAATGACAACAAGACCACAACCACTTTGAGTAAGCTCACGTAGCCGATACTAATCATGGCAAAGCATGGATGAAATTTGAAGAAGGGGAAAAAACTAAGTAATATTGATGATGTTGTTTTGAAAATCCTCTCTTTAAAGGAAAGACACATCTGTTCCATTAACTCAATACTTATTGCATTCTAATTCAACGCAACAATGTGTGTATGTATATTTAATGGATATGTATAGTATGGATGGATAGTATGCTTCAATTTTGCAAGGGGCATGTAGAGTTTCACTAAAGTATTTAGGGGTGTATAGCTCACTTGGTAAGACGGTGGATTTGTAATACAAGGGTGATAGTTGGTAGTGGTTCAAACCCCGGCACTGTAAAATGCTAATGTGATATCATCACTTAAAAATGATAACATATGCAGTAGAAAGCTGTATGAAATTGTGTTCATGATATGAATGAAAGTAGTGCCAAAAATTTCATAAGACCACAATCACCTATCAGTCTAGTATGTGCAAATTCTCTGCCTTAAAATCTGAGGTATGCATTTCCGGTGGAGGCCCACATCAGTGAGTTCACTGCAATTCTAGCCTCGGTAAAATAAATTCAAAAAAAGAAAAAAAAAAAATAGGCCTTCTGATTACAATGATACAAGTGAACTCACCGATTTGCTCCAGATCAACATTGTCTCCTGAAACAGATTTCATTGAAGAACTGCGTGACAACGCTCTTTGGCGTCTTCTTTCAAATTCATTTCGATCAACAGCAACAAGTTCACGACTCAATGCTCCATCATCTTCTGTTTTGGACAGCCAACGATTGCATGGGAAGATGTAATCCAGATTTTTCTACAGAAACATTAAAAAAAAATCAAAAATCAAAAATCAGGATTTCGATGATATTGAGAAACACAGGTTTGACATTTTAAAAAACACACTGACCCCTGTGTCATGTATTTCAACTTTATCCAAGTACCAAGATGACATCAAACCAGAATTGTCATGTCGAATTTTGACCTTAGTAAGTTTGCCAAGACTCATTGCCTCAATTTTAAACACGTCTTCCTGAGAAAAGAATGGTAAATGAATGGTGAAGAAATAATACTGTGACATCACACTAAAATTATTTGGGATAACACTAACTTGATTTCTTTCAAACTTATCAAAATGAGTTTCGGATTTTTTGAGCTCACGTTCGCCAGTGTCACCTTGTTCACCATACACTGTTAAAAACACATTGGAATTTGTCCCTGCACTTTGCACATCACCCGTGAATATACGAACCACATACGTGTCAGCTGTGAAACAGAATTCATAGTATAACATTTGGAGTTAATAATTACAATCTACTTCAGACTATGAGGATTTATATACCTGCCAAGGAGTCCTTCCTTAACCGTGTTCCAGTTGAATCATAAGGCACTAATTCTCGAACAATCTGACCGTCATCTTCTCCTTTGGCGAACCATCGATTACATGGAAAAACGTACGTACAGTTATCTTCTTCTTCTTCAGGATCTTCTAAATCTTCATATTCTTCCTTGTGCGACTTCTTTGATTTTTTCTTTGATTTCTGTTTCTTTTTTTCCTTCTTTTGAGGTGGTCGCAAACGCCTCACAATAATCTGAAGAAAATTGAAAGAAAATTCCAGGGCAGGTGCGAACAATATTACTGACACAAACAAACCTGCTTCAAACTTTTTAAAGACAAAACCATGACACAATAAAATAAACATACTTTATCTAAAAACCAGGCAGCACCTATACCAGCATTATCGTGTCCAACTCGGAGTTTCGTGAGCACACCAATTTCATCGCACTCAACCTAAAGTATAAAATTATGTTGAATGAAAATAAAAAGGTTATGTTCAAAAAAGTTCGTTATGGTCCAGTAATATTGTTTATCTTACTTTAAACTTGTCAATTTCATTTCGTTCGAAATTATCTGTTTTATTTCTTAGCCAAAATTCTTCACTCTTCCCTTCTTTCCCATAAAGAACGACGAATACATTTGAATTTGTTCCAGCGCCTCGAACATCTCCAGTATGAACTTCAACTTCATATGGCACTTCTATAAATTATATGAGTGTATGGTTAAACTATTTTAAAAATAATACATCATTGAACACCAAATTAAGAACAAAACACAGCGCAGTAATTCATAGATACTAATAGCATATTTTACTTTTTGACATTGCTATTTCTTCACTTGGATATAATTCTCTTTCAATTAATCCGTCATCTTCATCTGCAGCAAGCCATCGATTGCAAGCAAATTTCAGCTGCTGACCATGTGAGGGTACATCAACAGTTACAGATTCTAAATACCAGCCAGCACCAAAGCCTTTCCCGTCATGTCCAATAATAAGTTTTTTGACCTACGAAAACATTATAAACAATATAAAAGAAAACCACATTAACTCTCTTTGGAAAACTTTATCAACCTTGTTTATTTATAAATTTATATAGTGTAGAATTATCCAACTATTATGATGATCGTGAAAACGTGAAACTTATAGTAACACAGAAATTGTAGTTGTTTTTCTTATTTTAGATTCATAAAGAACGATGTATCAAAGTTAAAATGAGTAATTCTCAGATAGCATTTGCTGTACCGCTGCAGTCATTACTATTTTCATTTAGTTCTTTAAAAAGATCATGAGGGTATCTCCGAATAGAGTTCTCCAAAAAGAAGATATCACTCAAAATCAAGAATGCCACAAGAATGCTACTAAACATGGCTTTAAGAAACATCAGTGAAAAGAAACTAATGTTAAAGCAACACACTTTTCCAATATCCATGGCTTCCAACGTAAACATGTCTGTTCTGCCTCGTTCCCACTTATCTTTGGTGTTTTCTGCTTGTCGTAATTGAAGTTTGCCAGTATCACCGTCGCCACCAAATAAAATAAGATAAACATTTGCGTCAGTTCCAGCTCCCCTTACATCACCAGTTTTAACACCGACATGATATGATGTTGCTAAAAAAAAAGATTGTGACAGTGAACAAGTAACAGATGGAATTTGAAAAGCAAAATAGAGACTATGTAAATAAATTTTTTTCCAATTGTAAAAAAGGTAATTTTACTTTTTAACAATGTTGCTGTGTCACCACAAGGGATTTCTCGTATAATTTGCCCATCATCTTCATCACTTGCTAGCCACCTAAATCATACAATAAAAACAAATCTTGAATACAATTATTCATTTATCAAAGCAGAAAGGTAGAATTACAGGTAATATCAACAACTCATAATCAAAATATAATATCGCACGAAAGATATGATTTCATAAAAAGATTTCTATGACAATATCACAAACCTTCCACATAAAAACGGATAATCTTTATTTTCTATTGGATCTTTGATGATGACTTTATCCAGAAACCAACCTGCACCTGAGTTTTTGCCGTCATGCCCGATTCTAATGGACTCTAAAGCTGATAATGATACGGCTTCCACAATGAATTCATCAACCTATGGTCATAAGATAAATGACTCTGTTGTTAAGTTTCAAAAATTTCATTGCAAATGTAATTGATAAGGACGTACTTGTTTCCTCTCAAATTTATTTCGATTAGTACTTGATTTTAGGAGTGGTCTGTTTCCAGTGTCGCCACGTTGGCCAAATACATCAATAAAAACGTTAGCATCAGTACCAGCTCCTCTTTTATCACCAGTATAAACACTGACTTGGTAAGGTACAACTATTGAATAGATCAATAAGATATTCTAATGTTATCTCCAATGCAGAAGTTACCTTAACTAATGCATATCTACATTTTTTCATTTGTTACTATATACAAACTTTCGACAGAATATTGAGTTTCTGTCATCATTATGTTAATTTAATGTTAAATGTTATAATGCTGTTCATATAATCATTTTATGGTTCGTTAACAAAATGCCTTGGAGTACTACATTTACTGAAACCATTACCTGGTAGCGGTTCTAACGAACCACCAACTGCTGGTAATTCTCTCACGCATTGCTCATCATCTTCACCAGTACCAAGCCAACGCTCACAAGTAAACAAATAACGTTCATTTGATAGAGAGTTTTCAAGAAGTACCTAAAAAGTATATATCAAACTTATATTAACCTCCCTTACAAGACTATTGAATTGCAAAATTATAACCAGCTAAGTCCGTGGAGTAAACCTTGGTAAACTTGTTTGGGTCATTGAGTCGATGAGTCAATGAGTGACATTCTTTAGGTTTAGCTGGTTAGAAATCAATGGGTGAATACGCATTTTATTGGATTATCTTGGTAACAGTTGGTTGCAGCGAAACAATCATGCATTTTATTTATGATCAGTTTTTCGTGCTTTATAACATGGGTAAACTTTTCCTTAATGATTCAGTTATTTTATTTTTCGTCGCCTATTTTTGACATGGGATTGAGGGAACACATTGTTTTCAAAGTTAAAATCTGTAAACATTTCTACTTTTAGTATCTGTGTATATTATAAAAATGTACCCACAGGTACAACAACTTTATTCATCCTTCAATATGCAACAAAGAATCATCACATACTTTCACTGAACAAAATTAATATGTATTGCGAATTTAAAAGAAATTAGATTCAGGAAGACTTGAAAAGTGTGCATAAAATTATTGATGAAAATTGTTTTTAAAAGTTTTAAAAGAACATAAAGGTAATGGCAGTTACAATAATAACAGTAATGATCCCAAACATTTTCATAACATTTTTAAACATTAATTCTTTCATGTGATTTCATATCATGTTCTGGTTCATAATGAAAAAACACAAAATTTAATTTTTGTACCTTTTCTAGATGCCAATCCGCATATAATTTTGAGTTATCGTGCCATATCCTCAACTTGTACGGCTGTCCAACGTCTTTGATGTCTACTTTAAACTTGTCGACATTACCTCTTTCAAAGTTATCAGTTTTACTTCTCAGTGGAATGTCTTCACTTTTTCCTTTACTTCCATACAGAACAAAGAATACATTGGCATCTGTGCCAGCTCCACGTATATCACTTGTATGGACGGCAACATTCCAAACATTTTCTACGAAACAAAATTGTACAATCAACAATCAATCAGGAGTGTTGCTTCAAGGAAGTTGTTACTGATGAAAAAAGGCATTAAAACTTTCCATACTGTTTGTTTATAATGAAATAAAGTCAAACTCAAAAATAAACATTACTGGAAACATTAGAAAAGTTTATTTCCAGTATAAAAAAAAAAACTTGGTCGAAATTGTTAAATTGCATTTTGGTAAAATATAGTTTTGGATTTTTTGATGTCTGATTTGATTTCGTTTTTTACAGATCAGTATTTCTCACAGCATTTTTCGTTTATAAATTCCTTGTGGTTCATATCGTATCGTCTTGTAGTTTATCTCGTTGAAGATCTGCTATGTTAAGCTCTGCCATACAAGGTGCGGCAGAGTTTGTGAGTTTTACATGTTTTAATCTTAAAGAGAGTTCCAAAATTCTGAATCAAAGATAAACAATTAAACAATATCTTCACAACTGATATTATTTGACATATTTTTTTAGCACCACTTTCTCAAGACTACTTGAGATAATATATTTACTAGATAGGTCTGTACAAAAAAATGACCCATATTAAATTGTGCTAAACCAGGGCTAAAAAATGATGCACAATCCAAATCGCTGAACAAAAAGATCAGTTGAAACGAAATTTTAGTAAGCCTTTGTAGAAGATTAACTAGCCTCTGTAGCTGGATTACCATCAGAGTGTAATAGAAAAAGAACAATTCTTCACATTGTGTGATGTTTATTTTCAAAAGTATTTCATATTCATATTGCAGTATATTCACCAATTTTTTTTATTTTACATCGTTCATTTTGAATTCCATTAATTAAAAAGGATCAAATGTTTATCAAAACATTATTTAAAAACTCTAAAAAAATTATTCTGTAAACACTGGTTTAAAATCCAAAATTATTAACACATGTGAAATACGAAAAACTCAAAAAACCCTTCCTTTTCCCTTAGACTAATCGCCTATCAGAAACTTTTTTTTCAGTCCAAGTATAACAATAACCACAATGCCACATAACAATGCCACATCGACATTGGAACTTTTTGCACAGGAAACTTTAGTAAAAGGTTTTTTATTGAGATTCAAAGTTCTTACTAGCTTCTCTTTGTTTTCGGTAGTCCATATCTTCAATGAGGTCACGTTCAATTAATTTGTCTCCCTCGTCATCGGCTAACCATTGTCGACAGAAAAATGTTTGTTCTATGCCAGTTGTTGGTGCATCCAACAAAACCTGGAAAACAAGAAAGCAACATGAAAAACAATATTTCAAAGTGTAGCAGTAAGTGACTTGCCTTAGTTAATGCTAAATGAAAATTGAAAACTGCGAATATTTATCATAATAATAACCTTGTCTAAGTACCATCCCGCCCCTACTCCGGAGTTGTCATGCCCAATCGTCAAATGATGTAGAGGACTCAGCTCCTCCGCACATTCCACCGTGAATATATCTGTTCTGCCACGTTCAAAATTATTCTTGTTTCCATTTCGAATCCAAAGTTTTCCACTGGTAAGATTCCCTTCTTTCCCTCCATACAATATCACGTAAACTTTGGCACTAGTGCCAGCACCACGAATATCTCCGGTGGTAATGTGGATGTTGTAAGGTAGGCCTAATATGAAAGATTGATCCATATTATTGATCCATATTATTGATCCATATTATTGAAGCAAGTTACAAATAAGTTAGACCTCACAATTCAAAATGATTCCCGTATTACCTGGTACAAACTCTGTGTCTCCATTTACGACAATCAAATCCCTTGATATTTGTCCATCATCTTCACTTTCAGATAACCAACGACCACACAGAAATTCATAAACAACTTTCTCACCATCAGATACAACAACCTAAGAACACCAGTCAAGTCTATACCCAGTAGGCAAAATTGTCAAAAAGTCACTGCGATGAAGAGCATTTTTATTGAAATAAAATGTATCTTTCTATAGAAAATGTACTCCTTCACAGTGATTTTCAAGAATTTTGCCTGCTGGGACACATGTTCTTGTTACTTTCTATTACCAATAGTAGATTATCTTTTCCAACTTAACAAATTTACCTTATCAAGAAACCAACCAGCTGCCACTCCTTTATTGTCATGGCGAATCCGGACACGGGTCAGTGGACCAATGTTTGGACATTCCAAATTAAAAGTATCAACCCTAGAAGATTATCAAATTACAGAAAGCAAATATTGAAAAAATACCATGTAATACAGTAACTGATGATGGCATAAACCAAAAAGCCTTTAGCTAATTTTTAAAATTGTTGTTGTACCTATATTTACTTTTTGAATAGTAAAATAGTTCATGGATTTTCTCTACTCATGATGCAACACTCTACCAAGAAAAGTTGCTATACAAAATGATGAGGAGAACACCACCACCTCTCATTCTCAAAAACCTAATGTTGGATTACAAAAATCCGATAAATTTTTATGATACATAAGACAAAAAACAACATATATTTATTAATTTATTTGTTTTTTTTTTATCTTATATATCTTACTATGGCGAATAATTTTTTACATATAAATTTTTAGGAGTTGTAAGTT
The DNA here is from genome assembly GCA_027922465.2 of Turritopsis dohrnii. NCBI lineage: Eukaryota > Metazoa > Cnidaria > Hydrozoa > Anthoathecata > Oceaniidae > Turritopsis > Turritopsis dohrnii. Next base: position 358,759 of record BQMF02000240.1, on the reverse strand, counting down.
TTACTTTTTTCTTTCGAAGTTGTTTTTCGAGTCATTAAGTCTCATTTCTGAAGTATTCCCATCTTTACTGAACAGAGTGATATAAACATTAGCATCAGTTCCAGCTCCTCGCACATCTCCAGTGTAGGTTGATATGGTATACTTATGAGCTGAAAATCAATCATAATCATAACAATTTAAACTCAAGAAAACAACCTGCTTCCAAAACCCCATAACAAGGCTAACCTGTGATAATATTATCTAGACTTTTAGTTCCAAGTAAAAGCCTCGATATTTCGCCATCTCCATCATCCTTTGATAGCCACTTGTCACAAATGAAATACCATTTTTCTTTCAGATTATTTGTGTTTGTGATGATGACCTGGAATCGTATCGTAGAATGGAAAAACTGGACAAATTTGTAAACAAAACTTAAATGTAGTTTGATAAGGAAGAATAAGTTGATGGAAATAAATAACTGTTATCCAAAAAATTTCAAATGTGTGTTTCTATAAAAATTTAGGAGACAACATTGGGTATCAAATCAGTTTACAATAAAATTTTATGAAGTTTACAAACGGTTGCTTGTGTTTATTTATTTATTTCACTTTACCTGATCAAGAAACCAACCAGGAGCAAATCCTGTGTTATCATGCTCAACCCTAAATATGATACAGAATAAATTGATATTGTTGTTATCGATTTTGTTTGATCCTGATACAGAATAAATTCAATTTACACAAAAATGATCTTAGTGATCAATAAACATTGCACTGTAATGATGCAGTGATTGGCATTTTGCTTAAAGAGTTGTTTCTTGAATGAAAAAAACCGATGAAAAACATACTCATCTCATAAAAACAGCTGATAAAAACAATCATCAAAAAGCATACTGATATTACTCACATCAGCCGTTGTAATTTGCCAAGGTATTTCACTTTGATTTTAAACACATCACTTTGTCCCCTTTCAAAGGTATTGATTTTACTAAAAAAATAAATCAATTTGTGATTTGATAAATTATCCTTTAAATACAATGCATAGAAGTAGAAGTAACGAGACTGACCTGTTAACCAACTGAACTTTCCTTGTGTTACCTCGATCACCATATATGGTTAGAAATACATGTGCATCTGTACCCGCACCTCTTACATCTCCTGTTTTAACCTCCACTTCGTAAACTAAAAGCAAATTTAATAATCAATGTTTATTATTGTAAACAGAAATATTTTCATATAATAGTTTAGACGAAGATCTCAAAGCCATGCACAAAATAATGCATGACTGTACTATTTTTCTATTGTAGTGCTAAATCTGTTTGGCACAGAAATGTGTTATCTGTTATTGTTGTTGTTGTTTTATCTCTCTATCAATAAAATAATACTTACCAACTCTTTCTGGACGTTGTGTCTCTGAGACTGGTTTGAGAGTTCGTTTTATTTGGCAATCACTTTCATACAACGACAACCAAGACTGGCAAGGAAGAATCCATGTTTTCTTCGTCTTTTGGTTCTTAACGATCACCTCTTCAAGATACCATCCCTGTTTACGATCAATTCCGTCATGCTAAAAAAGTAAAAAAAAAATGTTCGAAATACTTTGCACGAAAAGAGTTAACAACAATTGTACACTGTGAAACGAGAAATATGTTGAAACTGATTAATTTAGCACAAGTGAAAATTGCCATAAAGAAAAGCATGTTGATTTGTCTGTCTGAGATGAAAGTGAACGTCAAAAGAAAAAAAAAAGCGACTAGGAAATCATCATATTAAAACTCTTTTTAAGGGAATGATGCAGTGAATTTCAAAAAAATAAATTTCGTAAATCGTGACGGTTTGTTTTGCTACCGTTACTTACTTTAAAATAGTATGAATAAAGTCTACAAACTTTTTTTAAACCACACAAAGCTGAAATTAACCCTTTAACCCTTAGGCTCATTTTTACCAGAAAAGTAAGGACTATTAGTAATAATATAAAGATGAGCAAATAAAATAAGGCTCCTCAAATATGATATTCAATTCAGCATCTATGCCCTTGTCTTTTAAAGTTCATAAGATTAGGTTAATTCTAGATATTTTAGCTGACACCAGTAATTTTCTTAAAGCACCTCAAAACACCTCAGGGCCAAAGCAGCCTAACACCAAGAAACTGAAGCTGAGGTGAATAAAAGATTATCAGAAGAAGTGTGTAGAATAATTATGACTTCACAGTGAAGGTTGCTTTTATACCAATTCAGCAGAGACTCACTTCAATATCCAGTGAAATAAGATCACCAATGTCTGGTGATCTTAATGTAAAAGTTTCACTTGATGCCCTTTTAAAAACAAACGATGCAGGTCCATTCGTCGTCATGTTAAGTGCATCTTCGTCAGGTTTTTTGGTCAACTGTTGTTGGGTCAATTTTCCCTTTGTTCCACGAAGTTGAACAAAAACCTATAATACGGCAAAACGTGAGAATCAAAACATTTTCATGGCTTGATGGCCAACCAATTACAGGAAGCAAAAGAATGAAGGACTGCAAAACATAAAAAATTCTCGTTGCTAAATTTTAACCTTCACACAAAAGAACCAAACAAAATATCACAATAATATTCCACACTTATCAAAAGTTTTATAGAAACTATCATCTGAAAAAACTTTAACAAAAACTTTAACAAGCTGATTAGAACATACTCTAGCATCAGTACTCGAGTTTCTTTTGTCTCCAGTTAAGACAGTAATACTGTACACCACTCGTGAAGCTGGGAAACAAACAAAAGAATATCTATTAAATCAACACCCATACAGTCAGTTAAACTTTTCTAAAATTATGCGATCAAAATGCCAAAATTGTTGGGAACAATGACCAACATTGTGAATGAAAGTCTCATTTAATAAAAGTTTTCAATTATTTTCAAAGAAAGCTATGACGACAAATGATAATTTAGTACATAATAGAGCTCAAAAAGTTGATAAACAAGTCTTTTTACAGTTTTTGAAAATTTCATATTCATTTTCTGATATTTCAATTTAAAGATATCAAATTATACACTCTCCTATTACATCATAATTATGCATTGCATAAATCAAATCTAAGATCTTGAAATTGAGACATCTCGAAAACAACGAAGCATTATATATAAAAAACTGCAAAAAAGACTTTTTAAATAAACTTTTAGAGGTCTGTCAAGTCTTAAAATTTAATTTATCATCACATGATCCCTTTAAGATTCTGTTAAAGAAATATTACATATGTCTGTTTATGAGATATACAGTTAAAGAGATGTCACAGATCAAAAAAATTATAAAATTATGTTGAAATTTATCTGGACAATTGGAAAGGAACAGATGAGTTTACAGAACGTCTTGGAAAATAAAGTTTTTACAACTAACCTTTTTGATCAATTTTCTTCAGCTGGAAACAAAAAAAGGAGAAAAAAATGAAAAACAATCAAAATGCACATCCATCACCAGAAAAAAAAAGCCTTGAAAATTTACCTTCTTGTTTTCACCTAATTTAGGCTTAGTACCCATTTTCCTTGCAAAATAATCATATAAATGTGGATCCTCCATAGAGTTATACTGTGGCATCGAGTATACCTTCCCATTTACAACTTTCGGCTGGTCCCATACTTTTGAACCTAAATTTTTACGTGGTGCATAGGGTGCCTTTTTGCTGACTTTTGATTCAAGCGGTTTATGATTTAGAGAAATATGAAATTTCTTTGTTGGAGTGGGTAGGTACCCATTAGGATTGACCCATGGCTTTTGACTCCCTAAAAAGGAACGAGTTATTCATAGAAAAGGGTAATTGAATGGGATGTGACATGTAACAAATCAGGTTACACACATGATTTCGTTTGTATAATAAGATACAATTATGATATATTATGATAGTTTGCTTGTTCAACCATAGTAGAAAAAAAGCTAACAAGTAGTGATAGCCTCTTGTTAGATAAACCTATAGTTCAAAGTTATACTAAGTAAATACTTTAATCATAATAAAGTTCCTACTGGTAGGGTTCGCTGTAAGTGGTCGTTTTCGCAATGATGAAGTCTGTGTGTTTGCTCTTTGAGGTGGTTTGGGAAGATTGACCACGTGGTCATCATTTAGTGCTGCTTTCATACCGAATGATTCCATCTTGATTATTAATGTTCTTTTGCTTAAAATATCACTTTCCGACTACTTCAAGTTTCATCACTGATGCATCATGGTACCACTTGGTTCTTGTTTATGACACTCTGAAAGAATCGATTTCATCAATATATACCTTCCTTCAACAGCAAAGAATGCCTAATTGTCTGATAAGGTTATTATAATCAGGGGCTAATACAGACTGATTTTGACATTGATAACTGCTTTTGGGCGTAAAAAATTGGCGCCCCAAAAATAGCGTAAGAACAAAACTACAGTAACTTATCAATGTTATTTCAGAAAATCTACAGCCTACAAGGAACTGTTTTCGCTTAGCAACGACCATGCATGTGCCCTTGTTTCGATTTTTTAATTTGGTAACTAGATACGTATATAATAATATGAAACAATGCGACATTTGATTATTGTATAAATAAAGGGAAATTAAGCCTTTGATTTTCTTTTCTAATTTTGAGCATAAAATACTTCATATATCCTAGGTGAACAAAACTATGAATGTTTACTGATTCTAGTGATAAACTCATTCGCTTCTCAGTCCCAGATACGAGAGTTTTCCGGTCTTGGTTTTAGCTGATTGAAGATAATTATTGCTGATACTGATATTTATGAATAAAAGGTATTCCAAATGAAAAAAATAATTGTTAAAAAACAACAGAGCTAAATCAACATTACAGCTTTCTGTTTTAAAAGTCATGACGCCACAGAGCAAATTTCATTTGCGGGATGTCTAACATTCATGAAAGTTCAGAGTCTTCGGAAATTCTGAATTCTAGTTTTGAAACTGACACCAGCTTCGAACTCAGGCACATTGGAAAACTCATTAGTGCTCATGTGTCATTTTCGAGGAAATTATGCAGAAAATTATACAGAAAAGATAGATCATAGATCATAGATCCTTATGAAAACATGGATACACGTTCATATCGAATAACTTAAAATAGAATTATAGGGGATGGTTTCTATTTGTAATAACTTTAGAAATAACTGATTGTACCTTTTATCTAACAGAATGAGAACCAATTAAACAGAATAAGTTTTCGAACATCATTGTAAAATATGATGGACAGAAGGTCATGTGTGCACTTTTTCTTGTGATTATGGTGCAACAAAAGATTCATGTGTCATTCTTTATGCACTTATCGAAGATGTTCAATTTAAAAAATGTGCAACATGTAACCAAAAAAACTCTCAGCCGACCACTCAATAACTTTCATACATTATATTTCATACATTATGAATGTGAGTTTAAGCAGCAACGATTCCAGAAACAAATAGCACTCATATTGAAGCTAAACTTCAGGATTGCCCCAAGGATCAGTCCTAGGTCCACAGCTTCTTGTTATCTTCATACACACTCTAGCTGAAATTGCTGACGAGTCACAACTTTTCCGGTATGCTGATGACTTGAAAATATTCAGAGAAATTGAAACCATGACTGACGCTGCTAACCTACAAAGCGATCTAAACAAATTATTTCATTGAACAGATACCTTCTTATTGAAATTCCATCCAGAAATATGTGAGCACATGAAAATAAAGTCAAAGTTGAAGTCTCCTGACGCAATACAGTATGTAATGGATGGCACTGTCCTCACACAAAATTCAGATGTGAATGACCTAGGCATAAGTTTCGATGAGCATCTTTCATTTGAAAAACAAATTAACGAAAAGGAGAAAAAAGGTTATGCTCTTGTTGGTATGTTACAGCAAACGTTTGTCTACCTAGATAAGGATTGTTTCAAGCTACTGTTTACAAGTATTGTACGCCCCCACCTCGAATATGGTGCCACATCAGATCTCCCTTCTCGAAGATGTACAACGTTGCGCAACAAAATTGATACCTGGAATGAAAAACCTTAGCTACAAGGAAAGATTGGAAATCATGAACCTTCGATCTCTGCTGTATCATTGATATAGGGGCGACATAATTGAGATGTATAAGACCACCTATGACCTTTATGACAAAGAAGCTTTTGGAAATTTTCTTCGCTTTCGATCGAAAGGATAGACAAAAATACAACCTATGTTGTCACGAATTCACGATTACCTGACAAAAGTGTCTTAAAGACGTTAAAAAGTACTCATTTAAAAATCAAGTTGCGGAACAATGGAATAACCTGTCACCGGACGTTGTGCAAGCACCATCTCTTAATACCTTCAAAAGTTGACTCAACAAGTTATGGAAAAGTGCTGGTATCATGTTCGATATCGATCTGAATCTCGTTGAAACAACAGCTTCCCGACAAACACGATTTCGACAAGTCATCAAAGATTGAACCTAGTGTTAAAGGCACCATGTGCCTACTTCCAGAAATTTGTATAATAATATAAAAATATAATAAACAATATTTTATATCACAAAGAACACAAGAACTTTTATCAACAAAAGCAAAATCTTCTAGTCTATGCAATCCCTACAAAAAGAGCGATCACACTGTGATGTCAAAAATTTGCATCACAGACTCCATCACAGTGCTCTTTTGCCAGCGTAATGGTGTCTGTTGTTAGGTATTAAGTAACGAAAAATTGATTATATATAATTATTATTTTAGGCAATTTTTAATGGTCACAGAAGATTAATGAGACCTTTTTGCAGCTAATTTATCGGTAAAAACCTTGTAAGCCGAAAACTATGAATTTTGTAACGAAAATTTGTATATACTGACGAAAAATTTGGGACAACGAAAATTTGTACCAACCAATATTTTTAATCAAACGAAACATGTCAACCATTTCAAAAATGTTCTGTTTTATATCTTTACCATAAAATCTGATGTAAGTATCCAAGAATTTTTAGTCCTTCCATCTGTAATGGTTGACTTACGCATACGAGATATGTATAGCATTGCTCTAACTTGCCTGAAGGCCAGTGCTTTTACGTCCATTTTTGGTTTAAGGGCGATAAATTTGGGGGGATTACCCCAAGCAGGCAGGGTACCTTGATGTGTCATTTCTTACAATAGTTCATAAATCTAACCAGGGACACATTTACACTTACATTATTCAAAGCGGCTATCTGGAAACATCTTCACACTCACCGGTTCAATAACTTTCCCATTCGTTTTGTAATGAAAGTTAATAAACAAAAAAAGTAATAAGGGAATTTGAAGAACATTAAAATTTTTCGTTGGCTTAAATTATTCGTCAAAAATGATGAATTTTTGGCAAAGTGAAGAAAATTTATAATATAATAGACAACAACAATTTAAAATTCATATTTATTTAGCAAAAGCTTTTGAAGAAAATTTGTACCAACAAAATTTTAACGATAACATAGCTATAGTCGTTGCTAGGTGAAAACAGTTGGTTGCTAGATAAAAATCCAATATAACATTCAGCTTCCAAGGCTACTTTTGAGGCTTCTGTAGCCTTACCATGAATAGAGCACATGGTTTTTTTCCTTATATATGTAGAAAGCAAGATATGGTCTCACATTCTGTGACACCTAAGGCCGCTGCCATTATGGGCTATTTTAAAGCACTTTTTGAGCAAAAATTTGTTTTTGAGCAGCTACTCGGGCTCTTACTTCCACATATTTTTTTTCTATGAAATGAAAGTAGGCTCAAATGACTTTCAAATAAACCATAGAAAAATATTAGGAAGTGGATGGCCATTAGAGATATTCAGGCTCAAATTTTAGCAAATCCATATATTTTTGTGGTGCTGGAGCAATTGCATTGATTCTAAACAACAAAAGGTAAAGGCACTGATTTTTAAATTCTGTGGTAGAATTCTGTCTATAGTATGAGAAAATATCAAAGGACAAGCCTATATCATCATAAAAACAGAAAATCATAGTAGCAGTCTCATTCTCAATGTTTAAAAGTTAGTGCTACAATGCCAATATTACAGACCCTATTTCTAGGGAACCGATAAGAACTTAAAAATAAAAAATTTGACAGGTGCCTGTTTACAATGTTGTGTGCAAAATATGTGAAAACAAACACAATATCTGAGGATATCACTTTCCAGACCCAGACAGACTTTGCCTGAATTTCTCAGAAAATAGCTCTTAATTGATAAAAGCCTCTTGCCAATTGTCTCAAGTCTTTTGTGTGAATTTCTTGTAATAAAGTAAAGCATTGAGTGTGATATTAGTTTCACTTTCCTAACAGTGAGTAGGTGCAAAATACAAATTATCGATTATTATACCCTCGAAAATATGATTTTATTTCTTTCTAATCAAAAAAAATTATCTAAAGCAACACCCGCTTACGCCGGCCAGTAACTACATTTCAAATAAACCAAATCATATTTCATGAATTCAGGAGAGACACATACATACACTTTAATTTTTGCCGCCTGAAATTTATTTGTTTACATTTTATTTGCCTTGCGAAACATAAATAGTTTATTCGTTTCCAAGACCGCCATTTTTTTAGAATATTTGAATGAGTAATTTGCAGAACACCTTGAACGCTATCGAGTGTTTTTTATTGTTGGATGATGTTGATGATGATGTTTTGTTGTTTTTGGTTGTGTTGTTTTTTTGCTATTTCCCAATCTCGTGCCTTTTCTCATTTTCCCCAAGTATCTCCTAATTTTTAATTAATGAAACATTTACCGTATTTCCTCTAATAAGCGCCGCGGCGAAAACTGTGTGAAAATGTTTTATACAAAAGATATGTTCACATTTATTATTATACAAAAATGTTAATATCACATTTTGTTTATTTATTACTTTCGCTAACGTCAGACTCGAAAATCTAAAGTATTTTCAGAAGATTGATCCTTTTGGTTCAAATCCAGTACAGACAAGGAAATTTTAGCGGGACCAACAGTCCATGCTCATAGTATTTTTAAAGATACAAGAATTTAGTTCCTGTGTGCAATTAATTACACATCAATTAAATTTCATGCAAATTCATTTCTGTTTTCTATGTCCTCCCACCTACTCTCGCGTTTTTAACGCGCTTGAATTAAGATCGGTCACGGACGAATAATTTAGATAAAAAACCATACACCCTACCCTTTGTGCGAAAGTGTCAGAAGAGTTTGAAATCGAACTAGATTTTCAGATAGAAAATAGATTATAAGAAATAGATTGCAAGAGAAATGAATCAAACCGCTGATAAAGGTTAGTGCAATCAGACTGTTGTCTGTGTAAATATCTTAAATATTAGAATTTGACCGAATTTAGCAAACTAGCCTTGCGCGTTTGGTATTTTTACCTTGACTTTCGTTCCTTTTGGGGGTGTGAAAAGGAAATAGCACCCATATTTCTAACATTATTTGACTCATTTGGGGCCTTGTAATTGTCTTATTTTCCACCATTATACACCACAGCTTCTTGTGAACAATCAATTCTTTTGATAAATATTTAATTTCAAAATCATTTCATAAATATTATCTTCCTGACATATTGGAATAATGAAATGTTATCTTTTTCACTATGTGCATATTCCTTGTGCTGGGTAGAACTGCCTTTACAAGGAGTAGTTGACTTACCACCAGAGTTATGATTAGCATTGCTAACATTTCCAAACCAAAAAAATCTATGAAACTATGCTGATTGGATAGATCTTTTCAAGAAAAAAAAAGACTGGTCATACACCTCTCAACGATAAGCCCTTCGAAGTTATAGGAAATTGGAAATTTGGGGCAATTCTTGACATTCTGTTAGATATTTTCCCTATAGTTTCCAACTGTAATAAGATGTCTAATGGCACCAAAACATTGGATTTTTCTTGAAAATAAGGATAAAGAATATTGTCATAACTTTTTAACATTTCATAATTTTGACTTAATATTTTCAGTGAATATTTGAATAACCATTTACTACAAAAAGCAATATTTGTTTTCAATGAATACTATCCATAGCAACAGGGATCTCCCCCATAACAACAGCACATAAAATAAGGTTAAAACAAGAATTAACAGGCAGAAGCTCCAAAAAAGATATACTTTACTACTTCAAACTAAGGTGGAGCAAAGAAACATATTACTTCAAGGTTTACCCCAAATTTTCCCTAGCAACGGGGTAAATGAAGACAAAATGCACATTCCAAGAAGTAATAATACTAGAAGTGGGGCAACTTATAACTTCCGATTCTGATAAGTAAATATGAGGTGTGGTGCTTATACATTACAATACTAGAAATGGGGCAACTTTTGACTGATTAAGGTGTGAGTAAGGGAAAAAAACGTGTCTTTGTTTTTTAATTAATTCCTTTGACAGGAATATGTTTATATCAAGTATGATACATTTTTGGAAAGCTTATTTACATCTCTAAAAGCCCATGTTAAAAATTTTAAGGTAAACTAAAAATGTAAGATTTTAGAACGAGTCAAAGAAAATGAACCTTGTTGTAAAAACGTAGCTCCATTTACAAAACGAGTTAAGTTTAACTTATGTTTTTTACACTTTTGTAATCACAAGAGATAGAGTAAAAAACGGTTTTTTCTTTTTTTACTCAAACAAATTATTTTCAGAGTTATTTTCCATTTCTCAAAAGTATCGTTTTCTGTTTTCATTTTTTTTGCTTTCAAGACTATAACTCATATTCTGTTCAAATTAAAAAGATAAAAAAAAAAACGTTTTTAGATCTACCCTTCAGCTTTTCAGTAAGCCAAGTCTCACTGTCAGAGCTTTTTTAGTTTTGTAAATGAAGCATCAAACGTTAGTGGCTCTGACACGAAAAGTGAACACTGAAAAAAACAGCTTTAAAGATTTTTTCAAATCGCGGATACGCGAGGTGTTTGGAATGCAAACCGATCGTCGTCGTCGTGAAGCCAAAAAATAGCCTTCAAGCTAAGGATGTGCAAATCACAGTCTAAAATAGCTGAAAAACCGCCGTCTCAATCTTCATTGGTGCATAAAGCGCCACTATTACGAAAGGGTGCTAATAAACTTTAATAGCGCTAGTTTATTGGCTTGAGTTTCCGCCATGTGATCATCCAGGTATTTTTCGACTTTACATTTGCACGCCGTTCGCATAATGGTGGAAGAAACCGAAGAAACCCACCACATTGATTGATCAATACTGAATAGCTTTAAAAGAAGATTTACACTTTCAAAAATAAAAGTAAAGGGTAGAAATTTATAATTATCTTACAATGATTCTACTGCGTTCATTCTTTTCTAAAAACAAGTTCTCAATGTTTTGTAAAAACAGTGTGTGTCTGGGATTCTTTTAGCCTTTCTAAATAAAAAATATCGTTTGTTTCATGTGTGGGCTGTAGTGCTTTTTAAGCTCTGGATACATACAGCTCAGCTCAGTTTCCTCTTCAGCTCCAACCACATACAAGGAATATGATGCACAGGCAGAGGGTAGACAAGATATTCTATCTTTCTATCACTAAATACATAGATAGAATATCTTGTCTACCCTCTGCCTGTGCATCATTTTATGTTTGATGTTTCTCTAGCTATTTTAGATTATTTACTTGTATAGTTCTTGGCTGTATTATCAATGTCCTGAATTAGGAATGGGGACTTACTATTTACGATAGCAATTTGAAAGTTACCTTGATTGTTTGTAAATTCTAAATACTGGACATCTTTTAACGCAAATTTCTGCTTTCTGTTATGTTTGCTAATTTTGGTAAAGTTTGAGTCATACTTTTCATAATCCTAATCGTTATTTACTTTTTGTGTTTGGGAAGTCTTAGTAATTAGGAAGATTGACCGTACATATGTAATCACTGTGATATCCTGAAAGCATATAAATTTGATGTTATTTTGTTCATTAAGTTTATTGGGAGTTAATGTAAGTTTCGTATTGTGTCAGGTATCCTTTCATAATGCCCTGGCGTGTATAAGTAATTAAAAATTTAATGTTTTTTAAGTTTCTGAATAAATTTTTATAATCTTTTCATGAAATTTAGTTCAGGTAATGGCGTATATTGGTACTCAAATTAAAGCACAAATTTCTGTTTTCAGTTATGTATGTTGATTTTGTATGTATATAGATGTATTTCGTATCATTAAAATCTTGGCTTTCCTTTTTGTCCTTGTGAATTAGGAATTCTTAGGAAGATTGACAAGACATATATATTGAATTCATAAATTCATAACATTTACATGGAGTTACATGCATACTCATTGTCTTATCTGAATTGATCACTGAATCTTTAATATCATTTCGTATCAACAAACTAAAGAACATTATGTCATTCAGATATAATCAAGTTTATTGGTGTTTATTGGTATAAGGTTTTGCATAGTGACAATTATGTTTTTTCCAGATTTTTGGGGAGTACATGATCAGAAATTTAATATATATTGAGGATTAAACTTTTCTTAAATTTCAAGAATGTCATAGTATTTCTTTCTTCATACTTCAGCTGATTTTGCAGAAATCCTTATGCCTGCAAGGGCATCTTTTTTTTTCAAATCGCGTATACGCAAGCTGTTTGAAATACCAATCAATGGTCGTGTAGCCAAAAAATGTATACTTCGTGCATGCGTTTACATGAAATCAACACATGAAGCGAAAAATTCGTACCGTGCACGTCTTCGAGGTGCCAGCGCAGTAACCCACTTAGATTTAAAAGATTCTTGGATTTGAAAGAAATTAAAGATGAAAAAGATCGTAAAGAAGTTCTCAATATTTTGTGAACAGAGTGAAAGTGATAAGCTTTTGTTACATTTTTATTCTTGTTTTTGTTTTCTTTTATAAATTTCTGAGTGTTCGTTTGTACACGTGTGGATTGTATTGCTTTTTAAGTCCTGGATTAACACAGCTCAGTTCAATGTCCTTCTCAGCTCCAACATACTGAATCACTTATATTTGATGTTTCTCTAGCTATTTAAATGAATTTGTATGCCATCATTTGATTTGGTTAGCCCGCAGTATAATTTATACTTTTTGTTCTAATTAACCTTTTATCGATTATATCAGTTTTTAACTTTTACTAATTACTACGAACAGCCTTCCTTCTCACCATGCACCATGGCAACTACAAATTCAAAACATTGCACAATCTGCATTTAACACATATTTCTGCTTTCAGTTATATATTCATGGTGCAGATTTGTGTAAGTTTGGATCATGTATTGTTCGTAATCGTTAACTTTTTATGTTTACAATGTAGGAATTAGGGAGATCTAGATAGATAGATAGATAGATAGATAGATAGATAGATATATGCCCTCCGATGTCCCGGAATGGGTCCTACCCACGAAGGAGTAGGAATCACAGCCCCTGACAGACAATGTAACCCCGCAGCTCCCCCTGCTGCGGAGTCATGACATATACAATGACACTCGTACTACACGGGAGAACTTGAGTTCTCGCAGGTGTAGAACCTCGTGAGAGCCACAGCACGCCGCAATGTCTGAAATATCTACCCACACTCTTGTATCAGAGCTGTGGTACCCAGTTTCCCTCACATGGCATGGGTCGACCCGGGCGAAGGAACATTCACTTGCCAAGTGAATCGTAGTGACGCACTGGGTATCGAACCTGGACCTCCCAGTCGGATGGCAAGTACGATGACCACTATACCACTATGTTTTAGATCTTTCAGATGAATTTTACGTCATTATATACATTACACCATTAGTTCATATGTATACAAAGTTTCACAATGCCCTGGAGTGTATATGATATTAGATTAATGTCATAAATAATTCAATCATTTTTCGAATTTTGTATAAAGAGTTGTGATATTATACTGGTCTTGAATATATCAATTCAGGTCAGGAATGTTTGTAAATACAAAACATAGTACATGCCATATTGTCAAATAACTCGTAACTTATACCTTAATATCTTATAATCAAACTAAAGCACAAATGTCTGATTTCAGTTATGTTGATTTTAGTATGGGTGCATTTTGCATCATCAAATCTATGTTTTCCTTTTTGCGGTTGTGATTTTGGAAGTTTGTCAGAAGGATTGGCTGCATATATCGAATTCAGAAATTCAGAATGTTCAGAGTAACATTAGAATAAGTTACATGCATATGCATCATCCTTTAATATTATTTTTTATGTTGATCTTAAAGTCTTCCTTAACGCGATTTGTAAATATGCAAAGCATTTCTTGTCTTTATTGCGTGAACTAATTAATTATTTATGAAACGGAATTTTGAAACAAAAGGATCAATACGCAACATGATCAATATGTTTTATTTTTTCATGGTCTTTAATGTACACAAATTAGCCGCTAATACAACGGTTTTGGAAAATAAACGGACTTCCCATCCACTTCCTGAAAAAATAGTTTCACCATTGGAAAATTCAGAGTTCCTTTCATCCTGATGTGCAAAAAAACTTTTTTTCAAAAAAGTCAATGATTTTTCCCTTACTCACACCTTAAAAAGAAAATAAGTAAATATGGTGTGTGGTGCTTCCCTAGCAACAGGGGAAAATCAAGAGACACGACAAACAAGACGTATATATCATGAAAACAGTTTATATTATAATATCAAAATCCATTTCCATTGGTTTCTGTTTTTCATTGGGCAAACTGACTAATAGACACAAATTATCATTGATAATAAATACATCTGAGAATACATCATTGCTCTAACTTGCACGAAAGCCAAGGTGTGCATGATGGTACCTTAAGGGAAGAACTTTTGGCGGGAATTTAATTTGGGGGTTGGCCAATTTTGACATTAGACTAACTAAACTCAAAAAATCATAATTGATTTTTTGTACCATTTGGAAGAATTTTAAAGATTATGATTTTTTTTTATATATATTGCCATTTAAAACTTTTGCTCAAAACTTGATCTCCATGGCAAGTGTTCTACAAATATAAAAATAACTGCAATTGCTGGTGTCAGCAAATGCCGTTATGAACAGCAGTAACTGGCACAATTTCTCTGATAGCATGTCAAAACATTGAAATTTCATAAACTGCTCTCAAAATCTTTCAGCAATAGTCTTTTATCTTGATTTTTTCTCAAATTTCTGGAGTTTCATCATCAGATTCTGAAACTTGTACTAAACTTTCAGCAAGTGATTGCCTTCTATTTTTGTTTATTTCTGTTTTATGAAAAATTTTAGTTGTGCAGCAAAACCTGTGTAACATCCATATATTGTCATCTCTAAACCTCTCAGCAATGGTGTATGGTGTCAGAAATACCTCTTGACCACAAAGAGTTAATAGAGTCTTAATGTATTCAATGCGATTCAATATCACGTCACTTATATTTTTATATTTTAGATGTTCGCATGTTTGCATTTATTGTGGATAATCGATTTGCTGGTGATCCACATGAAGGCAAACGTTTTTGCGAACGAATGTTTCAATATGATGTGGAAGTGGAAAGAATATTCAGTCATGTAAAATCTGACGAAAGGCCAGTCCTTGATTGCGTCATGGAGATGTTTTCTAACACACCTGCCTCTGAAAGAAGATTATTGATGAATAACCTAAATGACCATCTTGTATCAGTAGGAAAAAATGCCATACTATCAGAAGAATTGGCAGTTGCACCACTAGATATCCAAGGTTTGTGCTGCCAAAAACTTCCAGCTAGAATTGAATAATTTATTGACACTTCTCAGATAAATACAGGAAATGTTAATATGTTTTTCTGTGACTTATTGATAACTTCCTGGTTGAAGATTGAAACTAAATTATGTTTTTGCATTTGGGTGTTTCCATAAAAATTTTAAAAAATGGTCAGTGTACAATTTATAATTAAAGAGTGGAACAGAAGTCAAAAGCAAAAGTATTTTACTCCATATAAACTGATAAGCATTATTTTATAATACTTTTAAACAAAATGCCAACAAAACATAATACAACTAAGGTGAACTAGGCCAATTTCCAGTTTCAAGTGAACCATTTATTTGTATATTTGCCTCCAAAACAATGATGCCAGTGCTGTTTCTTCAAAACACAGTTGAAGTTATAATCCTAATGTATCTATATATTTTAATATACATCGGCTATTAAAATAGCCGATTCTCTGTCTGTCTGTTTGTTTGTTTGTTTGTAAGTCACGCAAAATGGTAGATTGAGTTGTGAGCGAAATTATTTCTTTTTTTGTGTGCGACGTGAGTTCGAAGCAAATACATTGCAACCCCAATCGAACGTGACTTTTTTTGGCTGATGAACTAATAGGAATAACGTTTTGTTTTTATTATTATTGTAAGTTTTATATTCCAAGGACTACGTTGACTACGTTGGCTTTGAAAACAATACATCAACTAAATACAAAGAAACTAACTGATTAAACAGTTTGGACAAAAAGCAGCAGTGGCAGAACTTGGCAGCATGTTTGCCAGTGTATCCTAACGTATCCTTGCCTGACTGTCTGAGACGGGTAAACTTTTTTCGAGCAATCAAAATGTTTAAAAACCGATAGGTAAAAAAAATAGTATCATGAAGCAAAATATTTTTTGCTTTTCTTTTAATTTAATTTCTTTTTTTAATTGTTAAGCGCTTCTGATCGAACGTTTTTTTATTCTCTTTATTCATTTAGCACGTGCCTTTTTTCTCTCCTCCTGTGTGATCTTTTTAAGAAGAGAAACGATTTCCTCCTTACGTTTGATAGCACCCATGTTAGAGCGCGTAACTTTTTTAAAACAAAAGCTAATAAAAAGTTGAAGTTTTCTCTCTCTACGTTTTGAGTGTATTGTTACACTGATAAAAAATTGGTTTTACCAGAGGTTGTGACTTCGAATCTGCTTCTGGTTGAACACAAGTTGTGTAAGAGCCGTTTATAAGGAAATTTGACATTTATTGATACAGTGATACAGAGCAGGTGGACATAGGCGGCGAGCAACGCCGCCTTGGCGGCTAGTATTCATTTAATTTTACAGGAATATTTCAGGTTATCTATCGTTCATGATAAGTGAAAAATTTGACCAACAAATTGATGATTTGCATTGCTCAATGTTGATTGGGTCCATAATATGATAAAACCCTTTCCTTACTATTTTTGGAATTTTAATATCTTAAAAACTTTTTCATATCTTAAAGAAATTTTCCATCACATTGTTTTTCTTTCTACCGGGTGAGTCAAAAAGAAGTACCGGTGTTTCACAAGAAATATCTTTAGATTGAATAAGATTGAAAGATAATTTTTTTCATTTCTGATTAGAGGAGTCTGTTAAGTATATTTTGGTGTGTCACTTTTCTAATTTGGTTGAGTAGAAAAAAAGTTATGGACAAAGAACTGGAAGCGGTCCTTGTAAAAATCTTCGAAAAATGGACAAAAAAGCCGAACAAAATATATCTGCGAGATTCTTTGATTAAATTCGATAATGTTAATGAAAAGACTATGGGGATTGAAAGAAAAGACATAATTTGTCTAATAACCTCTTTAGTAATATTTACCCTTGCAAACTGGATGCATACCCAAACTCCTTGTTGTACGGAGTTACAGCATTTCTCAATATTTTACACAAGACAGTCTTTATGGAAAGTTTCAGTGAATAAAGTTTTAAGAAAATGTTAAAAAAATTTTGAACTATTGACTTAAACTTAATTATTGAGAATTAATAAAAAAAATAAGATTTAGCACATTTAATTGTGTATGTTTCATTCCCTTCTGGTTTGCAATAAAAACATAAATATTGCTTAGAGACATTTTGCTCGGGTTTTTTGTCCATTTTTCAAAGATTTTTACAAGGACCGCTTCCAGTTTTTTGTCCATAACTTTTTTTCTACTCAACCAAATTAGAAAAATGATACACCGAAATATAGCTAAAGGATTCCTCTATTTAGAAATAAAAATAACTATCTTTCATAATTATTCAATCGAAAGTTATTTTTTGTGAAACATCGGTACTTTTTTTTGACTCACCCGGTAGTTCTGTGTTTTGTGACTATCCATTGTTTTTAATCATGCCTAAGATTTTTAGTAATAATCTACGTAATATTTAGATGAGGAGGACAAAACTCTTCAGGAAAGGCCCAGATGCATGAAAATCTTTCAGAAGATTTGTCACTTGGCTTGTGATGATTGGAGAGTGATTGGACATTTCTTGCTAGAATATCCTAAAATTCAAACAATTTTGATCAATAATCCAGATAATGTGCAGACAAGACTCCACGAAATATTAAAAGAGTGGCAAAGATGCACACCTTCCGATCAAGCAACATGGGTGTATTTGGAGTCATTGTTAATGTTTTTAAACCACCGGCAATTAGTATCTCAGATAGTTGATGAAGGTACGTTTGTTTATTAGTTGAAAATAGCAAGCATCTTTTCTTCTTACGTGATTCATAATGAAAGTTTAGTCCTTATGGCAACTGCATTGAAACAGCTACAATATTTTTTATTTTAGTACTTGTGAGCCAAGCCAAACCTAGTAATCTTTTTAACATCTTCAGGTACAACAAATTTAAGATTTTATTATTCATTTGCATATTTTCACATGACTGATATGATTCCCATTTTCATTTTTAGACATATGTACCATTCTACTGAAAAGGAAAAAGAATCTTTATATAGTG
Source organism: Turritopsis dohrnii (assembly GCA_027922465.2). Taxonomy (NCBI): domain Eukaryota; kingdom Metazoa; phylum Cnidaria; class Hydrozoa; order Anthoathecata; family Oceaniidae; genus Turritopsis; species Turritopsis dohrnii. The sequence goes on along the minus strand of BQMF02000240.1, from coordinate 340,279 downwards.
CTGACGAGTCAATCGAAGTTCCTGAGAAATATTCACTCATCCATTCGTTTGTTGAATGTTTGAAAGAGAAGAACAAAACGTCAGACAAATGGAATGTCTTGGAAGAGATGACAAAAGAAATGAGTGATAATGCAAGCCAGTATGAAAAATTAGTTTCTGGTGGAAATGTTGTGGAGATAATTAAGCAATACAAAGATACAGGATATTACCATGACAACCACTGTAATTTGTTGTTGAGTGGATTGTCAAATGCCTTCCAACTGACCATCAAAATTCTAAAGAAAAACAAGAAGGTCGACTTTTATCATCAAAGTCACGTGATCCATCCATGTCGTGCTCAAAGAGTAACTGATACCATTTGGTTGTTCTTAGCAGATGATGGTTATATCAGCCCTTTGAAAAATGTTAAAGGTATGTCTAATGATAGTATTGAAGTTTAAGTCCTAGGTTCTTGATTTCTAAGTTGTGAAATTTCTTTGGATTGAGTTAGTGAGTGGGGAAGGTGTTGATGTTTATGATCTCATCCATAAGAAAGAAAACATTGAAATTTCATTTTGGATGCTGGAATCCCTTTAAGATTGTGAAGTTATTATTATTAATTATTATTTTGTACTATGATGGTCAACCGAAGTTGTCTCTTTCATGCTGTTTGAAAATTCAAAATAAATGACATGACATGGGAAATGACATCTCAATACAAATTTGACAACATTCTTGTATATTAGCTACTGTTAAAGATAATGAACTATCATAAGTGTCAGCAGTTTTCTTGTGAGATAATTTCCACAAAAGAGCGAATCATTTTTTTTACTTTGTTTGAGCGCTTTGTTAATAATAAACAGCTGCTTGTTCCCAGGACATTTCTCAATTGTTCTATTTCTACTAACATCAGTATAGTGCAACGCTCAGCTCTTCATATAATAGCTCATTATCTTTACATCAGAAAATAATAAATAAAATTTATGCCAATTTTAGCTGTATCCGCAAACCAATTGATATCCAGCAAAATAATAGAGGTCGTTTGTGCAAAAGATGATTATTGCATATTGGAAGTTCCTGAAAATCATGCTCATTGGACAAGTATCACTTTGAAAACTGTGTCAAAGAAACAAGGTTGTTGCAAAGATCTCGTCTATGATCTTGATGAGATTGAAAAAGATGAATATAATGGCTCTGTTTATATCAAACTGAAAGGTTTGGACAGTAAAAACAAGTACAAATGTCTAATGGAATGCAAAGATGATGATGGAAACAGACAACCATATTTTAGCAAAGAATTTTCCCTGAATGGTATAATTTTTGTTGACATAATTATCCTGTTTTAACTTCAATGTTTCAAATAGTACAATATCAATAATAAGTCAGTTTTGTTTCTTTCAGAAAGTTCTGTTGAAAGTCATCAACCAAAGGGAGGTTGCATTATAGTCACTCACAGAGATGCAGGAAAGCCAGCAGTTGGTTCTAAAGGAAATGAAACAGTTTTTCAAAGTGATTTTTGTTGCTTCAAATCTAATAGTAAGACAAAGGAAGTATCAGCATCTGATTGGACAAGCCAGTGTGAAAAATATTTGAAATGCAATTTACTAAAAAACGATAGGGACTATTTCGACGAATGGATTATCTTCCCCAATATATTCTTGGATGTGTCACATAATGCAACAAAAGATGTGGCACAATGCCTTAAAGATGCCCTTTCAATTGAACAGAATGGACCATCTGATGCAGGAGGGATTGTGATTATGTATTATGATAGTCACAAACATAAGATGTTTTTGGTGAAAGAAAAGTTGGAAGGGGAGGAAAGAGATTTCTCAAATCGTATTCTGGTTTTCCATCAACAGATAGGTGCTATTTTGAATATCCGTGTGACTGAAAGTGTTCATGCAAGGGACATCACCAATGAGTTTGCAAAGTGCTCTGAAGATGCTGAAGACCTTGCTTATGTAATGGATTTTGTGGTAAAGCAAGGCAACATTGATCCTTCCAAGATTACAATTGCAACTTTTGTTGCTGCTCCAAACATTCAATCCAATGCACTTGAAGCCACGATTTTCAAAGATAATCAGAATTTAATTTGCCATGGTTGTATACCAAGACTAATAACAAGGGATCAACTGAGTGACATTGGAAAAATGAACAAATGGCTTTGTAATGAACTTCCTCTTGTTATTGAAGTACCTGAATTAGAAAATTTCAATTCAATTCAGGTCATGAAACCATTCATTGCTCAAGTTTCTGGTTTCATCGCCAACACATCATTTGAAGTTGCTAAACATTCTGATGATATCCACGAGCAGTTAATCCATTTGCAAGCTAATGACGAGCAGATTCAAGTAGTTGTTGATCCTCGGAAACACAAGGTTATCAATGCTGCCTTTGGTTGTGGGAAAACTGTGGTAGCTGCATTGCAATCCGAATTTTTAGCAAGAATAGCCAACAAACCCACAGAAATATTTTACATCAGTTTTGATCCATTCAGTTTGATTGACTTTCACATTGATAAACACTTCAAGAACTTGAATTTGGAGAATGTTGAGACTGGATTAGTGAATTTACGAATTACCAATGTATCAGAAATTGCTGCTGAAATGGAGCTGGATAGAATTCCACATGTTTCAGAAATCTTAGCCTATGTTCAGGAACAAGAAAAGAAGACTGGTAGATTGTGTCACATCAGCATTGATGAACTGAATACATCTAAAATGTTGAAACCTGAAGTTGATTCGATCAATGAAGCCCTTTCAACAATGAAAGATAACTTTGTTACACTTATATTGCAGCCATTTCAACAAGAACAATATGAAATTAGAGGAGTCTTTGTCAAAACGAAAAGACTCTTGTTACCGACTTATGAATCTCATCTCAAGATGTCCTTTGTGCGATTAGATAAGAACATGCGAAACTCAGTGAAGATATCGGAACTCCTAGAGGTAACTCCTAGAGTTTTTTTTCATGACTGTTGTTGTTCAATTTTTTACAATACTAATTTTTTTTCTTTCAAGGCTGCAAAAGATGTTATTAATAAGGAAAAGACACATTATTACTATACCTGGACCACAATGACTGGTGCTGGTGCAGCTTCTGAGCTAAAACCGAAAGGATTAAAAGATTCTTCAGAAAATACTGATGTAACCATAACACAAAGTGACGGTGACAAAACAAGTGAACCAAAAGATGATGAAATGTCTACTCAAAACTTTTCGAAAAGAGACAAAAAGCTCCCTGTCCCTGGGAGAAGCCAAGAACATGTTCTGAAACAAATGAGTGGATTTGGCAGCATACGGACTACTAAAGGTATATTGATAAAACATGGATTCGATCAATCAAAGGAAGTAGGTCATTCACATCAAGGGAAAACACCAGAATTAACATTTGCTCCATCAACTAAGGAAATTGAAAAGATTTTGCAAAAGTCCTGTTCTGCTAAATTAAATGACAAACAGAAGAAGATCTTAAAGATCACAACTTGTTTGCAAAATGTCAAACCTGGTGATACAATCATCTGCCATGATGAACAAGAATTTCTTTTCATTCGACATGCCCTAAGTGTTGCTGCGAAAGATTTCCTCATTTATGCACCTTGTCTGGAAAGTAAAAACGAAATTCCAAGTATGGATAAAAAACGACAGGTATCAGAGGCAATCGAGAGGAAACAAAAAATCATTTTAACTGATAGTAATGGTTGTCGTGGTTTTCAACTTCGGAAAGTGGTGATTCCCTTATCCAGCACAGAACAATTTCATCGTCACACAATACTAGAAAATGCTGCACGTGCAACGACCGAAATCTTATTTATTGTAATTGACTGTTCAGCTCTCTCACGGTTTGGAACCAGGAAATCAACATTTGGAAAGGTGATCGAGCAGTGGCATTCGAAAGGAAAGATACTGATAACGAAAACAAATGTATCCCATAATCTGATGTCAAAATTTGTGACTAGATTACCATCTGCCGAAAAGCTCATGCAGCCAATTGAACAGAGGTAATGTTTTGTTATTTTGTATCAGACTGAAAATCAGAATGGCCATTTTCATAAACAAGAATCATAAATAGATTAGAATGGATAGGGGAAATAAAAAGCATTTGTTTAGTCAAATGTACTTTACTTAGAAAGGAACTTCACAAATTTCCTAACTCTGGGTATGAAAAACAATAGTTTAATAGAATAGCCTTGTGTCCTCGTGGCTGCACCATCTTGCATATAACAGTGTTCTCAATAGACAATGTTGATCCTTTGGATTTCTAACTTAAGTGATGAGAGTGGGAATAGTAGCATACCTTCAATCGAAATGATGGCATAATAAACCTTAATCTGTTTTATTTAGAATACCTACAGGGAAGCCAACCTTTGATGGTATGTACAATTTGGTAAATGTTCGTGAATGTTTATTATGGTAACTCTAAAACAGCTAGTTGTATTGAAGTCTAATCCCATTCAAAAGCTCTTTCAATCCAAATTTAATTGAGAGGATGTTTTTATAGGTCTTTAAAATTGTGGGTAAAGGTAGATATCCCAAGTAGATGTTTCAAAGAACAAAATTTACTATTTTGAAATATCTTGTTACATAATTCCATATAGTCCTGTTATCTCAATCTCAAATAATTGAATGTTTGATTGACAACCGACATTTTTGCAATTTTTAATTCCAATTGTGTTTCAATAGATTACTATTTTTTATAAAAATTGAAAACCTTTGCCAATCTGAAAAGTAACCGACAAATTCGAAATCAGCACCTTTCAATTGTTCTTTGCGCAAATGTTTATGATAATCGGGCATCTTTCAAAATTTCAAAATTTGGCCCAAATTGTGAATTTGGTTAAATAGCTCATGTAAACATTGCATGAAATAGTATATAAACTTGACCATGGCTTAACCCGAAAAGCTTAGTTTAACGTGAAATTCTTTTTTTACTTTGAGGAGAGTATTTTAAAGACTTTACTCTAACATGGGTGGACAAACGTTTGTCAAAAATTTTAACATACTTTAGAAAACAAAGTTATGAGTCAACAAACACCTTTTCCAAGTGAAAGTTCAGCATTTTCAGAAGTGATTCATATTTAACCATAGATTTTCCATTGGATGTTATATGAGACCAAAGGTGATAAGTTTTATAGAAGATACTTTAATGGAACTAAAATGTGCGGGAAATAAATTTCGTGGAAATTTAATTTCGGGGATGGGTAGGCAAATTTTTAACTTTCCCGGAAATTTAGTTTCGTGGTTGACGTAAAATGGAAAAGAAAAAATTGTCTGTTCATTCAACTACCAAAACCAATTGTCAAACAAAGAATGAGAAAATCGGAAGAATAGACTAATGAAAATCAAAACCCTGTCAAGAAAATTGCCCAATTGTCTTTTCTTCTATTAGATAATTGTATCAACTGTATTTGGAGTCTCGGCACGAAGTTGATATTAAGTTTAATTTCGTCGGGGAAAAGTGACGAAATATTTGCTTCGTGACGAAAATTTTCCCGAGGAAAAGTTTTGAAAAAGTGAAATTTATAAAGAAAGTATTAGTAAAATTTTGCAAAATGACGAAATTTTCCCCGACGAAATTATCCCCGATAAGGGGATAATTTCGTTAATATGTTTTGTTTAAATGCAAATCGCTATGTCAGGATTTATGATCATCCAGTTATGACGAGGCGAGGTAAAACATTTGTATTATAAAAATTATCGACGGGAAAGGATAAGTGATAAAACCAAAAGATCTCTTCTAAACTTTATTTTGAAAATTATAGTTTATTTGCAATGGCTTTAGTTTATTAGTATATGTAATCGCACGTTGTCGAGTGCAATTAAGGATAAATTTGTATGAGTTATTTCTGGACAAAAAATTTCACGAGTCCGTAGGACGAGTATGGTGGCCGAGAGCTGCCAAAAACAAAAGCAATGATATTTTTTCTGAATAGTTTTGTATTTGTAAAAAATCGTATTTCTGGATTTCAAAATTTTTTCTTTTTTTTTTCTTTTAATAAAAATTATGTTTTTATCGTTTCTATTTTCAAATTATATTAAATTTGTAACTTTTTGATATGAAAAACAAATAATAAAAAAATTCATAAACCATGTGCATGGCCGAGAACTCCCAACTGCCAAAAACGATATCTACAGCTATGGCTATTAGCACTCATTCGGTTTTTCTCGCTTGGTACGCTACAGTCCGCAATAAGAAAGGTGGCAGTGTTTAAAGTAAATTTTGATAAGTTATGGCATATGCAAACAGTTGGCAAAACAATGAATCATTAAAAAATGCCCTGGAACAATATGTTTTACGTAATACACAACGTCACGAAATGCTTGATTTCCTGAGAAGGGATTTTCAAGATTATAAATGGAGCATGAGAACTCTTGATCGCAGATTGAGATACTTCAATATTTATTATATTGATTATAAAGTAATAGCGAATGAAGTAAAAGATGTTGTTAAGGAAGAAATGAAAGGACCAGGTTCATTACTAGGATACAGAGCTTTGCACCAGAAAGTTAGACAGAAATATGGCCTCAGAGTGCCACGTGATCTGATTCATAATAATGTATGATGTGAACCCTGAATTGTTGGAAGGGCGTAGGCCTCAAAATAAGAAGAAACTCAGATCATTTCACTTCAAAAGGGCCCAACTGGGTTTGGTCATTGGATGGCCATGATAAGCTGATGGGGTATCAAAATTGTACCTTCCCTTTGGCAATTTATGGTTGTATCGATACAGCAAGCCGGAGAATATTATGGTTGAAAGTTTGGAGTATTAATAGTAAACCAGAACAAATTGGAAAATGGTACATTGAATATCTCTTTGAATCCAACTGTGCACCTAATTATTTATGTGTGGACAAAGGTACAGAGACTGGTACCATGGCAACTATTCATGCCTTTCTACAAAGTCAACATATTGATGATCAGTTGGATGATCCAACAGATTCGATAATTTATGGTCCCTCAACCACTAATCAGGTATATAATTTTGCATTTCAATAACCTTTTAATGCAACCTTCTAGTTATCTTCTTTGCTTTTCAGATAGAACGTTGGTGGAGAGAATTGCACGAAAGATTGGAGAATTTCTTTAAAAAAGGACTTATGGCTGAAAGACCAAAGACATTATGATCCTTTCAATGAACGAGACAGGTATTTAATATAAATTTATTGCATGATATAGCTTTATACTCAACTTTGCATCACCTACCTGGTACCTGCAAGTTCTCACCTTACCTGAGGTATATTAATTCCTAAATGGAGGTAAAAAAACTGACTGGACTTGATGAAAATAAATAGAAAAAAATGCCAGGTGTCATACTACTTTTTTATCAGTTTAAAAACATCTGATGAGGTATATATTATTATTGTATAATGTACATAGAGCTTGTTGTCTATTTTCTCCATTGGTCTTTTATCTTTGTCTACAAATTAATTATATACTCTGTTTTAGATTAGCTATGATGTATGTTATGATTCCTGTAATCCAAAGAGAACTTGACAAGTTCAAGGATATGATTTGGAACACACATCGTATACGAAAACAAAAAGGGGTTTATCTACCTGATGGCATACCAGACCACATTTATGCGTTTCCAGAAAAATATGATATGGAAGAATGTGGTAAGCTAACCTTTCATACAGTAAAAAAAAAAGAAATAAAAGAAAAACTCAATACCCAGGAAAATAAAACCTATAGCAAAGTCTGTAGCAAGTAAACTGTTATATATATTGAAACTGCTGAATTAGGTTATTTTCGAGCTTTAGAAAATAGTTATTGGAAACGTTTTGGAGAGCAGTAATAGATTTGATTTGATTTTTAAAACCATTTAAAACTAACATGTAAAGAATACAATAACCTATCAATAATGAACAAATCCAACTCAAGATACAGTGTCCAATAGAAGTGACTAAAAACACACTTTGTTATTCTTCTGTATTAAAAGCAATGATGCATCAAAATGACTGGTAAACTGAAGACTTGATATTCTATGTATTTCAGGATTTAAAGTAACTGATGAACAACTGGGAGTTGTAGCAGAGCTTTCTGGCATCTTGAATGCCCCTCCGGATTACTTGGACCCAGAAACAAGAGCGGAGTTCGAAGATGTCATAAAAGAGCCACTAAAAATCCCTTCAAAAGAATATGTAAAATATTATCTCATGCTGAAATATAGTTGAAATATAAACAAATATAAACTGATTTCCTATGAATGTTTTTCCTAATATGAAATAATTGAAGCTGCTTTGGGCTCGACTAACTCTGGTACATGATCCTGTAGGTTCAGTCTTGAGCATATTTCATTGCATGTATGGTTGGTAAAAAAGTTTTTGAGAGCTACATCTGAAAGATTGCCCATACAAAATAACAAAGAGTCACTAGCATCAAAGCTACTGCCAACTGTAGCTATTTCAGGGTCAAACAGATTCCAGCCTGAACCTTGAATATCCACTAGTAGCAAAGTCTTATGGGACTTATAATACGAAAAATGGCAGAAAGCCTCATCCATATTGCGCCCATCTTTGTCGTAATCAAAATTTACCACTCCATCATTGTTGATATATTTGCAAAAGGTTCCTGGGACGTATTTTTCAATAGTTACCACCTCTCCTGTTGATTCAATTTCCCCATATGAAATATTGATATACTTAAATGTTTCTCCCTCATATTTCTTCTCGAAAAGTGCATCTTTTAACTGATTTGCAAAATTAGCAGCTAATTGATGTAACTGGACAGATTTTCTTGCATGTGTATGAGGAGTTTCTTTAATTTCCTCTAAACTGTTTAATGTCTCTTGGGTATACTTTTTGATGACATAGACTGTATTATCAAATGGGACAAGTTGAGCTTTGTATGCACTGCGAAATCCACCAGATGAAAATGCTGTTTCATTTATGTCCCATTTCATTGATTTAGGCTGCGACCAAAGCATAGTAGCAGCGCTTAAAATAAGAATTTTACTTCTGCCGGTCTTATGACCGTCGGATGTCCTAATTAGCCGGCCACAACCTCAAGTTCAGCGGTCAAATAGTAAATTGTATATTTACATTTCTTAAGTGGACAAATCAATGAAACAACCTATGCTTTTGTCAGTTTAAAAGAAAATACAAGAAAATACAATTATAAGAAACGCATTGCGTAACGATATAAATAGATCAAAACGTTACAAACTTTCTGCATTTTTCTTTTACCTAAATGTTTTGAAGCAGGTTTTTACTTTCATTAAATAAGATGAATTAATAGAATATGTATAAACAAGTTTCAGACGAGACATTCGTTTACTTATTAATTATTCATGAATTGATCATAGCGTCTAGACACGACAGTACAAAGCTATGATTGACCTGTTGAATATTATTTTTCCAATGATGCTTCCTTCGTATTTGATAATGATAAGTGTGACTTATTGTGTCCAAAGATAAAACAAAATGTAAACGAAACGCATCTTTACGTGTCCTGCTACCACCAAAAAAAGCATGGATGTTACTCTGTATTTTTTTGGCGGAGATTTCTTCTAAATCATCATTCTCACTTACTCTTTTAGCCATTTTCTCTTATGCAATGAATTATAACAACTTTATACTGTTGTTCTCTGGCTCGTTCGTTCTATTTTGTTCTCACACCTGTGCGTGCGCGTAAATTTTACTTCGAAACAAATGCAAACAAAAGTGAAAGAAAAAAAGTTGTATTTTAAATTTTGAGCTATTATGTTCATTCAAACGAATATGATTAGGAGACTGGAAATTAAATTGCAGCGTTAGAATTAGCATATTGCGATGGAATAGTAGCGATGTAACTTTATCAAAATATGCTTACAATCTTTCCTTGAAATGAATAAGTAATATTAATACAAAAATCTTTCTTACGATCAATAATAACAACAATATTTTTATTGATTTAAAAGGAAGAAACGTATGTACATATCCGTTGTTTACATGCTTTGTGCATTGCTTCGAACACTTTATTCTCAAGCGATTTCTAAAAATACTCTTTTGAAAATAGAATCATTTGCTACGTGCAAAATTAATTTTGGAAACAGTTATGTTTTATTGAAGATGAAGTGTCTTGATAAAGTATTAAGACAAAAATAAACATGAATATAGAATCACACTGTTGTCGAAAAAACAATCACCTACATATACCGCCGGACATATGGTCACTAGGAACGGACTTTTGGCCGACCAAGCATCCATATTCGCCGGACATTGTCCGGTGACCGCCCGTTATTTTAAGCGCTGTTAGTAGCGATGTCGAATTCACTAACTTTAATGGCTGTAAAAGGTTTTACGAATTCCACAATGGGTTTCGCCAATTTTAAAATTGAAGAAACACTAAGACTTTTCGCTGGTTTTGTAACCTTTTTGGACATTAAAATTGTTTTAATGTTAAGTGCCAATGGAAGACTGGAAGTAGATTTTGCAGTCACGGTGGACACTGATGGGCATGTTAATGATTCTTCATCTGACGAGTAGTTGTTGCATTCACTATCTTTTGATTTTATGAACCTCACGTGGATTAAATTGAAATTTTTCAAATGCGACATTTTAGAACAAGAAGGACCCCTTTCTGAAGCTAATATGTCACATTCCATGCCTGTTGGAATCCTTCCTTTAAAATGATTCTTGCATGATTTTTTAAAGCTCTCAATGCAGACCTTTCCATGGAATTCAACAAATTCTTGTGGTCCCAATCGCACATATTTTTTGACGTTCCAGTCGGTTCTGTTGCCAACAGCTGCACTGTAAACTCTTTAGCTGATAATATGGATTCTCCAGCAGTAGAAGGAGTCGAGGTGATTTCGCGTTTTCTTTTATTACCGTTTGGTACTGCCTTCCTTTTTTCTTTTATTTCTTTTGCCAATTGCTGCCATGTGCGTTTCTCTGCCATCTTTGTTTCTTCGCCCGAACGAAACTAATTTCTTACAAACTGCTATTTACCATCACTCAAAACCACGAAATTGGCAGTTCTAGGCCGTTACGTTCCTTTCATTTTTTTTTTTTTTTTACATATTTTTGTTATTATTTTAAATTTCGTTTTATTTCAAAATGAATGAACATATAATTTTAAATTGAAAAATTTAATTAAAATAATGAAATGCATTAAAATTAAAATTTTTTGATAAATCAAGAAAAAAAAAAATATAAAAATTAGAAATTATACATGTTATTGACATTTTTTGTTTTGGCAGCTGTCGGCCACCATAGACGAGTGAAATTTTTTTTCCAGAAATAACGAATACAAATTTATCCTTAATTGCACGAGCATATACAACGTGCAACATGCTAATCACACTTAAGCTTAAAACCTCGCAGACATTTGTTGTTTGTTACACGAAGAGCATTTGTTTCCTGATATGGTTGCTCATTTGTAGCAAAATTCAAGATAAATATTTACATTCACATTCAAGAAACTTTTATTAACATTCAACAAAGTTATATGCACATTCAAGAAACTGTCATTTACTTTCAAGAAATTTTTGTTCACATTCAACAAAATTATATTCATATTCAACAAAATTATAATTAACATTCAAAAAAACGTGTATTCATGTTCAAGAAAATTTTTATTCATATTCAAGAAAAAAAATTACATGCAAGGTGTAAAATTACTATTCAAGGAATTTCGGTAACTCAGATCTGGTCAGTAAATTATCGGTCACTAATGGAAACTGATTAGCGATACATGAACAGGCGAAAAACAGATTTTGGAAAAATACCAGATGTGAGGGGAATAAACAAGGACGTAGAATCAAAATATCTTGCTACGTCCCTGATCAATGAATGAATTATGGAAACTTTTGAGATGGGGTTTTATGACGGCAGTTAAAGCAAAACGAAACTAGAAGCCTCATGGCTTGAACAATTTCCGCATCAGGCCTAGAGGAAATTGCTTTAGCCAAATTTTCAAGATATCTGAATGACTATCCATTCTTTTCTTGTTGCTTATGTGAGAACAGGTCTATCACCATCTCCAAATATGACTTATGGTTCACATGGAGAATAAAATGATATTAATAGAAGTGAACCAAAATCAGTTGAAAAAAGAAGCTGTATGGATTGAAGACTTTCACAATTGTATTGACCTCAACACTATAACATCTATTACAACAAAATGATTTAAAATAGGTTAAACTTGGGCATTTCAAAGATTTAAATATATGACAGATAACAGGATTACAAGAAGACAAAAATTATATTGTTTATAACTTAAATCAGTATCACATGCAATAAGAAAATCTATTTCTACTAAACCTGCCAGTTAAATCAGAGGTAAATCGCAACTTGTGTTGGAGAGTGTTAGCAATAACAAAAATAAAAGAAAAACGTTCAAATAATCCCATTGATAATATAAATTTAATTCACGATATGTTAATGCGCTTCTCCACAAGTTGCGACTACCCTCTAGATCCACTACTGTATGCGTATTACCACTTGAGTCTTTTCATGGTACTTATAAGTAACACAAATGTGCACGAAAAGACAAATGACACAATTAAAACTTTGCTAGGATCTGTATTGCAATGTTCTTTTCAAACATGATATTATCCTAGAACATATTACACTCCAAATTTACACAAGGTTTTAGTGATCACATTGTATGTATATAATTATTGGGTGGATTCTAATCATCATCCAAAGTTTGTTTCATGACATTGTATATATATATCCCAAACTAAATCATTGTGCCTCCATCGAGTGGTTTGCAGTGGAAAAAATCTTGATTATTTTGAATGATGTCATCTTTTCCAATGTGAATGTAACACTAATGAGTCTCAGACAGTGATAACTTGACCGAGCTACGTACAGTGACTAATAATTTGGAATTCCACAAATTACAAATTTCAACTTTAATTTATTAAACTTAATGTCAACCACTTTTCAATTCACTATGACGTTTCGGAGCCAAAAAACAGTTTTATTAGACATATCGTTCGCCAATATCTTGCGCATGATGTTTATTCAGTGTGTGTCAGGGTATGTAGGCAGTTTGGATCAAAACTCATTAACAAGTGAAGTAATTTGTGCTTTATGACAATTTCATTTGTTTACTTTTTTTCAATATCTTCAGTGTAATATTTATTAAATGAAGGAGAATGCTTCATGCATTTATGGATGGACGTATTCACCAGTAATACTGATACTTCATACATTTCTGCTGTGATACTGAAGGTTTTTCACAGCACGTTTTTGTTTATTATCAAACCTTCATCTTCTTTTTCAAGAATCTTTCCCAGAGTCAGCTTAACATCAATATTTCCTCCATAAGCAATGTTCTCATGTCATGATAATATTTCGATTGCAATAGTAGATAAAGACAGGAAAGAAGTCTTAAAATTCTTCTTCAAAGACTCTACGAAGTTACTTCAACAACTTCCTCAAAACATAAACGAAATCGGTTGGAAAACTTTTCACGTGCTTGGTGTGCATATTTTACTGACTTGATAATAAAAATTTTAAAGATTGAATTGGAAAGTTTTCAACATAACACGGCTAAAATAACTTCTAAAAATATTTCAAAAGTATAAAAAAGTTTATATTTTTATGAATTAATATTGATAGAGGCCTTTTTGTATTACATTTAGCATAGCGTTTTCGGTCTGTCATTAACTATTCTGAATAAACAAACAATCCGAAATCCGAACGGACTTTCCGAAAACGGCAAAAAACTGTTACATAGACAGATAGAATGTGTAAACCAAACAATTTCCTACGCTTAAAAGCGCGGAAATTGAATAAGTATCAAAATCCAAAAAAAGGTTCGTCAACAGCATAAGGTTATATTCATTTTATTGATAACAGTTGTTCCAGTGTAAAAGGGAATGTAATAAAATAAGATCAAATCCGACCAGGTGAAAAAGGTGGGTTTGGGGAATCGAAAACTACAGTTGGTAAAATTTTTTCTTTTCTTTCATTAGTAATGACAAAATTATGCAAAACTAAAAATCCCTCGTTTCTTAAAATACCCAACAAAATGTCCAGAAAAAATTGAGACTAATTTTGATTCTTGTATTTTTGTAGCACTATTGGAAATCTGTAACTAAAATTCGTGAAGCGAAATAAGTTTCTTAACGAGGAAGAAAAGAAAATGTTTTCTCAAACGCTCTGAATTAAGCCTTTAGCTTCAATAAAAATATCAATGCCAAAGCTTTCTGAATCCCTCAAAAAATTAAGTTGCAATATGCGTTCCAAAACATCTTCTGGAAAAGGATTCGATACGTCTTCAACGTCTACTGATGAAAGACCATCATCAGAAGGACAAGGAGCTCTTGGATCAAAGCCGAACCAAGAAAGGTCATCTGATCCAGGAGTGGAAAAAACATCAGCAACTTGATGTTGTTCTCGATTTCAAACATCCATCATTCCATTCATCCACATCTTTTGTGGCGACCAATTTCTATCAGTTCTAATAGGATGCCTGTTCCAACCTTCGGTAAAATAAGATACCGCTTGGTTGATTCTTGGGAGAAAGATCAAATGTAACAGATATACATCTTCTTCGTTATCCATATTCAAGTGTCTTAAATGAAAGATGATGTTTTTGTATGGCCACTAACATTCAATAATTGGTATGGCTGTGCCCATTACTCTCATGATCAGTTTGACGAAATACATTGCCGTTGCAATTTGTATGAAGAAAATTGTTAAAAGAAAAGATGCCAGAAAACTGGAGGTTTTTATGAAATTTATTGTTAAAAAATTGTAATAATTTTCTTTACCTTCAGCTTCCATTGCTTGAAATGCGTAGTAAAACTGATGAGCAACGTTTACCCACACATCTCTACCATTCCCAGGTATATAATAAACAAAATGATGATCGTATACAGTTCATCCAGAAAATTTAAAACTCTTTCATTATTTCCCTCACACTATCTTCTCAATCACTGTTCTTTCATCTTGTTCAACATTTTCCACATGTTATTCCTGCAATTTTCATACGCCATGCGGTTATCTCAGTTTTTCTGCTAATTTTGCAGACCAGATTAAGGGGCTGTTTATATGAGAGGCGGGACGGGACGTTTGCCGGGACGGGACGAAAAACGGGATCCCGCCTCCATTGAAGTTTTTATAAAAAATCTATCTCGTGTTTATATGAAAAAAACTATCCCGGGACAAAAAACGTCCCGTCCCGGTTAGGCGAGATCTCGCTTTCTCAAACCGGGATCCCGCTTAAGCGGGACGTTTTTCATCATATAAACACACTGTCCCGGGACGTTTGAAAATTGACTGGTTCTTATATTCGGTTGGAGATTAAAGATACAGAAGCTAGTTCGAAAGCAACCACAAGTAGAAACCATCTGCGATAATTCTTTTTTCTAAATTGTTCGATTGCCATTCTATAAGCTCTTGGGAGAAAACTTTTACAATATTAAATTGTAAAATTGCTGTCTCGTCCCGGCAAAACTACTTCTCATGTAAAGGCGGGATAAAATCATCCCGTTTTTCGTCCCGTCCCGGCAAACGTCCCGTCCCGCCTCTCATATAAACAGCCCCTTAGGTTACGGTATATCCTTGAATATAATTTTGTCTTGCATAAAAAAAACGCTGTTGAATATGAATGCATCAAGTATATAAAAACTTCTTAAGTGTTAACGAATCTTTTGTTTGAATGTGAAAGAAAATTTACTTAAGAATGAAAAGTTTCTTAAACATGAATAAAAAATTCCTTGAACGTAAATAACAGTTTCTTGAATGTGCATATACTTTTTTTGAATGTGAATAAAAATTTCTTGAATGTGAATGCAAATGCGTATGTTGAATTTTGCTACAAATGAGCAACCATATCCTGAAGCTTATTTTATCGAATGTTATGGTAATTCGAAATGAAATAAACAAAAGATTCGAATGTTTTGAAACAAAAGATTGGATTGTTTGAAAAGTCTCATGATCGCTTGTAATTTCACAAGTGAGATTACGGATTAATTGCACTCTCATATGAGGCGCCGTTTTTGTTAAAACACTCAACCGTGTGATTAGCTAATAAACCTAACCCTAACAATTTCACTGTTGTGTATATAGAACTTTTGAATTTGCTAATAATGCTAACAAACGTTCCTTTCACCTTTCACTGATAATTTTCTATTCTCGAAATTTCCAGGATATGTTTCAGTTTCTCCCCAATTAAAAGAAGTAATGATTGTTTTAAGAGTTTATCACATTTGTTGTCATCATGTGATTTGAGCCATGTAAATTTTTCGAACACTTCATTTGGATGTGTCTTTTTTTCGAATGAAAATTAACCAATGGTTTTTGTACAGGTTTCTTTTGGCGGTAAGTACAGTTCGATTTCATTTCTCTTCTTGACTTTGAAAAGTGAGGAGCTCGGTGTTGTTGATTTTTTTTATCATGGAGATATTTTATGTTCTTGTTTTTAAAAGGACAGGAACGTCATGAAAGTTGATAGTTGTTATAAGGTAAAAAGGATTTACAGTTTTGGATGGGTTTTGCTTGGCACTTGAATCTACTGAAAACTTCGATTTTTATTACACATTTATTTATCATCTTCAGAGTGGATTTTGATTTTGTTGTAATCTAAAGTGTACCATTTTGTTTAAATTCTAAATCGTCCAATATCTTTATAAGGGATCAGTAAAGTCTGATAAAAAATTGGAAGTTTTCATACTTCGTATATTAAATGCGTTCATCTGAAAAGTATATTTAAATGATATAAAAAGCGTATATCTCTGTTGAATAGTTCAAGAGATAAGCGTCATTAAGTTTGCTGTGACGTCATTGGTGGTGGATGGAATAGTTGGAAATTTTGAAGATTCATTTAGCTCCAAAATTTACCATCAGTTAGATCTTGAAAAACTGATTAAAATGATGTATAGAACCACATGTTTGTGACGAACAGTTCAAGAGATATACGTCATTAAGTTTTCTTATGACGTCATAGGTGGTGTGTGCACCCATCTACGGCGTTCCACAACCACCGACTCCACCAGCGTCACCTCTGAGTGCCACCAAGGCAGGTGTACACATCGTAAAACGTCAGTTGTTTTGATTGGTTTAGAAAATAATCCCAGAAAATTAACATTGTCATTTCACAAAATACCTGCTAAATTCCAAAACCTTTTTGTATTTTTTTTATTTTTATTTGTTATAATTATTAGTTGTTTAGAATTTCTTTCCATTTAAAATCTATTTTTATTTCAATTATTCTTCATTCATTTTATCATTTATTTTTCATTTATTTTAGATCTTCTAGATCTTATCAGCATTAATGACGTTTCGTCCATCGAACACCTCCTCACGGTCGATCCGTCGATCGTGAAGATGAGGGATAATTATGAACAAACACTTTTAATGTGGGCTTCGATATACAACGAACCCTCGATGGCTCGATTATTTCTGGACAGAGGAGTAGCGATAGAAGCGACAGACGAGTTTGGACGAACAGCTTTTCATCTAGCTGCATATCATCATTCTTCCGATACCCTCTCTTTCTTGATAAAATCCGCACCTCATCTTATTAACCAACAAGATAACGACAAGCAAACACCACTTTACGACGCATCACGGCGTGGTTCTTTCGAATGTGTTGAGCTCCTGATACGTCACGGAGCAGATCGTCATATTAAAGATGATGATGGCGCAACTGCATATGATGTGGCGTGTCAGTCGAGAGTTGGCGATGAAAAGAAGAAACAAATAAGGGAATTTCTTCTTCAACACTAAAAGTAAGTAAATATTTCATTTATGTTTTCATCAGAAAAAAGTTGGATAGAAAAGACTATTTTAATGAAAAGTTTCGTATCGTTACCATGACAACACGCTAATGAAGTTTTGTTTTTGTTGTAGGAACCATCCGTGATGAGGATTGTATATAGTTAAATTTATTTATTTCCATATATTTAATGTCTTTCTACTGTTGAGTCAATTATGATTATCATGTTAACTTAACAATTTCGTTCCCAAACTCCCAATTATAATTAATACGACTATCGTATTAGAAGAAAGACCCCTCCCCCCCCCCCCCCCCCCCCCCCCCCCCGCAGAGTCGCTAATGCAAAAAAATCTTTCGTTTCATGTAGTTGAATTTCTTATTTATTTATTAATGAAGGTACTTCATTTTTTATTCATCCTGTGTGTAAACTTATATCAACTTCGTGCCCAGACTCCAAATACAGTTGATACAATTATCTAATAGAAGAAAAGACCCCCCGCAGAGGCGCTACTGTAAAAAAAAATCGTTTCTGTTTCATATGTTTAAATTTTGTTACAAGTTGATGTTTTTAAGTCACAAAAGTTTTTATCTGTTAATACATTTTTGAATGTGAAGTGTTTTGTTTTTGAATGTCTCAAATAAATTGTTTGAAATTAATCATGTCGTTATGTTGTGAGCATTCCTGGCCTCGTTTTCATGTGGAATCTGTAACGAAAGAACTTGTATGGTATGGAACTGATGATTTGGGGCTGTTTGAATTAATGTTAAAATGTTTGAGTTTTCCCAGTGGGCAAAATCTTCGAAATGTTTTCGCGACAAAGACCATTTATTGAAATATTTCTATAGAAATGAACTCCTTCACAGAGAATTTTTTTTTAACGATGCAAGTGCCAGCAATGATTAGTGCAGCAGCACTTGGCGCATATTTGAAGCTTTCTTAACACCGAAACAGATTCAGATGTATCCCCTTCTTCCCAGCCGCAGAGAGATTCGTTT
The DNA here is from genome assembly GCA_027922465.2 of Turritopsis dohrnii. Classification (NCBI taxonomy): domain Eukaryota; kingdom Metazoa; phylum Cnidaria; class Hydrozoa; order Anthoathecata; family Oceaniidae; genus Turritopsis; species Turritopsis dohrnii. The sequence goes on along the minus strand of BQMF02000240.1, from coordinate 321,643 downwards.
GGTGTCGTGGTCGTGTAGAGTTGTCATAGGTTCGAATCCACCCCGAGGACATCGTAGTGAGGGTATCCTCTCACTATTAATAGATCTGTCTCGAATTTTTGTTGAAACAGCTAAGCTAACAAGTATCGCTTTGTGTTAAAGATTTTAATTAGATCACTGCGCGGAATGAAAATAAGTGAATATTACCAAGTAATAAGAAATGTAATTAGTGAAACAATGTATAGAAACGAGGCGGAACTTGAAAGCCAAGGCATTAACACGGTGTTTAAACACAGAAATTTGGTAATATCTCAGCATGGTAATAATAGCCAGTCTTAAAGAATTGAGACCTCAAGACTTTAAAACTATCCAATCCATTAAAATATTGATAATAAATACTGGCTATATTAACGACACTTCATTTGCTACTGTTTTTAGTCTTCAGGTCTCATCGAACGACCTGCTGTGTTTACCACACGGATTTTAGTATGCTGGTTGTGTTTAACACTGTGAGAGCGCACACCTCTCACCTTCGATGGCTTGGGAAGGATTCGAACCCAGACCATTCCGAATATGATTTCTACGTCTTACCTCTCGGATACCGTAATTAATAATCACGTCAAATGTTTAGAGTTTGAAACAAACTATGTTGCATATCACTGAAGTATTCTCTTAAGGGCATAAGTGAAATTTCTTAATAAAAATAAAAATCACTGACTGCACCATAAATGCTGGTGATCGGGAATAAACTTAAGAAACTCATCGAAAAAGATCGCAGATTTGGACATCATATCGTGAGTTTGGAAACAAGAAGTCCGGCCGGATATCTCTCTCAGACATCTAGCCGGATGTTTAACCGTCCGGCCGAAGAGTTCAAGATGTCCGGCCGAGAGTTTTGAAACTAGTCTTATTAGAAGGCGTCGTTTTATCAGAAGACAGCGTTTATTACAAATGTTCGACTATTATAAGTGTGGTGTTTAATGAGGGTGGCGTTTATTGGTAAAAGTTTCTATTATAAAATGATGACTGTGTGAGAGTGATAGAAAAACCAGTAGGTCAGGAACTAAATTACTCCTGTTTTCAGATTTGACTTATTTTTTCAACCTCGAACCCAGGATCTCTTGCCTTTTCGATGTACGGATATACACTCTTCAGTGGCTATTCAATAATTACGTCACGCTAAATTTGCTGATTTAGAACCACCCACCCAAAAATCAAATCAAAAACATTTCTTGCAACGCCACTGTCATACTCTAGAGTACTTGAAGTGTTTTCGAAACTATCTTTTATGAGATCTACGCCTCTATGTCTTCGTACTTCGTAATCTGAAGGCAAATTTGTTGAAAAACCACTAAGAAGGAGTGCCATTTCTATAGAAATATACAAATTATTTCATTGAAAACACTCTTCATCAGAGTGATTTTTGCCAATTTTGCCGACTGGGAACCAAGTTTATAATATTCCATCTGCGTTATAGTAGTATAGGTGACGCATTTAGACTTTATTGTGTAAATCTTGTGACGTCTGTCTGGGTAAGTGAGGGTAGGGTTCGGGCTTAGCAGCCTCGCTTGTTATTGTTATTATTATTAGGTATTATTTTACGTGGCTGGCCACACTCAGTTGCTATTCCATCATCTGTTTTCCAGGTGGGGCCACGGCTTAGGTTGGAGGCTCTGAACTCTCATGAGTGACACGAACCCAACCAAAGGCCCGTGCTCTCCTGGATGACCTCCTGCAACACCCGATGTATCATCTACCCAGGTCGACATGTGAAAATATTCAGTCAAGAATAAGTTTAATACCATCCGAGGATCGCATAGCAATCCATTATTTGATGTACCGAAAGCAGATATGGCATTTTCACCTGATACAGATTGTCTAGATTATAGCATATATTAGTTAATGTGAAGCTGTCGCTATCAGGAAAACGACAATTAACATACCATTTTGCATTTACTTACTAATGCAACATATTGTACAATCTGTATCAGGTGTAGATGCCGTATCTCCTTTCTGCACAGTAAATAGTGGATTGATATGCGATCCTCGCATTGTATTTAACTTATGCTAGGTTGGAAATTTCCATATGTCGACCTGCTAACAACTATGAATCGGTATGTGCTATGAACTATGAATCCGGTATGTTTCTTTTGAAAGCATCATTTTACCCTTTTTCTCAAATATTTCTTCATGCATTTTTAACTGAAATCTAACTTTAATTTCCAGATTGACAACAAATGCAAAATAAATTTTCTTCGAGAAGCCAACGCAAGATCAACGCAAAATTTACAGAAGCAAGAAAATGAGAAAAAACTATTTGTTCTTCAGAAAAAACTTTTTTTTGAATTTATTTTACCGAGGCTAGAATTGCAGTGAACTCACTGATGTTGGCCTCCACCGGAAATGCATACCTCAGATTTTAAGGCAGAGGACTTGCACATACTAGACTGATAGGTGATTGCGGTCTTATGAAAATTTTGACACTCCTTCATTCATATCATACACAATTTCATACAGCTTTCTACTGCATATGTTATCATTTTTAAGTGATGATATCACATTAGCATTTTACAGTGCCGGGGTTTGAACCACTACCAACTATCACCCTTGTATTACAAATCCACCGTCTTACCAAGTGAGCTATACACCTCTCTTGCGTGCGGTGTTCTTTTGAACATGCTCTCCATTCCAAGATATTGAACACCGACAGAGCAAGAATAAGATGTTATCTCAATCAATCGTTAAGCTAACAAAGAAAATGTCTTCCGGTAAGGATAAAGTCATTGAAAATAAAAAAGGAAGCTCTTCTCTTAGACTTCTCAAGAACTAAATGAAGAATTAACAAACATTAAGAAAAGAAAGAAGAAAGGGACAAATTGCTGATGGTCGATGTAATGAAACTGCTAAAGTTCTTACACACCAGGCTATCAGATCTGCAAATATGTTAACACCAAGATATCGAGTTAAAAGCTTCACAAGAAAAACAACTGGTCTTGAAGGCCTGACACAAAGATCAAGCATGGCTGGGTAAAATCAGAATCTGAAATTTGTAGTTTGAGAAAAGAAAATGAGAAGCTGGAGGATCATGAGAAGCAGCTTAAAAAAGAACTCAAGGAAAGAAAAGAAAAGAGAGCATGTTCAAAAGAACATCACACGCAAGAGATAATTATCGCGAGATTGTGGCTAAACTGACGGAAGCCAACGATACAGCTTCGCCGGGGAAAAAAAAAAAGATGCAATAAGGCGCCTTGTTGAATCAAATTAAAGCTCGAATTACAAAAATTAAAGGAGCGACATGCTTCGTCTAGAAATGAGATGAAGAAAAGAGAACGAAAACTACTCGCAAGTATGGAAGATAGCACCTTTTAAAATGCTGTTAAGAAAACCCCGAGTTAAGATCGAAACCGTTATTCGCCAAACATAAACATGGAGATATCCTCTAAGTGAAAAATATTCTTATCTTATTTATTTTTTATTTTTTATTTTTATCTTTTATGTGATTTACATAATATTCGTATACATGTCATGAGACATGAATTTTTCCTCCCTTTTCTCTTACTGAAAACTTGTCCTAAAGTTTATAAATACATATTGAAACTATGGTATCCCGTGTAAAAGTTTTATAAAACAGGTTTTAATTTCTAAAGCGATGTGTACATTTGTACGTGTCGAAAATAGTTGACGAAAAATTTAATGACGGAATGGCAAACGGAAAGTGTACCCATCATATTTTGGTAGAGCTCGAAAAACTGATCAAAACAATGCCCCGTCCCTTTGAAATTTTAAAATCCATGTATGACATAAAATTTGCTGATTTAGTAAACATATGGGACAGAAAGTTGTGTTTAATGAAACAATTTGAAAACGATTTCGACGCGAAAAACAACAACATGGACTTAAAATACTGAAATCACATCTACCTTATATTTGGAATAAAAACTGATGTCCGACCTCGAACCCGGGGTTTTCATAACTCATAATTTCAATTGAATAATAAGTCCTTTATTTATAATGTTTTGGCTCAAATATAACCCACACAACATATAACACCACATATAACCACACCACATAAAACAACACACAGGCTCTAAAATTTTCGTCCCGCCGTCACCGAAGTTTTTACCGCAATGATGGTGCGCACCACAACACCCCCCGGCCCAGATAGATAGATAGAGAATTTTAAGGTAGTCTGCAACGAAGGCTAATCATGCCTTTCTAAAGATGGCTGACCAAGAAGTGAATCCCGTTGCTATCTTATCATTACTCTTCCTGATTTTCGCTACGTTAAGTTTCATTAAGTAAGGATACCAACATTTTATGTTTTATCATATTGACAATTGAATTGCGGTCTGATATCATAAAGTAATTTACGTTATCCCGTGAGGGGATGATACTGCACGTATTAGGAGCAGATAAAAAAATGGGTGCTATTTTTCCTTTTCGCAAAAAAATGTATGGGATTGTTTCGCTAGGATCAACCGTTGCAGAGATATCGTAGAGCAAAGGTATTGATGACGTCATAGCCGCAGTACCAAATGAAATCTAGGCCCAAATGTTGCATCACCACTCCATCACCCATATTGCCGACCCTTAAAAATGTCAGTTATCCCCCGGTTCTCCTCGCGAGATATTTCCCCATATTTCGTTGCATTCGATATTGGGGATGCAATGCAATGATTCCCTGTGATCATAAAAATAACTGATGTCAAATGCCACGTGCCTTTATCCTAATCCTGGAAAAAGTGTCTCTCACCTCTACGTGGTTTTATGCGCATATTAGAAGAACTTGACCGTTAAAAAAAATGAAATATATCACTCTCTAAAATAAAAGTGTGACACACTTTATGCGATTAATATAATAAGATATATTTAGGCACTAGCAGTTCTGAACACAACAATATAACATTAGATACCTACCTGTTAAGCAGGTGTCACCACCAAATCATCACTAAAATCATCATAGAAAAAATTGACTCAGCAGGATAGTAAGCTAAAATTCTGCATACACTGAAAAATAGTTAAAATTTATATATATATATATAAATGTAGTGAGAAAGAATTTAGGTGCCGAAACTGTAGATATATATATAGTAAAGAGGTGGGTGAATAAGACACAAACAAGGCGGAGGTTGCCACAACGCGTTGTAGTTTTTAGTTTCACTTGATTTATGAAATGCATAATTATGATGTAATAGTCAAAATTTCTCATTACTTTTACTGATATATAAATGAATATTACATCTTTGTATTTTATTAAATGGATCAAGAATTCTAAGTGAAATGATTGTGATGAAGTATGAACTAAGAATAAGTAGTAGTTCAAAAGTTACACACATCAACAGTACACTCTCCTATTACATCATAATAATGCATTGCATAATTTGACATTTTTAAATTGAAATATCAGCGAAAGGAGAGGAAATTTTCAAAAACTGTAAAAAGACTTGTTAATCAACTTTTTGACCTCTATTGTACCAAACTATCATTTGTTGTCACAGAATCCCTTTAAGCAGGCCATGCATGGCGTCGTGAAAATAATAGACTTCTTGATTATTTCGGCAGCTTGAGAAAAAATTGTAAGAGAAATCACATCCTGAATTATTCTTATTTTACAAGAAAATTCAGGCTTAGGCTGTTCTTAATTTTTGGAACAATGATTTGAGCCTCAGGTATAACACATATTAAGCACAAATCAAGTATTTATAATAAAAACTTAAAAGTTTCAAATTGATTGCTATTAAGTTCATAACTTTAAATTTGACCTAAATAAATAAAAGGAACCCATCTATTTTTTATACTAACTGACCAACTATCTCAATTTAGAAGTGATGATAAAGATGTGAAAGACTTCTCCTCAACAGTGTAATGAATGGTTTACACATGCCGCCATAACAACTTACCCTATTTTGATATATGTGTGTGAAAACATTTGTGGTCCTTCAGAGTGTTATCAACAAACGCTGAAAGTTAATCTTTGTGGAAAAGGATTTTTCAGAAATAAACTATTTCAGAGTGTAAAACCTTTTCCACTTTCTTTTTTATCCTCTAGCAATGAGAGAGTAGCATAAGGAAAATGTGAAACATAAAAAATGTTAGAAAACAGAGTTCATGTATAAAGCTAATACACCGTGTATATAGCTGTTTTACAGACAGATTAAATGTGTTTTTACATTCAGAATTGGAAGATACAACACTGTATTTAACACTGAATGGTTTAGTGGTGTGATTTTCAGGGTTCTTTTTCATTTTTAAACAACAACATAGAGATCATGTAAATCGAACATATAATGCTTGAGAAGGAGTGTTTTATAGTTCCATTGAGAAGATAAATTTGAAAATATTGTTATATATTTCACGATTTTGCTAGAAAATAGTTTGCACATCTTTTGTTTGATGAACTGAGCAGAATCAGAGAAAACTGATCAGGAACTGAATAGAACTGAACAGGAAATTTTTTAAAATTTTCTTTTGCTTTAGGTATGTATTCATCGTCTTTTCAATGTGGGCCTTTGCTGTAGGAATCGGGCTTGGATGGCTTCTGCTAAGGTAGACTAATAAAGGATTTCCTTTTTGATTTTAATTTTGATTTGTATTCCTATGTCAAGCTTTTATCTAAATTTTTTGAAAATTGCCTATTCTTTCAATGTAAATATATATCACTAGTTTGATGTTTTTATAGACAGATGTGACTTTTATACCACATCAGAAAGTTGTTTTGGTAGTACCATGAAGCAGTCAAGTACCATTAGCAATGGGGAATATGATAAAAACTTTTTTGGAATTTTTTTTTCAGAAATTTCCCTGAAGTGCCAAATCTGTTATTGTTGCTACAACTCACAGGAAGTATTAAGGTTTGAACTGGCTTTATCTTTCTATTGTAAACTATGATCCTAGTGGATTATAGTTAATCCTGGCTTCTTATCATTGACATTATCAGCAGTAGTGTTTTAAATTTTTGTGGGTTGCTATCAGGTCTTAATAACCTTGAAAAATTTGGAAATGAAAACCTTGGTTTTGCAGAAAAATTTTGCCAACAAACCTTTGTTATGAAATTTTGTTTCGTATTCATTGTTTCTCACTCCAATTTGCTAATGATGCAATTTGATAGAATCTCCTTGTAGTGTTATTTTTTTATGATAGGTAAAAAGTGGATTTTTCATTATTTCTTCGGTAAAAGGACAATTAATGGTTTAGTGGATATAATGGTTTGATACAGGGTTTTCAAGAAATTTTACAGAACAAAAATTTAAATAATTGAAAAAAATCGGTTAATCGCCTTTGACACTAAAATACTGATGGAGAGAAACAGATTGAATCTGTTATAATGATGTTCGTCACTCACGCATCATTTTACTTAGAGCCCAGGCCTGTGTAGCTTCATTCTGTTTTTGTTACTTCTATGATATGCCATGAATTTTATTATTGTTTTTGGACCAGAGAACTGAGGGAAAATCTGAGAATGTTCTTTGGAAAAACTTGTGATGTGTATATTTGTGGATATAGTTTTGTTCCTATGTTTGTTGGGGAAGGTTATTTTCGACTCACTGGTGAGGTTGTTTTAGGTTGTATCTAAGTCTGTACTTAAATTTTAAGGCCAGATCTTGTTCTACTGTTTTGAGTTTTATAGTGCAATTATCGTCGTAAAACTGATCATAAATGAATGATACAAAGCCTTCATTGTTTTCTTTTGAAATTTTTTATTCACCAAATACCCCAAATACAATTTCCTCTGAACTAATTGCAATTTGGAAACAATTTGTTGCTTAGCGCAATAATGATGATGGGTATCTGTTACCTCTTTGATAAATCAATAAATAATATTGATTTATTATTTTAGACCCCCAAAACTGTCAACTATGGCGTTGTTGCCAAGAAGAAAGGCTGTTCCATATGTTCAAAGAAAGGATGTTCAAGACACAGGTAAAGTTGTAAGCTCTACAACATCATGCAATTGACAGGTTCTGGTAAAGGATAGATTTCTATTTTTTTTTTTTCTCTTTCAACTAGGCCTGAAGTTTCAACTGAAACACTTCATGTAGGTCCTTTGTTTTTTTCGAGATAAATAAATAAGGATTTTGTTTCAGGATTTTTTTTATTATTCATACATTGTTTTCTACTGTATGATTCCTAATTTTGATCGGAATTTCGTCTACCAAATTGACATAAACAGGGGGTTCATTTGTTGTTGTTGTTTTTTTTTCAGCCATGGGAAAACATTAAGATTCCAAAGTTGGTGGATGAAGCCCTAACAGAGGTAAATTCATCATCATTATTATTTTGATAATGAAAACTGTATTTTCACCGTATATGGGTTAGTTTGATTTTCCCCTTCATTAGTCAAGCATACCTTCAAATCTTCCACTTCAATTAGTTTTAAAATTCAAAATCACTTGAATATATGATATTGTACAATATAATGATATTGTACAAAGTTGTATTACAATGCCTGATGACTTAAAATTAAACTATAAAATTATGCCCAATCAAACGTCAGCGTAAGACATAAAGCATTCTATGTAATCATAATGTCATGTATTTGGAATTGTGAGTTAAGATGTTGTTTCAATGAGATGGATTACCCTTTGAAAAATATCCTTTACTGTGATCCCTAATGGCAGTAGACAATTTAGCTTCACTAGGACCAATAGCGGAGCCAATACGTTCCCAAGAAAACAACTTTGAAACTATTTTATATATCTATAAAAACTTAGACACATTTTGAAAATAAAAAAATGAAAAAGGCATTTCTCATTATCTTTCTTGATAGAGCCAAGATAATTTGCCCTAACAGCTGTTCCTCTTTGTGAATGCAGTGATGCAAACTTATATTGTCTGTGCACTGTCCATATTCACCTCTAGCTACATACTACATCAGGCCTGGTCGTAAGATTTTAGACCCGCGTGCGATGGGTCGCACGTCTATATTTTCCAGACGTGCCATTTTTTTCGCACACCTTGTTACATTTTGGGCGTGTGTTTTTGTTTTAAGGAGTGCCATACGTATTAAGTCGTGCTAGATCATTCTAAGACGTGTTATGGCTTTTAAATGTCTCTAATTGCAAGAAATTGTCTTAAGAAACACAAAAAATATTCGTCTTAACTTCACGAGTGTTGAATGGAGAAGGCAGCCGAACGACAACGGTACGGCGTGTGCCGAGGCGTGCGCGTGCGATCGCACGCCTCTCAAGACCAGCCCTGTACATGTAATTTCCTAGCTACCAACATGGACTAATATAGACTGATTTTGACATTGATAACTGCTTGCAAATAATGCAAATCCTCAAAAAAAATATCATAACAACAAAACTATAGTAACTTACCAATGTTATTATTATTTCAATAAATCCACAACCTACCAAATAATGCAAAAGTAATGCAAAGAATGCAAAGATTGGCATTTTTAGCCTATTTAGACACTTTAAACAGCTTAAAACTTTCCTAGATGATCTCCCTGTTGAATTTTACTGCCGACGCCCAAAAAGTTATTTTGTATTACCCCCTGACCAAGGATGAGGAGACCATGTTGTTCCAGTAAAATTATTGCTGGACAGCTAGGTTAGCTTAGGAGTTGACAGATTAGCTTTATTGAGCAGGTTGGCTTTGAGTAGATACATTAGGTCGCATTGGGTCAGAAGTTTTCCAATTACAAAGGGATACATTGAGAAGTTAAAATAGAAATGCCTAATTTAAAGATAATCAACTATGAGATAGAATTGAGGGTTGCACTATGCTGATTTCAGCAGTGGGAATCCCTCATGTCATTAGAACAACAAGAAATGGGTCTGGAAGTTAGCAGTTGAGAAAGATCTGAATGGTAAACAATCGAAGTAAACAAATGATTGGCTGTCTTGTGGAGATTCCAAATACATTCCAAATATTATTCCAAATACATTGAATTTTTTAACGAATTGAATCTATAAAAATCTATAAAAAATCTATAAAATTGGGGGAATCAAGGATTTTTATGATTTGTGGCAAAATCTCTTTAAAACACAAGTAAGGGAGCAATTAATGAAATCCATACCAGTTTTACCCCCACATTTTACACCCAATTTTCGACATTTCAAAGAATCATGGGACAAACCCGAATTATTGCACAAGCCCAAATTCATTACGGATGACAAAAGTTGGAAGACCCAACTCAAGCGTGTCTTATAAATACTGACATTTTCTTGTGACTTTTATAACAGTTCATAATTTTTAATTTGAATTTTCTGATTTCTTCATGAATCCTTTCTTAATACTCCTTCCTTATCTGGTATTTTTGTTTTATATGTTGTGATGTTTTTTGGATGTTTTTAGTGGTTACGCAAACGTGTTACAAGGCACTAAAATACATGTTTTGTTTCTTAGTTCCTGGAGATATTTTTACGAACACATGTTTATTCTTGGTACTGGTAAGGGAATCAAACTGCTTTTTATAAGAATTTATGAAATTTATGAAACTTAATACTGTCATATAAAACTTATATATATAGTTTCACTTTCATGTTTAAAGATATTCTATTGACGTTGGATTTCTAGTGATAGGGTGAAACTTAGACTGTAGCAGGGTTTTTTTGTAGAAACTCCATTCCCCCTTTTTTTAAAAAGTAATCTCTAAAGTAAATATAGTGCTCTTGGAAAGACAACTCTTCTGTAATCATCCATAATGGTAAATACCTTTTTTTGGCATTTTGGTGGCACTTTTGTTTCTCAGAAACTTTGTGACTGGAACTTCTTATTGAAATTGAAATGATGTACTTTAAAGTCACAATAAGTCATGTACACAAAAAGTCACAATCACAAATTCTCGCGAGCAAATTCTTGCGACTTTCACGACATTTTGTGTACGTGACATTTTTCTTTTTTAGAATTTGAGACTTTTTGTGCTCGCGACTTTTAAATATTTTCACAAAAAATCTTTCGCAAGTCTCCAGCTATTTTTGCTCATTTCCGGAAAGGAAAATTGCTCAATATTGCTTCAATTTATGCATTTTACAGGATTTTATTCATACAAAATTTTTTTCAAAATGGCATATCGCAACTTTAAATGTACAGGACTTTTATTAGTTTCGACTGCTCGCGACAAATAAGCTTTTTTCACATGCACATAAAATTTTATGTAAACTCTTGCAACTAGAACAACGTTCATTCATTCTCTTCTTAAGGGCTCAGCGTACCTTTTACTCACATATGCATTGCATAACTGTTTCCGTTATTTCTTTTTACCATTACATTTTAAGTAAAAATATTTCGTGAATTCGTGTAGAGCAATAAATTTTCTTTCCAACGGTGTATAAAAGGATATATTTACATAAATAATAAAGAAGAAATTAGTCTGCGAAAACAATAAAAAATACGGACTTTTGTTTGCTTCTTTGAGCTCCAACTCCCGAAGAAAAAGTTTTTTATATGTTTTTTTGTTTGTGGCGATTCCTCACAATTAGTGGAAACAAAGTGTGCCCGCGAATCTCAATTTATGGTTTTGTTCAGGAGAAAAACAGTTTTTTGTTTTTTCCATACTTTTGCGCTATTGGATAGTTGAAAACAATCTCGGATTTTGAGCCAATCAGGAATTTTCTCTCAAATCGCGGGCACACTTTTCGTTTGCTATGCAAAGTTTTAAAGGAAATGAGCCACTTGCTGGAAATATGGAGCTCATAAAAGGTAGAACACTAATAATTTATCATCACATAGACGACAATATGACAGCCTTTAATAAATTAGGAGCTGCTAAGTGAGCTGCTAATTTAATTAATCGCCTTTTGAGTATATAACAGATTGCATTAAAGGTTGTCATAACTTAGAAATGTTGAATAACAAAAAATGCCCATAACTTTCTCAAAAAGCATTATTTTTCGCTATAACTTTAAATGTAGTGTAATAATAACCTAATGATTGCATTTGTCAAAAAAATTTGAAAAATAAAACTTTCACTTTTGAAAGGTACGCTGAGCCCTAAGGAAAAGTTTTCGTAAGGTCTTACGTTCATAAGCCCTTACGACGATTTCGTAAAAAACAAGAAATTTTGTTTTTAAAAAAGTCGTTGTAAGCCTCCGCAAGCCTTAAGAAGAAAAAAACGTTCGAAAAATTATATCGAACGTTCGAAATGACGTTTTGTTTTCGAAATTGACAACACATTTTCTAAAAAATCAAAAAAATATGAAGCTAGCAGAGAATATGGCAAAATTTTACGTGCATGTGAATGAAAATCTCCTTTAGGCATTTTGTTTTCATGAGAACTTACGAAAAAAAGTTCGTAAGGTGTTACGACAAAACCTACGTGCATGTGAAAAAAGCTTTAATGAAAAATTTTTTGCGACTTTCGTAACTTTTTGTGTACGCGAATTGTGACTTTAAGGTATATCAAAATGTGTCAGCTAAACAGTCGACTTGTTTTTAAGGCATTATTTTATTTCGGGTGTTCTTCTTTGTTTTTGTTTAAAGTATGGTTTCATGTATTGATTTGCTGGAAAAATATACCTCAAGTCTACATATCTCACATGTAGGGATTTAAGTCATGACCAAGGATTTGTAGATCAAACAAGGTATATACTTCGACATGCAGTCGCTGTCATTTTACTGCGGATACAGAAGGTATGTCCTTGCTTGGGTTAGGGTTCCATTGTCTATTTAAATCAGTGTACGGAATGAGGTGAATGCTGGAAAACCCTTACGTCATAATAATGTGTTGTGTCAAAGCTTATGTACACCCTTTACCAGTCATTAAATTGTTATCCTTATGAAAAATTTTCTTTATTCTGTTAACATTCAGGTTAATATTCCTAAATTTATATTGAAGAAATGTTTAAAGAAGTTCATGATCCATACTGACTGTTTCTTTCAGATCAAAGAAAGAGGTAATATGTTGTTTGACTCAAAGCCTGTTAACTTCATGCATTGTGTTGAGTTCACCATGAGAACATGTCATATTTTTAGCTGTATACGGTGATGATCTTCAACAACAAATGCTTGAAAAAATGAAAACCTACAAGCATTTTTGTCTTCAGAATGAACTGGCTGAGGAAGAGTATCTTCGGTATACCATACAGACGTTACTACCATACCTGCTGCCGAAATCTGAAAGAGAATGCAAGTATGTTGACTAACCCCTTCTGAGTGTCATGTTGTCATGTTATGGGACGAATAAGGGGTGAATGAGACGAATAAGGGGTGAATGAGACGAATAAGGAGGGGATGAGACGAATAAGGAGGGGATGAGAAGGACAAGTGCTATTGTGATGTACATTTAGCAAGCTTTTTTTTCAATGAAGAGTTTTGGCTTAGTCGCCCATATTAGGTCAGGCATATTTCCAAGCACTTTTCTACTACCGTATAACGGTAGCAGAAACTCAATCCTTAATTGAGTTTCAAAACTCAATCCTATCAATTTGAAACTCAAAAAATTTATAAAACATTTTCAATCTCAATTTTGCACTTCTGTGTTCCGCAAAAGAATGAGAAAAGTCCATTTCATCCATCCTCTTTGGATCGTTCGTACAGCATTAGGCCTGTCGAGGCCGCGGGGTCTTCTGGCTATGATTTTTAAATCAACAGTTTTAAGTGGCGACAAAAAAAATCGAGAAGAAAAAGAAAATTGCGTAAATGAATGAAACAAACACGCACACCTGTGTTTAGTTGACCTGTTTTATAATTCAAAAAGCTATTTTCACCATAAAAGTTAAACTTTTAAATAGACGGTTTTTACATAAGTGTGCATGAGTATAAATTTTTATCATTCGAATTGCTTATTATCTGGGCCCACCGAAGAAATAAAATCGTTGTTTGAACATTTTAAAACGAAAGGTTGTTTCAATGACAATTGACAAGTTGCTAAGAATGAAGAAGCGGGACGATTTGCCAATTCGCGAATTTTTCTATTTGATGTATTAAAGAAACCAGGCATATAAAACGTTTAAAGGCGCGTTTGTTACATGGAACCTTGTTCGAACACATCACATTCCATCGCGGAGATCATTTTTTCTTAAAAATGGCGGAAATATCACGGACGTATGTGGACGAGTGTATTCATGTTGTTTTTTTTTGTATATATACTAAATTTGAAGACCCTCCTCAGCAGGAGTTCTGCAGAATATGAGCAAAGTAATTATACCCGACTATATACGTTGATACCGTGAAAAAAGAAACAGGGTTAGAGTGATTTTAAAGCTGTTTAAAATCGTGGAAAACGCTAGAATCGCAGAGTTTCCGGAGACATCGCCCCCTGCTGGACCCCCCAGAAAACTGCTTTTAAACTCAATCTTCCAAAAAACGGTAGTAGCTAAAAGTGCTTGGAAATATGCCTGTAGGTATCTGAATTACCAATCAAAAATGATCAAAAGTGTGGTGAATAATTTATGATGGTCTTATCGTAAATTTGTTTATCACCCATCTTCCCAGCTGATTTAACAAGAGGAAAGAATGGAATATATGTCCTAACACAAATGATGGATATGAACAATGGCCTTTTGTGATTTGTAAAGAAAACAACATCCTTGTTTTTTCGTTCCATTTTGCTATAGGACCTATAGACAAAAATCATAAAACCTTATTTTCATCAGTTTTTATAAAGATATGTTCACAAAGTGAATTTGCCTATGAAAGTCTTGATTGGTCATCCCTTAATAGATACGGTAAATTGTCATGATTTGTTTCTCGTATTTTCAGAGCATCTCATTACTTGTTGGAAGAACTGTTAACCGAGATTATTTTAAAGCCATTAGCTGAAAAAATTGCTGAGCCAGATTTTGTTAATAATATGTTGTTGATATTCTTGGACGAAGAAACTGTAAGTCTTGTTTCTTGTATGCCCAGCTGGCACATTTTTTGAAAAACCTCAACAAAGAAGTGCATTTCTATAGAAATATACACACAGTTTTTATAAAAATCCTCTTCATCGCAGTGACTTTTTGGCGTTTTTGCCCACTGGGTATGTGTCTGGTTTCTATAACCAGTGGTTGGTTTGCTTTGAAACAACTACACGTTTTTTTTATAAGCAACATGTTTAAAAGCAACACTAGTAAATTTTCTCAAAAATGTGCTCTCTATCTGATGATTTATATGTCCCAGACTTTATACTTAGATACTTTAATTAAACAACTAAAAGGTACACAAAAATTTTCAAAGCGCAGCGTATACATATTTTTGATTAATGCTTAGCAACAAATTAAGCAACACTACTACTAAAAAATGGTCATTTTTCAAGCTTCATTACTAACATCAGAACTTGGTTGCTTATAAAAAAAAAACGTGTATATAATAGTTCACCTGAGGCAGTTTTTTCGGAATGGGATTTATTAAATACCTGATGACAATGTGTGTATGTAGAGAAAACATTTAAAAACATGTCAGGTGAAATCGATCTTCGTTATTATGTTTTTCATTCTAATTTTAATAAGTACATACAAAATTATATTATTTTCATGCTTTCATTGAAATTCAAAATGATTCAAAATGAAATCATAAGAACTAAAATTTCTAAAAACAATTTCAAAACTAAAGTTAAAAGGCACCCTTTTCAATCATGAGGCTCAAGAAAACAGTTGAGTTTCACTATCTTAACTCTCAAGGGACAGTTCGAATGTGATTGTACATGTTCAAGATAGCAAAAGTCAACTTTTAATGTTAATACCTACTTCAGAATTTTTTTTTTCTTAAAGGAGCACAGTTCTACATTGGTTCTAAGTGTTTCAAATTCAAACTTCTGTTTTTCTCTTATTCGTGTTACGTTTACATCATGTTTACTATTATCTCTTTTTAGTTACCTGAACCAGACTACCCTCCCAGTGAAAAAGTTGTTTTTCTGGAAAAATTTGGTAAACATAGAGTTCGGCAGACTGTTTCTGTAAGTTTATATCTCACTGATTGTATCCTTCCCTTGATTTTACCTTGGTTTCTGTCATGAAGCCAAGCTATTTGTTTTGCTTTTTAAAGGCACTAACAGTTTCCGTATACGATTTGATGCACGAGGCGAAATATTTATATCCGTTCATGCAGTTTATGAAGAAGGAAGGTTCTTTGAATATTCTACAGTTCTGTTTGGCTGTAGGTGAGTTATGTTGTGTTGTTATTATACTCACAGACACTCATAGACATGTTTTCTTTGGATAATGTTATCGATTTTGGCGATTTCTGAATTTCGTCATCCATGTCTTAATCAGTAGTAATGCAATAGCAAAAAGCAGAAATGCCGAAGCTCGTAATACCATGAATGTTTCCCAATGGCGTGGTTCTATGACACAAATAACTGGTACAGAATGAAGAACAAGCAACAGAAGTGAATTGAACAAAAACATCGCAAGAGTTTCAACTATGCTTGATTTCTCCACATAGGTCATTGCGAAGGTGATTACTATGAGTAGTACCGTGTAGCATAACCATAAACGAATAGTCTCACTGTTGCTGCAAGACTGTAGTGTTTTGTTGTTGTCTACAGTCTGTATACAAGT
The DNA here is from genome assembly GCA_027922465.2 of Turritopsis dohrnii. Taxonomy (NCBI): domain Eukaryota; kingdom Metazoa; phylum Cnidaria; class Hydrozoa; order Anthoathecata; family Oceaniidae; genus Turritopsis; species Turritopsis dohrnii. The sequence goes on along the minus strand of BQMF02000240.1, from coordinate 305,234 downwards.
CACTATGAACGTCCAGAGACAGATCGCAAATAGTGAGTAAATCCATTTTGGGAACAACTTAGCTTTAGATTGTGAAGATTTCGTGTCCTGTAACATCGATCGCACACTCATTATGTCATTATGCAGGTAGCTTGTTGTGATTGTTGATCTTTGCGCATTTGTTTTCAATGTATAAGCATTGTTAATAGCATCTGAGATGTCATATGCATTGTTCTTATTGGACTCTGAAGTCACCTGGAAGTTGTTGCTTCGGAAGCTGTAGTGTGATCTCTCTGATAAAGCTTCAATCTCCTTTAAAATATCTGATTTTTCATTTCTGGGTCCTCTGCAGGATTTGTCAGAAATTTTACCAACATCATTCATCATTGCATACGGGAAATTTCCTTCCTCTTGCCAATCATCAACATCTTGTGAAATCTCTGCAATGTCATTTGAAAATTTCTCGCCAATTGCTTCACTGTTCTTCACTTGTTCCGTGATGGAATCAAGGGTTTTAACATGAGCCTGTAAAGAGACATCTACTGGCTGGTCATCATTATTTTCAACTTTTGTTTCCTTTGTTTTTGGCAGTCTCCTTGTGTACATTGTTCTACTCTTTGAAATTCCCTGCTCCTGCTCTTCATCGTTTTTCACGAAATCGCCATTTACTTGATTCGTCATAACACGGTACATACTATAGTTGTAATCTGCAGCTTGAGTATTTCGGCCATGTTTTGGCGGTTTGAAGTGATTTGATCGCAATCGTTTCATAATTGGCTGGTATCTTATGTTTTATATTCTCTACATCCTTTTATAAAATCATATATATTCTACATGTATTTGATTCCAAGATTATTATTTTATAATAATTTTCCAAATGCATAGATTCTGATCCATTATTATTGAAAGTTAGATGTGATTCTAATGAATAGTTGATGAACAGAGGAATTTATTCAATATTCAAAGAGCTATCACGAATTAATGAATTATTCAAAATATCATAAGCATGTCTTAAACATTTTCAATTGTAGGCTGAGTTTTATGAAATCTTAAAACATTTAAACTATCATTTATTGTGGTGCAGTCAAGGAAAACACAAGCACCAGTATTGAATTATTTACATAAGCCGTACTAGCACAACTTATATTTTACAAAGAATTTTGCAAGCTCCGAAAATTTTGTTTCTCATTTTCTTACAATGAAAAAAAGTATAATGATTACCTTCCTTGCAATTTCTTTATAATCCAAAGTTAAAAGAAAAACAATTTCTTGGAGACGAAAATGTAAAACAACGAGCAGATGAATTAGTTAAGACATAAAAGGAAGCATGGCACCAAGTAAAATGGCTGATGAAGAAAGTGCAAGTGAAATTGCACTCGCAAAAAATAGTGCAGGTGCTACACAGCACTTAGAAGCTCAAGTGTCAAAGATTAGATTAGAAGCTCAAGTGTCAAAGATTAGATTAGAAGCGCAAGTGTCAAAGATTAGATTAGAAGCGCAAGTGTCAAAGCCTTGATACTTCCATGATTTTTTAAATTTGCCAAGGACATTGGTTGTTCTTGTTGTTCATTTTTTTGAAGGATTTTTTGTCTAATTTACAGACAGATACCTTAGAAACTTCATTGTTTGAAATTAGTAGCACTAAGTAAGTCAGTTTTTTATTTTTCGTATCATCACCTTTCATTGTTTTTTTGAAAAATGACTTCTAGTTTTAATACTTTGGCCAAAATTGAAGAATTCAGGTCCAATTTAAAAATTCAAAAATTCTTTGATTTCTATAAAATTTGCATGAAGTGCTATGCTCTTTCTTTTCTTTTTCCAACTCTTTCAGTTTAATTTACATTTGAATTTGTTCAGCGAAAAAGTAGCTTTAATTTTGAGGGCTCTTTTTTGTAAGTTGCTTTCTTATGATGATACAAGATTTAGACTTCCCATAGTGTCCCAAAATCATTAGAAAAAAGTTTGTATAAAGATGACGTAATTTACTTATAATTTGTTATTTTTTATTTGTTATTTGTTTTTTGTTTTTTACCTTCACTAGAGGAATTTAACAAACGAAGCTTAGCTGCTGATGCAACAGAAGATGATCAAGTGAAAATGTTGGAAGAGGTTTCAGTATTCTCTAAATGTTTTTGCCATGTGTGATGAGTTATAGTAGAATGTGTAGTATGCCAGCGTGTTATGCAGAAAATTTTGTTTGGGTGGAGCTAGCCATTTGTACGGCTTCTAATGTACTGAAAACTCTCCTTAAAATTTCTTCATAAACAAGACGTGTCTTCGCTATTTTATTTTGTTCATAAGCAAATAAATAAATAGCACTTCCATTTTTACTTATTATGTTGTCATTCATCTAATCAAGGTTGCCATGTTGTGTAAAATTGAAGTGTAATTCACAGAACCAGAATTGAATATTTGACAGAAAATCTTCATTGAAGTTAAAGCTGTGAGCTGCGAGGAAGAAAAAAAAAACATGCGAAGAATTAAAGTGAAAAATCCATTAGAAAAATCAGCTTTTCAAACTTTGATTCAAAATGAAATAATAGCTAAAAGTTTAAACAACAAAAAAAAACAACAAAAAAAAATATTTTTATTGATCTTGGTCACGCTAGGTTTCGACAGTTAAAGAAGAAAAACCCGAAGTAATATGGCTTTCTTGCATATACAGAAATCCAATTACATGTCTTCTAACCTTGGCTGCTAGTTCTTGTTAATCTGGCATTAGAAATTAGTAAATCTAGAAACTGAAGTGGATAGTGTGATTTATATAATTATTATATAATTCATGGCTGTGCTTTTCACTTCACAAATCGACTGGCGCAGAAAACAGGAAGTACATGAAACCGATCAGGAGCCGATAAGATATTACATATAGTTACACATACAATAAGTTTGCAATATTGAAATTTGCATGCTAGTTTTCCCTGTCAGTTTCAATCCGTGTTAGCCCATGCATGAAATATTACAATGAACATTTTGATTTGACAGGCTCACGAATTAGACACATTGTACTTCAAAAACGATGCTGTTGATAAAATCGATTTTCCAGCTGCTGTGGTCAAGGATTTTCAAGACGGTAAAATGCTTCGAATAATTTAATCTTTACAACTGTAATGATAAAAATTAATCTTACTGAGGATATCGACGAATTTTCAATTTTAGCTGTTGCCACTCCTAAAGATACCATGATGCGCTTAAAGACTGCAGCGCCGTTATTTAGGTTGGAAATGATACGATTTCTTGAAATGAATTTGATTGTACTAGCCTCCACCTGGACATTCTATCCTAATTAGCGATTGGATTTAAGTGGGACTCAAGGGAATGAAATGGAAGAAGTCCCACTTAATAAAAGATTTTATAAATGAATTCAGGATAAATATGGTCAGGTTGCTAAAAGTTGACTTATTTTCGACACAAACAAAATACAACTGTTCTTAGTTCTTTCTATAAGTATATCAATCCTTTTCCTAGACATTTTTATATTGCCATGTACTGATATTCCATGCATTGTTTCATTGAGAATAATTTATTGTACCACTTTAGCAAAGTTTTCAGGGGAGCAAAGTAGAATAGTCCCACTCATCCAGGTCTGAGGTCTTGTGTTTTCTTTGAGAATGTAATTGTAAACATTCTTTGTTATAATGCTTTAAGAACGTTTTTCAGTGCTTTGAGCGTAAATACGCTACTAAAAAATCCTAAGTTATCATTATTGAAATCAGTAAAATAAGGTTTTGCACACAAAAATATTAAAATATTGGCATTTCTTTCCGACATTGTTTTGTTATTTTTCGAACTGCTTGTTCATAGCTAAATACAATGAAGGAATTCCAAAATTCCAATTTCAATTTCTAGAGCATACGAATATGCAGTTGACATTCTGGAGAAAACGTTTGTTCCCTTATTTCATCAAAGCGAAGAGGTACTTGGCATAAGTGACATACATATACGTGGCATATATGTTGCCTTTTACTTTACTAGTGCTCTCAGTTTGGTGTTAATATCAAGTCTTGTATTTTATTTTAGTTTTATGCTTTGTTGTGTGGTGATCGTTATCCTAAACTCAAGAAAGTTGCAGAAAAGTATAAATACATTTTTATATGAATGATCTATTGACTCGACCATCATACTTAAACATTTACTGATTACAAAGAAAACGGCAGAACTTGACTTGTTGTCCCAGTTCCTGTGGATGCTCTGTTTATTTGTTACATTTTTGTTTTCCAGCAACCTGTCAAAACGGAAATTTATGCCGTTTTCAGAATTTTCCAAGTTGGCCAGTAAAATAAAAGGGAAGAAATTAGGTGCTAAGAATGATTTCAGTAAGTATAATAAATAAATGCTGAATTTGATCTTGCTGATTTTATTTTATGTTGTCTTATGTTATGCTGTTTTTTTCTTTCATTGAGAAATGCTCAAAATGCAAGGCTTTTCTTGATTTTATCAACCCAAAATGTTTGGCAAGAAACATTTATTTCCTAACAGCAATAAGAAGATATTACTATCAAGTATTACTTTTCCTGTTTTAGTTTTCAATTTTGTTTTGTAGACGATCCATCGTTAGCTATTTTCATGGATGAAGGAAATGCTGATGTATGCATTTTTAGATACTACTGTTTTTTTATTGAAATAAAAATGAAATGTTACCATGACATCTTTCAATGATTTTATTCCAGGAGGAAGATGAATTTACAGATGACGATGATGTGGACGGTGACGAAGATGACATTAGTGATGACGAAGTGTATGACCTGTCTTACTGGCATGTCACAATTCCGAAAATTGATTACATAATAGAAAAAAATAAAAAGGTTTGTTAATTATTCCCGACTTGATATCTTTCTCTCTGTTCGATGTATTTAGAAACACCAGAAAACGTTAGGTTAAATTAAGTTAAACTCTGAGACTGTCCCATTGGTGTTGTTCAGTGTTGTGCGACTTTGAAAATCACTACAGCATTCCTCTTGATCAATTCAAATATCATGACAATTATTCTTACGCGGTGGAAAAACTCAACGGAATTTGTACATGAATAGTGAGAATTTTAATCAACAGAAAGTTACTGTTACTGCTTCTGCTAGGACCCAAAAACCCCTTGGTTAATTACGAGCTGACTTACCTCGATTAATTTATCTTAAAAGTTATTTTTTTGGTTTCAGCTCTTTGTCTTTGTCATAAACATTGAACGGATAAGTGGGAAGGAAACTGCAACTACAGGTTTGTTTGTTGTCTAGTAGTTGAACTATTTTGTTTTCTTTGACCAATGATTATACAAGACTTACCCACAAGTTCTGATAAACTGTAATATCTACATAATGTTTGTTATAGAATCAAATTGGCAAGTACTCAGGTAGGAAACCTAATAGAATTTAGCAGTGCCTACCATTTTGGTAATTTGGTGACTGGAAACCATTGTCCAGTCTCAGTTTTGTCTTACCTCAGTGTGTCGCATTTGAAAAATATATGTTTAGCCAGGTATGTTTAGCCAGGTTGGAATACCTTGAACTGCCCTGACGAGCAAGTCAGCTAATTTGTTGCTGGGTGAAACCCAAGGTCTTCTACTGCTTTTGCGTATGTCCCTTTCGTGAATTGCTACTATTTTAGAGTTTAGGAAAAAAGTGGAAAAACTTTACAAAGTGTATTGTGACTGATCAAATCTCAAAGCAGGAAAATTAGTTAGGGAATGTCGTTTGTTTTTTGTTTTTTTTAATAGAAAATACAACGAGTTTTACGTGCTTGATAAGAAGTTAAAGCGATTCCATGGTAGGTTATTGATTTTTATTCTTAATTCATTTAATATTTTATTTATCAATGTTTACTCAGGATATCGTCATCAGTTCAACTTTTATTTATTTATTTTTTTAAATCACGGCCTTCATTTTTGCCCGAAATACATCAGGGAATCGAGCTAGTTGCAGTACCTCCAGGAGTCGTGACTTTTTTAACACCCGACCTCAGCGGGGTTTGAAGCCTCAATATTGGGTTCCTAAGCTCAATGCTTTAACCACTAAGCCACTACTGCATACCAACAAGGATTAAATTGTCCTAGAGAGGGGAAATAGATATGAAATAGCAGCCGACATTATATGATCTAAACAAGAGTCTGTCTTTTTAATTGATTACAAGCAACCATTAATGGGATGAACTGTCTACTAATATCCTTACCTATGTACTCAGTGTGCAAAATCGTCCAAAAGTCACTCAGACGAAGGGCATTTTGATTGTATTTGGGTGTATATTTCTACAGAAATGCACTCCTTCCCAGGGAATAAACAAGTTTGTCAACTAGGTCGCTCTGCGATATTAGCTGAACTAAACCTGAAAGTTTTGTTATCGATGTTGTTGCTTAGAAACAAGACATGCAACAGAGCTGCCTCCTAAACGAACAATTTTAAAGAAGGATTTTGATTATCTGAATTCCATACGATTTCGTTTACAAGAATATCTCCAGGTAAACTTTGAATAAACAACTTAAAATTCATTCACTTCATTCATTCACTCACTCTTTGAACGGAAATTGAAGTGTTGTTTTTTTTCCCCATTCGCAGAGATTGGTACGCAGTCCAGTACTACGTGGAAGTAGTCTACTTCATAGTTTCTTGACACCTGGTTTGGAAATCACCTTTGAACCGGATAGCGTTGGAAGAGAGGCTGGAAGAAAAGTGAAATCTTTGAGAAGTAAACTCATTATTGAGGTTCGTGAAATTTGCTACTCTCTGTGTTACAGGCGTCTTTAAAAAATGACGTTTCAAGGAATGATTTTTACAAGTTTGTTTGTGTTTTCGTTGGTAATGCTTTTAACCTGTGGCTAAGAGATTAACGTAATTATTTGTAGAAAGGGCAAAACTTGGAGTTGTTTTTAACTGCATTTATTACGTCATGTGAACCACCATTAAAGAAACGACTGCCGATAAAGTAAGTGATCTGCTACTTCAATTCGTCTCGTATAGTTTAAGTTGCTACTTCAATACGACTTTTATAGTTTGAGCAACAACTTGCTTTTTCTCAATGCGTTGCATCCGTTCATCAACTCATATATTTCAGAAAAAAACATTAAGTTAATTCCAAATATTATCGTGACAACGAATTGGCACTTCAATCAGGGTTTTTATAGAAGTCTTCAGACGTTTTAAAGGTTGTACATACATTGCTCTGATGTGTTAGATATGTAGCTTCGTGTGTGGATCTCGTGACAAGGTATGATTCGTGTGTGGTAGGACTTACGTAAAAATATGCTTCTTCATAGACCGTCTGCATTACAAGGAATATTTACTCACAAGAGACGAGATAGTAGGGTAGGTCCTTATCAATCAATCCAGTCGGCAAAATCGGCAAAATAGTGTCTGTTAATTTAAGGGCAAATGCTTTCTCTCCATGAGGTTGGTTGATCTCGAGGCCTGTTCCAATTTCGAGTCACCATTGCTGTCTAGAAGGTCGACCAGAAGACGAAAACCTTTCTGCCCGCGATATATATTTCTTTCTTTTTTTTTCTTGTAGATGTATCTTCCACCACCTGCATGGTAAGTATCCCGAAAACCTTCCCGGAAGTATACCGAGACCTTCACCGGAAGTATAGCGAAGACCTTCCCGGAAGTATAGCGAAGACCTTCCCGGAAGTATACAAAAACCTTTCCGTAAATTACATGACACCAGCCATCACTTCGTTCTGATTTTTTTATGACTCAAGTGATTAAGAATTCTTTTCATAAGTAACACGACTGTCATTATTGCACTGTTTGAAAACGAGACTGTGGCGTTGAAAGAGTTTCATTGTGCCTCATGTTAAAGCACACGGAATATCTACATTAATTTTATCTCAATGCCTTTTCCTGATTAGTTGTTCCGACAGTAACATCCATGTAGGAGGGAGGTGGATTTTTTGTGCACTCCTTCGTTGCTTTTATAGGGCTAGAGACCATCGAAGGAATCCTTCAAGTAGTTCTGATACATTCACACCTTCAATGACTAGCGTAGTGCAATACATTTTATATGCAGGTGAGTCCGTCCACGTAAAATCTTTCATTCTGATAGGTCTGATATCTTGCACGACGTGTATACAGAGCTCCCTTGGGCGTTAAGATATGTTGATCCAAAAGAAAGGGTTCGACTAACAGACCGTCCTTTTGGAACGCACCTTATCTCTATCTAACAAAGCCTTGGACAGACAAAATTTTCGTCACTTCCGAATAATTTCTCCGAGGAAAAATCGCATTTCAACCGTTTTATTTATTTCCACCGGACAAAATTTTCGTCATCTCCAGTAAATATTTTTGTCGCTTGTTCGAGGAAATTTTGTCCGATTAGGATAAGTTTGTTTTTTTTTCTCTGTTTAGGACGGAATTTTTTGAAGATTCCCCGCTGGCTTCATCATTTAGTAATTTGTCTGGAATATCTCTTTAAAAATACCGTCGACTGTTTTGTAGAAAAGTAACGTGAATCTTATTCAAATGATACCCCAGAATTCTATCTTTCTGTGTGTTATGTACATTAAAACTTGTAGATGTCTGACAGTAAAGGCTTCTTTTGTAGATATGTGGCTTACAAGCTATCATTAGTCACCGCTGAGAAACAGCTTGTCACTTATATTCATTTAGTTCGAGGTGAGTTGGCGTTCATACAGAAATCTTTTCTTTTGAGGCGTTTAGTATTAACTTTAAGGCGAGCGCAAACCGAGCAACATGTTGGCCAACAAATCGGGACCAACATGTTGGCTGGTTTGCCATGCCATTATTTTTCTCGAACAACATGAGGCCAACATTCCACATGTTCATTCATTTGTTTTTTTGAGTACAAACGAAACCCTCCTTCAGATGGCGGTGCGTCAAATTCTTCGAATTCGGAAAACATTCCAATTGAACGTTCGAAATTCCAAAGTTGGTCGAAAATGCTGGCCAACATGTTGGTGCCCACCGCAAACCGAACAACATGCGATTTTAACCTGTTTTTTACATAAATGTTGGCCAACTTTTTTTCTTCCTTTTTTTCTTCCACAACAAGTTGGCGTCCAACGCAAACCGAACAACATGTTGGCAAACATGTTGCTCCGTTGATGTTGGTCGAAATGTTTGCGCCCGCCTTTAGGAAGGTTTGCGCGATTCCGATTGAACTGAAATCTCATTTCGGGTTTCTCTCTGCATGTAAAAACTTATGTCGTTCCGCCCGAAACGGTAATCATTTTTAAAACCGGTTATGAAGCCTACTTTATGGCTGAAACCATCAGTAAATCATTTCGTGTCAACATCACACCTTTTTGAAATTTGATATGTTTCGGACTAAGTGAAAACAAAGCCTACTTAAATAAAGTTAGAAAAACGCACCCTATCCTCACAACACAACTTCAGCTTGTGGTCTAGATCCGTCAGATTTGTTTGGGTAAGTGCGGGTAGATTCTAGCTACATCTTGATCTTTCAAAAGATTTTCGGAAGCTTCTGACTGAAATCTTTAGCTGGCGAGAATCCGATAGATGATGTAATATAGGACCCTGTTAACACTTATCTTTAGATATTATATTTTTCGATAACGATCCTCCACGAACAGATACCGATAAAGTGGAACGACGAGATCTGACACTAGAGCGAATGTTGAACTTTTTTCCTGGTAAGAATTAAAAGTTTCTGTTACTACAGAATGACCGTACAAAAATTGAATATTCACATAAATAATTCACTTATGTAAAATGTGCCGAAATATGGTCTTGAATAATGGGTTGTGTCTTTCATTCAAAGATACACGTTTTTTTTATAAGCAACTAAGCTTTGACGTTAGTAATGTTGCTTAAAAAATGACCATTTTTTAGTAGTAATGTTGCTTAATTTGTTGCTAAGCATTAATTGAAAAAATATTTATTTCCAGTCTTAAATACCTTTGTGTAAGTTTAAGTAAGTTTAAGTATCTAAGTACAAAGTGTAGGATATAATATATTGCAACTTAGTGTAACCACCTAGTGTAACCACCTAGTGTAACAATTTCAAGAAATATACTGTAGCTATGTAGCTATGCTGCATCACCTTAAAATTTCATGTTGTTAATTTATCTACGCTTCTGGTAGTACTGTTGCTTAACTTTTTGAGAAAATTTACTAGTGTTGGTTATAAACATGTTGCTTATAAAAAACGTGTGTTCATCCATTCATTGTATTTACCCTTGACACACACATAGATTATGCAGAGGAATAACTGTATATTAGTATATCTTTACCACAACACTGATGATTGCTATTTATGAAAGGCTAATCAACTTCAGTTCGCCGCCTACCGAGTGGTGCCCTAGTAGCAGAGTGTTCGCAATCAGAGCGGGAGGTCGGTTTTTGAATACCTGTCTTAATTATTTCATCGACTTTAATGGTGCGAATTGATCCACTCAGCTCAACCTTTCAGCATGATAGACGGGATCTAAAAGGGTTGTATAGTTGAATGGTTGAAGCTTTCCTGCACTTTCCGTAGGCCCAAATCGTGGGGATTTAGATGCTCTAGGACCTCTTTTACAGGAGCCACATTGATAGCAATTCGGTTTCAAACTGAAGAAACCATTCTGGGAAATAAATCAACAAATAGGCTGAAGATAAACTTTTGTTGAACTCAACTGAATCAGTTGCCAGCAGTCATAGCCTCGTAATCGTTCTATACATTGTCACCTATGCTTATAGTTATATATCATGTATTTGTTTAGAAAAACTGAAAAATAGTGTTGGACCAGAAAATCACGATCAAGCCTTGAAAATATTGTTCGAAATGTTTCAATATCCGAAACTTAACAAGCAGGTGATAGCAGTTAGATCTCGTGTGCGTGTGTGTGTCTAATAGCATTTCATTGATTAAGTTGTTCCAGTCTCAAATGATTAGGATTTATGAGAACGACTCTCTAACCGATTTCTTACCTTCAAAAGTTATGAACTACATGTACTAACTATAGCCCTTAAATTTAGTCACGTTTAACGGTCAAGATTTCCGTTTTAGTTTACTGGTCCTCACTTACCACGTTAAACTTTCTCCTATGGGTAGACGATTTTCATGTTAACATGTAAACATTTCACTTAGGTAAAAAAGGTCATGTTTACAATAGACTTCGTTCATTCATGCGGTCATTTTCTCCAATTATAAAACGAGTTCAATTCAAAATGTGATTTTCATGCTCGCGTATCATATGTTGAATATACTACAAATCCCCGATAAAACAATTTCGAACCCAACTCTCCATTTTTCTTCATAAACTTTCCCGTATAACGACTCTCTGTTATAAAGTCAGTTTACTGTGTCCATGTTAATTCCATCATTTATCCCGTGTGAACCGAGCTAAATGATCCGGCTGAGCAAGCAGGAGTTACACGATGAAGGTTTTTATTTGATTTATTACTTCTCTTCTTTCCTTCTGTTTCAGCTGCTATATATTTTGTTTGATGAAGTCTTATTTGAATTATTCCCGGAGCTATCACAGACAGAGAAGAAGACGTAGAAAAAATATTCAACTGGTCATTCTACTAAAATCACATCAGAAAATATTTTATAAGTTATAGATTTTATATGGTTAGGAATAAATTATTAATTGACCAGACGAATAATCTTAATGGGAAATATTGAAATTACGAGAAGATCATTCGTCTGTTCTGTCAGTGTTCACCATTGCCAAGTTGAAGAGCAACAGATAAAAACCTTTAGGTTCTTTTCTCACTCTGCCATGAAAACAAGTCAGCAACGTTTTTTAATTGAAAACCCTAAAGTTTACCCACTTCAGTTTTGATCGTCCAACAAACTATTTTCTGTGTGTTGGAATTATCTTCAACTCGAAACTAACGACTCAAAATTATTGACTCGAAAAGAAAACAGAGCCAATCAGAAGGTGGAAAGTTCTTAATTATTCTAAAATCTGATTGGCTCCAGTAGTAATTACTAGACTGTTTGAACCAATCAGTTTGCGACGGGCTTCGTTGAAGCTTTCCGAGGTCACACTGTCGATACTTTTATAGATTGATTCTCCCACTCTTCCAAAGGATCTTTCTTTAAAGATAATGAACCGTTATACGTAGAGCCGAGTGTTACACTACACGCTGATGTCAGTAGAAATGGAACAATTGAGAAATGATCTGGGAACGAACAGTTGTTTGTTATTAAGAAAGCGCTCAAACAAAGTAAAAAAATGATTGGCTTTCTCGTGGAGATTATCTAACAAGAAAACTGCTGACACATTTTTTTCTCGGCCTTATGATGTTCATTATCTTTAAGAAATAAATTTTCCGTTTTCTGTCAACCTTTTCTTTGCTGTTTCAGTGTTGGAAATCCTGGAAATCTTTTTTCCTGTGTTCTACAAAATGTACAGATATAGTGCGAGAATAGAACATAGTCTTTCTAAAATTTTAAAATTTTCCCCTCTACTATTTTTCGTTTTACCGATGAAGTTTTCCAAAGTCTTTCAAAAAATAGTGGGAAGCCTATTGTATTTGGTGCCTCAGTGGGGAAAACATTGTCAAAAATTCACTGCGACGAAAAGCAATTTTATAGAAATTGTGTGTATATTTCTATAGAAATGCACTCCTTCGCAGAGATTTTTAACGAATCTGCCGGCTGGGGCGCGATTTTCGTCAGTCTGGAGGTTGGGATCACTCGTGTAGAATTCGTTTTAGAAGTGCCTGCTATGTACGATGTGTACTTATTTTGAATTGCACAGGAATATTTTTTATATGGAGGCTGTTAACATACCATGTCTCGATTAAAAAGAAACTTCTTGGGTGAAAGTCTCTGTTAATTTTGTCTGAAAGAACGAGGCAACATGCAAGAATGTTCTCGTTAACCCGAACAGAATTAGCGAAGATTTGGTTGCAAGCTATCGATGATCGAGTTTTGGTGTGTTGAACGTATTTTTTTTGTTGTTGTTTTGTTTTTTGTTGTTGTTGTTGTTTTTTTTTTGATTTATGTATTTATGGAGCGCACTATGACTCAAGAAGAAGTTTTCGTTGGAAGAAAAAAGTTTAGTGCAAAATCGAGACAAAGCAATTAAAACATTTAATTGTGAAAGTTGCTTTACCAACTTCGAACCCAGGGTTTCCTGCTTTTTCCGCTTATCTATATATCGAAAAGACAAGAAACCCTGGGTTCAAGGTTGTTGCTTCACAGGAGAACTCGTATAAGCTGAATACTTTTCAATACAAAATTGCTGTTTGAGAATTATTGCAACATCGTACCCAGGGTTTCTTACTTTGAGAATTATTCATCCCATCCCACCCAAATTAAAGTTTTTCTTGAGTTGAAGTGAGCCTTTTTTAAGACCCTTTAAAATTTCAGTACGTGTTTCTGAAGTTTTTCAGGTGTAGTTTATACGGTCGAACTTTTGCCTTGTCTAATGTAAATCTAATGACCTGTACTTATGAAAACTCTTGCATTCTTAAGTAAAAGTATTGACAGTGTCTAATCGCAGGTCAATTGATTTCTGAAGTTTTTCAGACGACTTGCATGATCAACTTCTATACAGTCTACACCTGGGAACAAGGTGGCCCACTTCTGCCATCAACACTTCCGAATCACGTACTTCGTTGAAAGATTGTATTCGATACGAAATAACGTTACCAATTGTAACATTTGTAATGAATGACGAAGAATTATACACGCTAAATAGAATGAGTCTTTCTCTTCATACACTAAAAACTATTTCAGGAATGGATTTGTGACGAAAAAACTACGGGTTATCTGCTACGTCAACAGAAATGCATCATAGAAAATTCTTCACATTAAGAACACAGGCACATTCGAGAACTCGAACCTCGAAAGAGGGATCGATAAACACTGTGCGAGGAACTGAAAGGTCGGACCTTTGACGGTCTTTCATGACGGAGTATTAGTGTACACCCAGTGGGCAAATTTGTTGAAAAAATCACTGCAAAGGAGTGCATTTTTTTTTAAACATACGCACTATTTCAAATGCTCTTTATCGCAGCGACATTTTTAAGATTGATTAAACAAGTCGAGGTTCTGGCAGTTTGAGTTACCGAAATTTCGAGTTATCGGGATTCTGGTAAGTGTACCGTAATAACGAAATGTGACTACCGCAGATTGCTCTTATAGTTTGGTCGTCATGGTTACATCCATCAATAAACTAACGTCTCGTTCTCATGCATCATAAATGAGAATCGTTTCATTTAAGGAGAATCTCTCACACATTGTTATGTTTTTTATTAGGATGTTCGAAAACGGTTCTAGGACAAGTCAACAACGTGTATGAAGTTTAGAAACGAGACAACGAACTAACAATGTTTCAACTGGTTTTTCATCATTTAATCATACCATTAATATATATTTTCTAAACAAGCATGTGACAATTTGAATTTAAGCTGGATTAACCGATTCCCTAACGGGCAAAATCGTCAAAAGTCTCTGCGATGAAGTGCATTTTCATTGAAATAGTGTGCAGATGCCTATAGAAATGCACTCCTTCACAGTGATTTTTCAACAAAGTTGGACACTGACTCGGGCTCAGAATCATGCTCACATGATGCCCACTTGAAAACTAAAGTAAATCCAGGAATTAAAGGATTCTTTTTCTCAGTCCTTGGTGAAGACGGGACTTAACATTCCCTTTAAAGTTCTTGGAATAAAATCAAATACGTGTCACGTTTGCGCTGATGACAAAGTTGTCTCTCACAGACAATTCTGAAGAATTCTTGGAAGTTTGCTAATATATCTGGCTACACTCATAAATTTCCATGGTTAAAAAATAAACATCTATTCTGTAATATAAAGCATGCAAGATACGTCATTTAGAAGACTTTTTGTATGACTTTATATATTAATTTATTTATTTATTCAGTTCAATCTTCAGCTCTAAAATTTCCCACAAAGAAGCAAAGAACTAAGATGGATAGTGGCGAGTCAGCAACATCCGTGTATATCTCATTTGTTCAGTATCCGTTTATATCTCATTTGTTTTGCACAATTTTCCAGCAGTCAAAACATCGGAGACGGTTACTTGAAATTCGCCGTTCCCATAATTCAGTTCATCTCCCGAATACATATTACAACTACCATAATTCAATGCGAAAAAGTGCAACAATAACGAGAGTTTCATAAATAACACGGACATTCTCACAGGCCACTAGAACAGTACTTAAAGCAACCTCGAACCCAAGGTTTCTTGCCTTTATCCGTATATCGACAAGGCAAGAAACCCTGGGTTCGAGGTTGTACTTAAAGTTATCTGAAAGAATGAAATTGTAGCAGTGCAATTACGGTAATTGTAGCATATACCCAGGACATAACTAAATTATCCAAATTGAACTGCCATTTACCCATAAGATCAACTTCTTCCATAGAAACAAAAGTGTACCTACAAAATCCAATCAATTTCAACTAGACTTTTCTTTGTTTCCATGGTCACCATCAGACTTGTTCGATTTCTTTTTCTTAGGAATTACAAATGGTAGTAATATAAACAAGAAAATGAAGATATGTCCAATGAAATACATTCTCTTCCAAACTTTCCAAATAGATTCCAATCTCAGCAGCATGAAGCCAACACCGAGATACTCAAATGATCTATATAAACAAAACCACGTGACCCAATCGAACCAATACTGTTGCTTGTCATTCAAGTACGGTTTGAGTGCGGCAATCATTCTACTTTCAGCTATCACGACGAGAGGAACAGACAAAAACGTCGCATAGTATCCTGGATGAACACCGTGCCAGAATGCACTCACGAACAACAACAAAAACATCCTAAAATAAATGGAAAAACATTACATCCTACATTCTCCCCGAAAAATACAAAACATTTTACGAATTACGAATCGGTCTGGGTGTAGTGCTGGTGTTGCTGGTGTAATAGGTAACAGGCATTTCCTAGTGCATGTAATATTCAAACTATGTTTTAGAAGTTATTTCCAAGCTGTTTGAGGATAGGTTGGCATGTTGAAAGAGTGCCGATCTAGCTTTAACAACAACTTCAAAAGCTTCCGAAATAATCAGACTGAAGATACCAATTTCCGCTTTAGCAGTGATAAAAATGAAGCAAAAAAATCTTCGTAGAAACCACCTTGATGAGCATCTAATGACCTGTACTTATGAAAACTCTTGCATTCTTATGTAAAAGTATTGGCAATGTCTAATCGCAGGTCAATTGATTTACATTAGACAGAATAAAGAAACACACGGAGCTTTCGAGACGAGGCTGAAGAACTCCATCATATAGCGAGATTGTTCACATTGCAGAAATTTTTGCCTCGACAAAACAAACTCTGATGAATATCTTAATGTATATTCTATGCTACTTTTGACATGTTAATCGAGTCTTGTGATGTCATCAAAAACGAAAACAAATGATTTGATACACTGCTGTTCCAGAAGCAAAAGTGATGAAATTCAAAAGACCACTGGTAGCTCATAGTCTGACGTTGACAAATCGAACTTACCAAATTTGGTTTGATTTGATTGGTTGACAAATCGAACTTACCGAATTTGGTTTGATTTGATTGGTAGTTTCTTATAGACGTATGTGGCCATCCACCATTGAACGGTCATGTTCCATACCTTCATTGCTTGTCTCATCGTTGGTGCAAGCTCCACACCGAAGATAACGATGTTATGAGTTGTTTCGAAGCTAATCATGACAGAAAAGAAATGAAAACATAATAAACAACAACAACAACATCAACATCAACAAATCGATACAAATCAACTGACTCGTGAGTGTCGCCATCATGTTTCTTGGCTGATTCTTCCGCATCGAAATCATCAGGTATCGGTTGTGTTGGACCCAAAGCCGGCCTTGCTTTACATTCGAACGGATATGCACCCAGCCCAGCGGTGATACACATAGACTCGGCAAGCATCCAGCCAATATAAAAACGCCATCGAAACCACGTGAAAGTGGGAAAGAGAATCCACAAGTAATACAAAACGCCCCACGGATGCTCGAAACATTCGTCGCTGTCGAGATATTTTAACGGATAGTGTTTCGTTAGAAACAAATACGGCACCGTGAATAACGGCAATAACTTTAGATTACGGAGAGCCGGCCACAACGTGGAAATCTTTCGGCCATCTTGATGCAACATGTCTTGAAAACATTGGTAAGTGTAAAACGGGCCTGTCATTAAACCAATGTAGCAATACCCATAAGCGAAAAAGTCAAAGAGCGATGCAGAGAATTCTTTTTTGATTTTCAACTTCAGTGAGCACTCATCCTTGTTTTTCATTTTCTCGGTTGCATCATGAAGTTCAAATGACAGGCTGATCATCTGGAATGAAACATCAAGGCAAATCATAGCAACCTTGCTTACAATTTAACCAAGACTCATATTGAGTTCCTATTATGCTATTTACAAAGGCATGGTTAGCACTCATTTCCATACTCCATTGTACAACAACACATGTTTTTTTTCTCATAAGATTCGCCTATTACATCATCGCTAGTCTCAGAATTGACAAAATGTGAGCATAAGTCAAGCATCACATCCAGGCTAAGGTTAAACAATAAAGATCAGTTGCTTGAGGCAAGGCTACATTTGCACGAGAACATAGCATGTATGTTTAAATTGCAAATTTAAAAAAATCCTTGGTAGAAGCATCACTTAGGCATTAATTTGATTAGTATGACATCAAGCATCACAGAAGCCTACACAGTGGGCAAAATCGTCAAAAAGTCACTGCGATGGAGAGCACTTTTATTGAATTTGTGTATACATTTCTATAGAATGCACTCCTTCACAGACATTTTTTTATAAATATGCCGACTGGGATCCAAATTTACTGACGCTTATAAAGAAATGGTCGAATGGAAATGGATGGCAAAAAAAGATAGAAACAGATTAAGTCTTACCCAGTGGACAAATTGGTTAAAAAGTCACTGCGTCGAAGAGCATTTTCATTGAGATATTGTGTATATTTCTATGGAAATGCACTCGATCGCAGGGATTTTTCAACGAATTTGGTCAGTGGATAAGTTCGGAATATTTCGAATATGACTGGTACAACACCATCAAATTATATAAAGTTTCACAAAAAAGGGAGGAGAGACATTTTTGCATAATGTTCTCCTCCACAGTTTCCACCTAAAATAGATATTCAGAAAAATCACTCACTCTCAAAGTAACAAGTAACTGGACAGCGTTGGAGTGCATGGGTGGCTTCTGGAAACCGAAATCTTGACATGTGCGAAAGAAAAACAGGTAACCAAACACATACACAAATGAAACCAAACGACAATATCTAAATATAAAAGTAAACAAACACTCTAAACAAACCTTACACAGATGGAACAATCGAATCAATATGACAGCATCTGGAAATTTGATTCAAGGGCTCTTTTAACACACAAAGGGCGTTTTTTTTTAAGTGGAGTAGCTGAAGCAATAATGCAACTTCCAACGCCCAAATGTGTTAAAGGATGCTAATTGATAACTGAAAGCCTTGGGAACTTCAAGACAGTTTCACCTTATAATTCTTTCTTCATAGAAAAACCCATAATAATGGAAGCTTACTTTGGACCAAATACTTTCACAACAACATAGTTTCCAAGGATAGTGACAAAGGAGTGTACCATTCCACGGTAGCCGAGCAACAACATCATAATGAATAAACCACCCGCCAAACTCAAGCATCGTTTAATGGCTGCACTTCCAGATATTTTGACAAGATGGCCATATGGTATAGATAGGAGAAGAAGCAAAAGATATATAATGTCTTCTGTTGACATACTTTTTAAAAAAATTTCTAAAATGAGAAATGTCTCAAAAATAATGATCTTTAAAGTGGCAAATCTTGAAAGAACTTTCTGCTCAGGTGAAAATTCCACTTGAAGCAGTTTATATTTAAACGAGTGATATAACAGGTGGCAATGCTACCTGGAGCACTGATGCACTGGTGTTTGACAAACTGTAAATACAGGACATCACTGTAATAAACCACACAAAGTCAGAAAATGCATGTTGAAGTTTCAAAAAACTCTAACGTCTGAATGGTTGAGAAGAATAAGAACTTGTATCAGAGTAGAACTGACTGTGAATAAACAACACAAAATTATAAATGAAATATTCAATACATTCATAACCATGATAGCTGACATAAACCCTGATTGAATAATGTAAAGATGAAGTCAACATCAAAAACAGATAATTTTAGTAGTTTCTGCATTTATCACACACATCATGGTATACCTATAAGTCATATTTTATAAAATCCATTAATATTTTTATGATATACTCATGTAAAAATGATGGCATTTGCAAAAATGAACATGTTAACTGTACTTTATCTTGCTGGAAAAACCTCCACTAAAACACACCTTCAAAAACCACTTACGTAGTGTGTCTTCTCTAAATAACAGCACTCATTAGAATAATTCGTGCAGCGATGGTGTAGTGGTTAGTACCTTTGAGTGCGACCGCTGCGACTCGTGTTCGAGTCCAGTCATGTCGTATCTCAATACACCACTCCGATGCGCTTTAAAAGCAGCGTGTCAGCCCATTAGGAGCCATCGACTGACTGCACACTGGCCTTCGGGCAAGTTAGAGCAATGCTATACGTATCTCTGGCGGTAAGTCAACTAATAGTTGCAAGTCGGCGGGCGGAAGAACCAACCATTACGGATGGAAGCCCAAGGACTGAAAACTCCCGTTACTTACTTACTTACTTACTAATACCTCTGATGGGTAAGAACAAAAAAAGAAGAAAGGAACTTGCAAGAAAGCAAAATAAAATAAAAATAAAAATAAAAATAAAAATAAAAAAGTAAGAAGAAGAATAGATTTTAGGTTTTAAGGAAATGTTATTTTTATCAGATATTCCTGAGTGCCTGAACGCTTAATCGCCATATATATCATTGTATTCCATATCTTGTCATTACCATTACATACAAAAAATACTATACCCTTAAGTAATAGCTAATATACAAACAAAATTAAATATTAGATTAGTGTTGATATTGACTCAAGAATGTAATCCAGTATTCTCTAAATTTCAAAATATTAAAGTGTAGCAAAATCACTGCGATGAAGTGTATTTTTATTGAAGTAACGAGATTATTTCAATAGAAAATGCACTCCTTCGCTGTGGTTTTTAAACAAATTTTCACGTTGGGGTAGAGTGAAAGCTTAAACTTATTAAAGGGAAGTAAACTCAAAAAATCATCACTCAAGTGTAGATTATACGGTCGAACTTTTACCTCGTCTAACGTAAATCTAATGACCTGTACTTATGAAAACTCTTGCATTCTTAAAAAGTATTGACAATGTCTAATCACAGGTCGATTGATTTACATTAGACAAGGCGAAAGTTCAAAGTACCTCTAAAAAAACACTGAATTTGACTTTGATTACCTGACTATCTGAATAGAAATTAAAATTTTTACATTAGATGTTTGGGCACATATTTCACCATTTTGATTTGCAAAATGATGATATTAAGGTACCCTCCAATTGATGAAATGAGTTTCTCAAATCAATAATAATAGAATATGATTTGACTTTCTGGATTACACTCTGAATGGAGAAAGTTTCTCCAAATGAAATACATTTTGTACATCATGTTTTACAAGAAAAATCATTAAGAAACAAAACAGAAAAATAGATTCAAAAACTAACTAAATAAAAAAATAATATACAAAATCAGTAAAATAATTATAAAGATTTCAAAATATATATACTTCAGATATGCATTTATCACAGATGTGCTGAGTCAAAAAAAATTTTTTTTCTTGTTGATCTGTTGACTTCGTAAACATATATTACTTCATAAACTTTGTTTAGTGAAAGTTATATGAAGCTCAAACAATGTTCCACAGATGTTTGTGAATTAGATTGAATTGTGAAAATGATACATCATCATTGGATTTAAGAAAAAACAGTCACTTCACGATAACAGTAAAAGTAGTCCAAAAAAGGCTAAAAAAGGTAAATAAATAGATTCCGGCTACATAAATATGATAATAATTACTATAAATAGGAAAACGATAAAAAACATTACAAAAAAATCCATATATACAAACTTTATTCATATAATGCTGTTAATATAAAAATTGCAACCAAACAAACAATTGGATTTCAAATATGAGAACTAATCCAGCGATGAAACAAGAATTTTGGGCTTACGCGTTTACTGACCTTAGAGTATCTGGAGCGTTAGCAAGAGATGTGACAATGCAGCTGGAAGTTATGGTTATGCTTTCGCTATTTTGCGCTTTCCCAACACTTTAATAGCCTAACCTTGTGCTGTTTTTGTTACTTTCTTTGATGATCGTATCAAAATAGAAACTATCAGAAGCCAGGTAGCCATTTTGAATTTTTTCCATCGATAACTCAACCTGATAAAGTCAAACACTACCAGGGCGGTAATGTCACCTGTATTCATTGGGGTTTTTTGTGTTTAGGAATGACAAAAGACAACATTATTACGAAAGAAGCAATAACCAACCCCATAAAATACACCCGTGAATAAATTTTCCAAATGGTATCAAATTTCAAGTACATAAATGGCACTGCAGCAGTAAAGTCCATGTAACGAAAAAAAATGAACCACTTTATCCAGTACCACCACAACTTTCGCCGATCCGTTGTGAGGTGTGTTTGGACTGCGCTTTCAATCAAGGTTTCTGCAATGACGCAAGGAAACACCATAAAAAATGCAATGTAATAGCCTGGATGCACTCCATGCCAATATGCACTGATCAAAAGAAGCACACCAAGTCTAAACCGTATAAAACCAAGAAATAACAAACAAACTAAAAGTTTTTTATTCCACATAGATAGATTGTAGAACAAAATAAAAAGCATTTCCAACCTTATTCGTTTCGATTTAAAAGGAAGTTTTTTGTACACGTAATTTGCCATCCACCATTGTACTGTTTTGTTCCAAATTTTCATACCAGTTTTCATGGAATTACAAGTCTCTACTTCGTAAACATCAATGTTGTGGATTGTTCGAAAACTAGACATAAAATTTACGTTGATGTTTTATAGTTACATCCTCAATTGCATTGTTTTCACTTGATCAAGCACCCTTTCTATCAAATACAAACCATAACCTGTTTATGCATACACTCTCCCAGTTAAAAAGAGCTATTTTAAAAATATAAACATCAATATAAACATGTTCAATTTCAGTTTAGATTGTTTAGTCTGTCTCATACCCTTATTGTGATGAAAAGATACCATTGCATCACTATTTGAAATTCATTATTAATGAAACACAACACTGAGTCTACTTCTGTCATATCATGGTTTGATTCAAGTCAGATTAAATGAAACAAGATGCCCTTACAGGCATAAGGATTTCTGCAAAATCAGCTGAAGCATGAAATATGAAATATTTTATGACATTTGAAATTCAAAAAAAAAGAACGACCTAGGTGGGCTTCATGTCAGATTAAACGAAATTACTCAACATTTAAAAATAATAATAAAATAAAAATAAACAACTCTTACTCATGACTGTGACCATTGTGTTGCTTGAAGGATTGTTTCGGGTCAAAGTTCTCTGGTATAGGTTCTAACGGTCCAACACCAGGTTGACTTCTACACTCAAAAGGATATGCACCTAACCCAGCAGTTACGCACATGGTTTCCGCAAGTAACCATCCAATAAGATATCGCCAGCGATACCAATTGTAAGTGGCAGTCATTGTGGGAAGTATATGGAACAAGCCATAAGGATGTTCTAAACAAGCTCTGCTTTCAAGATATTCCAAGGGAAAATTCGCTTTTAAGATCAGATAGGGTACAGCCAAAATGGGCAAAATTTTTACTCTATCTAAAGTTGGCCAAAGAGTGGAAATCGTTCGGCCATCTTGATATAACATGTCTTGAAAACATTGGTAAGTGTAAAACGGGCCTGTCATTAAACCAATGTAACAGTACCCATATGTGAAAAAGTCGAAGAGCGATGCAGAGAGTTCTTTTTTGATTTTCAACTGTAGTGTAGGGTCATCTTTGATGTTTGTTTTCTTTCCAGCATCATGAAGTTCAAATGAGAGACTGATCATCTGAAAGTGAACAAGTTGGTTTTAAAGCTGGATTCCATTGATTTCTGAACAAACTTGCGACAACAAGTTTATGATAAAGGAAACAGATAACTTTGAAAAAAAAAAAATCATGAATACAAAAAAACATCAAAATTACCAAAAAAGGAAAAGGAATTTCCTTACTCGTATTGTAACTAATAGCTGCACCGCATTGGAGTGTTTCGGCGGCACAGGAAATCCAAGATATGTACAACAACGATAAAATAGCAGGTATGAAAATGTCAGCACAAAGGAGTAATATTGGAAATGTCTAGAGAAAAAGATATTGTAAGGGTATGAAATTGCATACAAAGTAACATCAAAACAAAAAGTGTTTTCGTCACTAAAATTGAACTTGATGATTAAACAGCTTGCAACAATCTAAAATAAAATCATGTTAAATTATACAATAAATAGCAATCAGGAGGTAATACAGGTCAGATAGTATCTAACCCTAACCCTTACTCAAATCCTGTTTAACTTCGAAAACAATGTGTTCCCCCCGTGACGAAAGTTTTAATTACGGATTCGTGACTTAAAAGTATAACCATGTTGTAGAGCTCGAAAAACTGATTAAAAAAATGTATGGGATCGTTTCGCTATGACCAACCGTTAAAGAGATATCCTCGATCAAAGACTTTGATGACGTCATAGCCGCAGTACCAAAAGAAGCTTAGGCCCAAATGTTGCGTCACCCCATCACCTGTATCACGGACCCCAAAAAAGGTCAGTTATCCCTATTGGTTCTCAAGATATTTCCCCAAAAATGTTGCGTTCGATTGGGGATGCAATGCAATAAAATAAAAAAATTAAAAAAACTGACGTCATGCCACTTGCTACTATATAATAATTGTTAAAAAACGCATGGCCTAACGAAGAATATGACCACGATTAAGAAGATTTCGACCGTAAAATTCAATAAAATTTATCACTTTCTAAAATAAAAGTGTGACACACACTCGCTATTATATATAAGATTCATATTTTATCAGGTTGGCTATTTCAGAAAAATATAATTTCTGTTATCAATATAGGACCTGAAAATATATATTTGTTTGTGCATTCACACTGCATTCACCCTGGGAATATTCTTTAAATATTCCAAAGAATAAGGCGATTTTCACCCTGATATTCTTATAGAAGCTATTCTTATATGAAAAAGTGTGTATTACTTAAGACAAAACAAATGTCACAACAGACCTTCTCCTATCCATTCATCTCCCCTCACAGGTTTATCAAATTCTTCTTGCAACATGCTTCCATTTTATATCATCAACACAAAAAGGAACATGAAAATCTGTCTAGATCAGAAAACAATTCAAACATGTTCAAACATATTGCTAGTCAAAATAACCCTAAACAGCCCTACAAAAAAATGCCGCCGAGTAAGATGTTAACGATGGCAAAACTGATTGGTTTATTCCAGTAAAAATATTGGTGTAGAACAATCTGTATTGGAAACAAAACCGTAACTGAATTGAATAGAATATGAACTTATCGAGAAAAAAAATCCATCCAGAAACAAAACCCAAACTGACTTTATAACACTTTATGATATATACACATTCCTGCGTAAAGGCTTTCTATTTGGCCCTACCTAAGTATTGTTGCTTACAAACAAGAAAGATTTTTGAAAGGAAAATATGTTTGTCTTACTCACATTTTTTAAATCAAATACGTGACATAAACAAACGTTCTATGGAAAGAAAATGTTTGAGAATAAACAGAAGATCAGAGAAATTCCCAGGAATTGCCAAAATCACCTACACGTTAGACATAATTCACCATGGTTTTGCTATTGTTTAAATCTCGCCAGTTTCTCTTGGGTTTTCCTCTCAAAGGATAAAGGTGGCACCAGTTGTCAAAGAAAGAGAAATGAATGATTTTGTTTCATCACGTAAGCAAAGCAGACAAACTAACATTATTGAGAATAGTAGAAAGAATAAGATAGAACGAAAGAAATTACTTATAAATACTTATTAAAGTATTAATTATTCAATATTTGTATTCAAAAAACAATGTTGGCAAAATTTTGCCAATGTAAATTTGATTTACGTCAGCTTAATGCCGTCATAAATTCTGAGGACTGTGTTTCCTGTATTAACCTCTTCATGGAAGTTTGAGTAAACATAAAATCACAGATCAGAGGAAAGTTTAAAATGTATAGTTTTACATACCTTGGTTGCAAAATCACAACCAGAAAATAGTTTCCAATTATAACAACAAACGAATGAAAACTTCCTTCTAAACCAACCAAAGAAAACAAAATAAACAAACCAGCAACCAAGCAGAAAAACCGCTTCACTTTTGCAGATGTTAATGTTCTGATGAAATGACCATAGGGAATTGATAAAAGCAAGAGGGCTAAATATATTTGATCAAGTTTGTCCATCACACTAAAAGTAGCAAAAAAACCTATAACAGACAAGAAAAAAGAGAATTGAAAAAAGTGTATAATACTGTTATAAAGAGACCACCTTAAAAAGGACCACTTTGAACAGTCCCATTTATCACTGTGTTAGTCCAAAGCTTAACTGTATATAGACAACGATCTGTTTACAATGGCCACTAGTATAGAGAAGAAGTTTTATGCAGAGGCTTAGTATGAACCAGGACTTCTATGCAAAAGATCCAGCTCTAAAGGTCAATTTTGAACTTTGTGTTGACATTAATGAAGTATCTTTCCCTTTAATTCCCTTTAACACACACACTTTGAAGGACCTACAGCCATCAGTTTTTTTATTAAGTTGAATATTAAGCTATCTCTGTATAATGTAAATAAACCTAGGAATATATGAGCTTGAATAACCAATTTAGTCTATAATCTATAATAGACAAATTACATGCCAATACAATGTTCACTATCAATCAAACTGACCAAAAAAGTGTATGGGATCCTTTCGCTACGGCCACCCGTTGCTGAGATATCATCAATTAAAGATTTTGATGACGTCATAGCTGCAGTACCAAAAGAATTTAGGGCCAAATGTTGTGTCACCCCATCACTCATATCACAGACCCCAAAAAACGTCAGTTATCCCCATTGGTTCTCGAAATGTTTCCCCAAAAACGTTGTGTACGATTGGGGATGCAAAGCAATGATTCCCCGTGATCATAAAAAAAACTGACGTCAAATGCCACGTGCTTTTGGAATAATCGTGAAAAAAGTGTTTCTCGTCGCTACGGGATTTTACGCGCACATAAGAAGAACTTGACCACAAACTTTACTTAAATATATCACTCTCTAGAATAAAAGTGTGATACACATCCGCGTATTAGGATATAGATATTAATAGCCGATTCTCTGTCTGTCTGTTTGTCTGTCACGCAAAATGGTAGATTGAGTTGTAAGCGAAATTATTTCTTTTTTTGTGTGTGTGCGAGCTCAGTGCGAAACAAAATACATTGCAACCCTAATCAAACGTCACTTTTTATGGCTGGTGAACCAATAGGGATAACGTTTTTTTCTTATAATTATTATTAATTTTATATTGCAAGGACTACTGTTCACTTGGCTTTGAAAACAACATCAACTAGATAAAAGAAACCAGACTTATTAAACATTATGGACAACAAGCAGTGGTGGCATAACATGATAGAGCGTTCGGTTTGCCAGTGTTGTATCCTAACGCTTGCCTGACTATCTGAGATAGGCAGGGCTTTAGCCAGAACTTAATAAAATACCACGTATTACCAGAATTGGGAATTTTTGGTGCCAAATGTCACCCACCATGGTTGGGTGACAAAGAAAATTTTGGGATCTAGACTCTCTAAAACGTCTTTAAAATCAACTTCTCTGTGATTTTCGAGCATATAAATAACAACCCAACATTATTAACTTCATCGTTTTTTCATTCATTTTTTTGAACAACAGATTTTTTCTTTCCAGTCTTGTCATTATGAGGCGCACTCCTAGAGTTAGTTAAGACGCGCTTTTAATCGTGCACGTAGATACGCTTTAAAAACATACTTAACTTATTATATTAGTTTTCGTGTTCAATTGACAATGAAGGATAACTTAGGTATATTAAGTGATTATTCACCAACTTGTTGTTGCTAGGGAGAATGGCCACCGTTGCTAAGGTAATTTTGAAATTTCCTTCGTTGTATGAATTCCTTTGTTCACCAAACCAAAGAATATAAAAACATAAGTGATACCAGTAGGACCCGTTTTCGTGTTATTCAATGAAATTTAAAAAAAGAATCTTAGTTACCACTCCCTTTACAATCAGAGAAATGGAAGCTTAACCAAGGTTTCAACAAACAGAAATTTACGAAATTTACGCTCAAAATAATAACTAAAACATCGTTGATGGAACTCATTTAAAATGAAATGATGCAAACAAAAGAAGAAGTTGAATTGGAAGAAAAAGATTCAAAATAGAAAATTAATCTCAGCCAGCTGACTTTCAGCTTTTAGTTGAATTGATTTCCTCATTCATTAGTTCCGATTTATTTTGTTTTGCGAAGTTGCTTACATGCTCGATATCACGTTACGAAGGTATGGTAAATTTGGCCTGTAAAGTATTTATTAACACATTAAATACTTTTCCCTACAATAACATAAAAATATTAAAATTTTATCAAATGGGAAAACGTAACATATACAAATTTGGGAATTTTCTGACAATTGGGAATACCGCGTTATACGCGGTATGACAGGGCTGGCTAAAGCCCTGATAGGTGAACCTTTTTTTCGAGCAATGATAATGTTTAAAAACCGAAGCTTTCCTTGCCCGACTCAGAGAGGTGAAAAAAGTGTGTCATGAAACAAAATATTTTTTTGCTTTTGTCTCAATAGTTTAATTTCTTTTAATTGTTATGCACTTCTGATCGAACATGCTTTTTATTCACTTCATTCATTTAGCATGTGCATTTATTTCTCCTCCTTTGTGATCTTTTTAAGAGAAACCATTTCTTCACCTACTTCCGGCAGCACCCATGTTAGAGCGTGTAAAACAAAGCTAATAATAAGTTTTTTCTCTCTACGTTTTGAGTGAATTGTTAAAGTGAAAAACGATTGGTTTTAAAAAGTAATTAAATATATACCACATCATAAAATTTGGGTTTTTTGGAACCATTGTTTAAACTGATATTTGATATTTGATTTCGAATCTGCCGCTGGCTGACCACAAGTTGTACGAGCCGTTTTTAAGGAAATATGAGGTTTATTGGGGTCTCCGGGGTGACACAGAGCAGGTGCACATGGGCGGCAAGCGATGCCGCCTTGGCGGCTAGTATGAAGCACTCATGTAAATATAGGAATTGGCTTGAATTGCAGGAATATTGGTTTACAACTTTACTTTAATTATTATTAATGGCAAGATATGTTTTAAACAAATTTTTGATACTTAAAACAATAGGGATGAAAAAAAAAAGAAAAACAATTACAGCATTGAGCCCAGGTTATCTGTCGTTCAGCCAAGAATATAGCAATCAACCTTTCCGTGTGAATACAAGAGTTGAGCTCATTAAAATAAAAGTGAATATAGGAATTTATAGGATCTTTCTTTTAATAGGTCATAACTGTCATTGCTTCACTTTTTATTTGGTTCTAAGGAGGCACTCTTAAAGGTCCAGCGACAAATAACTTTTGTCATGCTTCGCGAAAAAAATCTATCAAGTCAAGAAGGCATTTGTTTCTAACGTTCTGAAACCAATGTGCTGAGTTTTTTATATATTGATTAATGACATTCGCACACATTTGTTTCTCTGCTTGCATACTTTGTATATATTCCAGAATAACGGTAACGTGTTCAACTGGCACACCAGAGAGGTACCGGGTTCGAATCCCCTCAAATTCTACCGGCCGTGTCCCTGGTGGTACTGCTACCAGCCAGTTGGAGTGATTGTCAGCTGGAGTGTGAAGCTCTCTGCCTGGTAGTGGCTTCGGCCTTGGTAGGGAGCAATCAATTTAAAACAAAAAACAAAACAAAAACAGATTTTCGTCACACAAAAAAAAAACATTAGCGGAAAAGCTTTTGGTTAGTTTTTGTTTGACTTTTAGTTGAAACAAGAAACCTGTATAATTTATTTAGAAACTCGTCTTACGTATACATCGAATATTCACGTGCGAACGACAGAGAAAAAGAAGAGCTGTTCACGTGCGAGGAGTGCTTCTATTAAAACATGACATATATTATTAAAACGGGACAGGAACCAACCAGCTAAAAGTGACGAGCACATGCACACTTAGTAGAGGATTCGCTACAAAGGTAAATTTCGAATATTGCTTCAACAAAAACCTGCTGCAGGGCTTGCAGACCAGACCATCCTGAGCAAAGTCCAAATGTTCAACAAGCACGTGGAAAGGTAAGATGCTCATGTCGTCTTGCATATAATACGCGATAAACGTTTTATTGATCTGTAATGTAATAATACTATTCGTTAAAATATCTGTGTATCTATACATCTATACATCTATACATTGTATAGCCAAATATCTACATATATATATTTATACATATAGATGTATCTGTATATCTGTATATCTGTATATCTGTATATCTGTATATCTGTATATCTACATATCTGTATATCTGTATATCTGTATATCCGTATATCTGTATATCCGTATATCTGTATATCTGTATATCTGTATATCTGTATATCTACATATCTGTATATCTACATATCTGTATATCTGTATATCTGTATATCTGTATATCTGTATATCTACGTATCTGTATATCTGTATATCTGTATATCCGTGCCGTATATCCGTATATCTGTATACCTGTATATCCGTATATCTGTATATCCGTATATCTGTATATCTACATATCTGTATATCTGTATATCTGTATATCCGTATATCCGTATATCTGTATATCTGTATATCTGTATATCTGTATATCTGTATATCTGTATATCTGTATATCTACATATTTGTATATCTGTATATCTGTATATCTGTATATCTGTATATCTGTATATCTGTATATCTGTATATCTGTATATCTGTATATCTACATATCTACATATCTGTATATCTGTATATCTGTATATCTGTATATCTGTATATCTGTATATCTACATATCTGTATATCTGTATATCTGTATATCTGTATATCTGTATATCTACGTATCTGTATATCTGTATATCTGTATATCCGTGCCGTATATCCGTATATCTGTATACCTGTATATCCGTATATCTGTATATCCGTATATCTGTATATCTACATATCTGTATATCTGTATATCTGTATATCCGTATATCCGTATATCTGTATATCTGTATATCTGTATATCTGTATATCTGTATATCTGTATATCTGTATATCTACATATTTGTATATCTGTATATCTGTATATCTGTATATCTGTATATCTGTATATCTACATATCTGTATATCTGTATATCTGTATATCTGTATATCTGTATATCTGTATATCTGTATATCTGTATATCTGTATATCTACATATCTACATATCTGTATATCTGTATATCTGTATATCTGTATATCTGTATATCTGTATATCTGTATATCTGTATATCTGTATATCTACATATCTGTATATCTGTATATCTGTATATCTGTATATCTGTATATCTACGTATCTGTATATCTGTATATCTGTATATCCGTGCCGTATATCCGTATATCTGTATACCTGTATATCCGTATATCTGTATATCCGTATATCTGTATATCTACATATCTGTATATCTGTATATCTGTATATCCGTATATCCGTATATCTGTATATCTGTATATCTGTATATCTGTATATCTGTATATCTGTATATCTGTATATCTACATATTTGTATATCTGTATATCTGTATATCTGTATATCTGTATATCTACATATCTGTATATCTGTATATCTGTATATCTGTATATCTGTATATCTGTATATCTGTATATCTGTATATCTGTATATCTACATATCTACATATCTGTATATCTGTATATCTGTATATCTGTATATCTGTATATCTGTATATCTGTATATCTGTATATCTGTATATCTACATATCTGTATATCTGTATATCTGTATATCTGTATATCTACATATCTACATATCTGTAGACTTTTTTTTTTGTAAGAACCAGTAAAATCTGACCTGAGGCTGGCTGTTCTTATTTTTGGAGCCTTTTTCAGCCTGAATTGTTCTTATTTTGTTCTTATTTTTTGGCCAAATCTGAGGCTGGTGTTCTTATAAAATTGTCCTTATAAAAAAAATGCGTGTAGTGCAATAAATAAAATGCCGTTACTAAGGGACGTTATTGTATGGATAAGTATATTATATTAGGCGCCAAAGAGGCGTTGCTTGCCGCCCATTTTCAGCCTGCGTTAATTTCACGAACAATAAAATTAAAATAAATAAAATAAAATAAAGGGTTTGGCAATTATAAGTATATCCATGTTGTAGAGCTCGACATCAAAAAATTGTACGGGATCGTTACTACATTACTACGACCAATCATTACAGAGATATCGTCCATCAAAGACTTTGATGATGTCACATGTGTTGTTTCTGCGATGTTGCCGTTTAAAGGTTTTTTTCCAAAACAAGATCTCTATGGCAACGTGACATTACAACCTTAAAAAGATATGGTTGACATATAAAGATTTTAATAACTTTTCTTAATGACATATTGTTAGAACATTTTATGCAAAGTGAGAAAAAAATAACTGCAGTTGCGAAAATAGCAAACAAATTTATTGCCATTGCTACACTACACGGGCTCGGTTACAGGACTCTATTAATTTTTGCTGAAAAAGCTATATGTTAGCGCATCCACTGTTGCTATGGGTAATTTCGCTTTAACTTACATCTAGTGAAAACTGTTCCATTTTCTAAAATTTCCTTCCCTTACCTGAACGGCTCTCTGAACGGATATCCATGTATAGGCTTGTCAGCAAAAAACAGAAGAGACATGGAAGCAAACCCAGGGTAACTATGGCAACAATTATTTTTAGTAATTCGATAACTATAAGTGTTTGCCATTACACATCCACATTTCTTGTAGTGTATCACAAATATTTTTTCAGTTATTTTCGTATTTGTATGTCAGCAATTTCTTTCAACATTGTGATGTCTTGTTTCTACGGAGATGAAGTTTTGAGCAAAAACTTTAAATGGAAACATCATTTTCATCATTTGGAAATTCTTCCAAAAAGTGTGAAAAAATCAGTTATGATTTTTTGAGTTTAGTTACCCTAAAAAAATTGTAGGTATGATGACTTTAATGACATCATGACCATAAGTTATCAAAATTGAAAATAATACAGTCGACTCTCGATACACGCTTTTTTTTTTATAAGAATGGTGTAAATCCATTTCATCATGGATATTCTTAACTTTTTGGTCGAAATCATCATATAATATTCTTAACATATTCTTAAGGTTAATTTTTAGATTTTACCAGTCATAGTCTCAAAATCATCGAAAAGTAATGTAAAAACAGAAGACTTTCTTATGTGTATGCATAAAAAACAAAAGAATAAATACAATGTATTAAACAGCTATGTAAAGTACAAAGTAAATGAAATAGAAAATTATAAAAGCAGTTTAAAGTTTTTACATAATCACTTGGACATCTGCAGTTCCAACATCGTCCTCGGGAATGAAGTCATCGTCGCCATCAACAAAACTAACTTTATATTGCTCGAGAAGGTTTTAGATGCATTTGAAAATATATTCATAAAAAAAAAAAAATTGAAAATTTTCATGATGGCAATATTCTTACGATATTCTTAATTTTTTGGCCATTTTCATCATGGACATTCTTATAAAGTGTATTCTTATAAAAAAAAAAGCGTGTATCTAGAACTCTCAGGGGACCAGGGGAAAAGTTCGAGATACCGAAAAGTTCAAGATATCGAGAGTCCACTGTAGTATATTTGTTAACTATTTGTACATAAAGCGTTGTAAATAGTACAATATTTGAGATGTCGTTGTGTTTTTTAAAGTATTACTAACTGCTTCATATAATATCTTGTGATATCTTTGCCCAAATTTAACCTCGCGAAAAACAACATATTTTTATCTTTCCGCCATAACTTCAGAGCCATTCCCACGATTGGTTTCATATTGCCATTCTGTTGAAAGATAGATCAGAGTGATAATCTAGTATGGTTTTTTTCACTGTAAATTGAAATTTACAAGGCGCTGTAAGTTTTAAACCTCGATTTCCACTTAACTGGATCAGACAGGACTGGACTAGATTGGAACATGGTCCATTCCGTTTCAAATGAAAAATAGAGAAAATATACAAAGCTTCTCGTAAGAACAGGCTTACATTATCAAGTTATAAATTCTAACATGTGTTTTTAATATAATAAAAAAGTAAAGTCTGTTCTTAAGTTTTGGAACAAGTAAGATTCCATATCGAAACCAAAATTCTAGGTAACACTAGAAATAGCAGGAAAATATCTGTTTACTCAAATACGCACAAGAATTATGTATTTTTTATCCTTATTGAAATAATGATCCGAATTTTTGTTTTACCTCCTTTTGTTATTGGACTTCTATTGGATCTGACCTTTATACTCATTCGCACTGTTTCAATGAGAAAGAAGATATCTTACATAATTGCCCTTTCATTTTGATTTTTCAACTGATTACATTATAGTTCATGTGACAAATTCAGTTCATTAAAACTTCATGGTGAAAACCTTGTTAAATGTGCTTGGGTCAGTGAGCATAAAATTACGCCATGCCTCGTTCTTTCAAACATTTTTGTAAGACTTTCCTACAAAACGTTTGATGAACTCAAATTGTCCCATGAAACTACTCTTAGATGAACGTGTATTAATGAGTTTATTGTGAGGGTGTTATACTTATTACAAACCAGAACATTTCATGGATTTATGCGGTGTTTATAAGAGAAAAGATTCATCCCGCTTAACCAAGGTCCTCGCTTCACGGAGATCTCGTCTTCCTGTAGAAGTTTTTTACTGAAAAATTTATTAGTGTATGCGAAACGAGCTGCCATGCCTTGATCGGGTCAGGCGGGATGAAAATTTCTCACATGAACACTGTCTTGCCTAGGCATAATGGTTTTTGTCACAGTATGCAAGCGGAAGATTTGATTATATTCTACAATAACCCAGCAGTTTTAAGTTTTATCAACAGTTTTGATTCATGGCTTTGTTTTTTTGTACAGCAATCTCTTCCCTTTACGTCTTTTGCATATTTTTCGTAGTTTTGTGTTTTGTTGCATCTATATTTTAGTCTATATTAAGTTCATATTTTTACTATTGTGTTACTGTTCATAAAATCCGGTGTAGCGGATTATTTTAACTCCCTAGGAAAAATGACTCCCCCAGTTAAAATAAACTAGGAAATAATGACTCCCCTAGAGTAGAAATTTCCTAGGAAATAATGACTCCCTTAGTAAATAAAGACTCCCCATTATTTTGGATTGAAAAATGTCAGGGAGTCAAAATAAACTGGTTAATCATGACCCCCGCCCCCATCATCAAACCCCCGCCCCCATCATCAAAAGAAGTCATTGCAGTGCATATCTTTAACTATAAACCCTATAAACCCTGAGAAAATTTAATGACAAAATAAGTTATCATATACCTTATAATTTAGTCGAACGTGCTTACCACACTGAGGTCAGCTTCAGTATTTTCCAACTAACTCGAAGGCCCAATTGATGCTGTTCAAATATACCAAAGTTCAGTCAAATCTGACCATTTTTAAAGTCTCCAGGCTGCCCCAAAGTTTTAGCCTCGTTTTGGTGCAAAACCCCGTCCCAGGCACAAAAAATCAAAATTTCAAAAACACCCCAAGATATTCACCCAAGGAACAAGTGTGCAAAATTTCAGCCAAATCCGACCATTTTTCAGGCTACCCCAAAGTTTTTCGGACAGTCACACAGACTGACAGACACACAGACATTCTCAGATTCTAGCTCAACTGAAGTTGAGATTAAGGTATTTGGTGAAGGAATGAGTAGACAAAATTTAAAGTTTTTAAAGTCGTGAC
Source organism: Turritopsis dohrnii (assembly GCA_027922465.2). Taxonomy (NCBI): domain Eukaryota; kingdom Metazoa; phylum Cnidaria; class Hydrozoa; order Anthoathecata; family Oceaniidae; genus Turritopsis; species Turritopsis dohrnii. The sequence continues at coordinate 270,330 of BQMF02000240.1, read as the reverse complement.
GTCCAAGGAATGGCCATATGAATTTTAAAAGTTTTTAAGCAAGATTTAGAGGGGAGTCATTTTAAACCAGGGGAGTCAGGATTTCCTAGGAAATGTTAACTCTAGGGAGTCATAATTTACTAGTTTATATTAACTGGGGAGTTATAATTAACTAGTTTAATTTGATGGGGGAGTCACTATAAACTAGTTTATTATGACTGGGTAGTCATTATTTAGGGGAGTTAAAATTAACTGTGACACCGGTACGCATATGAATACGCATATAGAATAGGTCTTTTTATGCAAACTAATGCGTTTAGTGTTATGTGCTGATTTAAAGTTTTATTTTTGTTGTTGTTTCTTTATCCCCATTCGATGAACTGTGCTAAAGCTTCCAAACCACTGTCATATATGAGCACTTTGTTATTGTTAACAGACGTATTACAAAAAATGCACAAGTTGTTGCTTATTACTTTTTTCGATTTTTGTCTATTCCAAAATAGGAATAAACAAAAACAATGAAGCTTGCTGTCATATTTTAAATAACATACGGTGCTAAGTAAGTAAGTAACGGGAGTTTTTAGTCCTTGGGCTTCCATCCGTAATGGTTGGTTCTACCGCCCGCTGACTTGCAACTATTAGTTGACTTACCGCCAGAGATACGTATAGCATTGCTCTAACTTGCCCGAAGGCCAGTGTGCAGTCAGTCGATGGCTCCTAATAGGCTGACACGCTGCTTTTAAAGCGCTTCGGAGTTGTGTATTGAGATACGACATGACTGGACTCGAACACGGGCCGTAGCAGTCGCACTCAAAGGTACTTACCACTACACCATCGCTGCATGCTAAGCTTGTGTTTGCACCCATACAATTAAGTAAGAGCTACTGCCATGACCTTGAGACAGGTACTACTATTTGCGAGAGGATCACTTGAATTTTTAAAGTTGCTTATTCGATTTAGGTTGTCCATTGATTGATGTTTGCTATGAAGTGTAGTGCCAAATGGTATACCACATGTGTTAACCTCCACACGTGAAAAGAAACAATGCAATACCGTAGGTTCCCCGAAGTTAAAGAGCTGTCGAGTCTGCTAATCAACTTGATTTTTGCGTGTCATCATTACATGTGTTGTTTTTAATTTCTTAGATGACCCTGTGGTATAAGTACAGAGAACAATGATGTCCGAAAAGAAACTTCCTTTCATTTTGACACCCAATCCTTTAGACATTAAGAAAACAAGTTGATCTTTAAGTCAATCAAGCCGATACTTAAGCGTCTTTCACTTGCTAGTGCCTTCAATGTTGTCTTAGGTGATTTTTACAGTGCTACCAACTGAAAAAAAAAAAAAAAAAAAAAAAATCATAACTAGTGCAAAACCTACTACAATACCGATTCATTGATGATAGCATGAGATTACTACTTAAAAATCGACTGAAGTACTACTTAATGTTAGAATAATGCTATTAGTAGCAATGTACTACTACCGTATGAATGATACAGCTGTATGTAAGAATAATCCTACTCGCGATCGAATTATACTGTTGGCGTCTGAATGGTCCTACCATTAAGATAAATGATAATAATAACGGTTTATATTTCAGTTCCAAAGTTTTACATTTGGCTAATTCTACTGAAATAGCGAAAGACTAGTGTATGTGCACGATGATAAATTAAATATTAGAAAAGTAACATTTGCTAATAAACATATACTTCAGAAACAAGAACAAGAAGTTTGAGAAGACAAGGGTCAAAAATGAAAAATGAAGACATGCGTATGGCCTAAACTGAGATTTGAGATTTTTTGTAGTTACTATTGTAGCCGCCCTATCTATGTATACGGAGACAAATGGCCCTAAACTGTTGTAGTGAGAGAAATAAGTAAACTATGAAGAACAGAAAAAAAAATCATATGGTCACTATACACTGTAACCAGACTCGTTAAACCGAACCGCAGAATTGTGGAGCAAAAAAAAAAAAAAAAAAAAAAAAAATGAAATGCAACTAAGAGACAGAACGACATCTGGCAAGTGTGTGTTATTTTTTATGTACAAGCTTTCGAGTTTTCTCTTCGTCAGGTAAAGTCGTAGAATGTTTTCTGGGCGTATAAATAGGTTTACAGTTGGATGATTTAAAATTGATATTTACAATAACGAAAATACAATAAAGAAAAGATCTTGTTTACAAACAACTGAAAAAAATTATAGTAAATAGTAATTATAGTAAATAGTAAAAGTTATAAATTGAGTGATTGTAAAGAATAATTAAACTAAGAAAAGCCGCCATGGTGCCATCGCCGACCCATGTCCACCTGCTCTGTCACCCCACAGACCTCATTAAACAACATATTTCGTTATCAACGGCAACAACTTGCGTTCAGCCACAGAAAGATTCGAAATCGGAACTTCTGGTGTACAGTCAGTGTTGTACCTTAACTTTTTTTCAGAGTTTCCCCCAGTTGGGCAACCAGTGCCCCAAGCTTTTAATTTTGGTTACCGGAAAAAATACCTGCCCGAAATATTTGCACTTAACCAGCGATAAGCGAGGGACGTATAATGGGAACACTGAGGTTCAATCCTAATGGCTCCTGGACTGTTTTATTTTCCAAAAGCTTGTTTTCACATGTTTTCAAAGCCAAGTCAGCGGCGGTCCTTGGAATAAAACAAAAATGATAATAAAAAAACGTTATCCCTAGTGGTTCACCAGCCAAAAAAGTCACGTTCGATTGGGGATGCAATGTATAAGTTTCGCACTGACGATGCACACACAATATTTTATTTATTCATTTATTTCTGAATCTTTATACAGGATAAAAACTAAAGTATTTACAAATGTATACAATATATAAAGCAATACTTCTTTCCAAGTTTGTCCTGTTATTAAGAAAAAGAAAAAGAACAAGGCAAAAGGCTAAAATAAGTCAACAGTGGCAGTATCATATGTAGATATACAGATATACAGATATACAGATATGTAGATATACAGATATACAGATATGTAGATAATACAGATATACAGACATACAGATATACAGATATACAGATATACAGATATACAGATATACAGATAAACAGATATACAGATATACAGATATGTAGATATGTAGATATGTAGATATACAGATATACAGATATGTAGATATGTAGATATACAGATATACAGATATACAGATATACAGATATGTAGATATGTACATATACAGATATACAGATATACAGATATACAAACAGATATACAGATATGTAGATATACAGATATACAGATATAAAGATATACAGATATACAGATATACAGATATACAGATATGTAGATATGTAGATATACAGATATACAGATATACAGATATACAGATATACAGATATGTAGATATGTAGATATACAGATATACAGATATACAGATATACAGATATGTAGATATGTAGATATGTAGATATACAGATATACAGATATACAGATATACAGATATACAGTATGTAGATATGTAGATATACAGATATACAGATATACAGATATGTAGATATACAGATATACAGGTATGTAGATATGTAGATATACAGATATACAGATATGTAGATATACAGATATACAGATATGTAGATATGTAGATATACAGATATACAGATATGTAGATATGAGATATACAGATATACAGATATACAGATATGTAGATATGTAGATATACAGATATACAGATATACAGATATACAGATATACAGTATGTAGATATGTAGATATACAGATATACAGATATACAGATATGTAGATATACAGATATACAGATATACAGATATGTAGATATGTAGATATACAGATATACATATATGTAGATATGAGATATACAGATATACAGATATACAGATATGTAGATATGTAGATATACAGATATACAGATATACAGATATACAGATATACAGTATGTAGATATGTAGATATACAGATATACAGATATACAGATATGTAGATATACAGATATACAGATATACAGATATACAGATATACAGATATACAGATATGTAGATATACAGATATGTAGATATACAGATATGTAGATATACAGATATACAGATATACAGATATACAGATATACAGATATACAGATATGTAGATATACAGATATGTAGATATACAGATATACAGATATACAGATATACAGATATACAGATATACAGATATACAGATATACAGATATACAGATATGTAGATATACAGATATGTAGATATACAGATATACAGATATGTAGATATACAGATATACAGATATACAGATATGTAGATATATGGCTATACAATGTATAGATGTATAGATACATAGATATATAACGAATAGTATTATTATTATTATTACATTACAGATCAATAAAACGTTTATCGCGTATTATATGCAAAACGACATGAGCATCTTACCCGTGGAAAATAGTCCATAACTCCTATCAGTGGGATATGATTAAACAAAATTTTGATAAAATACCTTTACCTAATAAAGTGTGCATTTTTAATTTTCGCAAGGTATATTTAAGATTATTCATAAGTCAAATAATTGATAATATTCATTCTCATAATGTTTTTGTATCATTATTCAAAATATTTCATGGTCTTACATCAGCTTTGCTTATATCACACTTCTTTGCCGGTGTTTTTAATTTTGTCTCGATTTGCTTGGGTGAGTAAGCTGAATTCCTGTATCAATTTTTTGCATAAGAAAGGTACCCAATACGTTTACATCAGCTTTAAAGCACATTGTGTTTATTATTGTTTGAATATCCAATCTTGACTGATGCAACATAAATGCAAGGCTTGTAGTTGCTTATCTTTGCCCTTTTGGAAATAACATAAAGTGATTAAGGGAAATAATTTATTTGAGACTATTTCGAAGTCTCAGGGTTCGTACAGCAGTGAGGATGAAAAGAGGTTTTTTTTCAATTAAACGTTTTTTTATAAGAAGGAACATAATAAAAATGTTCGCTCTGAGCCTGGTGTTCCTTATTATTTTAGAGATTATCACCCTCGTAGTTCCTTAACAAGTTTCTTTTTCTATTGTATCATTGTATTTTCTGCATATTGCATTTATTAATTGATGGATAACCTTGGTATTTGTTTTAAATTTATGATAATATTTATATGTTTTATTTGTTTAGAAAACCATTGGGAATTGTTCTCAATTTCAGCCTGACCAGTTCCTTAGCAGTTTCTTAAGCTTAGTTTTTAACCCTTTTCCACCTCAATTTCCTCTTATGTAAAAAAAGGTGTTCCTTGTGTAAAAAGAAAACGTGGTATAAGTGAGAGTGAATGTCAGGGATTGTTTTTTAAAAGCTAGGGATTTTTCTAAAAAATCAGGGAAAGATGTCCATGAGATCATCAGTCAGAGTATACTGTTGATAGCTAGAAAAAAACAACAAAAAAACAAAAAAAAAAACATTACTTATTATGTTCAGACAATTTTATTTTCGAAAAACTTTTTGTATTTTTTGTTTTACATCTTATTGAGTTTAAACTCTAAGAAAATCAGGGGAAACATTATCATTTTCAGGATTTTTTTCAATAGAAAATAGTATACTTTCCAGGAATTGTCAGGGAATTTCTTGTGCAAACCCAGAGTCTTCTGTGTACTAGTTTTAGTATACGCTGATTACTCATTGTTGAAAATCTGCCTCGGCAAGTCAAATAAAAGTAAAACTTCCATTTGGAAAAGTCATTTATAGCTACCTACCAGGTAGCCAGCAAGTTCATATTTATTTTATTTTATGTACTATTAAATTGCTTTTCAGTAAAAAAGAAGTTGGTGAAATGGCAGAAAACGGAGATGTAGATTGCAATTTATTTGCTCCTGATGATGATGATAATGAATTTGATGATGATGGGTTTGGAGGACCTAGTAAAACAAAACCAAACATTAAGTTGAAGGTAAAAATCCTTTGTAAATATGAGGTTGACTTACAAACAAGAGTAGCTAATTAGTTGGCTAGTCAAAACTTATAATTGTTTTACTTCATTTTATTATGTATATATCTGTATATTTTATATGTATTTCCTGCTGAGTATGATCTGCAATCTTTTAAATCCAAGGTTAACCGCCACCTTGCTCTGTCTTTATAACTCTTCTTCCTTTTTTCATCTTTCTCATATGTCTTTATAACTCTTCCTCCTTTTCTAATCTTTCTCATCTGTCTTTATAACTCTTCTTCTTTTCTCATCTTGTAGTGGCTTCGGCCTTGCAGGAAGCAACCCATTTAAAAAAAAAATAAAAATCTGTTCTTGCATTCTGTTGATATCTTCTTTATGTTGTTAAATTTCAGTCTTGTCAATGAAAAAATTGCCAGGTGTGCGATTAATCGCACGTGCAAAAGGGTTATTTCGTAGTTCAGGCCTGCGACTTTCAGTTTTGTTATTATGAGATGCGCAATCGTGCTAGCGCTCACTTTAACAATCCTTGTGTTGGTTAAGACGTGCTTTTAATCACACAAAAACATGTTCAGCATTTGTGCCCAATTTATAACAAATTATTTAGTGATTCTTTACTGTTGCTAGGGAGAACAACCATCGTTGCTAAGGTAATTTTGAAATTTCCTTCTTCACACAAATTCATTTGTTCACCTAACGAAAGAATATAGAAAAATTAGTGGTACCAGTAGGACTCATTTTCGTGCTATTCAATTAAATTAAAAAGCATCTTAGTTTCCAGCTCCCTTTAAAAATATGGTTTATCTTTATTAACAACTGGTGTCTACTCAATTGCAGACACAACGTTCCCCATTGAAAATGTTTCTGATTAGTCAATATTTCTGTACTCATCAGCGAATTTCGTTGGAGTAGACTTGCTCGATATGAAGAAGTGAAGAAAATTTGAGTGCTGCACTTCATGTGAACACCATCTTGCAAACTTGGTACATTGAGTCAAAATAGATTAAATTCTTCGATCTTCCATTCTATTAAGGCCTTCTAAATAAATGCAAGATGTTTACAAAATTGTTCAAGGGATGGAAAAATTTTATTCAATCAAAAAAAAAATTATTTGTGATTTAGGCGCGCGATTTTATAATAAAATCGCATGCCTAAATACAATTCAGGTGTGTAAATCGCACGCCATAAAATGACTAGGCCGTGTCTTTCAGCTTAGCAAGTAGTAGTAAAATAAAAATTTTTCTTCTATCAGGATTACAATATTTTATTTTTAAATTAACAAAAGTGATTGTGAACCACACCATACACATAATTAATTAAATTAATGGTAAATCGGTTGTTTCAAAATATTCTAATGTCTGTCTATTCATCTATATTCTAATACGCGCTGTGCATCCGCTTTTTTTCACGCTTTCACTCTCTAAACTTTTGGGTCGTTTTTGCGGTCACTTATTCATAATGGAGTGTCAGACCACGGCGGTTAATATTTTTCTACGATTAGTAAGGGGAAAACATTGCATTGCATTTAATCGTTTCAAATGTTTTGATTATTCATGAGATCAAGAAACAATAGACAACAATGAAAGTATTGCGCGAAGATTTATTAACGTTTTTAGGGTAAGTACGCTTTAGAACTTTTTTGTTTGTTTGTTTTGTTTTTCTTATAGTATTAATAGGGTTTCTGCGTCATTACTTTTCAAATAAAGAAATGAATATCATGGTTTTTAATCATGACGCTCTGGGTTCGTAAAGAAAATCACAATTGTTTTTAATTCACATTTTGACGCTTTTACGACTTTCGCGTTTGGCTTTTATTTACATTGGGGTGTGGATTCCATGAACAGTTACAGCGATTTTAATCTTTTTGTTGTTTACCTGTACGCACAATTTATTTTTACTACTGCATGTATCGTATCGTGAAAGATTTATTACGAATATTTTGATGTGTTTCAGATCTTCTGATTAAAATTTTTTCTGTTCATAACTCCAGTGTTGAACTAAATATGCTTTAGCCGGAATACCTAGAGATTTTTAATTAAAAGAGTGAAGAGTGTTTTTTTCTGTATTGACGTTAGATATTTTTAATCATGGGGAACCATTGCATTGCATCTTCAATTTATACAATTTATGTAAAAAGTGAAAAAAGTGGACGCACAGCGCGTATTTTTATTTTTGATGAATTCTACACGGGTACTACATTCTAAACATTCTACATTCCAAACAATTGAGGAACTTTATCATACTAAAATTCATTATGCCTTTCTCTCTGTTCAGCTCACATCGATTAAAACCTGTAAAAAATTTTTACACGGGATACTACTGCATATATCGTATCGTGAAAGATTTATTATGAATATTTTGATATGTTTCAGATCTGATTTAAAAGTTTTTCTGTTCATAACTCCAGTGTTGAACTAAAAATGCTTTGGCTGGAATACATAGAGATTTTTAATTAATAGGGTGAGAAGTGTTTTTTTTCCGTATTATGTATTGACGTTAAGTATTTTCATCATGGGGAACCATTGCATTGCATCTTCAATCAATTTACTTCACAGAATGAAAAAAGCGGATGCACAGCGCGTATTTTTATTTTTGATGGGTTTAAGATCTTCCAAGTAAAACTGACTGTTCTGTGTTCTTATATTAAGTTCAAAGTACTTACAGCACTGACACTCTTTCTGTTCGTCATGCTGTGATTTAATTTTTCGACACCATTTTTGAGACGTCACCTTCAAAAAAACCCGTAAAATGTTTTTACACGGGATACTAGTTATATATATCTTTGCATTTTTTTTAAATTGCCAACAGAATGTGATATACTAGTGACAAGCCTAAACCAATCAAACAAATATTCAATATAGTTCAGTTTCACTTTTAGTTTAAGCAATTTAAAAAGACTTCAAAATATTTCACAATACGTTTATAATGTTTTCACGTTTTATGTAATTTGAAACAATGTCTGAAACAAAGAAACTTTTGAAATGTTTTTGCAAACAATTTATGAAACAATTGAAAATTTATTCCAAACCACTTGGTGAAACAGTTTTGAAAATTATTTCTTTAAATCATTCCAGTAATTGTTTAAACTGAATAGCATTGAACAGCAACTCGCGTAAAAGTTTTTTACGGGCCTTAATGTATGAAAAGGATGTGCGGAAGTCCTGTGTCGAAAACTGGTGACAAAAAATTTAATCACGGAATCATAAAGGGGAAAGTGTATCCATGCTGTAGAGCTCAAAAAACTGATCAAAACCATTTTGTACCATGTGAAATACCTTATGAGCAAATGGTGGATACTAGTTACCAGACTTTAATATGTGGATAATTCCTGTTCAGGAGACAATTGAGAACTGGATCTCCCATGCTTATTCAGTTTTAGCAAAAAATGCAGCATAAGATATCCTATTACTCTTCAGAATAGCTGTACTATATACACAAGGTTTAGTTGACCTATTGTATCATACCATGTTCTCCATGTTAAGAAAAGGTATCCAATGTATCACCTGTGGAAGTTTCACTATTATTGCTCAAAACAAAAGATTTTTTTAACTGAGATTGTTTCATTTAAAGTTGTAAATTGTACCTGGATAATAGAAAAAATATATACAAATAAATTTTTTTTCTACACCACCTTATCGGTCTAAGATATCTAACCGATCTCTCCTTTGAGTGTTCTTTGTTGTTGTTGTTTTAAAAGAAGACTATTTGATATGGATATAAAAACCCTACATTATTTTTCTTCTTTAAATACATCAGTTTTGATGGATTTTAATAACCCCTCCATTGCATGACATAGCAGATGTACCTTAAGCCACATTGTGTTATAGTTTCACGATGCCACAATTAATTTGTCACATGGTCACATTACACATTTACATTTAAATCTTCTTGATTCTTTAGAACTCATTAGTAAGTCCTAATGCTGAAGAATTCGACACATTACTCCAACATATTAAAGAACTTATTGATGATGGCCATGGAGAAACATTGTATGAAATTGGAGTTGAGGGTGAGGTGGCTTTTTACTCTAACTTTGGTTTCAACTTCAAGAAAAAAATCTATTTATCAAATGAGAAAAGACGCTCCCTTATAAATTTTTGGACTATTGGTAGGTTTAACTTCTTAGTTACTGTCAATTTTACCTTGCATACATAGAAGGCGGTGAGTCAGGATTGACTGAAAGTGACATGGTGGCTTCTGTCGCTACCTTACAAAGCATCGCTGATCACTTGGGCTGTAAGCTAAGTCAGTTACGTGAACGAGAGTGTGAAGCTGGTAAAACTGCTGAATTCCTGATGCGTGAAAATACCATTGAAGAGGATTTTTCAGAGATACGGTAAGTGGGGTTTTTGTTTTTATAATCTTCGCTCTTTCTCTTGTCTTATTTGTTTGCACACCGTCATTTTTTGATGACTCCAAGCAATCCTATTGGAGTTCCAACACAAAAACAAAATTCTATTTTCAATACTTTGTTGTTACAAACTTTTGATAAAATGTACCGTTCATGTCAGCAGAAAATTCTTGTCCTACGGAAAATATTTTCTCTTGTTTAGTGTTGCAGTTGTTGGAAATGTGGATGCTGGAAAAAGTACTTTACTTGGTGTCCTTACACATGGTGCTTTAGATGATGGACGTGGAACGGCTCGTCTAAAGTTATTCCGACACAAGCACGAAGCTGAGACTGGACGTACTAGTAGTGTTGGCAATGACATTTTAGGTTTTGATAGCACGGGAGAAGTTGTGAACAAACCTGATCCACACAGTAAATAAACTTTTTATTTTTCCCATATTTCTTCTCTTCATAGCCATGCTGTGAACACATATTTTTAGTCATCTGTTGTGATGTTTACAAAAACATCTTTAGGCGGTGCACTTGACTGGCTCCAAATTTGCAAAGACTCTGCTAAAGTATTAACATTTATTGATCTTGCTGGACATGAGAAGTACTTAAAGACAACCGTGTTCGGCATGACAGGACACGCCCCTGATTTTGCCATGCTTATGATTGGCTCAAATGCTGGTATTGTAGGCATGACAAAAGGTATGGATCACTTTCATTACAAGGAATGTACTACTTCACTTAAATTTTTAATGTAAATGTATGTATTGTTGCATTTTTTAGAGCACCTGGGATTGGCTTTAGCTCTTAATGTGCCAGTTTTTGTAGTCGTCACGAAAATTGACATGTGTCCAAGCAATATCCTACAGGAAACCATGAAGCTTCTATGTCGCGTACTGAAATCTCCTGGTTGTCGTAAAATTCCACTTGTCATATCTTCTCATGATGATGTTATTGTGTCTGCGACGAATTTTACATCAGAAAGGTAATATGAATTCAATTGATCTCTCATCTTACTGTAAGTTTTGGAAGTAAAAAGAAATTGATTCGAGAAATTTTTGATCAGTGATTTAAAGTTTTTTTTAAAAAATTTGATCGAAATGAAAAATGTTTTAAACAAGTTAGTTTGATCATAAACATGAATGGAAAAATGTTCCAAAACATAAAAAAAACGGTTTTTGGCACTATTGATTACATTGAAAACCCTAAATAAAACATACATTGAAGAAGCAGAGTGTATTATTCTAAGATGGTGAAGTGGTTCGTTCATTCATGCTTTTTTACTGACCAATTTCCCTCGATACTTAATACCATTACATACGCTGCATCTGTTGTATAGGTAGGGTTATCAACGTAAAGGGTTATACTTCTTTTGGACACTGATGTTGAATACAATTTGTTGGTTTAAAATATTTTTTCAATTTCTCAATTTTAGAATTTGCCCAATCTTTCAAATATCAAATGTGACAGGTGAAAACTTGGACCTTCTTCGAGCCTTCCTGAATTTATTATCAGTCAGGGGCTCATACCAGACAACAAAACCGCCGATCTTTCAAATAGATGATACATACTCTGTTCCTGTAAGTAAGCTACTTGTTGTATGGCTTTGTTGTCCACTATTAACAATTTCCACTCTAAATATTTTACCAGTAACTGAAAAAGAAAATAGTGCACGATTCGTTATTATTATATTGTTGTTTGAGGTATTTTAACTCAAATTTGATTGGTTGTTATCTAGGGTGTGGGAACAGTGGTATCTGGCACCACCATGCAGGGTGTTATCCGTGTCAATGATGTTTTACTGCTAGGTCCTGACGGTACCGGCCATTTCCAACCTGTTCCGGTGAAAAGTATACATCGGAAACGTCTTCCGGTCAAAGAAGTTCGAGCCGGGCAGACGGCTTCGTTTTCTTTGAAGAAGGTAAACATTCGAACTGTTTGTGGTGATTTCGTTTCTGGTCATTCCTCATCATGATCTTGATTATGTACATTTTGCAAAGTTATCAACATTGTAAACGTTTCCCCTCTATAAAAACACTGTCTGATTTGAAATCTTTAAACTGGCCGAATATATTAAAGACGATTAGTCCCAACCTTACAACTTACGATCTACAGCAACGTGTTGAAGTAGTCTTTTGTACGAAATCCTTTTTTTTTTTTTTTTTTTTTTGTTCACCAGCGGGTGAAATTCTTCAATGCTGGTTTCTCAAAGTGGATTTGAATGCGGATCGAAGTTGTACCACTAACTCATTTTAAACGAACGTGTTGTTGTTTTAGGTGAAACGACAAGACATTCGAAAAGGGATGGTGCTCGTTTCTCGAGAATTGGAACCAAAAGCAACGTGGGAGTTTGACGCTGACGTGCTAGTCTTGCATCATCCCACAACAATCAGTACAAGATACCAGGCTATGGGTATGTATTATCGTAAGCTAGCTTTTTGAACGGTGGGTTGACCTCCCGACTTCATTAAATGATAACAATAGCTCAACCAATGAAAATAATGATAACAATAGCTCAACCAATGAAAATAGTGATAACAATAGCTCAACCAATGAAAATAATGACAGCAATAGCTTTAACCAATGAAAAAGGCAGGTGTAGGTTGAGCTATTCCGTACACGAATACTACATTCTACAGTTTTATGAAACGTCGAGTTAATCACAGTGTCAGTCACACTTACGGATGATGTCTACTTTACTTTGTTTTCCTCTAGTGCATTGTGGGAGTTTACGACAAACGGCGTCTATCACGAAAATGGATAAAGAGTTACTACGTACAGGAGACAAAGCTTCATGCCACTTTCGTTTCATTAAAAGTCCAGAGTATATTCACGTAGGCAGTAAAATGATCTTTCGTGAAGGGCGCACGAAAGCCGTAGGAACAATCACCAAACTTTACCAAGAAATGGAAGGCAAGAGCACTCACAACACACGTCAAAGTAAACAACACAAGGCGTTGATGCATCATCGGGCGCAGGCTGCTAATAAACGGGCGCTAAAAACCGCCACAAATACCATAACCGATAAGACGAACATTGATAAAAAGCATGATAAGACTCATACCGACTCGACTGTTAGAACCGGTGTGCGGTGAAAGTAGATGCAACATTCATTTATGTTTTTAAGCCGAATGTCATAAAGACTACAACTGGCAACGTTTTTGTGTGACCAGATTTTTATAGAGCTTGTAAGGTTAGCTGCCGTAATCTCCGACTGTGTCTGCAACTGATGATAGAAGCTGACGTATACAGTCGTTTGACGTGTGCAGTTGTTCTTGTATTTCTTCCGATGACAGAAGAAAGAAGCGTATGATTGAGTTTACCCTTAAATTTATTTTCACTTGTGGTGTCCGTCTCCTCTTTTTTTGACCGCTTCGATTTCTTTCCTCGAGAAATTTTGAACTTAAAAATGAGGTCATATTTTTTGGTAGGCCGTAACACGGTCCTTAAACAGATTTCGAGAAAAGTACTTGACCGCCCTGCTGTGATTTCTACTGACAACGGTAGACGTTGTTTTTCAAGTTTGTTTTGAGATTCGGCATGAAAATGCTATCATGGAGATTAATCGTTTCCACCCAAGCATAAAAAATAATTGATATAAAACCTAGTTACCAATCTCCGACAGTTTTTATCGTGAACTTACTAATGTTTTTGTCAACATTCGGCATAATATTTTACCATATAAGGTAATTGGTGTGACACGGCGATTAAAATATACCTAAGATGCTTTGATTTAAAATTCAGCATGATATATGCATATATTTAACTATTGCATAAATTTAATAGCTAACGGCTGAAGCAATTTTGTAATTTCGATAACAAAATTTGATAAAAAAACAGTCATGACGAATTGATTGGAAAACAGAGACGTCTTCTACGATGGCGACGAAACAGTGTAAATATGATGACGGCAATAAATACGTCACTAAGACTGTTAGCAAACATGGAATAGAACGAAATATATGGAAGCATTTATTTCTTACACTCTGTTTAATAGTTTTGATAGCAATATTTTCAACGTTATACGTCATACAACATTATAATATTTCTTTCACTAAAAACAGCGAAAGACATAGTCGATCTGTAAACAACTTAATAGAACCGACGACGGATAATAATGACGGTGATGTTGTCGCCGGCACTACTAAAACGAAATCTCCTCAAAAAAACATTGATACTAAGTCGGAAAACGAATCTTTGAAGAAAGAAGAAAAAATGCTTTCGTATCACAATATGGTTGCAGATCAAATCTTTGCTCAAAATATTGAAGAAAATTTAGAGTAAGTGTTCGAGTATTTCACTCGCTTCCAAGCGATCGAATCAGTATTCGAGTTTTTTAGCAAATTTGTTGAAAAATGTCGGCGAAGGAGTGCATTACTAAAGAAGTATACACACATTTCCATTAAACTTTTTGACGATTTTGCCGACTGAGAATTTCGGATTCATTGATTATTTTTCGGGATAATATCTTTATCAAGGAAGAGTTTTGATTAGCTCATTCCTTCACTGATAGGTTGAGGTTTGAGTCATGGGGCTTCCAGTCGTAATGATTGGTTTCCACATGCCGAATTTGAGCGATTGACTCATTATATTGAGCTGATACATTATTTTTATCAGTGAGCAAGTTTGTTTAAAAATCACTGCGGAGAAGTGCATTTCCATAGAAGTATGGTATTATTTTAATGAAAATGCTCTTCGACGCAGTGAAATTTTTACGATTTTACCCACTGGGTTATCAGTTTTTTTCTAACAGCATTTCTGATTCTTGATAACTTGCCTTGTCTGAATCAATGGATCCAAATATTCATAATGGAGCTTAAAAGCGTTTTGAAAATATGTGTCAAGTTGGCTTATAATTATGAATTGGCAACCTCGTACCCAGGGTTTCTTGCCTTTTCGATGCCGCCGTCCGTATATAAATAAGGCAAGAAACCCTGGGTACGAGGGCTGCTACTACAACCTTCCACGAGTGTTATTATCAACTTCGCATCAAATCTTTATGGATTACAACTTTGTACAAGGTTTTTGCGGAGAAGAACAACAATGTTTTTTTTCTGCGTTGTTGTTGTTTAATGCTGTGAAAAAGATGTCATCTTAAAAGTCTACGAAGAAGCATTATGCTAGGATGTAGATCGTTATCTTCCAAGTTTTTTCACTGTTTGTATAGTTTTAGCTCTAAGATTGGCATAAATCTTCTTTTTAACGCCAAGGGCGTTTTTTGACTCTAAAATTGTGCGTTCTTTGCTTGTTCCAGTAAACATCAAGTGCTTGCGTATCCCTTGTACATCCACCTAAAACAAACATGCTTTCATTTGGTATTTAACGCCCCGAAGGAAATGACCCATTACCAATAGGAAGCGCTCATAGGATTGTGCATATAGGATGGAGGCGTTAAAATGGCGCTAAAAATGGCGCAAAGGCAGATTGTTTCTGTATTCCAACAAAGTGAGAAATTGTTTTCCTCTGGTTGCAGGTATTTATCTTCCACTGCACATTTAGCCGGTACCGAAGATGGGACTCGACAAGCTGAATGGTTGGTTCATAAATTCCGTAATTATGCACTCGATAACGTCATAATTAAGACTTACAACGTCCTGGCATCGTATCCAAGGGGACCAGGTTTGTTTTCACACAATGCATTTCGAGACCCATCACAAGTAGACGAAAATTTTAACAATTTTTTGTATGAAGGTAACATTACGTTATTTGACGAAGATGGAAAAGAAACAAGAAAGATATCTATTGTCGAAAAGAAATTAGATTCTTTCGAGAAGAAGACACAGAATCCTGTATTTCCGCCATATTTAGCCTATACTGAATCAACGTCAGCCGAGGTAACTCATAGTAATAACAGTACTAATTATGAAATTATGAACATGTTTCTTTTATTTTTATTTATTTATTTCAATATTTTAACAGGATGACCTTTTCAGTTATATACAATAAAACTGCTATTAACTAGAAGATCCTTTATCAATTAGGATTCTTCAAGCTTCTGTTGGTATTAAGTTGTCGCTTAAGATAAATTAATATACCGCCTTTGCACCCATCAGGGCGTATAAAACTTAATAGCGTACAAATCGGGCGCATCATAATTTCATCTTAATTGTTTTCTACGTAGGGTGAAATAGTATATGCAAACTTTGGACGAGAAGAAGATTTCCGCGCCTTGAAAAAAGCTAATGTTGATATCAAGAATAAAATCGTACTGATACGTTATGGAGCAATTTCAAGAAATAAAAAGGTGTGACTGTTTATCAACTGCACTGTTTCACCAAGTTTTGTCCCCCGAACATCAACCTTAAGACGTTTTGGGGATCTTTGACCACTGCCTACTAAATTAAGAATCTGAATGCATTCACCTGAGAAGCAACATGTACAAATTGTTCATGATAAACGTTTCCATGAGCAACCTTTCGAAGCAGATTTTCAAAAAATGTTTTAGATTTTTTTAGATCAAATATTTTTTTTAGATCAAATATGCAGAACAGTATGACGTAAAAGGAGTCATCTTGTTTTCCGACCCTGAAACATACAGTCCGACAGGTGTACATTATCCGGATTCCTGGTACTTACCACCGGATGGTGTTCAAAGAGGAACATTATTACGAATGAGAGGCGATCCACTATCAAGAGGATATCCAGCCATCAGTAAGATACTTTGCCTCGTGTAACCTGATATTGTATACCATTTTGTGTTGTCTTGGATTCATAAGGGATCGAAGAAAATCCTACTTAAGAGAATCTCTCTGGGGTACGGTAACTTCAAGCATCCCGCGACCCTACTTGAGAAAAGTCTTGGTTACCCAGGGTCCTACATATCACGAGTATGCTATCGGTAACCGGGAGTTTTTAATCTCTTGTCATTCAACTTACTCAACTCTAACCTCGAACCCAGAGTCTCTTGCCTTTTCGATATACGGATAGCGGCTATCCCGTATATTGAAAAGGCAAGAGACCCTGGGTTCGAGGCTGACTCAACTCCTCTACACTGGCCTTAGGGCAAGTTAGAGCGTATCTCTGGTGGTAAGTCAACTACTAGTTGCAAGTCGGTGGGCGGAAGAACCAACCATTACGGATGGAAGCCCAAGGACTAAAAACTCCCGTTACTTACTTACTCACTCACTAAGTTACTGATATGATGGGACTGTTCTTATGTTCCCGGAGACCAGTGTGCAGTTAGTCAATAACTTCTACTGGACTGATGCGCTATTTTGAAAGGACACAGGATCGAGATGCGACTGACTCGGATACTCAGAGGCGTAGTTAGACCTCAGTCAAAATTTGTGGAGGAGAGTTCAGTCATTTAAAGCAGGAAAGAAATAAGTGCAAGTCACCTTAGAAATATCATAACGTTGAGCTCCTCCACTTTTTTGGACTGACCCTGAATACACCTTTGAATATGGGTCATAACGGCCAAAGTCGATGGAAATTAACCACTACAGCATCACTGTTTATTCATAGGTGGTTTGTACCAACGACCAATTGAAGACGTGGAGTATTTCCCCAAAGTGCCAGTGCAACCCATCGGATACGCTGATGCTGAAAAGATTTTGGGGTAAGTCAGTGAGTGATATTTGTAACTTTACACAAGGAAAAAATAAATTGATAACCAGATAGCTCACACAGTGTCTTTCATATATTTGGTATATTTGAAATTTGACCAACAATAATTAAATGTAAACTGTCTTTTGTGATATGAATGACGCAATATGAAATCTAATTCTAACAAACGATAATAGCGACTTATCCTATGAAGCAACTAAATAACCGGTAACCGAAACAAGCTTGACGTGACTATTAACAAAAGCAAGCGGCTGTCTTTCGTTACATCCATATACATGCCAGTGAGAGATATTACAAACTTCTTTTTAGTACTTTAGATGGTAAATCACCTCCGTCAAAAGCATGGTATGGTCTTATGAACATAACTTACAACATCACCTCAAAGAATCACAGGTACGCACCCAGTGGGCAAAATTGTCAAAAAATCACTGCGACGGAGAGCATTTTTATTGAAATTGTGTATATTTCTATAGAAATGCACTCCGTCACAGAGATTTTTTAACAAATGTACCGGCTGGGCTGTTTTTGCATCAGAGAGAGTATTTATTTTGTTGGCGAAACCCTCAACCTCGTACCCAGGGTTTCTTGCCTTTTCGATATACGGCCGCGCCGTGGTCCGTATATCGAAAAAGCAAGAAACCCTAGGTACGTTTTATTACTCCATGGAGACATTTTTAATGATTTGTTTCATTGCGTTGTGGCAGTTGTATTATGAATTAACCCAGTGGGAAAATTTGTTGAAAAATCCCTGCGAAGGAGTGCATTTCTATAGAAATATACACACTATTTCAATAAAAATGCTCTTCTACGCAGTAATTTTTCAACAATTTTCCCAGCTGGGAAGGAGAACACAACATTTCACGATCGGTCCATTCCTGTCCGAATTACTAAACATCTTTCGACTAACAATCCGGGTTTCCTTGTTGTTTCAGGAAAGTAAAATTGCATGTTAATGTCACACGCGAAACACGTGATATCAAGAATGTCATAGCAACAATAAGAGGGGAAGTTGAACCAGGTAGAAGTGACGCTTATAAACTTATTTATTGAAATCTAGACGGTTTGAATTTGTTGAGCACAATGTAAAATTGGAATTTAAATATTGGAAAATTGGAAAGTAAATAACGATCAAAACCTGAGAAACCCGTTTTTAAACTTTTTTTATCTCCGCCCAGACATGCTTTTTCACTAATCGCAAGTAGAATTTGGTAAAGAAAAGTTCTACGCGATGTCTTCATCTATACATTAAACCTTAGACTGAATCTTAAATGTAGTTACAAGACAAAGTCTTGGCTATAACGGCAACAGAATGATATTTGCCCATAGTCACTACCCAGTGACGTCAAAATCGTCAAAATAGAGGTTAAAAAAATGTTACGGGAAATTATCTGTCCTACGAAAGTTAAAAAATTTCACAAGTTTCAAACTTCGAAAACAGCTAATCGAAACATTGATATTTTCCCAAATTGACTATAACGATTTTATCATGTCGCTCACAGAGACACAAATGAAAAGATTACAGAAACTTCAAAAAGTAGCATGCAGTTTCGTTATCGGACGTTATGCCAAAATTAAAGATATTATTAATCTAAAGTGGCTCCCAATAAAGGAACGTCGTGAATATAACCTATTGAAAATAACATACAAGGCTATCAATAATCACAACTGGTCAAGATCATGCAAAGTTAATTTACGTGTAAAGCGAAACAATCTGCGAAATCAGGATGAAATTTGTCTTCAACACTCTATCGATGGAACTTTCCAAGAAGAAGCAGCAAAAGCGTTCAACAGTCTACCAGTTAACATTCGTACGGCTGATTCCTTTAACATATTTTCGAGAAATATTAAATCGTATCTATTAGATAAATCCGTTGCTCGTTTGTCTGATAGCTTATTCTTATAGTTGATTCTCATTGTTTATATTTATTAAGAGTTCTATCTAACATTGTAAATTATTCCCAATTTTCTCTTTTTGAACTTTTTGTACATACTTTTATGAACCCATTTTTCATATTTTTATGAATAGTATTTCATATTCATATCGTTTGGTTTGCGTAGGAATGACCGTTTTGTTGCCCACCTATATTGCTCTCTTAATTCATTGACCTTGAGGTTGCATCTCTTCTCCAACATGCTATTTTTACCATTCTAACTTGTGATGCTACTCATTAACTTTCTTTGTTAGTTTCTTTTTTTTTAATAGTTAGTTATAATATATTTTAAATTTTAAATTTTATTTATTTATTTATTTATTTATTTATTTATTTATTGATAATATTTGAATTCTCTTTTATAATGTTAACATTTTACGGGTTGAAGAGCCATTGTATATATGGATACCCTGCAATACATTTTACTTACTTACTTACTTACTTACTTACGGTTACTATGACGAAGAGCACTGCGGCGGAGAGCGTTTTCATTGAAATTGTTTGCATATTACTATTAAAATACACTCCTTCACAGAGGTTTTTCAACAAACAATTATCCCTCGTTTAGATCGTCTTGTTATTGTTGGAAATCATAGAGATGCATGGACGTACGGCGCGGCCGACCCGTCGTCCGGCACCGCTGTTATGATTGAGGTGGCAAGAGCCTTAGGTTGGCTGAAGGAGAAAGGTTTGTTTAAAAGCTCCTTCAACCCCTTCTAACACAGGTTAACTACTATAAACCGTAATGTTATTCATTTCTTATTTGAAAACGAGGCGGAAGAGTGATTATTATTATTATTACTAAGCATCCTGGGTAAAACTCTTTACCGCGTCAAATTTCCCAAAAGATGTGTCAAAAGCCGTGTGTCAAATATAGGCGACGAAAAATGAAATCACGGAATCGCGACTCATGTTATAGAGCTCGAAAATTCGAGCAAAAAAATCTATGAGATCGTTTCGATACGACCATAGTTACAGAGATATCATCGATTAAAGCTTTTGATGACGTCACAAACCCGTCCTCAAAAAAATATGTTATTATTATTATTATTACTGAAAACTTTTAGACTTACTCCCTCATTTTTTTAACGTAGACTTGACTTCCTTTATAATGTAGGATGGAGGCCTAGGCGAACGATAATGATATGCAGCTGGGACGCAGAAGAATTTGGACTGTTAGGATCTACGGAATGGACGGAGGTCAGATGATGCACTGCACTTATTGAGTCTGAAATTCCGTTCACTAAAAACACCTTTTCCAAAATGTTTGAATAGCAACCCAGTGGGCAAAATCGTCAAAAAGTCACTGCGATGAAGAGCATTTTTATTGAAATATGGCGTATATTTCTATAGAAATGCTCTCGATCGCAGAGACATTTCTATGGAAACATACTTCCAGTGATTTTTCAACAAATTTAATGTTTTTGGTTTTTTGCAGGAATTTGCGAAGATTCTCTCACACCAAGCTGTGGCATATATCAATGTGGATACAGCTGTACAAGGTATACATTTTAAAAGTATTGAAAACATATTCACCAAGATATTATATATCTTGTACGTTAAGATGGTTCTTTATTTGGGTTGGGGTACTTTGATGTATTTAAGACACAACTGAATTGTGGGAATGGGCCCACGCGGGGAAGATTTTATATCATTTTACTTCGCCCTATAGGAAATCATACGATTGAACTGAAATCTACTCCAGAATTGGTGGATATATTTTTTGACGCAGCGAGAAAGGTAAGACACATTGTCGCACCAGTAACTGACTTTAGGATATTCGTGGTGGAGTAAAGTCTTTAAAATACCCGTGGTTTCTCCTCCGCCTCCTCCTATTACTGTCACTACTCCAAGCTATGAACGATTTCGTGCAATGTGTACATGACATCGTTTCCGAATTCGCAATTTCGGCCAAATTTGGACTTTCATAAAAATTTATACAAAGCACAATTGAAAGGTGTTGATTTCGAATTTGATAATTACCTTATCAGGGGAAAAAAAGTCGTTAAAATATTTAGT
Organism: Turritopsis dohrnii; assembly: GCA_027922465.2. NCBI lineage: Eukaryota > Metazoa > Cnidaria > Hydrozoa > Anthoathecata > Oceaniidae > Turritopsis > Turritopsis dohrnii. The sequence goes on along the minus strand of BQMF02000240.1, from coordinate 248,602 downwards.
TGGGGAGAATTTTAGTCGGGGAAAATTTTAGTCCTTCTTTCCCCGATCAATTTTTGAAATTAGTCACTTTTCCCTGACTAATTATTTTCAATATAAGAATAAAATAATCAAGATATTACAATTGGTTGGGGAAAATTTTAGTCACCCACAAAAAAATTGGTCACTTTTCCCCGACTTTTTTATTTAGGTATTATTTGGGTATTTTGTCACATTTGACTAAAATTGGACAATTTGGGGCATATTTGGACCAAATTTCAAAAGTTCTTCAATTTTCACAAATTTTTTCACGGGTCACATTGGCAATGTTGTATCCTAGCAGTCACCAAACGTTATACTAACATTAATGTGACGTTATTTTTTACGTTGTGGTAACGTTAGTGGTTGGTTAGAATGGAAGTCTTTTTTCAATTAGTATAACGTTAAATACTTACGTTAGTATAACGTTAGAAAGTTACATTAGGACAACGTTAAATTTCGTTAATTTACGTTGTATTAGCAACATCAAAATGTTATAACATCGTAATGACTTTCGAAGTCATTATAAACAAGTCCCGGTGCCCGTCCCAACCAAGTAAGAAGAAAGACGAAATCAGCGAATCAAAACAGTTGATAGTTACCTCCTACTGACTGGAATAGTATTTTTATATTTCAGTATTTATGCATGCCTAATGGACGAAAATGAAACAAATATAAGTGAAAGCGTTAAACGAATGCTTGTGGTTTCAGCAAATTGCAATAAATGAAAATCAATGGAAATTCATCCTAGAACAGATAGCTATTTTCCAGCTGAGATATGCCCATAGAACAGACATTTTGTGCTTTTGCCTCGGCGGCTGCTTTCATATGTTAACAAAGCAAAACACTCTGTCCGACTTACGTTAACGTCACGTTGTTTATTTAACGTTAAAAGTTAACGTTGGAATAACGTTGGTTTTACGTTGGTAACGTTAAACCTAGAATCAACGTTAGACTAACGTTAAATAAACGTCGGGTGCCTGCTGGGATTTTTGAGAATGTATCGTTGTGTTACTTCCTGAAGTCTTCAAGCCAAGCGGTTTCTTGTCTTTTTTTTTAAATGGCCGACACAACATAAACATTATGGGTTATTCCCGTGGTCATTCCCGTGTCATCTTCATTGTTGATGTATTTGTATAAACTCACATACAAATCTCTATTTGACCACTGTTATTAAAACCTCAATAAGTGACGAATATATTTGTCAGTTACCAAAGTTAAAAGATCGGATTTTCCTTTAGTTCAAAGATCCAGATAGCAATGACAACTTTTATGATGTTTGGGTGAAAAAACATAAAAAATACAAAGAAGACAAACGAAAGGAACCTAGGTTTGTCTCGTTTATTCACAGAAACGCAGATTGCGAGGGTTTTAAACATTCTGAAAATTCCCGAATTTCCGATTCCAATTCCGAATTTTTCTTTGGTTCTAGTACGCGAATGTTTCGTGAAGGTAGCGACTATATGCCGTTTTACGCAGATCTTGGCATCCCTGCTATGGACTTTCGATACATGTTTAACGAGGTATGTGTATGCATCTTACTCATCTCTTTTACCTAGCGAGATCCTGGATCGATAAAAATGTTAAGGTCTTTAAATGAAGAGATTATCCGACTCAACTCCAAACCCTATTCAAATATCTGTACCAGATTTTACAAATACAAATACAAATTTTAGAAAAGGCGCATCCAGGGGGTAAAAAGAGATAACTGTGGAAAGTCATTTGAAACGTTTAGCTAGTGTATTCTTTCATGAAGTTAACTCGTTGCCCCCTGTTCACAAGTCATCTCGTTTTCTTAAGGCCTCGAAAATAATTATTTCAAATAAAAAAATTTCAAAGGTTTTTTCAACCTCATACCTCATACCTCATACCTAGGGTTTCTTGCCTTTTCGATGTGCGGACGGTGGCGACCGTATATCGAAAGAGCAAGAAACCCTGGGTACGAGGTTGAGGTCTTGTTCGATAAGGTCTACTGCTGTTATAGTTTCATTTTGAATATTTTCTTTTTCAGAAAGACATGGGTGTTTTCAATTACCCTGTCTATCACACTATGCATGACAACATCGCGTGGTTGAAGAAATTCGTCGATCCTGATTTTCGCTATCACACCACAATCGCTAAAATCTGGATTCAAGTGATTCTTTTACTCGCTGACACAACTCTCTTACCGTTTAACTTCATACGCTATAGTAATAGTTTGTTTTATCGAGTCAGAGATATGGCAAAGCTGGCTGACAAAGAAAACATACAACGGCAGTGCAACTTCAGTAAGCAATACTCATGACGTCACAGATTGTAGATGAAGGCTTACACTATCGACGTCCATTTTGAATAGACCTTTCCCGAATTTCTGTTTAAACGCCGTGTTATGGCCTAGCCTCTAAGTTTAGCCTCTTTTTCAAACTCTTAATTACTTCTAATTATTCCACTGGGGAACTGAAAGAGCGAGTAACTGTTACTTACTGAAAACATTATGCAATTAGAAAAACAATAAAGAACATAGAAACGAGGCTTAACTTGATAACTAAGCATTAACGCGGCGTTTAAACAGAAATTCGGAAAAGGTGTGTTTTCTTTTATAGCAATGCTGAAAGACACAGTGATTGAATTACGTAATGCATCACGTGACTTCCATAGACGAATCAAAGACTTAGATAAAACAGAGTAAGAATTTCCGACTCATCAAATTTTGATTGACAAAATCTAAGAAACGAGAGAACCGTATTCATGAGGGGAAGACGTTCTAAAAAATGCTGTTTAAATAAAAAGCGAATGTGGATGAAAGGAAAAGCAGATTTTTTCTGAAATATAGCACTTAGCAGAATTAATTTTTCAGCTTGACTTTCCAAGTCATATATCAGTGAAGATAAATTTCCATCATGTAGTATAGAACACATAAGTTATCAGGGTTGGAAAACGCTACCGGCTTTCCAGAAACTGCCGGCATAAATCTTCAAAAAGTATAGAAATGTCCGACAGAAAAATAATTTGCTTCTTTTTTGGTGGGCGACAAGGTATTTAGGCATTTCATTAAAAATGTCCGACAGCTCAGAATTTCCTTATTTCCGTCCCTGTATAAGGCAATGGCAGGCCTAATCATTTAAGCAGACTCCTATTCTTCCAAGAAATTGCTAAGTGTGAATCAGCTTTTAGATTCTCTTAGTTAAAAGATTTTAAAAAAAAGATGTGGAGGTAATTCAAAAGCGCATGATAAAATATGATCAGTGCCGTAGCCACCGCCCCCCCCCCCCCCCCCCCCCCCCCCAAAAAAAAAAAAATTTCAACCATGGTTTTTTTGTTGAAAAGGTGTAAATGGGAGCACAACGACATACGTGTGTGAACAAGCCATGTTTTTTCTTGTTTAAACACGTGCACCCCTGAATACTAAAGTCGCTAAAAAGTGACTCAAATAAAAACGCCCATAGCTTTCTTTAGAAAATAATTGAGAGCTCAACAAAATAACTTGTGACTGGAAAGCTAAACGATATAGCTAGGCAATAAAAGTAATTTTAAAGGATTTCCAATGTTGTATTTTTATATTATATGAATTCATTGACAAATGCGAAACAAGAATAAACATTTTCAGACACTTTAATGCGTAAAACATTTACTACCTTTTTCCATATTCCATATTTCCATATTTTTCCATATTCTTTCGACTGAATTTATCGAGAGCAAAGCATTATACGCAAAGACACAATCCGGATTCCGGAAGGGACATTCGTGCAGTACTTTATTGTTGAAGTTCAAAGATGATATTATCAAAGCCATGAAGAAGGGTGAGGTTACTTTGGCAGTAGCAGCCGATTTTTCAAAAGCTTTCGACACTGTCAACTACCGGAAACTCTTGGAAATGTTAAAAACGGCTGGCCTGTCAAATCACTTTATACGTATTATACACAGCTATCTTACTGAACGGAAACAGTTTGTCCAGGTCGACGACATAAAATCGACACATAAGCTGATTCATTTCGGAGTTCCCCAAGGCAGCATTTTGGGACCTATTTTGTTTAATATATACGTTTCTGACATTTCAACAGCCCTTGACTGCCGCACATTACAGTATGCAGACGACACTACACTCTACGCACATGGAAAAGTGAAATTCTTGAAGTCTGTTGCTGAAAATATAGAATGTGATCTTGACAAGATGAGAACATGGTCACAAGAAAAAAACCTGGTTCTAAATCCTGCTAAAACTGTTACCATACTATTTGGAACTTCGCAAATGCTTAAAAAACATAGTTTAAACGACCAAGATGCATTCAAAGTCAAATGTAATGATAAATATCTTGAAAGAAAAGAAACTATAAAGTTACTCGGCGTACACTTTAACGAATCTTTATCGTGGAAGCCACATATCAACGAAATCATCAGTCAAGGTTTTGCCACCCTGTCAACTCTGAGAAAACTGAAACGATTTGCTCCATTTCGAGTAAGAAAAAGTCTAGCTGAGTGCATGGTAATCTCAAAAATCGATTATGGTTGTACAGTATTTAAAAACGCTCCGCAATATATGATAAAACGATTGCAGAAGCTCGAAAATGCAGCAGCTTCCTTCGCCATCGGTCGTTACTGCAGAGAAGAAGATGTTATCTGTAAATTGAAATGGTTACCAATTACAGAACGGTTTGATTTCGCTACAGTAAAACTTGTTCATAAACTTAAGAACGTCCCCGACATGCCCGAATATCTCCAACTTCATCATCATACAGCAAAGCGACAAACAAGATCGGCAGGAGAAAAGCTATTCGACTTATGCGAAGCTGAAAATAACACCTTTCAGGATATAGCGGCTAGAACGTTCAACGCTTTACCTCTGAACGTAAAGAAAATCACCGAATATAAAAAGTTTTATAACGCTACCAAAATGTTTTATACTGACAAAGCTACCGCTAGAATCTTACATAAACAGTAAATATATATACGCATATATAATCAACGGTTTAATTATTTTTAATTATTTTTCGACTTCATTTCTAGTTGTCTCTTTCCCATAATTTCAATTGAATGTTTAATTAGTCTTCACATCCAGAATATACTTCGAATCCTGAATTTAACAATCATTCCGACAATATCTTGCTTGTAATGTGTTTTTTTTTTTTTTTTTTTTTTTTTTTTTTTTGTTTGTTTTTTTTTTTGTTTGTTTGTTTTTTGTTCTTTTCTCTTAAATTTTGTACATGTACATATATTAACAGTTTTTAATCAATAGTGTTTCTCTTATTTTAATTTTACCATTGATTTTAACTATTTTATTTTATGTTTAGGCAGAAGAACCATTTGTACATTTAATGGAAGCCAAATAAATGATTATTATTATTATTATTATTATTAATACTTTTCTCATGTACTTCATTTGAACTCGAAACGATAGTCTTATTGTTTGAAAATACACTAATATTTCACGCCAAGTACAGATTTCTTATTGTTTAAAATTGATTTTCGGAAAGGCAGTTTTAGTCAATCCAGAGGGCTAAAAATCCAAACATTTTCTAACCATGCCTCCTTAGATACTAATATTTATTTCGTGTCTACGGCACTGATGATATATGATAAAATATGATAATACATGATAAAATATGATAATACATGATAAAATATGATAATATTGTATTATCATATAATATATCGTGTTACCTAGGAGAATTATTTTGTTCTATCTCCAATTTTTTTAAAATGAGAAAATTAAGTTTTAAATTTCATAATCCCACTGGATCTTTAACAAACCAACAAGATAAGACATTTGAAGAAGATTATGCAGAGAAAGAACAAAATAATCCCGAAAAGCTTGAAAACAATCGGAGCTCATTTTTTCCAAAAATGGAGATAGAACAAAATAATTCTCACCTCACGATATGATAATATATGATAATGTATGATAATATAATGTATGATAATCGTCTCCATTTAGCGCTTTAGCTGTGAGGGCGGCTAACGATCAAATGATGTTATTTGAAAGAACGTTCGTGACGTCAGAAGATATACCAGGAGAGCCTTCGACACGGTATGTAAACAACAGTCAGTTGCCTAGCTTTAAAATCGCAACTATGGTGGAGTGTGTTTGACTAAAACTGGATGCCAGTCGCCAAATTTGTTGAAAATCAATGCGAAGGAGTGCATTTATTTCTATGGAAATATACACACTATTTCAATAAAAATGCTCTTCATCGCAGTGAATTTTTGACGATTTTAACCTCTGGGTTATCTTCATGCTTGGAAGTCTCTTGGTTTCGTTTGAATGAACGAGTCATAAAGTGATATAGTTTAACTCATGTAATTCGAATCTCCACGGGGATTCAAAATGTGTTCGAATTACACAAGTTTCGGATTACAGTGGAACCTCTATTAACGGTCACCTCCATACATCGGTCACCTCCTGATAAGCGGCCAGGAAAGAAAGTCCCTGCCGAATTTATTGTCAAACTCTTATAAAAAAACCTCCATACATCGGTCACCTCCAATCAACGGTCAAACGGCCACTTTCTATTGTCCCAATGTCTAATTTTACCTCTATTAACGGTCAAAAAAAATCTTTATGCAAGCAAATGAAAGGAAAAATATCTTATTTATAGTAATTATTTACAAAAATAAAGTCAAGTCAAGCAGCTTCATCTATTGTAGATGATTTGAACTTCAAAACATTAGGTGATGCTGACTTAGTAAGTACTTTGAATCTTGTCACACAAGGACTTGAAGCACTTAGGCTCAATAATCTTTCACAAAAAAAACAACAGTTTATTTCAGTAAAAAGTTGTAACATGATTGTAGATTGTACTGATAAGATACGTGTATTTACTTGTGTTTATTTTGATCATGAATCATTCTTTATGCCCCTCCTATCTCTCCCAACCAGCCTTTTGGATAAAAAAGTACATTCATATAAAACCTCCATACATCGGTCACCTCTAATGCAACGGCCACTAAGCTGGGTCCCCCAAAGTGGCCGCTATTAGAGGTTCTACTGTATAGGAGTTTTCTTGTAAGAGGGTAAATTCGGACGGGACCGAAGACTTTGTTCGATTTACATGATTATTCGAATTATAGGAGTTCGAATTACATGAGTTAAACTGTATTTATCTCGTTTACACCAGACAAAAATAACAAAGATTTGACTGCAAACTAGTGGAGAACGTTAGGTAACATCCCTGGTTAGACAAACCATAGAAAGTGATTCTGTTTTCTTAATTCATCATGTTTTCTATTCATCGTAATATGTATTTCTTCATTACAAATAAAGGTGCCTCTTATATCTCCTACATCGAGGTTTTATTCAATCCAGTACTATCTTGAAATAAAGTGAAATTTTTAAAATTTCTCGACACGTTACGAAAACATCTTATTAATCCTCAACTTGAAAACGAGACTCCAATGACGTCATATCAGCATATACCGTCACTCTAAACCAAAACAAATTAAAGAATGTGCAAATGCATTAAACAACGACATTGCCAAACTTCAAACATGGTCAAAAGAGACAAACCTGGTATTAAACCCGCATAAAACGAAAACTATGCTATTTTCTACTACACAAATGGCAAAGAAACACCAGTTCGCGTATGAAATCAAATCATTAGATGGTAACATCATCGAACAAGTATCAACCTTCAAACTTTTAGGAATAATCCTTAGCAAAGACTTAAAATGGAATTCGCATGTCAACAAATTAACATCCTCAGCAATCGCGACACTTAAAACTTTGGCGATGCTCAAAAGATACTTGCCATTTCACCTTAGAAAACAATTAGCTGAGTCACTTATCCTGAGCAAGCTTGACTATGGCAACGCTATATTTCATAATGCACCAAAATGCCTATTCAACAAATTACAAAGAGCTCAAAACGCCGCAGCCAGCTTTGTGAAGGGATCTCACTCAAGACGCTCCGAAGTTATTTCCCTGAACTGGCTGCCAATCGAAGAGCGTGTTGAGCATAGCATCGTAAAATTGGCATGGAAATCAATTAATAGCCAGGACTGGCCGAATCTAATTCAAATGAATATCAACGAGCCACAACGACCAACGAGGAATGTCAAAAGACTAACTATCAACTACGATAGCAAAAACCCTGCTTTGTTTGATCATGTAGCCACGAAATCATTCAATGATCTCTCTACAGAAGCCTCTGTAGTTAACTGTTGTGCGACAGGACTGTGCCACAGTCCTGTCGCACAACAGTTAACTACAGAAGCTTCTGTAAAGTGACACATAAACATTTACTGGACTGGCAAAATCTCTGCAATAATATAAAACAATATTAAAGGTGTATTGTCTTCTTCGTTTTCAGGCATGTCTATCACACAGCTGGTTTGATGAAGGCACTCAAAGCTGTCATCAGGAACAAAAACAACGAGACATTAATAAACGAGTTTAACATGAAGTATTCGATCTATACTTATCACGTGATGATGGCCGTGCATGCGCTGAAGAACCCATTCATAAACAAGAAAGGAAAAGTCAGTCCTGAAAAAGAGCTGGATCCGACAGAATAATGGCATACAAAAGTGACCGTTTGAGTCGTGCGGTATGATAGATTCATCGAATTTACGAACGAATACAAACGTTTCCAAGACAATTCCTGCGTCAATAAAACTGGGCCATTGAGAGACTAATTTCTTAGCACGTGCAATGGCGGGAAATTGTCTTCACGCGATGTTTGACCCAAACGTATTAGCCCAGTGGGCAAAATCGTCAAAAAATCACTGCGACGGAGAGCACTTTCATTGAAATTGTGTGTATATTTCTATAGAAATGCACTCCTTCGCAGAGATTTTTTAACAAATGTGCCGGCTGGGTAGACATTGTAAAAGTATATTATATCAAGAACCTGTGATTATAATCGCATACAACACATTTTGCTATACGCATGACTTAACAGTACAACCAACTTGTGTCGCTTGCGCCACCACATCATAACATGGTTACATAATTCGTGTGTATTGGTAAGATGTTTTTTCTGTCGACACAAAATACAACAAATTAATCAAGTTTTATTTTTTCTTGAACCCAAGCTTGTCTACTAGGGCTTTTTATACCTTTTTATGTAAGACCATGAAAAAAGGGTCTGGTGGTCACACCCTGTGCTCTCCTTCCTTGGTGGAGGAGATATCAGTTGAAGATATCAGTTGAAGCCCAATAACTTCCACAAATCAATAAATCATTTTCTTCATAACACCTTGTGCAGCGGCGGTGTAGTGGTTAGTACCTTTGAGTGCGACTGCCCGTGCTCGAGTCCAGTCATATCTCGATACTCCACTCAGATGCGCTTTAACAGCAGCGTGTCAGCCCATTAGAAGCCATCGACTGACTGCACACTGGCCTTCGGGCAAGTTAGCCCTATAGTACCTGAAGGCTTTAAAATGTTGTAAATGTTATGAATTTTGGCAAGTAAACTCCTGAGGGGTCAAATAACTCACAGTAAAAACAAAAATTTCCAAATTCAAAATGGTAGCTGAGAAAATTTTTGTCCACATTTGTGGACAATCTGACTTGGAAGAAATTAAAAAAATTTTAAAATCAATGAAGTAAAATGGTTTATTACATAGAATAACATCAAATACATATGAAATAGCAGACCAAGCAGATCAAGCGTTATGGAAATCACTGAAACAGTCTGATCCGGCAATACAGAGATAAACTTTGCATTGTGTACACCAGAATCTTGTTTTTCACTTACAACCTTCAAGCTTGCACCGTTGAGCATTTTTCGACATGATTTGTTTCGGCCAATGGTCAAATTTGCTGTAACGCTGATGAGTAATCACTTGACAGGCTTTTCTGGATTCAGGTTTTCTGTTTTCCAAATCGACATCGTCATTATCATCATCTTCTTCACTGCTGGAACCGATATCCATTGGTTTGCCTGTGATCAGGTTTGTTGAAAGGGAGATCAAAAACTTTACTAATGGATCCTTTCCACCAAGAGCTTGGTAGAGAATCCAGCTGTTTACCGATGCGAGGCTGAAAAGATGGAAAGCAATCCGTAAATACCATTTGCGCGTGCGTAACTTTGTACGGTAAAGTGCCAAAAACATATCACATTTATCAACCCCTCCCATGAATTTATTATACACTGCAACTGCAGCAGGTCGTGGAACGTTGATTTTTTCCTTCTTTTTTCGATCGTATCTGCTGCATGAATCAGTTGGTTCTTTTCCAAGGTAGTTGGACAGCATCAAAACAGGCTTGTTGTCTAGCCAGGCAGTGATAACAATTTGTGATTTCTCATCTACAAACTCAATAATTTTCCCACGCTCTTCCTTCATCATTGCTTTTTTGGATGGTATGGGACATTTCCGACTACGCTTTCGATCTAGGGTGGAAACAGCAAAGATGCCTTTTTGCTTGTGCAAATAAACTGCTAGCTCTGGTGATGAAAAATAGTTGTCGTAGAAGAGAAAATGTTTATTTTTCTCAAGGCTGTCGGCTAGCCTCATCACAACAAAATCACTTTCACCACACTTTTCTGGAACTATTGCATTCTCTGGAGGACCTTTGCTAACAGGTGATCCATCCACTTCAAAATCATAAATGTATCCGCTGACTCCAGCACGTGCCCAAAGTTTGTATCCCCATTTCTTTGGCTTTTTTGGTAGGTACCTCCTCAATCGACTTCTTCCTTTGAACGGAATCATTTGTTCATCAATGGCATGAAAGGTCTCAGGTAAAACAGTTTCGTTGAACTGTTTTCGTAAAACATCAACAAGCGGTTGAACCTTGTAGATGCTGTTTTGTTCATTAATTAAGGAATTATCATTGAAATGCAAAATGGAGACAATTTCATCAAATCGATTTCTGGTCATGTTATCAGAAATCAGTTCATTCCGTGTAATTGGGCTCCAATACATCTTTCGGTTTGGTAGCTTTACGATTCCCATAAGCAACATTATACCAATAACCCTTTGTATTTCTAACATTGAGGCTTTTTTAACTTTTCGGGAACCTCCATTCATACTTCTATAAGTATTGTATAGTTCAGTCTGGTGCTCTATGTGATTCCATAGCTCATCTGTAACATAGAGATCAAAAAACTCTCGTGGACTTGAATATTTACTTATTCTGTCAGCTAAATCAGGCTTGATGCGTAGCGGTACCTCCTCAATTACTGATGAACTAGCTGGAGGTGTCCACTGCCGTGACCTTTTGGGCCATTCGAAAGTTATGCTTCTTGCTTGTTGTGTTGCTGCAATGTCAGCCAAGGGTACATCATCATCACTGTCTTGGTCACTTTCGATGATCTCTGATTCGTCACTTTCGATGTTGTCCTCTGTTTTGTCACTATCAACAATGTCCTCAGATTTGTCACTTGCTACTGAGATATTGTCATCAGTAGTATCAACATCAGATGCATTAACTATCATATCAGTGTCCATATCAGAATCAGAATCAGAGTCCAGGTTGTCATCACTTATATTAGCTGCTGGTAAAGGTATCGGAATAAAACTAATATTACGCCTCACTGCTCCACCAGCATGACGGCCACCACCTCCATAAAATGATCTGAGGATATCAAAAATGGTAAAATTAGACATCCTCTCCAACATAATCACACTTTATACTGTGTTACCCCATATCAATAAAATATTCAAAAGATCTTATCCAATTAACATAAAAAGAACAAAAAAACAAATTTTACCCCCAAAGACAGAATGTCCACATTTGTGGACGAGACATCAAAACAGCTTTTTTAATATGTTTATTTTGGTTTTAAGAAATAAAAAACAACTGAAAAATATCATTGAACCATTGGCTGGTGTATCTTCTGCCATATTCATTAGTTTCCCGAACCACTTGAGCCGCCGGAGAGTGATCTTATTTCTCCAGCTTTGAGTACCGGTTCTTTGGTAAAGTTCCTCATTGCTCAGAGTGTTCGGCCATTTGATGTTAAAAACATATTTTCTAATTAATTTACGATGGAACGCATCGATTGAAATTTCGTGGCTCTTATTCAATGTCCAGATTTCTGAATTGTATAAAAATATTGGCTCGACATAGGTCTCTAGCACTTTCATTTTTGTGGAGTATGTCAAGTTTTTGTTTTTGAAAAGATGTTCAAGATTATTTGCGGCATTTATAGCCAATGATTTTCTTCTTTTGACTTCTTCGTCAGTATCGAGGAGTGACCCAAGTAATTTGCATTTCTTCCACGAGTTGTTTTTTCGGTTGATTACATATCTTTCAGTCTTACTATCGTTTATCTGTAAGCCTTTATCTGACAGCTTCATGATCCTCTCTCGTTCGTATCTGCGGGAATTATTGAGATCACTGGTGATTTCGCTTATGTCATCAGCATACTCCATGTTGATGGTGACGTGTTGGACTTGACTGTGTTGTGAGTAATTGTGTTCGCAAATTTCGTCAGGGATTTCGTGCATGTTGATGTTACTTTGACTGTAGTGGTGGTCGTGGAGATTGTTGGCTGTTGGTTCACCAAGTGATTTTGATAGGTAGTATGTAAACTCATTTGCACTTGCGCAATCGCCTTGGGGGGCACCAGTATCTGTGATGAAAGTTTGACTGAAACTGTTTCTACATCTCACCGCTAGTGTAACTTCTAGCATTTTCTTGACTATATGGAGTTCATCCGCATTTATCGTAGTTTGCAGGAACTCGATCATTGTTTTTCGTTGTATGCTGTCAAAAGCTTTGCTCATATCTAAGAGCTTTAGGTACACTGTTTCATTTTTTGAGTTAACTGTTCTTTCAATAACTGTTTTCGCTGCAAACACATGTTCCGTTGTTGACCTTCCTTTTCGATATGCTGCTTGGGATGATAGTGTTTCCCTGTCCATCTTGTCACCTATTCTGCCCATCATGGCCACAGCTAGGATTTTTCGAAGCGTTGATAGCAGAACTATCGGACGTAGACTGGTAACTGGTCCTCTTGGTTTCCCCGGTTTCTGAAGTGGTACTAGGATACCATGGTTGATCTCGATTGGGCATTGACCATGGGAAGCAACTCTGTTGAAAATACGTGCGATGTGATGGAATATATCGTCGGGAGCATGTTTTATCAGTTCAACAGGTATATCGTCACAACCTGGTGATTTGTTGACTTTCAATTTTGATACCGCTTTCTTTATCTCGGCTGTTGTAAATGGTTTTGTCAACGCACGAGTTGCCATCTTCAAAATAATGATCACGGTGTTGCGCAAGAATTTTACGGTACCGAAATGAAGTAAAATATATACTTTGAACATGTCAACAAGAAGTTTCCGTGGAAAATGACCTGTCCGGAGTTAAATATCAAATAATTCTTGTCCACGGATGTGGACACTAGGTACTATAGGGTTAGGGAAATGCTATACATATTTCTGGCGGTAAGTCAACTACTAGTTACCAGAGTTGGCGGGCTGAAGAACCAACCGTTACGGATGGAAGCCCAAGGACTAAGAAACTCCCAGTTACTTGCTTTCTTACACACTGACACATTGAAATCTCTCAACAAAGACACATAAGGCATTTGTGAATACAAAAAAATGTTCCTTTACTTGCTTGAATGTTTTTGCTTCTAATGGTAACTGACAACAGAATGGAATAAATGTAATCTTCTATCAGACATGTCAGCAAGTGTGGGGATTGCGGGACATGTGGGGATTGCGGGACATGTGGGAATTGCGGGACATGTGGGAATTGCGGGACATGTGCGGATTGCGGGACATGTGGGAATTGCGGGACATGTGGGAATTGCGGGACTGTTAAGACAAAACGCCTATCAATAGATCTTTCCCTAATTTCTGTTTAAACGCTGAATTATGGCCGAGTTTTATATCAAACCCCGTTTTCATGCGATTCATTGTTCCACTGATTTCATTACTTTGTGGCTAAATGTGTCTCTATTATTCCCAATTTCCATTCTCATAGCTAGAAACAGTTTGAATACTAAAAGTGAGGTTAGGCACGACAACTCGGTGACAATGCAGCGTTTAAACAGAGATTCTGGAAAGGTCTATTCGGCCATTCTATCAAGACCGCAAAATATTCCGCAAAATATTCCGCAAAATATCCCGCAAAATATTCCGCAAAATATCCCGCAAAATATTCCGCAATATATTCCGCAAAATATTCCGCAAAGTATTCCGCAAAATATTCCGCAAAATATTCCTCTCCTCAGTGTTTAGAAATACCTTCTAAACTTTTAAATCTGGATTTCTCCAAAATGATTTCACGGAGTCAATGTACAAAGAATGTTGTTGTTGTTTTCGACGTAAACCAAATCTTTCCTGATATTCTGTTTAAGAACTGCGTTGTAACTTGTAGTATCATCTCGTTGTTAAGATTATGCTTGCTTTTAAACATCACACAGTGGAAAGGAAATTTCTAACCAAAAATGTACACATCACTTTATCTAAAGCCTGGTTCACAACTGGCGATTACGACGATTACGGCGATTAGAATCGCGATTAGAATCGCAAATCGTCAGGTTTGAACACTCTCAAGTATTTGATTAATAACTATTAATCATTTCCATAATTTTTGAAATATGAAATATAAATTCATTCCAACTTTCTGTTATATCGTCTGTCTACCCAGTAGGCAAAATCTTCAAAAAAGCCACTGCGTCGAAGAGCATTTTCATTGAAATAGTGTGTGTATTTCTATAGAAATGCACTCGATCGCAGAGATTTCTCACTCGGTTATACGGTTAGACATATCAAGCGTAAATAATCAAAAAGTATAATCAATATACTACACTAGGCTGAAGGTATGACAATCAGAGTCAGAAAAAGTAACCTCGTACCCAGAGCTTCTTGCCTTTTCTTCGCCGTCGTCCGTATATCAAAAAAGCAAAAAGCCCTGGGAACGAGATTGAGGAAAAAGGATCTGAGGCTAGACTTGAGTGTTTTAATATGGCAATATAATGATGGTTGACCTTGTGACGGAAAACGTGTTGAGTTTCTGGAATGTTATTACTGTCGGCAAGATAAAAGCATTATTAGGGCGTGTTGTGTAACAAAAAATTATGTCGCATCGGAAAATAATGCCGCACCGTGGTTTCAGTATATGTAGAAAGTAACATTGATTTAGAAATTAATAATAATAATTAAGTCGAAGAATGAAGAATGAAAAAGACATTATATTGAAACCATATGGTGCGGCATCATTTTCCAGTGCGACATTATTTTCTATTACAGATGACAACAGCGCGTAAACACTATAGATAAGTCTTTGTTCACACCCAAATCCAAGTATTTATTTTTCATCGTTTGACGTCAATGCGATCCATCCTTAAACACACTATTTGTACAATCTTGATTGGAATGTTGATATTGCCCTTATCACTTCTCAAGGAATGTCACACGATTTAAATTTGTTTTCATATTCAAAAAAACTGATATACTGCATAATAATTAGAGAAAGCACACACTATTTTTCTTTTAGACAAATTTATTCCTGACCTGGAGAGATCTTCAGAAAACTCTTTACTGTCCACAAGCATCAATCCCAGACTTACTTTTCTCTCGTAATTGGGTATTTACAGAAACAATTGAAACAGCCAGTGCAGTTCGATATCTTGAATCTGATTGGTTCGGCTGTTTGATATCTTGAATCTAATTGGTTCGGTCGTTCGACAACTTCAATTTGAGTGGTTTTACGAAAACTTAAAACATACAGAGGTTTGGGAAAAAAAATATGATCAGATCTTATAATTCTTAAATTTTAATGACCAGAGTGGAAATCAACCTCGTCCCCAGGGCTTCTTGCCTTTTCGATAATCGGATGACCGCCATCCGTATATGGAAAAGGTAAGAAGCCCTGGGGACGAGGTTGGAGTGGAAGTCACTGCTGAAAATCTTAAATTTCAAGGGTTTCTTTAAAATTTTCCTGGTCCTTTAGACGTCATTCTTCGAAAATCCAAGTTCAAACTCTCCAAAGATCTAACACTTATGAAAATCTGGCATTGTTAATTAACTCAGTACTGGGTGGGCATAAAACGATAAGATATATCTTTCAAACGCTATTATATAATTATTTACAAAGATGTTTTACTCCGACCTCGCTTCTAGGGCCGTTTGTGAAACCGCCTTGGGAACGAAATTGGAACATTATTCTTTTCATCTTTTAAGTTGAATCTACTTTTCAGTGAGTATTCGAATCTTAATGATGTTATTTCTTGTACACGATGATACCGTCATGATTCATAAAAAGACTAAGCAATTTCTAAATAAACGAGAATCCTTCTCAAAAGTAGATAACACGAATGATCAAGGATTTGGTGTTGATCTCAAAACCTGCCATGATTACTGAAATTGAAATAGATGTCAAAGCTAAGCCATCCTAAACCTGAAAGCTATTTTTAGCCTCCTCATAAAAAGGCGTTTAAGATATTCAACTTATCTTGTATGAATGAAAGGACTCACAAATACACAGTGGCCACCTATGAACATTCACAAAATAATGTATATTGACAAATCCATCATTACAAATCTTCTGCTTACAAATAATCAATTTGTAATGAAAATACAAGCATCAGAAAGCCGATTAATGATTTCCTTTTTGTAAGCTTCAATCAACATGTGATAATATTAGCTGTCATTTTTGTTGACTATTATTCACAATGACCCGTAAGACATGTACCTTGTTATAAATAAGGTTTATTCATACGCCGAATTTTAGTCGAACTACTTGTCACATTGGATCTGACTTGGGTATAGTGTAGGGACTTCGTACACACAGATCCCTGGATATAGTCACTAGAAACTTCCCTGGTCTGAAGGCTCTCTTGAAGAAGCTACTCATTTTTTCATTCAATTTTACAATACTTTTATGGAGCTCTTAGATTGAGCATATGACAAATTTTAACCAATCCACGGTAGTTATTTGCTGTCACGTGACCAAAGTGAGTGCATAAGAAGTGACAAGAAATGGAGATAAACAATACACTTCCAAATGAGTGATTTTCATTCATGCTTACCAAGCAGATCTAGACAGGGGAAAATAATAGTCATTAATTAAAACAATCTCTAATTCTATGATGATTAATCAATTTTTATCTAAACAACTGACTTAAAAAAAAAAAAATCGATATGTCCCCTCTATTTCGATTATCTCCATAAGTTACCACACAGCTACTACAAAACGATGCAGCTACTTGCTAGCATAATGTTCAATTGAAGTTCTTTTTAAAAATTTTTCTGGGTAAGGCAAGTATTTAATTCACACGTTTTTGAAAGAACTTTCATCAGAAATTCACAGCAGTTGAGAGAAATAGCCCGTTTTTATTTATTCCCCCTGAATGGCATCTATAGTGGTCCATCTATTACACGGCGTATAAACTAAGATGTACAGTCGTGAAATTGATTTGGTAGTTTGTGTGCATACGTGATGTTAAACAAAGTGAGAGTAATACGTCATGCTATGAAAACTTTTGAAATAAGAAAACAAAAACAAAAACAAAAAACAATTGTGTCGTTTATAAATAAATCCTTCATTAGCTTCAATATTGATAAAGCACGTTTTAGATGCGTGGTATTATTTCGAATCTACATGGAGTCCGGTAGAATTATAAAGTATGGTTTACACGAAGAAGTAAATCTGTAAGAAGAAATATCAATCTGTATGAATTAATTTTCTGTTTTTATTACATATTTTATTCTTTTTTAATTTTTGAATTTCAGCTTAACAAGGTTCTAAGTTGATTAAAGGAAAAATGCATTCTAATATGAAGAAATTTTTTTTGACACTAAGATAAAAGGAAAACTGATAGATTTTCTCTCAATATCCGAATGGTATAACCGGAAAACTGGAAAATAGCGGGATTGATTCTAATCTTCAGGATTTTGAGACATGTTCTCAATCTTTCAGATGTTGATCTTGTTACTAGCTTTCATGTGGGCCGGATAAACGAGTCCCCACTTTTCCGTTTTGCAAGGGAAACGGGAAACGAAACAGGACAACGATAGGGTCTTACTTTTTCTCGATTTCGTGTTGGGATACTTAAACTCAGCACAATTTTTTCCTGTGAATATGGAACATCCAACAAGAAAGGAAAATCCTTATACAAGAGCTTTTGTCATACGACAAATTTTTTGCTTCATTTTCCTTTTAAACTGCTGGTTTATAAGAAACTCTAAATCAATTCAAGTTTATCGACACCAGAAATTAATTTCGTATAATTTATGATGGGAGACTAAGAAATCATGTAAGTTTGATTTTGTCATAGAAGTTTTTAGAGATTGCGAAGTGTACTCTCTTTCTGGCATTACATAATTATTCCATGATAAAGGATCATTAAAAGAAAAATGACAGTTTCGTTATATAAGGATAGTTACATGGTGAATTCGTTATAATGACAAATTTTATAAGCGTTTCCCAAGAAGAAATAGAAGGGCTTTTGGCCCATAAAAGTGAGATCTTCTGGGTTAGTAAGAATTCACTGCAAGTTGTTATCAAATACAGGAGATTTGGGCGGAATGATCAGAATCTTTAAAACAGCTCCAAAACCTCGACCAATCTATGTAAACAAAAGAATACAATAAGAATGTCGGCATGCAAGTGTTATTTTTGAATACTTCAGGACTTATGAGGGTGTTTTGCAATGTAAACAAAATCAGGGCTATCGAGCTATTTTTGTTGATTGCTATAAAGAACGTTGAGTCTCAAGTTTACTGCAAGGATCTACACAATCTTTTACGATAACTGCACCACGTGTTGCATGGTTAAAGTCCCCTTTTCTTGGCATGAACTCTTTCACTTTGCTATGTTCATCAATACATGGAACTGACCAATTTACAAATTTCAGTTCAATAATAGGTTTGTCCTGTAATAGAAAATACTGTTGCATAAAAAAATAATGCCACACCGTGGTTTCAATATGTAGAAAGTAACGTTGATTTAGAAATTAATAATGATAATTAGGCCGAAGAATGACAAAAAAAAAAAAATAAAAAAAAAATACGTATGGTTTTGCTGTAAATTTATCACAAAAATTATGTTCTTGTAATGAAAACTCTAATAGTGTTTCAAAGATGACGCGCGTGTTTCGCAATACAAATACCTTTTTCGTTCTGAGAAAACTAACATACTCGATGAGCGAGAACACAACATTTCAGTGTTCCTTAGAATTTTCAATTTTCCCAGTCATGAATTATTAATACCGCATACAACTTTTTTTTTTTAATAAAATAAATGAGTCGAAGCGAAGATTTTGCTGAATGAAAGCAGATCTTTCTTTATTCTTATTTATTTTTTTTTTTTCAACAGAAAATGCAAAAAGAAAAAAAAAATTGGTGCTGACAGTATGTTTGTTTGTGTTATAATTTTTTTTATAATTTGTGACTTTTGGATATTATGAATTTCTTTTATAATAAATATATATTTTCTTTACTTTTTTGTTTATCTTCTTCTTAGGAAACTTAGGAACGTTATCAAAAGTTTTTCAACGCACGTTTTTATTAGAAATTTAGGTTTTTAGGAACTTTGTTAACGTTAAGATTTGCGTTAAGATTTGCGTTAAGTATAACGTTAAGTTTTAGGTTTTTCATGAACATTCATAGGAATGTGGTATAATATTATCGTCGTTAACCCACTGTGGAAAATCGGCCGAAAACCACTGTGTCAAGAAACAATTTCATTGAAAAATGGTCTAAAATGTAAAAGAAATCATGCTCTTCCTCTCAGTAAACTTTCAATAAATTTGTCCACAAGGAAAGGATAGTTTAAACCAGAGATCCCTTTCAATAATTTTCACGCGAGCTGGCGAAAAAAAAGCAATGTTCAATGACATTATACACATGCGTAAACCGTGGACATATAATCTTAAACGAAAACGTTGAAAAATTCAATTTTCTTTTTTTGGTTTGGTTGACAAAATATATATACATCACAGTAAAATATTCGCAGAAAACCAATCTCGAATCCAGGGTCTCTTATCCTTTTGATATTCGACGGACGTATATCAAAAAGACAACAAACCCTGGGTACGAGGTCGTAAAAAAAGCTTCATTGCTTTACTGCCATTTTTTCTCCATTGTGCCTGACGATGTGTACCAAATACTTACCAAAGTAAATTTTAACATGTAAATATTTACTTAGCCTAACATTCCATGTTGTTATACTTATTTGTTTGTAGTTTTCAAGAACGTGGGCTAGTGTAAAATTTTGATGGTTTGTATATTGTTTGAGCGTTATTTTTTGCTTTTAAATGCAACTCGGTAATTGCGGTACCATTTTGGAAAGTTTAGATTTCGAATTGGTGCGTCTTTATTATTCTTATCAACCTTTTCCTTTATAATAAAAATTCGATGTTTCTTACAGATTAAATTCTGATAGTACAAACTACTATGAAATACTTTTTAAAAAGGGGAAAAGGGAAAAAAACATTCAGATTTGAAAATAGAAAAAATATATGTGCTTAAAGACCAAGGGAGTTTGAAACAATAGCCGAGGAAGTTTAAGGCAATGGCCTCAGGCGCAAAGAAGACAGATACAATGGAACAGTTGCAATTTTCATTTTCATTGGATTAGGGCAGAACAATGTAATTTTAAGGCGATTATGGTTAGTTTGTTTGTTTGTGTAGCTATGGTGATTGGTTATACAAAGCTTATAATTGAAGAAGCTGGGATAGTGACGAATTTAAATGACCTTATAAGTTTCGACTCGCTTGACGAAATTGAGATCAGTTTTATGTTACATAACTTTTGCTTTTTTTGGTCTTATAATCCTGCGATTATGCGTTTGGAACGGCTTTGTTTCAACTTGTGAAGAAGGTAAACATGATTTTAGATGGAAAATGTTTTACTAACTTTAATAGTAAGCAACAATGCCCAGCCGGTACATTTGTTAAAAAATCTCTGCGAAGGAGTACATTTCCATAGAAATATACACACAATTTCAATAATAGTGCTCTCCGTCGCAGTGACTTTTTGACGATTTTTCCCACTGGGTGAGGAATAGCTGCATACATGATTTTCTGCTGCTTATTTTACAACCTCGTTTGCAGTTTTTTGAAAGCCTTCTGAGTGACTGGCACTCCATCAGAGGTGTTCTCATCATGTTTCCCACAAAATCTACGTTATATGAGTGGTCTCATCTGGGGCAATACACACAACGCTTTTGACTTGATCAACCAAATTGTATTTATTGCTACAGTTCAAGTCAGTTACATAAACATAAGCTGTCTCGAAAATTAGTTACTAAAAACATCGTTTGGTACTTTTAAAACGCCCAAGAGGAAGAGTGCGAATTTTGTAGCGCTTCTTTAGGCAGACGTGACAAGACCGTGCCTTTAGCTTAATGACCAACACAATTTCCTCCGATCGAACGCCACGTGTAGAACATCATCAAAGGACGTCTGTAGCGTGGATGACTAAAACACCGCAGTATCAGAAAAAATCCTTCAGTGAGTAACTTTCGAGTTAATTAGGCCAGTTTAAACACAGGAAGGAAATTTCGACATTCCTTGACGTCACTGGACACTGTTGAGGAGATCTTGCAGCGGTTGTTTTTTATGAGTTATCACTATTTTTACTAAAATCAATTCATACAAGTCTTCAATTTTTCATTGGATTTTTAAGACAACATGTTCTAAATAGTTAATGAAACATCGAAAAAACTAAAGTCGCTTGTTAATAAGCTGTAAATAATTTCGTCCAAATGTTTTGTGGAATCTGGCAAAAGATGTTTTTTTTTTATCACCAGACAAAGTGATTTGTATGAAAAGCTCCGCATCTTTCATTTTAAATAAAGAATTTTAAATTTTTCTTTTCAGATTTGAGTTTATGACGCTCACCATTCAAAATCCTGGTGATTAAGGGACCGTTAGCCCTTTGCTTAATATGACGTGCTACTTCATAGAGTTTTGTTAAACGCTTCCTTAACCTTTAATCTAATGTGTCAACATGGTGCACATGGAAGTACCTTTTATCTGTAGAAACACCAAAACAAATAACACGGCTTATTAAGGTCACACAGCACGCAAGGTTTTACTAATTTATAAAGACCCATTCATAAATTTCATGAATCACGATTCTTTAACTGAAAAAGGCAGAAGGAAATTCACAGCGGTTTTACTGAAGTTGAATGTGGAGTCAGATTTGCGCAAATACCGACTGTTGTGGTTTAGAAGAGAAAAATATTTCGCATTCATTTATGTTTTACTAATTGAAGTTTGTATCCATCCATTCTTCATTATTCCATTCAATATACAAAAAAAATATATATATATATATAAAAAATGCAGTATATTCATTACTTGGGTTTAATGGGACCAAATCAATTAGTCCCTTGAAGCACCCCTACTTCTGAAGAGATTCTGAGAAATAGGGGATTTGTTAAGTGAGAAAAATTACTTATTCCCTTCAGAGTCCCAGATGACAGGAGTTTACTGTATTCGTGTTTACCCAGGGTAGCCTCTCCAGGAGGAATGTTAGGAATGCTATCAGTGCGAATCCTGTGAACGGAGCCCTGGGGCATGCCAATCAATTCTTTATTGGACAGAGGTATTTCTTCAGCCACTCGACTAGACATCAATTTCATTCTTAAAGCTAAAGGAATTAATTTTGACTGTTACAGTTACTTTTTAGACTTGGATCAGAGTTTAGTTGTGGCTCAGCCTACCTGTCGGTTTGACCGTAATCAAAGTTATGGAGCGCCGATTAACACTTTATTTCAAGGTATAGAGCGCAGTGGAGTTAAGATATATTGTTGTAAAGCAATAAATTTATATCCAGTTGTTAAACAAGAATCATATTCAGTCAAAACAAGCTATCGTAATTTAACTATCAAACATAAAGGCACAATATCGGGAATCGATTTTTTACATTCCATTACATCATCTAATTACTTGGTTTCTTAAAACGAAGTTATGGTAATCGAAAGCGTAGGGTGAGCGTAGCGACATCAAAACATAAAAAAGTCTATATAGGTATCTAAGTGACACGTCAAAACTTTTCCTGTCACGTCGACCTTCTTAAAAGGGATGCGACGTCGGATTTTTAGTCAGTGATGGTCGTGTGAGTTCAGTAAGGTAAGAGTTACTTTATTCCAGCAACAGTTCATGGTGTGGACCCTTTAAAATTTGTTTGAATGATTGAGTTTATCTACAGCTTTTATCATGGTGTAAATCTTAACTTGTTTGTATGGGCGAGCATTTCAATTACTAATGGCTTAAGTTTTGAAACAGTAATGTCGGGGTTGTCTATGTGAAATTGGTTGGTTCATGGTTGGATAGAGAGGACCAAATAAGCATGTTTATGTATTTCTTCTAATGTTATCTTGTCTTTTCTATGTTCATTTCCTTTTATTCATTTTTCTCCTTAACTCAGTACCAAATTTAAGTGGATCTTACCTATTGGGCAAATTTGTTAAAAAATCACTACGAAGGAGTGTATTTTTATAGAAATATACACACTATTTCAATGATAATGCTCTTTACTGCAGTGACTTTTTGAAGATTTTACCCACTGGTTATAAATTGCCTTGCTTCAGTTTCTGAGAAAACACAGTTTTGTAATCATGACTCATATTTAAAAAAACAGGCTGGGTATGAAGTTTGTTATTTCATTCTTATCTTTCGTTACGCTGTGTTTTGTTGATTTTATCGCAGCATCGAAGTTATAGGGAATTGTAATAGAAAATAATGTCGCATTAGAAAATAATGCACACTGTGGTTTCAATATATGTCTTTTCATTTTTTTTTCTTCGGTTTAGTTATCATTATTAATTTCTTACTCAATGTTACTTTCTACTATATTGAAATCACGATGCAACATTACCACATATCGAAAACGCAAGAGACCCTCGGTTTGAGGTTTGGTTTTATGCCTTCGTCATTTAGCTTCTTTGATTTATGTTCATGGCACTTTAAAGCACACAAACAAGGTCCTAATAAGAACCCCGTCACGAAGAGTATTTTCATTGAAATTATATGTATATTTCTAAAGAAATGAACTCCTTCGCAATGGTTTTTTAACGAAAAGCATAAAATCATAGTTTTCCCATATAAGCGTTAGTCGAGTTCTGCCATAATTTTAAAAGGGGAAAATATTTCTTCAAAAAACACAGAATTTTCAACTTAATATAGATTATTCTTATTTAAAGAAAATGAAGACGGAATTTTACTTCAGACTATGTACAGCAGTGTACAGGATAGGAAAACCTGGATTGATGAGATTTAATTGGGTCGCTTATACTTTGTTCATCCTGTCATGTGCTGTTAAGGATCTCCGTTTAACCTTTTCTCATCGTGCTGACAGGAAAAAGAAAACGAAAACAATTCATTAATTAATTCAAATTCGAACCAATCAGGACGAAGTAATTGTTCTGTTCCCATATCCCTTTGCAGTAAATAAATAGATCAACCAATCAATAAAATAAGGCATGTTATGAAAACTGATGAAAACTTTTTCTCTTGTAAGTCTGTCACAACCTAGTACCCAGCTGCTCCTTATTATCTAATAAACACGACATGGTAGCGAGGTTTTACTGCTGTTACGGTTGAATGCCGGTTTTTTAAAATGATTTCAAAAGGCTTGAATGAAGACGATGCATTCGTGAAAGGGAGAGAATCGTGAAAGGGAGAGAATTTCTGGAGTTATTTATTCCGCAGGCACGGTTTTTTTTTGTGTTGATTAACTGAGAAGAAGAACTGAATCCATGTTTTATGTGCATGATCAGATAGAATTATATAAATTTATAAATTTATGTTAGAACAAAGGCCAGAAAAACTACTTTGATTTGCTTCCATTGTCTTGCTTCGTTGGATTTGGCAAAGATGTAACAAGGCGATCGACACACGCCAGTATGTGCATCAAGTTCTTATAAAGATCGTATTTCAAATAACGTTAGAAATTCTCCATGTAAAGTTATGCAGCGGACCTTGCTATTGCTTGATTGCTTGATTGCTTGATTGATTGATTGATATATTTTTAGTTAAGAAACATTGCAAGTCCGTAACTGTTAAAAAATTCTCAATTAAATATAGTCTTTATCATATTATATAGTAGATATATAAGAATGTTTACATAAACTATCTGAAATATAGATCGTCCTTGTACATATTGTTTCAAGTAACACGGGAAACTCGTAGAAGATCATGAATGATCTTATCGCCGAGAACCGAGAACCAGGATGTCTAGATATCTAGAAATTAGTTGTCACCTTAATTTTTCTTCTCCGACAGCGATGATGGGCGGTTATGATAATGGGGTTAATGATGATAGGCGGTAGTGATGTTGGGCGGTAATAGCAAGCACGAGCGCTCCAGTAGTTGGGTCTCTTGCCTTTTCGATATGCGCTATCCCGTATATCGAAAAGGCAAGAGACCCTGGGTTCGAGATTGCTGATTTAAGTTATTTTCTGATTGAGTGAGTAGATGTTAAAGCGACGTTTATAAAGCTATGACGAATTGACAATGACGGCGCGGCGGGTGTACTAGCTACGTGACGCTATGTCAACAGACAGACAATACAGACATATCTCATTACCGTATACCAGTATTGAACAAAACGAAAAAAATCAACTCATTATTCAAAATATGCGTTATATAAACGCAGTGTGCTATTAGCATTCCTTTTATCTTTGAGGAACACGAGACTTGCGCAACAGGTAGCGTTAATGACAGAAGAGGTTAAATTCCTGAGGCATGAAAAAAAATGTGAAGTGGTAGGCGAAAATATGGTTTCGGTTATGTTACGACCTAAGAACCATTATCGAAACCATATACTGGTTATTGATTCCATATGAGTTGGAATGTGGGTGGAGAGCAATATCATAATAGCGATATGTTTATTTTTATCTGTGTTTATTTTTATTTGTGTTTATTTATTTGATTATTTATTTATTTATTAACCAGACGAGTTTAAGAATAGTAGATTTTGAATTTAAGTCTCGTTATTCTTATGTTGTTATAAAAACGCAGACCAGATTGTAGTATATTGTAGTATTCTTATGTCGATGATAGTTTAAACAGACTAACAAGTAGCTACAATTACGATGACATTCAAGAGAAATATTGGTAATATTGAGAAGAAATCACAATACAACAACTTGGATGGATATAAAAAAAAAATGGTGTTAGGGGTTTCGAGGGAACACTTCACTTTTTTCATTCCTTTATTTTTAGTCATATTTACCTCGAAAGATTCTAATATCCTCCGAAAACAACAATATGACGTCACAAAAATTTTTGACTAATCGTTTTGTAATTGTGTTTCGGTATATACGAACATGGGGGGTGTTGATATTGATGCATCATTAGTAAGACTTCATAATGTGTTTGATGATCTCAGTATTCAATTCAACATAAAAATAAATTCATGTTTTTTTTTTACTTTATACTGAGATGAAAACATTTGTCATAAGCCTCATATCTATGTCAATGGTTAATGCCTTAAGTACAATTTATGGTATTACTTCCCAGTGGGCAAAATCATCAAAAAGTCACTGTGGCGGAGAGCATTCTTATTGGATTCGTGTGTAAATTTCTATAGAAATGCACTCCTCCGCAGAGATTTTTTAATAAATGTGCCGGCTGGGTTATGCCTTCAAGAAATTCAATTTTAAAACAAACCACATTTATCTGAGAAGTGATGGAATGTCTTTTTCATATTTCGTCGATTAGGTTGTAATTTGACCAGGGCCTTAATGGTCAGATTATAATAATAATACTGGTGTTAGACTTGGGGTATTAAAGTTCATTGCTCAACTTTTTAACAAATAAACTTCATAGGAAATCAAACGGGTACCATGATCGACGTGTGACCAAGGATATACATCAAAAGACATAACTAACTTGTAAATAAGGGACAAATCTCCCATTTTTTGCTGACTAGGTTATAAAGAATGTAATCGAAATCTAAAGCCAATTAAAACGCGTCGTTAATCAAATAATTAATGAAAAAACTACGCCTAATTTACCGAACCATAATCAGATCTACTTTGTTACCAGTTTCTTATGTATTATACAACAACTACTTGGTCAAAGGGAGTTTGGAAACGAAGTTTCTATTTTCTTAAATAGTCTTTTTTTTACTTAATTATCTAACAACGTATTGATGGTTTCAATGAATAGATTATTATACTTCGTTGTAAGAAGTTTTTTTAGCAGTAACATTTTGACTTAATATTTTAGAAAATATTTAAAACGCAATAACAAGACAAAATAAAGTTGAATTTGACGAAAAACAAATTCACTTATGAAATATGGCTTCCACATCAATCAACTTGGCTATTTTAGACAACAGTTTGCTTGAGTCGTCCATGGGGTCGACACAAGGCTTGTTAAGTTTCATGACTGACGCATCTAGACAGATCAAGACATATCTTGGTGATTCTGAACAGAAAACACAGGTAAAGGGACCAATTTTTTTTTTTATTTATTTATTTTTCTTTATTTTTTCTTTATTTTCATTATTTTTGTCCCTTGTTTTTGAATTATTGGTTTTATAAGTCCTTCGTTTATCTATTAGTCATCCTCTTAGAAACATGGAAGTAGCTAGATTAAAATTATGTCATCCAGCAATTTCATCTTAATTTTTTTACTTTCCTCTAAAACTAAGATGGATTTATAGACGTCACGTGATTCGCGCAAATCGCATGCATGATTGGTTTCCGAAAACGAAATTGTTTAACGATAAATTGATAAAAATTCAAAAATAAAAAATATGGCAAACGCCCGGAATATTACCAGAATACTGTTCGTTTTTTTCTTACGAAATTTTGATAAAAAATCTCTTCACATAAAAGGGTCTGTTACAAAAATACTTGTTTTATGTCGGACGGACAAATCGATACTTAGGGCTATATAAAAAAACAGCACGTTTATGATACAATATCAAGCAAACGTTTTTCGAAAGTATACTAGAATAGAACTTACACAATTCCAAAACATGACTTCTACAAGGATAATAGTCAAAAAATTATGAAACAAACAGTTATCGTATCGGATGGGCAAGACGCTATTACTTTTGTAACAGACCCAAAAGCAACGGTAGATTTATCTCTGTGTTTCTCAAATGTGTTTCTCAAATCGCGAAGTTTATTGTATCTCTGGAATGAACTAAGAGTTAAAATATTCCAAAAAGAACGATCGTTCTTTGATAGGAAAAAGTTTTTACTTTTGTCTGGTGCAATATAAGGCAACACGAAGTTTTCAAATTTATTTTCTTGTTTTCTTTTTGGCGGGAAATAGCCTGGAAATAATAAGGAAATGTCCTACAACACAGTCTGTACATGTGATAACGTCATTTATTTTAAGGGAATTCAACGAGGGGAGTAAATCGATTTGTTTACATAATATTTGTTTGTATCTAAGGAGGAGATTGTAAACAAAAACACCCTGTTTGTTTGTTTGAATGCAAGAAGATAAATAAATAAACACACCAAAAAAAATACATGGACCCCTTTCATCGTATCTAATATATATGGAACCCTAAAAAACACAACAATTTAAAATAGAATCAAAGAAAAATGTTTTAATTTGACTATATTTTTTTTATGAATTGGCATCTTATAAATTCATTTTTTTAAGTTAGTGGAATGTCTCTCTTATAGAATTTGTCTTGTAATTGCCACCACTGATTGGATTAAAAGTTTTTTTCCCCGAAAATTATATAAAGAAGAACGGGGCAATTATAGTCACCTTCTTGGTGACGTCAATAAAATTAAAAAGATTTAAAAAGGCAAGTTTTTCCATGACTTTAAAAAAAAAAAGCTGAATTGACAAATCAAACACGTTCAATCGATTAAATATCGGAAAATGAATAATTAAGGTTTTAGTTTTCCGTTTTTAACAAAATTTTCAACACTAAAATATCTTGACGGCTCATTTTGATAATAATTCTGTATAAGATTTATGTCATTGATTCTCCAGAAAAAAATTCTTCAGTACAGAAAAGGTGAAACCTCATCGTAACGCTACGGTGATATCGGAGATATCGGGTTTCATCTCCGCAGTCCGTCAGTGAGAAGTTGAAAATAATTTTTCGAATGAGAAATTTGTATTTCGATGCCAAAACTTGGATTGGTTCAATTTATGAGGAATACAAAAGAATTTCGTAAAATATTTTAGTTAGGTTCATCAGCATATAATTTGGTTCCTTGCCAGTTTTCTAATAGCCTTTTGTTTAGGAATTCTTTGAATTGTTTCTTTTTGTAATCAAGAATTAACATATGACTCTGTCTTTCAGACGATATTAAGAAGCTTTTAACCGAGAAGTTTAAGGCAAGAAAGGAAAGTTGAAGACGATGATACTTGAAATTTTAAACTTGCAGGACTGTGTATTTTACCTTTATGGAAAACACGACGGATTTTTGTCTCTAATATAGAAACCGTATGATATCAAGAATAGTTCTTCAGAAACTGCTTCATGACTTTGAATAGCCTGCATTCGTCATCTCAATAAAAACATCATTGGTCACTCTGAGACCTCCTTAAAGCAGAAACAACGTTTCTCGTGAGTCATTAGTAGGTTAGGCCAAGTCACGTTAAAACGTTTTGTCTCATCAAACCAGTAATATAATGTGCTCGTGAATGACGTCAAAGAATTCATGATGGCCAATAAAATGTCAAAAGATTTTCCTCTGAAAAAGTGAAAAAGTGATATAAAAATGTAGTATGCATATGATACAGATAACCTCCACGCAATCATGGAGATATTTTAAGAAAACTTGCTCATTAACTTCTAAGTATTTTATAAAAAAGAAAATCTCTCTTTTATCCTTCGACATTCCAATATGTTATTTTAGTTACTGATGGATTATGTATGTTTGTCATTAAAGGACACGTGGTATTTCGTTTTCGTTCTCGGAGTTCGAAAGAATATGTGAACCATCGCAGTTCCCTTAATATGGAATTTAGTGGTTACTTTTTATGTTTCAACTCCTTTTTGAAACTTCTCGGTTAAAAGCTTCTTAAAATCGCCTGAAAGAACGAGGCAAAGCCTGAACCTCACTGACCCAAACAAATTTAACAAGGTTTACACCGCAAACTTTAGCTGGTTAGAACACTGGTAGATGAACTATATGCTGTGCAAATTAAAAATCTTTCGTCCTCTTCTATGGGTACATTCAGTTCAGCTGATAAAATCGTTGTGGTTTTCTAAAGTCTGTTCAAAAAATATGTGCACTAATTTCAGTTACCATGTGGAAACCAGATTTAGCAAATTACATAAATTCCCTTGAGCCTGGTTTTTATATAAAAGCTGAAATCAGTGCATATAATTTATGAACAGACTTTAATACATATTTGAGATGAAAATGAAAAAACACGAAAAGAATTTCTTTTGATAAAAACGCCTTCACCAGAAATATTGATATGTCTATGACATGATCACTATTAGTTTGCGGTGAAATTTAAAAAATCCATACTTTAGATTTGATTTTCAAGGAAAGGAGATACTTGCCAAACTTCGTCAAACTTTCACTTTTCACTTCCGTGGAAAACAGTACTCTTGAATAGAACAGGAGGTATGGTGAATAAGGTGCTTTTCCGCAAGTTAGTAAACTTTTAGACTAACAGTGGAATGCTTTTATGACTTTTTCCGATTTGAATAAAAGAACAAAAAAAACACAAAACACAAAAAAATAATTAAACGGTGAGAGAATGTGTCTAGGGTCTAATAAGCTCTGATGATGCGAGGGAATGTGTCTAGGGTCTAATAAAACTCTGATGATGTGGTTTGAAGTAAAAGACATTCTTGAAGCGATATTTTAAAATATTTTGATCGAGTTTTGATAATTAAAATACCAAAAGTGAACGCAGTGTTATCTTTTATTTCAAATTCATGGTTTCGTTATATCAACCCTCCTTTTATTGAAGTTTCCTTTCGCATACTCATCTGTACAAATGGAAATCCCGTTTATTAAATTAAAACATACCTTTGGAGAACCTTTTTCTTTTTTTTCTCTCTTATATTTATTACATAGCCTGGATGAATAAATAAAAAAATAAATAAATACGACTGACTGCAAAACAGGAACTTGTATGTGTAAAAAAAAAAAAGAACTTTAAAAAACAAGTAATTAACGGTTTGAAGTTTCCTATTGATATTTTGGTTGAAGCAAGTCATTAAAAAATTACCGCTGGTGTAGGAATTTCACGAAAAACCAAAGGCATGCCAGAACTATTTTCATGAAATTGAAAAAGATAATTTCTGTTCATAATATCACTTTTTTTTTTCTTATAGAAGAAACAAAGACATGAGCGGCTACTTCATCACCTGAAGCAACTGAATTCGCAAAACGACTTTATTCCGGCAATTTTACAAACACCGACATATCTGACGCCAGCAAGTCCGACGCCTAGTCTGGATAGCGTCGGATCGGTAGAAGAAGACATCGACCGTCCGTCGTGCTTGATGTCCAGAAAACGTAAGCGATCACATACGTCAGCCTCGTCAGTAAATACAACTAAAAGAAGACGACAATCGGATTATTTCAACTTTGCTCCAACGACATGTAAATTCGATGTAAATACGACATTCACTAATTCCTTCCATATAACGCCGTGTCATGTTGATACCGACATTTTCAACGACCCCCGTGACGCGTTCGTACCGTCGCCGTCACCAGATTTTGACGACTTGGTCGATTGTTTGACCGACGATTTTATCGCACCAATTGATCTTAATCCATACCTCTGTAACCCTTAGTAACACATCCAAATATGGTCATACATGCCCTGCAATAAAACGACAGCATCCACAGTCTTCGCAGAGTGTATGTACACGAGGAAACTAATTTATTAGAAAAAGAACGTTCTGTTTCACTCGGTACATACACATTTGGTATGCAAATAGAAATGTTCATAGTGTAAAATGGGTTTTAACCATAACACTACTAAAATATACGAGGAATTATTTCAAGAATTAAAGTTATATTATTTATCAGGCCATTCAAGTGCGGGTACACTGTTCAACTAACAGGTAGGATATCAATACATATATATTATATATAAATATGAACTTACTATAGTTTATGATAAAAGAATTTCTTCACGAAATCCTTGGAAACTAGGTTGGTTGAAAAATATTAACCGTTGACATTCTTGTATTTATTGTTAAGTATTTGTAAAACGGCAACCTTCTTCTTAGATCCCTTTTTGAATTATCTTGATTAACACGTTTTCATTGTTATTCATGGGATCTGGGAACAAAGTTGATACTTCTTTGACAAAATTTAAACAATTTTTTTTTGCAATTATATTTTCTGTTTATGACGATTATTGAATTTGACAACATCACGCTCCGCATTATGGAGCGTGAAAGAAATATTTGGACACATTAGATTACCGCTCAGGTACTTCATCTACTGGCTCAGTGGAAATTTCTTAAAATGATGTTATTTGAGTATATAACTTTAATTGTAGTACATTTGCTGTAAGAAATGATTTCAATTTTTGACAAAGCATCTTACGAATTTTAAATCATGGTAGCATGTAGATAAATGAAAGCCCGCACAAGAACTTAAGCTAAATTTCTGGAGGGAAATTAAGTTGTTCAGAGAAGAAGTGAAAAGAAAGCGCGATCGAATGAAAAGTTTAAATGGAAATTTTATGATGCTGTTTTTTTTTCCTTTTTGTTTTGTCTTCATTTTTGTTTTTTAACTCTTATTAATTCCATCTTTATAAGTCAAGCAATCGAAGAATTTAACTTCCTCATTTCTTAGTTTGGAAAGAAACTTCAAATCTCTTTTCGAAATTTTACTCCTCAAGTCACTGGATTGTTTGTCTTTATTTATTTATTTTGTCTTTTTTTATGCGATTGGCACTTCACGTCACCTCGTGACCTTCTTCACTTTTGATGCAAAGAAACAAAACAAACCTTTGTGGATGAAATGAAATGGCAAGTAGTAAAGACATCTAGTAAAGACATCATATCATTTTTTGTTTTTCAAGCTTTTTCTCGTCTTAGGTAATTTATTTTATTCTGGTTTGCAATATTCAAGGTTTGCTTTGTGTCTCTCGAATATAAGAACCCAAAATATCACAACACATCGGCACTGTAATTGACTGTTTCATCAAATTCATATTTCCGTTGACAGTAGAGTGCAATGACGTAATATTGAGCCAATCAAAATCCCCAGATAGAGAGACTTTTTACCAGTTCCTTTCTGCCTCACAATCATTTTATTTGTTTATCTATCCAGTTTCACATATTCGTGTATCTCTTTCATGAATTCAAATAAATTAATAAATAAATACATATATTTTTTGATTATGTTTGTTTACGGCACAATCCCCATTCACGGTTTGCTCAGAAATAAAATACCTACTGTAAATCGAGTTTTGAGTTTTGTATAAGGTACGAGTTTTAATAGCATGGTATACCCTGTCATTATATCTGCTGAAGCATTTCTTCGCCGGAGCTTTTGTTTTGACCGGAATCAAAGTCAAAACATAAACAAATTGGAGCAGATCCTAATTGACGAGACATCATTAAGTCAAAGGACATATTTAATTCAACTAAAGGAATCCTTTCGAAGCAGATAAAGTTTATGGTGTGAAGCAGCCTTTTGCAATCTGTGTGGATCAATATCTACACTTAGTTCAAAAAAGAGCGTTAGACTCTATGTAAAATCTTATGAGTTTCCATTATTCATATTTCATTATTATATCTGATGTGAAAATAGTATAACCAGTTTTTAGATTGTTATCTTCAAATTCATAGCAAAAATATGCTTTTTTATCAAGATCGACTCGAATCAGCATTATATATAAATATTGAAATAAATTACCCCAAAACTTTGAATGTCCGATTATAAGATAAGATACTATTAATTAGCCATTATTAAAATGTTTTTTTTTTTATTTGTTCTTTTTTCTGAAATCGCATAGAGATAAGATTTTATAAACAAAGATAAATCTAATGAAGTATTCCATATTTTACTTCAAAGTCTACTTCTATATTTGGAAACCAAAGAAAGTATTTTACCGCGTGCTAATTTTATTTGTTTCTGTGGGTAGGTAGAGGCTCAGCTGAACTATTGTCATCAAAGAAGCTCCTATTCTTATAGTTTTTTTGTCTAACGTTGGAATTAACAAAGTTAATTGATCGCCTTATATGAGTCCAAAAGTCCTTGCTGTGCAATAAGCTTTGAACGAGAATTTGTACGTAATAAATCTCTGTATGACAAGATAACGCCACAGGAATTAAAAACGATATCAAAATATTCAGTGAAAATAAAATTCATTTCGTTCTACCGTCACTGCCACCGCTTTCTCACAATGAGCATTTTTAGTTGGCGTTTCTCGTGACTTATTTAATAATAATTCTCAAATTATGAAATAGCTTTCCACATAAACAGGTTTTGGCAATTATGATTACCAAAATGATCTCGTAGAAGCCATGTCACGAAGACAGATGTAAGTGAGGGATATTCAACCTGGGCGGGGCCGTCGGAAGTAGGGTGGCTGGAAAGGCGCTAGTTTTTTTCAGATGTATGTACCAATTTTATTATTTCATTCTAGCATATATAAAAACATACTACAAAGAATGAACTCTATTAGAGATTTCCCTGTTTTATCTTCATCCTTCCTCACATTTTTGGACAACTTTTAAAAATGAAAAGCAAACTAACATGCTTGTTTAAGCAAATCTAGAAGAAATAAAAGTGGACAATTTCCTGGCCTCCTTAAACACATCATCTGAGCCACCACATCTTAAAAAAGCTTCCCACATCTTCAACGGTCTATGTCCAGGAAAAAAACCCACAACCTTCGTACATTAAAAATGAAATAGGACGTTAACTTCAATTCTCAACGTCGTTAATTCAAAACGATGCTATATTTAACAATTACAATTAATTTGGGGCAACTTTGAACCCAAGGTCTTTTGCTTTTTTATCTATATATTGAAACAATATCCTGACAAAATATCCTGGGTCCGAGGTTGTTAAAGAGTCAATTGCGGACGTCAATTGAGGCTTAATAAAAATCGTAAAGCGAGGTAAATGCGTTAGTTGGCATTTGTTATGACGCATTGCGCCATCTTATGCACATGCAAAATTTCGAGCTAATTCTATTTTTAAAAAGCTTAGTTTAATGATGTTCATTTATTTCCTCCATCTTGCAAAAACCGGAAGCAATTAGGTACGGTTCATGACGTACGTTGGAATTATTATCATCGACAGCCCCCGTCTATAAACCAAAACATCATCAAAACGAGAATTTTTAGCCGGGGGTGTATTGATAACGCAATTGATTTAAAACCTCTGCCAAATTTGGTTGAATGCAGATTTTATAGCCTTTCACAAGACTGGAGATATACGATACAGACCATGCGAATTATTTCTTACCCGTTTCAGTAGTTCTCCATAATTTGAATCTCCATAACAAATCTCTATACCTTATCGGGGATAATTTTGTCGTGGAAAAGTGATGAAAGAAAAGTTTCCCCGACGAAAATTTTGAAAAAGTGAAATTTATAAGAAAGCACTACTAAAGTTTTGCAAAATGACGAGATTTTCCCCGACGAAATTATTCCCGATAAGGTAATTCGAACCCCCGTCGTATTTCGAACTCTCTCTAACATTCTTTTCGGTCCATTGAGCATTCGAATTACAGAGGGTTGTTTATTGTATGAGATTTAGCGTCTTTAAGGCAACCTCGATCTTCGAAAATTGCGCTATATTTGCGTGTTCTTCAAGAAGAAATAAAGGATTAAGTTTTTTTAAAGTTCCTCCTTCTTGGTTGCAGTACAAGGGTGTACGTTCTATGTAAACATATGTTCTAGGTTTTATACCGGGTGAGTCAAACAAAAGTACCGGTGTTCCACAAAAAATATTTTTCGATTGAATAATTATGAAAGATAGTAGATTTTTATTTCTGAATAGAGGAGTCCTTTACCTATATTTCGGTGTATCACTTTTCTAATTTGGTTGAGCAGAAGTTATGGACAACAAACTGGAATCGGTCCTTATAAAAATCTTTGAAAAACTTTTTTTCTACTCAACCAAATTAGAAGAATGATACACCAAAATATACTTAATAGGTTCCTCTAATCAGAAATGAAGAAAATTATCTTTCATATTTATTCAATCGAAAAATATTTCTTGTGAAACACTTTTGTTTGACTCACCCGGTATAAAATCTAGAACATATGTTTACATAGAACGTACACCCTTGTACTGCAACCAAGAAGGAGGTACTTAGATACTTTGAAAAACGTACATAAAGGTTTTCAAGACGGGATATGCATAATATTTTTGCAACAAATTAAGCAACATCACTACCGACGTCTGATCTTGGTTGCTTATATAAAAAAAACGTGGAGCTTAAGAAGGTTTACTTAGGCGCCGTAGTATAGTGGTTATCACTCTCGTAATTCAGGCAAGAGATCGGGGCTCAATTCCCCTTGGCGGCGATTCACTATGCGCGAGTGAATATAACATAGCGCCGGGTCGACCCATGCCATGTGAGGGAAATTGGGTAGATGATATGATACATCGGGTGTTGCAGGTCATCCAGAAGAGCACAGGCCCTTGATTGGCTTTGTGTCACTCATGACAATGAGAGGGTCAAATACTTCGGAGCCTCCAACCTAAGCCGTGGCCCCTCCTGGAAAGCACATGCAATAGCAACTGAGTGAAGCCCCCTCTCCCAGAATTCAATATTGTATATGGCTTCCACAGACAGCCCTGTGGATGGTTTTAAACAAGTACAGCGTTGAGGCTGTCTCACTCATAATGTTTGTTAAGTAAGGAATATGGATGAAATGCATTTCATAAGAAATAAACAACCCTGAACTTAGGATCTCTTGCCATGATCTTTTCGATATACGGATAGCCGCAATGGGTTGAGGAAATAAACATTCTATTATCATACATGCAAAATTACCGACATCCAGAAATAACGAAAGAACCAACATACCCCGCGTCTTCAAGAACAAGCTATCCAGGTTTAGTACGGGCCTCCTTAGACCACCGGTTTCCATTCAGGTCCTTCCACTAAACAAGAAAATTAGGGAGGAATTCGATCAACCTCGAACCCAGGGTTTCTCGCCCTTTTAACTACGAGAAAAGCAGTTGTAATTTATAAGAGAAGAATCCCTGGGTTCGAGGTTGGGGCAAGGTCAACGATGGCAAAGAAGTAAGGAGTCATGAAATCACACGGCATTGAAAGTATTGATAGAAATATTTTTAAACAATCTTAAAAGTGTTTTAAACAAACTTTTCTTGCGAAAAATATTATAATTCGTCAGCATGGTCCTAAATTCTAATTTTCTTCAAACGTGAAAACGGACAGACTATATATGAAATAAATGCTTGAGCATCACTGGAATGCTTCTGGACACACCTTGAAACTATTCCCAATATCTTTTCATTATTTATTATTTGGAATTATTTGGAAAAAAAGGGAGGCGAGATAGAAACAGAGACACAAAGAGTGCGGAAAGTAGATGTTTTGACATGCACCATTGATGTGTATTCAACAAAGAAAATCATTTTTCCAACTAGTCCATGATACGAAGATGTTTTAAGACTATGTATTTTCAGGCCATCAACTGCGCATGTTCGTTTAAATCATCGAGTTTACAAACAACAATTTGCCTCGCTCATTCGAAAACTTTTGTAAGAATTTCAACGAGAAGTGTTTGGTGGTGTGAGACAGAACTTAACTTACACACTTGTCATTTTTGACTAAAAGAAAACTTATTATTTATCTCATATATATTTACTATGTGTTAACTATAAGCCTTGTAGACCTTCCAACTGATGTATGAGAACACACACAATGAGAAAAAATTATGCAGTCTTTTCCGATAGCGGTCGTCTCGGTGGACCAGCACAACGGGCGTTGAACTCGATAACGTCTGCAGTGTCAGCCTTTGTAATGTTCTAGTGTTCTTTTCAACTTGGTACTTACAACAAGGATCGTACTGCCAACTCAAATCATACAGCGATGTACACATAAGGTTGATAGTTGCCATGGGGACAGTGACATATATTTGGTACTGGTTCGGACAGACTAGCGGTGAAACTAGGCATGTCAAACCACTTAGCACGGAGGCTTTGTGCAGAAAATTTCCGACTTGAATCCATTTTGACGTCTCGTCGCCGACTTGTGTCGGTTCGATGATGATGTGTTCGATCTGGGACTCCAAAGCGTTTTCAAGTTGCTCCTCTAACACTTCCGACGCATATTGGTCTGTGTTGTACAAATCTCGTATGATGGTGAACTTGGTGCGTCCTTCTACCAATTCACTATAAATATGTAAATGAACGATTGATGAAAATTAGCTACTCCAGAAAACAAACCATGGAAAGATATACAGTCCCTTTAGATCAGACGACACATATAAAGTTGCAATCTCTATTTAATCTCATGTGCATGCAATGGAGACTGCAATTTATTGCAGATAAAAAATATCATATCATATTGAGTGTTTATCAGATAAGTGTGTGAATTTCTATTTGTCCGATGCTTTCTTTAATTGCTTCTTTCTTTCAATTGCTACAATTACATTGATATTTATTATTGCAAACATCTATTTATTCCACTTTGATATTTAACTAAATTCAAGACTTACTACAAGATTTTGTTTAATTATTAATGTCCTTATCATCTAAGAAATTATGATTTTTCAGACCAGCATATAGTGCATGTAAAGCAATGAATTTTGTGATCTACTTTAAGCAGAGGGAAATTATAGTGAAAATCCAGAAACAACATTTTACTTATAGTCCAACTTTCTATTATTACATTCTGATAGGCACTTGAAGAAAAGGGGGGTTACATTCACAATCAAACACAATCCATTCTTTAGCAGACCCTCACTCAGCCCTATTAACATCAGAAGACTTCACAGGGGGAACGGGCTGGCAGCAGTACCACCACAGGGACCCGACTGGTAGAAGTTGTGTTCGTTAAGAGGGGGATTAGAACCCAGATCCCTTGATGAGCCAGCCGAACATCTCACCATTATGCCACTGCTTTGGCAGTATAATTATTTCGAAAACACTTTTTGAATGGTTATAATGCTGGAATATATGATAAAAACCAACCAGAAAAACTTTTACATTATGTTTGACATGAATACAGCTTGAAACGCTGATTATAAAGACCAGAATTTATGTTAGCAACCAAAGTGTTTTGAGGAAATGTGTTGTGAGGTAAAATCCCTTCATATTTTTTGTAAATCTGTCAATCACTAAAATACACGCAAATGAAATGGGCAACGAGAAACCTAAAATTTACAGAAATTGATACAATACCTAAAAACAAAATGCTGGCATGAATTGTTGCATCTCTCTAACAGAACATCTAAATTCTTCTACACTCTTTTTTTATATAAGCATAGATTTTATAAGCATACTAAGGGCCTTAGTAAGGCTGAAAATTGGTGAAAAAATAAGCATATGACAAGCACAATTTGAGGCTGAGCACGAACCTTTTGGGATTTTTTTAGAAACAACTACAAAAACATCTGCCTTAACAACTTTCGGGACAAGAACATAATCACAGGCTTAAAATAAACAACAAAACACTTTTGGACGATTTTACAAAGAACAGCTAAAGAGACTGTACATTCCATATACATCATAAACTAATTGAGGAATTTAAAACTATACTCAACTATTGTAATGTCTGTGCATTGTTGCATACTGAATAGGATTCTCAAAAAGTGCAACTAGAAAGATGCCTGTGATCACCACGCTTCAAAGTCTTATTAACAACTATCTAATGCGTTATCAATAGTTTTCTGCAAACAGCTTGAATCACTTCTACGTTAAGCATATCATAAGCATTAATCAGGCTGAAATCGGAATTTTGCTTAAGCATAATGAAGCTGGACCCAGAAATACCCCATGCTTATAAAAAAAGAAGAGTGTGTCAAGAAACAGTGTTCATATCTGCTAAATTTGATTGAAAAGAATTTCTAAATTCATAACATTGAATCCAATGTAATCACCTTCAAGGAAGGCTCTCAAAGAATCACCAAAGGAAAACAACACAACTGTCCCAGACAAAAATGTAAACCTGAAAATCTTAATCAAGCGGCCACATTTAGAGAAAACAAAAATTTTTTTCACTTTCCCACTAGTGAAAAAAAAGAAGTAATAACAGTGGCCATGGGTTTCTTTTTTTTTTACTTCACATTTTTAAGGTTTTGAAATCTTATTAGTAAATTTCCACCACCGCCAATACACTTTAATTGAAATTTCAGGAGGAATTCCTTTACCTCAATAGCTATATTATTATATAAGATAAGCATTTTCATGATGGGCAGTTAATAAAATCTTTGGGTTGAAACCTTGTATTGAAAAATGAACAAAAATAACCTTGGTACATATGGTAAGCTCAATCAGAACAACAAGTTCCTACAGTTTGTTATTTGTGCATTGTTGTTAAATTTTGATTTTTTGTAGAATTTAAGATTTTAAACCATTCTCAAGCCTCCTACTTGTGAAACCAGTGAGTTGTTTGAGTGCCAAATCTTTGTTTGCATTGTTTCTTTCAATAGCAAAGTAATTTCTAATTTCTATTCAGATATTATGGTATTATGTAAACAGGATTGATCTTTGAAACAAGATTCGCAAAAATGCGACTATATATTTCCCCAAAGTTGCAAACATTTTACCAATTATTGTGTGTACATTAATAACCATGAGAAAAATGTATCGTTAAATAATTACAGTATAACTACCATCGACCTGATACTCAGGTTGAATTTAATGCCACAAAAAAACTTACTTTGAAGTTATTATGAAATGAAAATGTTCACGGTCAAATGATAAGGTTTCTCTTAAAATTTTTTGCTGAGGAGTTAAAAAGTGACTGAGAAGTTACTATGGACATGTAGCTAAAAATTAGAAGACCTAAATGCGACTAATATTTTCCCTTTGCATATCAACAAACTCATCAATGTGTAAGACAATTTTATCTTAATACAAGATGTATGATCTTTATTGTTGCAGAAGCTTGACAAGTTTCCTATTTGTAACTCAAATAAAATTATCTTACAACATTATACAATCAAATTTGTATACAGGTTTTCTGTACAAAAGAAGAAAAGAAAATTGTTAAACCTAATTTTGATATCACAGTTTACTTTGGGGTAGACATATAAGCAAATAACTATCAAAAGTAATCAAAATCTCTACTAACAAATATTACGTGTAACATTTCAAATTAGGACAGAATAGTTATTTTTCAAAAAAAGATGGCCTTAGAGTGCGTTTACATGAGAGCCGTAGTGACCTCAAACCAGTTTGAAATTTTTAGCTGTTTGAAATCGCCATTCTGTTTACATGAGAAATTTCGATACAGTCTTGGAGAGTTTTGTCGAGTAAAAATCGAAACAATAGATTTACTAGTTTCTAGCTCTCTATACAAGTGCGTTTTTACACGAGAGCTATACTGAACTCACACCGGTTTGGGATTTCAATACTGGTAGAAATATTTTCTATGCACGATGGAATAAATTTAGCACATTCTATGTATATTTTTATTTCATGTGTCAGCAAAATTTAATTAACATGCACATGCTTGTTAACACATTTTATGATAAAACAATGAAATGTGAAAACTTTCACACCTTTCCAAGCTGTATCGAAATTTCAAACCTACTTAAGAAGTAGGTTTGAAATCATCACGGGTAAAATATTTGTACAGCCGTTATCATGTAAACATCGCTGAAGGTTTGACCAGG
Source organism: Turritopsis dohrnii (assembly GCA_027922465.2). Classification (NCBI taxonomy): domain Eukaryota; kingdom Metazoa; phylum Cnidaria; class Hydrozoa; order Anthoathecata; family Oceaniidae; genus Turritopsis; species Turritopsis dohrnii. Next base: position 207,003 of record BQMF02000240.1, on the reverse strand, counting down.
AACCGTAGTGAAATAATTACCCATATAGAAACTCGTATCGGGAGGATTGAAATTTCAAACCGGTTTGAGTTCACTAAGGCTCTCATGTAAACGCACTCTTAAAGTGGCAATTTATAAAACTAAATTCAAGTATTCAGAATAACAGATTTATTTTGTGTTTATTTTGTGGTAAAAATGACCTTCATATATAAATCCCAAATGGAAAAAAAAAAACTTTGGTAGTATATCCATAACCAAATCACTACATAGCTGAAAGTAGAAGTTCGTGCTCCGTCTTGATTTAAATTACAGACTCTCATTTGTGTTGTGTTTTGAATTACGTTCGTTGTTCGTACAGGAAAATTGACAGTACATCTATATACTAATCCGCGTTGTGCATACCACTTTTACTTTAGAGTGTTGTGTTTTTTCTAAATTTACGGTCAAAATCTTCTTAATCGTGGTCATTCTTTCGTTAGACCATTGATAATTGACGATTAGTATAATAGCACGCGGCGTGACGTCAGTTATTTTTGTCGTATCACGGGGGAGCCATTGCATTGCACCCCCAATCGAACGCGGCGTTTTTGGGGAAATATCTCGAGAACCAATAGGGATAACTGACGTTTTATAGGGTCTGCGATACGGGTGATGGGGTGACGCAAAATTTGGGCCTAAATTTTATTTGGTACTGCGGCTATGACGTCATCAAAACCTTTGATCGACCATATCTCCGCAACGGTTGGTCGTAGCGAAACGATCCCATACATTTTTTTGCTCTGATTTTCAATCTCTACAACATCAGTACACTTTCCAGTCCCGATTCCGTAATTGAAATTTTCATCACGGGGTTCTCACACGGGAACGCAGGATTCTTGCACATCCGTTTCGAAATTAAAGCCGTAAAAACTTTTACGCGAGATACTAGTCTATATACTAATCACGAGTGTGCATCCGCTTTTTTCACGCTTTCACTCTCTAAAATTTCGGGTCGTTTTTGCGGTCACTTATTCATAATGGAGTGTCAGACCACGGCAGTTGATATTTTTCTGCGATTAGTATAGGGGAAAACATTGCATTGCATTTAATCGTTTCAAATGTTTTATAGACAACAACGAAAGTATTGCGCGAAGATTTATTAATGTTTTTAGGGTAAGTACGCTTAAGAACTTTTTTGTTTGTTTGTTTTGTTTTTTCTTATAGTATGAATAGGGTTTCTGCGTCATTACTTTTCCAATAATACGCGATTGAAGAAATGAATATTATGGTTTTTAATCATGACGCATACTGAACATGGGTGGCGAGCGACACTGCCTGGGATGTTTTTGAGTTGCGATTCTATGATTTATTTTTTCGTCACGAAGTACGTACACGGAAATGGTGGATTTGACCTAATGTTTTCGAAGTTAAGTTCGGTAAAAAGTTTTTACCCGGGATACTAGTATATTAAATTTTGCAAAATAAAATATGATATACAGTATCGAAACAGTATACGTGATCATGGAATTCATTCATAGTAAACTATGTTTCCGTTGTTGGATTAAATGACTATATAATACGTTTTAAAATATTATACGTAATAAGTTTTCTGTACTTCTTGTTGCATATACGACATCATGTTTTTACTAGCTATTTTTGTATGTACTTTTGGAAACTGGTTGAACTGGTCGTTCTCCCCACATGAAAAGGGTTTCCTTTGCTTTATGGTTGGTACATCCATCGTGCTTTCAGTTCAGTTGAGCTCTACACATTATATCAGGATGTAAAATAAAAATAAATCTTCAGCCTGGCTATTGATAATGAATTTTCACCTTTGCACTGAAACCACAGCTTCAATGGTTTGCTGTTCGAAGCATACTAATTACCAATCATCATAACAATGTTATCAACAAAAACAAAACATCATTGCATTGATACATCAATTTTTTCTGGTTTTACTCGTTCATTCAAAAGTTTTTACAAAGCTTTTTAAGACAACACTGAACTAAAACGATTCATTTCCATCATTTAACGTTTCATCTATTGAATCATTTTAAGAGCTAGCAGAAAAAAAACAAAAATCTTTCACTCATCTGCACTGACTGAAAAAAATGGCGTGCTGTAGACTAGCCTCTATTCTTATCTACTTTGGCGGCTAGGCGAAAATTCAATACCGAACCGCGGCTATAAAAGTGAACAGAGAAGAAGAAGGAGGAGGAGGAGGAGAAGAAGGAAAATGCCGGTTTTAACATATATTTCGCCCTATGGGGAAATATATAAAAACTCAAATTGTCAATAAATCGACAACGGTTGTTAGCTGTTATTCTGACTTGCCGAGCTCCAAGTCCCCTAAACATCAATTGACATCGATTCAAACCAATGGGAAAATTACGTTGCGACACAATTGTCTAATATTTAGTAATAGCTGAGAAATTTATGAATAATTAGGCAGACCAATGGGTAAATATGGTGTAAGAATGTGAACAATCGTTAAATAACGATTGCTAAAGATCTATTGAAAGTGAGGCAACGTTTTGCTAGTGATATGATGAGGATCGTGTAGATCGAACGAATGAGGCTGAGGAGACTTGGAGCTCGAATAGCGCAGGAAATTAAAATTTGTGAGATAATTTTTTTCTTGTTTGGAGTTTATTTTTGTATATAAATTTATGTGATAGATCGATAGAGAATTTATTTAGCTTTCAGAAAATATGTACTCTTATAGGGAAAAAAATTGAAAGTATCTGAGATATTTCATAAAAGCCAAACATGCGTTTAGAGTCTATCCTGAAGCTACAAAGCTTCAATTCCAGTTTCATCTAATTTGGCTATCAACATGTAAGTATACCTAAGCTAATTTTTCTTTAAATAAGCATATATATTTTTTGTGACGTTTCTTTCTGTTTAAATACACGTGTAGCGTGATCATGGATTAGATTGCCTAGTCACCTGATGTAAAAATTAAACTTATTTTCTTGTTTAAGTAAGAAATGTATATACTGTTTTATAATGGGACAAAATGTCAACGTTGCTCAGTATTTATTGAAATTTTTGCTATGGAATTTTTTCTCTCTGGACGTTCTCAAATTTTGCGTGACGCAAAATTTGAGAACGTCCAGAGAGAAAAAATTGTGAACACTTCAACTGAAAAGATCATGAGGCCAGGGATATTTCAATTTGTTTTCATCTGTTAATTTTCGTTGCTCCAATATAAGTGATATTTGGCCTGATTAGAAATTTCACAAGTTTCAGTAAACATGTCATTATTTCAACAAACTCATATTCCTGACCTCATTTTCATTGTTACTTATGTCTAGATAAATTCCACGATGATGTATACTATTTTGATGTCTCGATAATTAGACCTTAGGGATGTATTTTTCTGGAAAAGCATTTAAATGATTTTTTCTGCATCCATTCCTACCAGTTTGAAGATTCTCTTTTGCCATTAGCAACAATGGAGTCATTATTAGACACGACTGTTACGATGCATTGCAAAGTGGAAATAGCAACTCTTCAAATTTAAAATTAAGCAGAAGTTTTTCAAAAACACAAATTTTCATGGTATCCTTTCTCAAAATGTATGTATGATATCAAAATGTCTTTTTTTTTATAAGAAAGATATTTCTTTTTGTAATTATGATTTACATTTAGAAAAAATTCATACCATAAAGTGTTGTATTTATTTTTCAAATACACACAACTTTACAGAAAATCTATCGAAAGCAGGAATTTTAAAAAGTTCCCCTTAGTCCCGTGCCTACAAACCAAACTCGATGTACTTTTTACCGCCTAAAACCTGTTTTTCGAAAACATGGGGGTCTAAATTATCAAATGGCCTGCGAACGCAGGCTAGACAGTGAAGCTACACAATGAAATATTTTTAAATTGACGAGAAAACCTTTGTAAAATGCTCAGATCAACCGTGCTCGCATTTCATGTTACGCTGCTATCCTTTAGCTTTCATATAAAACTAAGGTTTTCTATGGTGTATTGATTTCTGTTTGGGAAGTAGCCATTTATATACCACACACTTTTATCCCCCGTGAATGATTTTCAAAATTGATCCTTTCATTTTAAGAAGCCAAACAACTGTCACTCAACCAAAAATTTATGCCAATCAGATTCCAGGAAAAAGCCATTTCAATATTAATTTGAAACATCGTATGATCGCACAAAAGTGCTATTATACTAATCGTCAATTATCACTGGTCTAACGAAAAAATGACCATGATTAAGAAGATTTTGACCGTAAATTTTAAAAAAACAAAACACTCTCCAAATTAAAAGTGGGATGGACACACGCGGATTAGTATAAGTAGACTAGTAACTTGCGTAAAAGTTTTTTACGGCTTTAATTTCGAAAAGGATGTGTCGACAATAGGTGACGAAAAATTAAACCACGGAATCGTAAATAGAAAGTGTATCCATGTTGTAAAGCTCGAAAAACTGATCAAAAAAATGTATGGGATCATTTCGCTACGACCAACCGTTGCAGAGATATCGTCGATTAAAGATTTTGATGATGTCATAGTACCAAATAACATTTAGGCCCAAATTATGCATCACCCCATCACCCGTATGGAGGACCCTAAAAAACATCAGTTATCCCTATTGGTTCTAGAGATATTTCCCCTAAAACGTCGCGTTCGATTTGGGATGCAATGCAATGATTCCCCACGATCAGAAAAAAACTGACGTCAAATGTCATGTGCTTTTGGAATAATCGTGAAAAAAGTGTCTCTCGCCTCTACGTGGTTTTACGCGCACATAAGAGGACGATGACCGTAAAGTAAAACTAAAAGGATAAAAAGCCGTAGCTAGAATACATTAGTTACGGGATCGCGTACTATGAAAAACAACATCGCAAATATTGTACAAGAGCCTTAACAGGCATAAGGATTTCTACACTTTTTGTTCATACGTTGTACTTAAATAATACCCACTTGATATAATTCAAATAATGAAATAGTAACATAAAAACATTATTATAACACTTTCTAATGTTTCTGGAAATTTTGATTATTCATCTCACAACGATTCAAAAGATATTTCGAGATATGGATAGTTTTGAATTAAGAATGGATGTACGCCATTTTCTTTCACGAGAATTGACGACATGCCATATTAGACATAAACAAGCGCCATGGACGTATAGTTTGGACAGTAATAAAATTGAACCAAAAACACGGAAGGTTTTAATAGATTTCTTGCTTACGCAAAAATCTAATAAACAACAAGAAAAGTTTTTCATGTTAAGCTAAATCGCAACTACACGAAAAAACACGTCCATTGCACAGCTTTAGCTGTCGTGATGAAGCCTGAAAGCCCCTCTAAACTTTTATTTCATAAAATTTATTTATCTATCAAAATCTTCTTCCAGAACATAATTTATTAACTGGAGACATCTAAAAAAAAGTAAGGCAAGGTAAAAATCGCAAGTTTGCCCAATGTATTTCTGAATGTAACAGCCATGTTGATTGCAATAAGAGATTTCAATATGATGGGTAAATAGAGTGCCTGCTCCCCTTACCGCTAACTTTAATCATAATGTTGCAAAATTCATCAATGCAAACTTGAAAACACAGCTAAATGGATTTTGCACCACAATTGGTCACACTAGATTTCAAATCAACAAATACTGTAATTGTAAACATCATGGGGGTGCAGTCTATTTCACGAGACGCGTGCGATCGCACGCGCACACGCCCACACACACGTAAGTGATTTTGCCTGTGCGATTCATCGCACGCGTCAATAGGATATAACTTAGTAATTTTTTTTCTTGAAAAAATAAAAATTATTTTTACGCTGCAAGTGAGCTGCAAGTAGCTTTTTTCTTCTATTTGTCCTCGTATAAATAACAACATGTAGCATTTCCTTTCCTTTTATCGTTGTTTCTTCTTTGACGTCACTCCCACTAATCCTCATTAATAATTAATAATATATTATTTGTCTTTTTCTTTAGCTTTTTCTTCCGTCTTTTCACAGTATCCGGAGTAAAAACTTTTTACGGTTGAATTTCGCAAAAAGATGCTTCTCCTCCGTCAAAAGTTGCCGAAAGATAAATCATTTTTGTTTTAATTTTTTCATAATTAATCTAACCTAAAAAAAAAGATTTCTATAAACTCTTTTCTGTTCTTTTCTTCTGCTTCTACTGCAACGAAACGATTGTTGACAACTATTCGAACGAATAACATTGCATTGATCGCACTCCACCACCAGAGATGTTTTCGGCAGACTTTCCATGCAAAAAAATAATAAACCATAGAACCACCAGCTAAAGTCCCACGTGTTGAGGTTTCTGAGAGTAGTGACACAGATGATGATAGTGACGACGATCAAAGCTCCGGGGGTTACGATGACGGGAGTAGTGCATATAGCGATGATTCCGAATTGAGTGACTGATTTTGATTTTTATTTCATTTTTATTTCGTTAATTGTATTGAGTTTTTTCTGGATGTTGCAAACGATATATATTTTACGATAAAGAACATAATCGTCCAAAACAAGTTTTTCATGATTATGATATATTCTCCCGTCTTGAAAATATCCGCGCTTAACCTTTTTTTCGCAATAGCTGCGCGATAAACTGCAGTAGCTCCAATGGCACTCGTAAGACTACTCGCACGTAAGATATTGGTCGCACGGGGCAACTCGCGTAGTCTTTTTTGCGCGTGCGATTGACCACACACGTAGTAGATTTTTCCTGAAATAGACTGGGGTGATGTTTTTCTTTCAGCTAACTAATTTCACGTTCATCAAAAGTGATGCAAATAACAAAATTTTATTGAATTAAGTGTTCGTAATAACAGTTTAATCCTTTTTCTCTCCTTTGCTTCTGCAGCAGGGATTTTGCCAAGCACTTTCCAACTACCTTTTACCGGTAGTTAAAACTTAATCATTCATTGTCAATTAAACATTTTTTAGCTCTTTAATGCGTAGTATTTAAAAACATGTTTTGAGAGAGTTATTAGGCCATTATTCACCAAATATTCTGTTGCTAAGGAGAACAACCACCGTTGCTAAATTTCCTTTGTTATACGCATTCATTTCTTCACCTGACGAAAGAATATGAAAACCAGTATGGTACCAGTAGGACTCGTTTTCATGTTATTTAATGAAATTAAAAAACACCTTTGTTTCCAACTCCCTTTGCATGCCTCTCATGACAAGGCCTGTTTGTGTAGATTGAAATCTCTAAAATTGCAGAGCTTCTTGGACTGTAAAACTGAACCATCTCATACGAAAAATGGTACCGTCTTCGTGTCTAATTACAGACAGCCTTTGTAACTACGGACATCAAAATGTAAACAAACATTCTTGTCACGAAAATAGACGTGCGTTCTTGCCAAGTTCACCACGTATAACTGAATAAAATGTTTTATGAAACAGAGCAATCCAATAGAGAGCAATTAGCAGCAACACTTGAAGAATAATGGACCGTGAAAATCATAATGGCCTATATTTCAATACTCAGTCAAAAGTAACCTCCCCTACTGTGATTGACGTACAAAAACTTTATTTATTTGACTCGTTTTATGATAATTAACTTTCTAAAAGTATGATCTAAAAACATTTTCATTCCTCAATTCATTTTTAAACATAAATTTTCGACCTGTCGATATTTCATGACGGAGGTGGCAATTATTATTTTTTATCCATAAATATGGCTACCATTGTACACATGGAGCTCATAAAAATACGCATGATTCTCAAGAGGGCGCAGTCTATTTTAAATCTTAAAAGTTTAGAAAAATAAATTCTAAATGGCATATTGGTAATTTTCTCTAGCGTTCAAATAAATATAATTATCTCTCTCTGAAGTTTGTTTTATTACAGTTGGGTTGACAGTACGGGATGTGCCGTGTTTTTAATTTACAGACAGTTGGAATTATGTTTTGATTGATGTCCGTAATTACGAAGGCTGTCCGTATTTAGACACGAAGACGGTAGTAACCAAAAGTGCTTGGAAAAATCTCTGTGCAGATATAAGACAACAACAGGCTTGTAAAAATGCACGCCTTTACTGTTTACATATCGAAGGCAGCCATACTTTTATCATAGAAGTTTTTTAAGTTTTTTTAAAACAATAGTGCCGTCTCGACAAGTCAACTTTTGATCTCAAAAAAATCTAGACACACGTTGGGAATTGCCATATTGTGAGCGTGCAGAGAGAGAGCTATGAAAAAGTAATTATCGCAGCACAATCATCGCTAAGGGGTCAGTCACAAATCGATTTTAGGTTCAAATAACGTCATATGACGTTACGAATAGTACCCCACCCACCCACCACTCATAACGTCATATGTCGGAAATGGTAAAAAATCGATGTAATTGAGTATTTCTGTAAAAACGCTAGTTTAGTTAAAAAAACATCATACATTTACCATCTCCCAACAACAACATACATAGATTCGGAACTAGCCGACCAAAAAACTGGAAAATAACCCGAATTACCACAATCGGGAAATCTTGCAAGAAAAAGAACCACGGCAGCGGAGAGTGTTCTCGCAAAAAAATAGCACTTTCAAAATCGATGCTTCTGTTATGAATTTTTTAACGTCACTTGAATTAACCCACCCACCCACTAATGTCATATGACGTTATCTAAACCTAAAATCGATTTGTGACTGACCCCTAAATTTTTAAACATTTTTTAAGATCAAAGTCGGACTTTTATAAATGATTCACTCACACATAAACAAAATAAAAATAATGACAATGTGTCCTTTGGGTCAAACGTTTTATGAAAGAAATTTCACTCATATTTCTTGGATGATGAATCTATGCGTGATATATTATCATATTAACGCGGGATTTGCTGTTTGGACAGTCAGGGACAACTGCAAATTAAGCTATATCGCTTAATTAAGATGTGATAGCTTAAATAGGCGATTTTTCTCTCCTAATTAGGCGATTGTCCTTATTTTTTCATTTTGAGCCGGTATAAAACAAAGCCGCGTCGATTTTTTCAGTCTCTTAGTAAACTGTTCCAGTTTCATAACTATGATAATAAATTTGACAGGATGATACTCGCGGGTTCGCGAAATATACCTCAATTTGTTTTGATATGTTATGATATGAAACTTCTTGTTCTTGCTGATCTATGCATCGCCGACAACTCGAAATCAAAGAAAAAAGATGGCGGTGAAGCAAGGTTGTAAGTGTACTGAACATGCGATTTGGCTTTCTTCTTGGGATTCTAATCATGGCAATCCTGTGTACAATATTTCAAAATCTAAAGTAAAAGCATCAGTTGTTGAAATCTCATAACTACATTTCGAGCAGATCAAATTATGTATGCAACTCGCCAACTCGCGGGGAATTCGCTTAATTAAGCCATTATAGCTTAAATAAGCAATTTTTATTGTTTTGGAGTATATCTTTATGTTCCGCGAAGCAAACAAAACAATATTTCACTAGTAGAGGCAAAATGTTTCGAGTTTACATACTGCAAAAATTGACGGCGCGACTACAGGGAGTTTTTGAGATATCGAAGCGAGAATACATTGGACCTCCTAAATAGGCGAATATAGACTAATTAGACTATCAAAATTCTCCTAGTTAAGCTATTAGCTAAAATAAGCGATATAGCTTAATTTGCAGTTGTCCCTGACTGTTGGATGATGCATGGATATGATTTATGGGATTGATTTCAACTCGCTCGAATTTGTCAAATGCAAATCCAGCTCTTACGCATTCTATATTTTCGCTGCTGAACGGGTACTTATACGTACCCACACCGCCATCCTTATGATGCATTCATATACAAGCATTAAGAAAGAAGAAGAAATATGCTGACCTGTCCTCCTCGACGTCTTCCGTCGCCATGTTAGTTTTACCTATGTTTCTACCGACGGTATACGACAGAAAATCTTTACTCTTTCCCTTTGATGATAAATAAAATTGATTTGAAATAAGGATATGCAGCACGGTCTAAAGCTATCAAATATTAATTGAAATTATGAAAATTTATTCCGAAAATTTAGTTTTAAATCTTGATCATTGACATTTCCGAAATTTCTGCTCTCATGATAACAATTAAGTTGGCTTTCACTTTCGATTTTATATTACTGCGGAGGAGAGCTATCTTTGCCGTGATGTTCTAGGAATAAAAAATGGCTGACGCAGCTCAGTCGTGGCAGGCTGAAATAGTAAAAACAGTAAACAACATGTCAGACCATCAGCAAACGAATGAAGATATGCCAAACAAAATTGCCACGCCTTCTGAAGAAGAGGTAAGTAAATCCAGGTTCTGGAAATGTGCTCTGGTGACAACAACAACAAAGGGAGGGAAAAAAAGGAGGAGGCACACCAAAACAATAATTCACAGCACTGTCAGAAAACTGAATAATTATACTGTAAACACATTCTGAAGCCATTGAGCTGATTATATATAACGTCACATTATCATAGCCATATATGATAAAATGAGTTTATATATAACCTTTGTTGCTCGATAATTGCTGTCTGTGTAGTATCACGATAATGTTAAATGCTATTATTCATCAAGTCATTTTCCTGTTAATATTCATATGCATATTTGCATTGTTTCCCTACACTCAAGATTTTGTCTGTTTGTTTTCAGGAGGAGGCCCTTTAAAGTCAATTAAGATTTCTTCCCAGAAACGAATCCGAAATGCCAGGACTGTCTTACGTATATAAACTTTATCTGTCCACAATTCACATTCCTCTGGTGCCCTTTCAATCTCTTCGTCAATAGTTTCGGAATCTGTTGAATCAGTCTCACAATAATTATTAGAAGCCATGTTAAGCTGAAATCAAAAATTTTAATAAAACAGTAATCAGAATGTTGCTGTGTGTTAGCTTCAAAATGGAAATAACGTAACATTCATCTCCCACATGGTTTTCTACTTGATATTCCCGAAAACGAATCCGAAATGCCAGGACTGTCTTACGTAAAATATCGTAGAATAAGATTCAAAAATCAGTTTTTCCCCGTTTGACTACGGCTTTGCCCGTTTAAGAAAAACTGAATCCACTTATTTCACCTTAGCTTCTCCAGGCAGGGCGGAAAATTAAGCGTGCAATTGCATGGGGCGTATTACAATAAGCATGCAATTGCATTGTTGTGCCCAAAGAAGTTTAAGCGTGCAATTATAAGGATTTCCCAGACTGGCAAAGTTGATTTGATTCTTAGCTAAGGGATCGTCTCCAAATTATAAGCGATATAATAAGCGCTTATTAGCGAATTTACGCTAGCGATTTTCGGAAAAAGCGCTTACTGAATCGCTTACTTTAATATTTAAGCGATTTGTACAAACTATCAAACAAATTTTCAATCATTTAAATCGTTTATTTTTCGCTTATAATACGCTTATCATCGGCAAAAATCGATAAAAAATCCGCTAAACTTAAGCACTTAATCGCTTTTCCACTTCACACGAATCGCTTTTTTTATTTTCACTAAAGCTTGGTTTCCAATAGAATTATTTTTGTTGCACAACCGTTTTGCAGCACTTTGTTGTGCAACAAGTGTAGCAAATTGTTGCAGAGATAGATTTTTTTCTATCTCTGCAACAGGTGTTGTACAACATATCTTTTGTTGCACAACATTCAGGCTTGTTGTGCAAAAGTTCTGAAAAACGGTTGCACAACCGTTGTGCAACAAAAATAATTTTATTGGAAACCAAGCTTAAAGTGTTGATTAAAATTCTGATAAACATTCCCCCCAAGGAATATACCAAAATATCGATTGAACAACTCAAAAAAGATTTGTAAGGGACGGTTCCTATTGGTAGTAGCTTTAAAACAAACTTTTTTTTTCTTTTTTCTTAAACTGAATGTGAACCATGTTCATTTCACATAACAGCGGTAGAACGACTTAAACAAAAAAGAATTATAGCAGACGGTTTCTATATTTGTAGCAACCTGAGAACAAACTGTTGTTTCTTTTATCTCTAACTGAATAAGAACCAGGTAATCGGTTCATTATTAAACACTAACGCGTGCTACCTGTAATTATACATCCGTCACATTGAGTTTTCAAAATAATGCCGAAGTCGTGATAACAACAACAATGTTTTGAGAGTGTAGACATCCTTTATCAATAAAAAAATGTTTTTCATGAACTTTTTATTTTTATTTGGCAAAATAGCAATTAGATATAATACTCCCGGTTATGTTCCAACTTCGAAAACTGGCGCATGGGAATATGAAAAATATAAACATACATAGACGTTGAATGAAACGAAACGTAGTGAGTAGGTGAATTCTACTTTTCATATTCTAACAAAATACCGTTACTTTATTTTATTTATATCGTTTGTCATCAAAATCCCTTGGATGGTCACATATATGAAACATGGAATCTACGATGTAAACAAATAATCTTATTACGGCGATAGCAACGATTTTTAGTTTTTATTTACATTTTCTTTTCGAAAAATATTTTCAGTGAGCGTGAGCATCGCGAGCAAAATCTGAAACGTTTCGTGTTTCAGTGGTGAAAACATTAGCTTTGGTGATGTCATAATTTAGCTTTCTTGTCCACTGATAGACCCAATCACGATAAGAAAAAATCTTGCGGAAAAAATCTTGTTGTAATACGTCGGTAAAATGAAAACAAAATACTAGGCAAATTTGAAGAAGCTATATCTTTTTGCCGGTTGAATCTGAAACATCTGAAAAATAAGAGAAACAAGAGAAATACATGTATGTAAACAAAATATTTCCAAACAAAGTATTTTTCAAACTCGATCAATTCGCTTAAAATCGCTTACGCAAATCGATTAACATTCGCTTATAGGAAAATTGGTTAAATTTAATCGCTTATATTCTAACCATTTGATTCACATTATATTCGTTTACAATCACTAAATAAAAAAATCATAAGCGATAAAATTAAGCGAATTTTAATCGATATTTTGGAGACGATCCCTAAGACAGGGTATTAAATTGTAATTAACATCAGAGACTCTTCTATTCTTTTCTGCATTCTGCAAATTAAAACGTAAAGAGTCAGTAAAACATGTGTTGTAATATGACAAAGATTTTTTGATTTGTGCTTTTTTTCGTATTTTAAATATGTTATGAAGGCTAAAACTGTATGTTTATGTTATATTATATATATATGTATATGTCAGATTTAGTTGAAAACAGAGAAAACTCCCTGAAATATTTTTTCCTTGTCTTGTATTAAAATTGTTTTGGTACTTATGACTACTATACTCTTCGTTTCTTTCCAAGAATACTTGAATTTCATTTTGCTTATTTGATATGATAGAGACAAAGGGTGTGATAGATATGTTTCAGCTAAAAACAAGTTTGGAGTATAATGAAAAACATTTTAAAACTATTGATACCATACTCATATCAATGCAAGTTTCAGTTTTCTTTACAAGAAATGGGTTGTTTTAATTCAGGTTTAGTGTTCTTTCGTTTTTGTATCTTTTCGGCCTTGAATTTTTGTTAATATATTTCTTGTACTCAGATACCAAATAAACATGGTTATAAGGGATGCTTACTAGTGTTGATTTTTGTTATCTGGAGCTTAAGGAAATAGGCGATAGTAACAAAATTCTAAGTCAGTTTGCTTAAGTATACTCAGTTTCATGGCAATTTGAACCTCGTGTTTCCTTTATGCAAGTTTTTTTGGAAAAAAAAAGAAATTAAAAGGAAGCAAAACAAAACCAAGAAAACCAAAAACCAAAACCAATATGTGTATGGTTTTAGCCTTCATTAGGCCACTGTTTGCTATGACTCACTATTATAGCAAATTGTATCTGCTAAAAAACTGCTAAAATATGTGCCTTATATTTTACATATTCATGATGTTTTTTGTCCTTAATTCAGTTAAAAGTTGAAAATGAAAAAAGAACAAGCAAATTTTTGCATAGAGGAAAATCTTCCTGTAATTAATAAAAGGAACTTGGCATCCCTGTCAAAATTATATACCACATATAACTGAAAGCAGAAGTTCATGTTTCAGTTTGATTGACGGTGTGTTTATTAATTTGATATGCAGTGTTTTTAAATTCACAAACGGTTTGGAAAGATTTTGATTTGTGTTCAATATTAGGAGACTGTTTCTAATTAGGAACATTGGCAGTATGTAACAGTGTGATAATATGCTAATGTTGATGTGTCTATTCAATATTGATGCTTTGGTTACAATATTATATCTGATTGTCATTCTTGTAATCTATAATTTTTGTGATTGTTGAATCCAATTACGCTATAATCAAAATTAGCAATCTAACCTAATTATATTTTGCTTTCCATTGATTAAATTATGTTACCATTAACTAAAAAAACACTGCAGAGGAGTACATTGCTTATGAATTATACACACTAGTGTGTAGTGATGATGCTCTTTGTCACAGAGACTTTTTTCTATAGACTGTCAACAAAGATTTCCAGTCATTTGTGAATAGATTATTCTCTGCCCAGGCAAGGTTAGTGTACATGACGAACAAGTTTTTTGAATGATTGAACATTATGTTTTTTCAGTCTTACAGACTATGAGCATTTGGATTTATTTTGTGTTTCAGTTCTAAATTTTTAAATAAAAGAGTTCATTTCTGTTAAAGTTATTTTATGTAATTATATTTTCTGTTATTTTGAATTTGTTTAGATGTGAGCGGAGTATTGACCATCAAGTACACAAGTAAGAGCTATGTTATTATTGTTATTATTTATTTACTTATTTATTTATTTATTTATATTATATTTGTTAGTTATGTTATTATTGTAAAGCAGAAGTTGCTTCAATCAAAATTTCATTTTAGGGGAGTAAATCTAGCCGAGGTTTTATCAAGACTGGAAGCAATCATTCCAAGCCCTAGCAAACAGTATGGTGATAATTAATGATCAATGAATGTTATCTGTTGCAATGTTTTTGTTTGTTCATCTTATTTATAGAGCAAAAAAGTTCCTTACCATATTATTCTGTTTGGTATACATAATTTTAAGGATAAGAATTGTTTATATTTTTTTCATTTATACCAATAATCAAAATGTTCTCTTTATGTTTTTCTTTTATGCACTACTAACAAATACATATTCAATTAATTTGTGAAGAGAGAAGCTCATTTAAAACTGTCAAGTACTTTGTATTAAGTACTTTTGTGTTTAGACCATACATTCCCTTTAAGGTTGTGAATTCCATTTCCACTAAATCCTTGACTTTCACAGAAACTTTTGTGTTTACATAAATTGGTATTTATGTTTGATATCAGAGCTTTTCTGACCATTATAATAATAATGTTTTTTATGTTACGTTCAAATCTATTCTGTTTATGTATATTTGTAGAATTTTTCCTGTCGACGTATACAATCAGATAGCTATACTATCACAAAACCTAGAAACATATCTTCAACTGTTTAACGAGCATGACTTAGATACTGCCGCCAATCAGATATTCTCGGACACGGTTAAGTGGGTAACCACACTGTTTAGGTAAGGTTGCATATTGAAAGAAATCTCTTTTCGATATGGCCTTCTTAATGAACTAGAATGAGATGTATTTAGTGAATGATTTACACAGAGTTCCTTGTAATTTAGTCTCGACAATGGCAATGCGATATTTCACAAGCAGAAAGTTAAAGGTTTACTGAAAGGTAATGTGATTCTACGAAGCTCCTGTTCACATCAGGATCGTATATCATAGAATTTTTTTATTGGACTTCCTTTGAATGTTGGAATGCTGTTAGAACCACCATCAGTGGCTGATAAAGGTCAGATTTTATAGCAGTAATTGCTATTCGGTGTCAAGTGACTGGTGCTCTAACACAAATTCAAAAAATGTTTAAAATAAAGATAAAGGGGAATCTAAGAAATCTAGAAAAATTGATTTGCAACATGGAGTCTTGTTGATTTGGTGACCCTAGCTGAACTTTCCAACACCAGAAACTCGTGACTCGGATTATGTGACCCAAATTCAAACACAGTATTAGCCTCTCACCATTTTTTTGTTTGATTTCAGAATTATGTAATTACATAAAGTTGCAGATTAAGCTACTCATGATTTGTTTTCTGTTTGAATAGTCTGTCGAATTGCACTGCACTCGAAGTTTCCGAAATATGCAACTGATGGCTTCACAGCGCTGTATACTCGCCCGCCTGTAGTTTACATCAGTGCTGCAGCTCCATCAGAGTTTGGCAAACAGCTTAGAACAGAGGTATACATTCATTAAGGAAACCTAATAACCCTTTTCCCTGAGGTTTCCATGAGTTTTCCCCTGTTCTCTAAGCTTTATAAAGACAAAAAAGATCTAAAAGCAAAACAACTACCTTCCACAAAAAGAAGTTCTGATGTACACACGTCTTTTTACGGAACACAAATATTAGGATTTCTTATTAATGGCCACTTCATTACCACAAATTTCTCTGAATTTTCCAACTTTTCCCTAAGTTTTAGGGACCCTGTCATTAATAATACAATAAATGCTTGAAACCTTTATTGCTTTGTTGAATAATACTTCAACATTTTATTGACCAGCTTGGCCTGCCACAATCCAGTATTTGCACAGTACCTTGCAATACTATGTTTGGTTCTCCGTTCGCCATGGACGTGGCTTCATTTGAGCGTTTGGTCACTGATGATGTTTCCTGTGGGAAAACGCCGCTGATATTGATTGCATATGCTGGCACGCCATTATCTGGTCATACCGACAATCTTGGTAGACTACGAGAAATCTGTACACAGTCTGGAGTGTGGTTGCACGTGGAAGGGTGTGTATGTTTCCCTTGTGTGAAATACTTGAGTCTCTTGATATTTTAAGTCTTGCAAATTTCTATGGCATACCCACAATCTGGTATTTTAACCTTGCAGAAGTAAATCATTTGATTTGAAGGATCATTTGAGCTTCCCGTTATTTTTAGTGACACGTTGGCAAATTTGTCGCTTCCACATGTGCAGCCATCAGTACAGGTAGGAACAATTATAAATCTATTTTGTCGACTGTCAACTTGTTTGTATATTGCTTGTTTGTGCCCTTGTATATGAATTACATAAAGTGTGAGCTTCCTTGTAAAGTAAATGAGATTTTCCATAGTTCTATCATTAATGATGTCTTGTACCCTTAATTAAAAATACTGAATAATCACATTATAAAGGTAGTCATAAGGCCGAGAAAAAGGTGTGTCAGCAGTTTTCTTGTGAGGTAATCTCCACAAGAGAGCCAATGATATTATTACTTTATTTGAATGCATTGTTAATAATAAATAGCTGCTCATTCCCAGACCATTTTTCAATTGTTCTATTTCAACAATAGTGAAACCCTCAGCTCTACATTATAATAGATCATTAGTTAATTCCATAATACAAAAATGACTTTATTCACTTTGAAAAGATAACAATACCTTTTTTATCTTGGTAGGTTGCTTCAGGTGCTGATAGTTTAACATTTAACCTTTCAAGATGGTTTGGAATGATCACTCTCCCCTACTGTGTATCTTTTCATAACTTTGAAATATATTTATTCTGGCAAATAGTTTGATAACGAAGAGTATCACCATAAGCTTCATTTTGTATAGGAATAATATATGGTGACAAATATTTTTCCTAGACTATATAATTTGACCATACTATCACATGGTCATCATCAGAGTTTTCATAACTTTCCTTTTTTCGATAATATTTGCTAAAGACAATTAATGCCATATCACATAATCACTGTATTATGGGTTGTGTTGGCAGAAGTTAGTTAAGTGATAAGAAATGCTTTTTCGTAAAACTTCCAAACACAGAATCATGAATTAGATAGTGGGATCATGATAAAAGATTGCTCACTGAAATGATAAAATGAAACATTGTGTTAGTTGTTCCCCATTTTGACCTTGATTGCTTACGAAGACGTTCTACCGATCTAACAATCCAGCACTGGTAAGTGATTCACTTTAAAAAATAGTTTGCACACATTGTTTTTTTTACTACTCTTCAAGAATCTTTGAAACTTTATCCATACCGTACCATGAAAACTCTGTACATTTCGCCACTAATAGACATCGCACATAAGTTCATCGCGATGAACTATTTTTCCCTAAGTTTTTTTACTTGTGGCAGAAAATTGTTCATAACTTAATATCCCATTAACATTAGTCAAAAAGAAAAAGATAACAGTTCATCACACTGTGTGAACCAGTGTCTAATCTTAAGATTTTATCTGGGTGTCGTGCCGGGCCATTGACATCATTGGTTTTAAAATTGTTAGTGGCCCGAAGGAAATTTTAATGGCCCGATATTCAATAACACTCTACAATTTCATTTGAACACACTTAGAAATGCTTACAAATTAGAAAGAAAGAGCTGAAATTGCAAAGACAAAAATTATAAAACTCAATTCTCTTGTAATGGAAATTCTTAAATCATGTTTAGAATTTATATACTTTTTTTCGCCTGTCCATTCGGGCCACCACAACACTGGTTTTCAAAAATTTTGGTGGCTCGAACTAATTTTTGACTGTCTCAGACAGTCGGGCCACTGCTAAGATCAGACACTGTGAACCAGGCATTATTTACTCCTTTGAACAATGCTTTTATACTCGATATTTCGAATGACCACCTACTCAGGACGGTCACAGTTACCCAACATACCTATTGTTGTCGTGCTTCATTTTTTGAGTTGTTTGTGTTTGACCATTTAGGCAACTACAGCTGGTTTAAATGTAAACACTGACAAGAAACTAGTGGCTCTGCCATTATGGATTATGATACAATTTATGGGTAAATTATGTTTTTCTTGTTCTGCTGTTGGAAATTGATGAAATTCCAGTTAGAATTATTTAATACAGTGAAATAACATTTGAAAAATCACTGTGATGGAGTGCATTTCTATAGAAATATATATACTACTCCAATAAAAATGTTCTTCATCGCAGTGACTTTTGAAGATTTGAGCCAGATCTTTCGCGATATCTTTCATCTACTATACTGAGACTATCATTATTAGATCCACCTCTCTAATTATTTAGGTACTCACGATTTACAGAAAATCATTGAACATGCATCTGGCCTAGTAAGTCTTTTTTTTGTTTATTAAAAATTGTTTGACTGAAATCATTGAACATGCATCTCATCTAGTGAATCTTCTTGTTCATTAAAAACATTTTTTGGAGACTTTGCTTTGGCCAGGACTGAGATAAAATGTTAATTTAATGTTTCTAAAGTTTCAGAGTTCAGAAAAAAAAAATAACGATAATAATGACTATTCAGGTTTCTGCCTTTTAGCCAATTATTTCCACAGATCTCTGCCTTTTAGCCAATCATTTCCACAGATCTCTGCCTTTTAGCCAGTCATTTTCACAGATCTCTGCCTTTTAGCCAATCATTTTCACAAATCTCTGCCTTTAAGCCAATCATTTTCACAAATCTCTGCCTTTAAGCCAATCATTTTCACAGATCTCTGCCTTATAGCCAATCATCTTCACAGATCTCTGCCTTTAAGCCAATCATTTTCACAGATCTCTGCCTTATAGCCAACCATTTCCAAACTATCTGTGATTAATTCGACACACCATTATGTTATGAGACGTCATGCTGAAAACAATACATCATTCTTTTTACTTTAGTCACAGCAAATGTGTAACCGATTAGACATGATCAATGGTGTGAAGCGTATTGAGCAACCAACAGGAATATCGCCAATTGTTTTGTTCAAATACAAAGCATCACCAGCCATACCTTTGTCATTAGAAGCTGAAGGTTTGTTTAGTTAATTAATTCATTTTTGTGAAGATGATTTTGCAACCACTGTTTTTAAGCCCAATTTTTGCCGTTTGATTGCAGTCAAGAAAAATTTTCTCTACACAAAGGTGTTTTTATTGAGAGGATATCTAGGATTAAATTAAAGGGACTCGCTCATTTTGTATTTGCTGATTAGATCTCAAATTTAGATCTCAATGTAAAAAAATGCTACAAAGTAAATGAGCTGGTCAGTTATCTAGAATCTGTCAAAAAAGAGAAACTGAAAAATCGTTATTACATGTACATTAAGTTTAATGGTCATTTTTATATAATGCGGTGCCATAATGTAGTGGTGTAGAGTTCAAATCCCTTTGGCAGTGATTCACCATGCATGAGTAAATGTACCGCATTGCCAGGTCGACCCATGTTATGTGAGGGAAATTGGATAGATGATACATCAAGTGTTTCAGGCGGTCATCTAGGAGAACACAGGCCTTAATTGGGTTGGTGTCACTTAGGTGTCAACCTAAGCCGTGGCCCCACCTGGAAAAGATGCAATAGCAACTGTATGTGGTCAGCCACGTAAAACAATAAATAATGTTAATGAAATAATGATGTGTGTTGTGTGAGCAGCCTAGCTTGGAGAATAATATATGAACTCTAAATATGCAATAACTATCATTTCATTACCAAATGATTAAGATGGCCATGCACCAACAGATGCAAAAAATCTGGTAAAGAAATTACTCCATTGTGGAAGGAATATTAATAAACAGATTTAGTGAAGCATGCACAATGGAAATATGTTAGAAACCAACCAGTGGATGAGTTGCAGACTGTTGGCTTTTTTTTACTATGGCCTTTCTCAGTGTCTTTAGAAATGGTTCTTGTAAGGCAACTAATCAAAAATAAGCTAATTATATATTTCCCCATAGCAAGAAATTATATGTTAAAACAGGCATTTTCCTTCTTCTCCGTTCTCTTTTATAGACACAGATCACCATTGAACTCTGGCCTAAGGTAGATAAGAATAGAGGCTAGTGTTCAGTGAAGTAGTATGCCATTTTATCTTTCAGTCAGTGAGATGCAGTGGAAGATTTTTGTTTTCTGCTTGCTTTTAAAGAGTCTATTGACAGATGAAAATTGTTGTCATGATCACGTGATCATAACAAATTAAAAACAAAGCTAGCCTGTGACAGGTTATGTGAATAGAGTTATAAAAAGTGCTTGACAGAATGCGTTTCGGTTGTTTTATTTATAAGAACAAATCTTCAGGTAAAAAATTCATTTTTGCAGCTGTTTTTTCAAAGAAAGTTATTTTTGTACATAAAGTAAATTTGTTAGATGTATGTAGTATAAGTTTTATCTTCTTTTTCAGAAAAGTGCTCAATGTCTCTCAACAGAGCGTGGTACGCAAGTAGGTAAATAAACGAGATTTAGTTTATCCGTACTAATAGTTTCATGCCACCGTACGGAAAACTATTAAACTATTAAACTATTAGTACGGATAAACTAAATCTCGTTTATTTACCTACTTGCGTTAGATGTATGTATAAATGTATGAATCAATGTATAAATCACCAGATTTGTTCATCCATTAATATTTTTGCAATCAACATTTGTTTGAGAGTAAATCGTATTTCTGAAGCTTCTTAGAGAAAATATCAACTGCAGAAAATAAATATAAGTTCTGAGTTCAACATAAAGTGTATAAATAAGGCAATGAAGAAACAGTTTTTCAGAAAAAAGGCTTTTGTGACTCCGAAGCTTTCTTGTTGGAACGATCTGTTCACATCAACTTGATTTACCAATTTAGAATTTAAATTAATCATGGGTTTCTTAATACTAGTCGAGTCAAAAATTAAACCGCTGTGCGTTCTATTGTATTTCATCCGTCAATAAACTCTTTAAGATGATTGAAGAGACAAATAAATAAATAAATAAATAAATTAATCGTTTTAGTTCAGTGCCGTCCTAAAAGGTTTTGTATTTTATTTTGATTGAACGTGTGAAAAACAGAAAAAAAGTTATATCAAATGTCACCGATGTTTTGCTTGTTGTTGATGATGATAACAGTATTATGATGATTGGTAATTAAATTCTTGGAACAGTAAAGGATTGAAGCTGTGACTCCAGAGCAAAAGCAAAAGTTCATCATTATTAAAAGCCAGGCTGAAGACTCTTTGTTATTTTACATCATGATAATAATGTATAGCCCAACTACTGAAAACACATAATGTACAGCCATATGAAGGAAACCCTGTATGCCGAGATCAGTTAGTTATGTTAATTCAAAGAGAATATAATTATATAACCAGGGACCGCGGAGCAGGGGGGCTAAGGGGGCTATAGCCCCCCCAATAATTTTGCCGTAAATGACGTTTTTTTCTTACATAAAATACAGAATAATTGAAAGATGCATAACGTACCATGATGGGAGATCGAAATCCTACTTGCTTCAACGAGATCCAGACTGCTGTTAAGACTTTGGAAAAACACGAAAGATCTGCGATATGCAATGTTATTACCATCGTCAACTTGCTTCACGTTAATCCATGCAGTAGTGCATCAGGCGAGCGCACATTCTCCACTGCTCGACGTATTAAGACATGGTTACGGGCTAACATGAATCAAGAGCGTTTCAACAGTGTTGCGATTTTAAACCATCACAAAAACCGAACAGATAAGATCAATATTATAGATATCGCTAACAGTTTTGTTTATAACGATAATAGAAAACGTCATTTTGGAAAATTTACAGAAAACGATCTTAGGTAATTTTTCAAAAATGTAAAAAAAATATATACATAATTTCAGATGCTTGCCTTTATAACTGTTTTTCAAGGCCCAATTGTTCTTTAACCCATAAAGGGGGAAAGGGGGGGGGGGGGGGGGGGTTGGGGGTTCTAAAATTTCAGCCCCCCCAATCGAAAAGTCGCTCCGCGGTCCCTGATAACAAGTAGAAATGTGATGTATATACAACAAGAAGTTTGGAAAACCAATTAGTCTACATAAATTTTACACAATACACGGGATTGTGACAAACAAATAATATTACATGAAAGAATCTGGTCGGCTTTGTTTCCCGGATAGCCGTTTATTCATAGGAAATTGTATTTAAGTCTTCTCTATACGTTTATTTTGCTGGTAATTATACCATTGTAATTGTTTAGGGAAATGATACATTGATATAATGGTAATCAATGTAGCTACACACAATAATTGATAAAATGTTTGCAACTTTGCTGAAATATTATAGTCACATTTTTGTGAATCTTGTTTTGAATTTGAAGAATATGTTAAACATTCACCCACTTCAATAAACATTTTTTTGTGGCGGCCCACAATTTAGTAGACTTTAGTGAACAGAGAGATTAGAATATTTTTTCTTCTTTAAAAAAAAGTGCTTTTTTACTCGAAATCTGTTTCCATTTCAAATAAAACGACATTGTGGGTAACAGATTTTAGCTTCCGAAATGTAAAATGTGTGATTTTTGTAATTTGTGGTTTTACTTCTTTACAGTCTTGCAACATCAGATATTAAAGTTATGTTGTAACCAAAGTTAGTTGAATACTAGTGTAAAAGTACAGTAATAGTAAAACTTTTTTGAGGGGTTTTAATCTCATTTTAATGACATTTCACTGAATGGTAAACTGAACTTGTATCCGTTTTATGGAGCTTGAAAAACAGCTCAAAAAAATGTATGTGATCATTTCCCTATGACCATCTCTCCAATAATGATGCCCTAAAGTTTATCATCACGCAATGTCTCTGGCCTCCAAAATAAACATCACTTTTGATTGTGGATGCAATGCAATATTGTTCCCCCCAAGATCAAAAAATCTGATGTGTCAATTGCTGCTATGTTGCAGGTTAATAAATAGACAGGTTATTTCATCAGAAATTCACGAATAAAAACAATGCTGGGTCATTCCATATCATTTGAATGGTAAAAACATCATGGTGTGTAAAACTAACTTCAAATCGTAAACCAACAATGTGCATTATTATTTTTAGAATATATTTCGATTAATTCAAATAATCATCATCCGCCAAAAGTTCAATAAAAATCAGGTTAAATCTGATAACTCATAGCAAATTAGGGAGCTTAAGCAATCGCAACGGCAACGAAGACGGCGGCGTGTTTAAAACAAAAGTTTTATTTTCTATGTGGAATTTGTTTAAAAAGAATGTCTACCGCTAATGAGGCCATTAGGGGGAAGATAATTACATCATTAACATGTTTGCACGTTCTATGCTCAATGTGAAAAAGCACGTTTTGAAGCCATGCTTTTTTTTTTTTTTTTTTTTTAATTTATTTTAACGAGGCCGGGGGAAACTGGCAATGTTATCCTGTATACCTATATTTTAAGGCAGAGAACTTGCACATACTAGACTGATAGGTGATTGTGGTTTTATTTATGTAATTTGAGGCACTTGTTCATTACATCACATCATGCACATATATATCTCATTATATATACCTTTTTGTTGCATACATTATTATTCTATATGTTCATATCGCATTAGCATTCTACAGTGCCAGGATTTGAACCACTACCAACTATCACCCTTGTATTACAAGCCAATCGTCTTACCAAGTGAGCTATACACCCTGCTGAGAACGGAGACGTGATTACAGAGATGAAAATAGTAGTTCTGTACAGGGATCCATAGCCTCCCTTACTGGGATGTTTGTTTAAAGTGATTTTACTTTAAAGCTTACAATCTCCGCTTCTTCATCAAGTTCTATTTCATTTAAACGATTGTTTATCGATGCTGTCAATATAATAGTGTTGCACTCATCCACAACTTTTAACCAATCAGCAACCTGTACTGCAATTTTGTGGTAGGCTAAGCGTGGCATTGATAAAGCTGGTCGAACAGGAATGTCCGGTTTGTGAACTTTTGCCAAACCATACACCCTTGGAGTTTGACTTCCTTGTGGTTTCAACTTATCCAATAACATTTCAGTTATTTTGTTCAATTCAAGATTTAAATATTTTTTAAAAATCTATAATGGCCAATCTATGATGAAGAAAGAAAATCTTTTTATGTTTGGAGGATGATAATTGGTGCCAGAAATAAAGTAATTTTGGACTTTGTGTTTTTGCTGCTTCAGGTCAGGCACAATATTCTTATCTCAAATTTTGACATTTGTCAGTATACCTATACATACCTACATAGTGAAAAAAGGTAAATGGTTTTGTAATGGGAAAGAAACTCAAATTTTCAAAATAATATGGTGAAAAATAGGAAATATCTGGAAATTTGACCATTCTAAAGACATTTCTACAATTTTCTTCAGGTGAGAATTTTTGAAATTTCTGTGGTTTACTCTATTGTTTTGTTTTCAGTGCGACCTGTTCGTTGATCGTTGGTATTTTATCTTCTTTGGTAGTGTTAATTTCAATTCAAAAGTGTCATTCAATGGTTTTCTTTTGCATGTGATCAGCTTCATTTGACTACATTATCTTCTTTTCCATGTCAAATGAGCTATTTGATCCTATTGTTTAAAAAGCGTGTATCTTCTTTCCCATGTGAACTGAACTAAGATTGAAACATTTGATTTCATTTGCCACAAATTGTCTCTGTAACAGATGCAGAAAAGAGTCGTTTACACTGATACATCAATCCGGTAGGTTATTTATCCAAAGATATTCATGTAGGCTGTATCGAAGCAATGCAACAAGGGATTCTTTAAAGCAGACCTAAATTACATATCAAAAGACAAGGCTGGCTGAAGTGGTGTTGAACTTACATCTTTCTTGATGCAGTCTGACATGGCATACTTTTCTGTCCATTCCCTTGCTTTTTTGAGAAACATACATTTATCACTTCAAAACTCATTTGCCTGTAATTGACAGTAAAAATAAAATGTAAAAAGCTTTCCAATGTGAGCAACAGCTCCTGTGAATCATGAGTTAAGGCTGAAATACACTATCATTTTCCAATGATAATTTATTATAACTATTTCTATTATTATTCACGAATATTTTTACAGGATAATTCCTTCAGTTATAAACATAAAATGCAAATACTGTTGTCAAGGGAGTCCTGTTAAAAAATGTTAGTGTCTTCAGAAAAATGTCATTTTTTACACTTTTGTTTCCAATGACATTGAAAAATTAAAAGTTGAACATGCTCTCATTCGCTATAACATCCTCACAGGGCAAAGTTGTTGAAAAACCACTACGAATGAGCGCATTTCTATAGAAATATACACCACACTAGTTCAAAAATAAGGACTCTTCATCGCAGTGTCCTTTTGGAGGTTTTGCCCACTGTTTCACTTATCTAAACGTTCTTCGTAGAGTAATTAAAGGGGGACTAAACTAAAAAAATCACAAGTTTAGTTCCCCTTTAAGGTAGATTACGAAACTAACAGAAAAAATGTAGTTTATAACAACACTATCGCAGATAATGTTTAATGTTATCACAGATAAGCCTATCATTGTAAAGCTATGGATACACCAATCAGGGTTCGTAACCGACTAACCAATCAGAGTTCGTGTCTCATATTAGATTATATTCTCTCAAGTTGCTCTCCATAATGGTCCATAAAAGTTTTTCGATGTCCCGTCGCATCGTCCTTTCTTCTTGCACGGCGTTGCGTCGAACCAGTCTTCTTCGCAAAAAGGTTCTTACGTCTGTGGGCATCACTTTACGATCGAAGTGTATGAAGACATCTTTGTGGAGTTGGACCCCTATAGAAACTCTTCTCATTTTTATTTGCCTTGCGACTCCTGTCTTTCACTGAAACTTCGACTGGCACATAAGTTGGCTTCTACGAAGTTGCTACGTTGACATCTGCGCCAACAGAATCAGCAAACATGTAAAAGAACGTTTTGAAATTAATCGGACAAGCTGGTAGTTAAATGGTTGTTACGAAAATTGCGGCGAGAATTGTCAATCAAGCATAATGTTCACCGTTCAGTTCACCATATGGTGGAACAGATGTTTCTTGATGAAAGAGATTTTATGCGATTTTACTTTGTAATTTGAATTTCAGCTTACCCAACAACGTTTTCACTATAGTAAGTTGTATATGAAAAAATTTAGTTTATAGCTAGTGATCATGGTATGAGCACATACCGAAACGTAAACTCTCCCCGGATTTGAACTTGAATGTGAAAATCACATCCCTCAGAACTTTTTTGATCATTGTCTTTTGTTCACACATATTTTTTGTTTTGTTTTGAAGTTTTTACTTAAAATTCACACATAAAAAGGTTCCTATGCTCCATAAAAATCTTTTGGTATTCTTCCTAGTTTCATCAATTCGATTTCTACGCAATATATATATTTTTTTTCAGCGAAATTCGTTCGATTTGTTGACAATTATTTTTAGCTGGATAGAAATTCTTCTCATCGTTCCTGATCGAGTTTTTATTTTGCCTTGCGACTGGTGTTTCTTTCGCTTGAAACTTCGCCTGATGCCACGAGTTGACCTCTCTCAAGTTTCTGTTCGGGCACCTGCGCCAACAAAATCACCGAGCACATGAAGGAAAAATTTCGAAATGAATCCAAGGAGCTTATCGTTACGAAATTTGGGACGAGAAATGTAAATTAGAAAAACGAAAAAGCAAAATGTAAGGATCAGTATCACCATATGGTAACAAAAGCTAGACGTGGACCTGTTTAGCTATGCATGTCTTTCTTTTTATAAGCATATTAGATTTTCAGATGAGGGTCGGTTATGCTCAAGCTATCACAAAAAAATAGAGGCTGCACTTATGCTTAATGATATGCTTATTACAATAAAATCCAGTATTCTTAAAAATGAAGTTAACATAAAAGTGAGCTATATTACTCCCATATTACTCTTATAGACCCATTAAAAACCTATATTTCACTTAATTTGGTATTTTAATTTGGTATGGTGATAATTCTGCCTGAATATTATTTTATCAAAATTTATACTATGTCATAGCATCACAATTTTCAAGTAAATTCCTTTGTTTTTCGGGATTACTTGAAGTAGAAACAAAAGCGAACATTGCGCGGAAATTGAACCAATGATTGTCGATGTTCAGGGCAAACGAGATCTGAATGACAAATCAAGTCGTAACTCACCACCAACCTGCACTTCATGCAGTGTATCTTGTTTTATTGGAGTCATCTTTCTCCGTTCCATCCCCGTTCGCCATTTCCACTCTCCTTAATACTCCATACGTTGTGAATATACAACAGGAAAAAAATAGTAAGTTATAATGAAAACGAAAGCAGAGATAGGATTCACCAAGAAATATTTGATTGACAGACATGGAAGACTCTCAACGCTCTGAACTTTAGTAATGAAATATTCAGTTCGTCAGCATTAGGAAAGACCCTGATTACGCGTACGTAAGTAGGTTACGGAGTTTCTCGAAGCCAGTACAGTGAAAGCTTTTAAACACGAAAATTTTTCTTTTTCTATCAGTGTATGACTTCTGAAATACATAGGGAACAGTCGAGACTCATGGGAACAATCGAGGCTCATGGGATCGGCTGAGGCTCATGGGAAGGGTTGAAGTAAAGTGTAAAACTAAACCGCAGTTGTTATTTTCAGGCGATGCAACCAAGCACAAGAAGGCGGCACCACGTGGGAAAATTGATGTGTCAGCAAAATTGGCGGAAACTTTAAATAATCATGTAAGTAATACGCGAAGAGATTTTTCATGATTCATGGTCTTAATGGTTTACGCCGAGTTACATTACCTTTCCAGCGTTGGGGAAAGTTGCAAATGACAGGATTTCCCTTTATATAGGTTCTGAGTGCGAATTTCCACTTGTTATTTTATCTTGTTTGTGATCTGTGGTCTGTGACCTTGCTTTACCCAAAAGCAACCGTAAGTTCTATCAGCATAGTTTCATTCCTCGTCTGCTTGGAATGCTCTTTCATCCTCTTGTTTTCTTGATGGCTATGATCTTTTCACATTTAAGAAGAGTATCAATCAGTTCCTTCTGTCTCAATGCTTCTATCTATTTTTTCTTCGTTTTTTCTTCTTTCGTACATCCTTGCCTAGTAGTAGTGGTTGTTTACATCCTTGCAAGGTAAGATACTCAATAAAAAAATACTCTGATCTGGGTGTTTCTTCGTGTATCCCGCATCCTGTCTTTCTCTCTCTTTCCTTCTCTCTCGATGATTATTGACCACTATTCTTCTCCACATTTTTTCTGGAGAAATTATATCATCGTTAAATGGTGCATTGTTTTTTTAGATCATTTCGGAACTTTTTAAGTCTGTCCCCAAAGTAAACATCGAAGCTGTTCACATCCCGCGAGAAGGAACCTGCTTAAAGTTCAACCCGCTTCAAACGTCCAGACGTACGTATTTAGTACTTAGTCCTTTCATGCTGAGTTTTAACTTTGAAATTGTGAGGGAAACACTGACCGCTTAGATTTTCATCTGCCAGACTGTTACTTGAATATGGTTTCGTGAGGTATTTGCTATTTGGCCTTTTTAGAATAGGATTTCAAAAAGACGTTGTGTCAAAATTCTATATACTGTGTCTGCAGATTCCATTTGTTTTTTAGGTCACAAGACAAGCAAAGTGGATATCGACGCATTTGTAGATGAATTACAATCGATCATTGTGAGTTTGCAGTCTTCCACATCGTGTTAAAGGAACGTTTTTAAGAATAACTCCACGAATGACGTTTCGGCTTTCTTTAAACCATAAATTACGTCACCGCTGCCTCCTTTTCCATCTTCTCGGTTATTACGTAGTTTACCACATACGGCAAATCTGTTGAAAAATCACTGCGAAGGAGTATATTTCACACACTATTTCAATGAAAATGCTCTTCATTGCAGGGACTTTTTGACGAGTTTGCCCACCAGGTGATTAAGGAATGTCGTTCACTTTTATGAATCTTACCCTAAGATTGTTGTTGTTCAACTTTAAAACGAGGCTTAGCCTGAAATGACGTAATTAACAGAAAGTTCTACAAGATTCGCTAGTGTTGTTTTTATACCAATATTTTGAAATAAATTACAGACCAGATACGAACAGTCGGTGGAGTGTATTGTTAAAAAACAGGACCGAGTAAATATTTGATAGAAACAGACAGTAGGTTTACAATATTGTCCTTTTTGAATATTTTGTAGGTACGTATGGATTGCACATTGGTCAATCGAACCTCGTTTCAAGAAACCTTCAACAGGATTGCCGACGTCATCCTTATTGACGTTTCGGACGAACCGGCTGTCGGTGCATTCCAGTACGTCCTAAACTCTTTATTCTTCGATGTCATTTTTTATATTGTTTGGTATATCTCCATATCTCCATAGAATCCATTCTAGGTTATGCATGCACTCTTTATATAACATTGGATCCAACACGAGACCACACGAGAGCCAAGTCATGATGTAACTAAAAATAATTAAAAGATAACAATAAGCAAGATTTAGTCGTGGTTGTGATCTACACTTGTCTAGGCTAGAATTTTGATCTTCATTTAAACTTTTAATATTTTTGTTGAGCCCTGGATGCGACCACTACCATCTTAACTTTTTTTCTGTGCTAAATGAGCAAAATAATCCATAAATGTCTCGTTCTTTCAAGCGAAAGTCAGATAGTGTCAACCATGAAGATAGTATGATGATCGAGACAAGCAGCTCATAACGTCAGCCCTAAGTCAACGGCGGTCCAATTTACGCCCGCCGCCCGTGTTATTTTTTAAAGAGCGACTATCACAGATAAGCATTGAACGCCAGCCCTTTTAACGCTATGCCATGATGATTAATACCATTATGCGACATTTTGACAAGGTAGATCTTTCATTGGAAACTTTTGCTTTAGATGTATACCAAAGTATTGGAAAACCAAATCGATGGCGAATTTATCAGATCTGAAAAAAGAAGAAGCGAACGAACTAAATAGAAATGTCTTCTTGGGTCTGTCACAACAATATCCAGCTTTGCAACAGCGTATTTTGCCGAACGGACAGCATTGTATACAAATGGGAATTGTATGTCTTCTTTGTTTTCAACGTTTTAGACACGTGGTTTGGTGATTTCTTTCTATTTTGTATACTAAAGCGGGGTTTACACATGGAGTTTTTAAAACGAAATTAAATTTTTCAATGTCTTTTCTTAAGGTCTTGCGAATGTGTGTATACATTATACTTTTACTTAAACCCTCGTGAATATTATTATTAATTAAATCGGGCGAAAGGCAACTCGTGTCGGGGTCGGTTTCGTGTCGATAAAAACGACAGCTCATCTGTTTTACTTGGTAGGTGGATGAGAATTTGAACTTGCAGCAGTTCGGAGAATCCGTCCTCAAGTGCACCATTGAAATGGAAGATAACGCCAAGGTAAGATCGCGAAAGTTATTGACGCTATGAAAGCAGCTTATCAACAAACCATTGGGTGGCTATACACTTGACTCTGACCAAGTGAGAGCAATGCTATACGTATCTCTGACGATGAGCCAACTAAAGGCTTGCCGAATTTTTATTTTATTTTTATTTTTTGAAAACTAAGTTTTAGGGAGATTAACTGATATGACGGAGATGTATTCAGATCAATCCTCATACTCCCAATGTATCACATTGTATTCGGACACTCTGTCGTTGTGATGTACGAATCTATCCGAATATTCGAAAATTCCTCCTGCGTGACATTGCATTTTGGCGCTCCTCCTGTGATACTGTTTTGTCTCTTGTTTCAGTATGTCGAAGGGTTGAAAGACAGTGTACAGCAAAGCATAGAAGAAGCTCAAACGCGTCTAGAGCGCGAGAGAGACGAAAAGTTCTTCCAGGATGTATGTAGTTCTTGCCCTACTCTTAACGGTTACTTTTGTTGAAAAATCACTACGAAGAAGTGCATTTCTATTGAAATATACACATTATTTCAATAAAAATGCTCTTCATCGCGGTGACTTTTTCACGATTTTGCCCACTAGGGACTTCGTTGTGTGGTTCAATTGAAAAAAACTCCTTGCATGTTTTTAGGGTGTTTTACGAAATGTTCCGCTCGTAAGTTCCTTGTATAACTGGTGGTCTCCTCCGCCGAAGGAAAATCATGGTGTGACCGGAAAGTCTTTCGATTTATCCTCTGGTAAGTTTCTTTGCATCACACGCGAGGGAGAGGGTGAAGTGGTAGGTTGTGAAATCAAAAATGCTCTAATAACTTTTTGAAAGATTCTTCTGAAGAATCACGTTTCTTTCCTTTGGTATAATATTCAGCTTTTCTCATTTTTCTATCTCGAATCTACACACTTATTTCCTTATTGGTAAGGAAGCAGTGCTGGAATTTGACTAAAATAAGAAACACCAAGATTTTTATATAAGAGGGTGTTCCCCTGAGAATTTCGGAACATCAAATTTTTCGGTTGAAACTCTAATAATTATGTTTGGTTGAATGAGGCAAATGTTAATTTATAAACTCAATCATTCAAACAAATTTTACAAGTGTTTCATCAACAAGCAATAAACAACAAACATTTAGAATAAGCAAAAGCTTTTCGATCTTTATTCACCATCAGTGCTACAGTAAAATCTAAAATTAAAAATTTGATGATGATTTAAGATTTGCTTATTTTAAATATTTGTTGTTTATTTTTTGATGAAACATTTTACTAAACTGGCATTTTTGATTTAAACTGGCATTTTACAAGGCTTTTACCATGCGGTTCTGATGGTTGGTTTGTAAGTTATATTTTGACTGTGATCAATTTAGCATCTCCTGTTTTATCATTTATTGTTGCCATGACATTACACCAGTTTCTAACTTAACCACTCTTTTCCTGAGAAAATTTCCATAAAACCATTTAAAAACTTGATTTTAAAATACTAGGAAAATATAAAAACAAACCTCCCATAGTGAAAACTTGTTTGGGTTTTTGGAATTTGTTAGACGTTTTGGAGAGTAGTCTTTGCTGCGTAGTGTTTGGTGAAGTGAGATGAGTAAAGATCTAAAAACGCGTTCACTCAACTTCTAGTTCGTTTTTTAGGTAAACTGGAGTCCACGGACAAAATATACAAGTATAAAATGCAGATCCACGACGAACAAAGTGATAAGTTATCAGAGCAAAGTAGATCATCAACCAAACAACAACAACAACAAGCGGATCAAGATGTGGATGGGCGCGAAGCCAGTGATCCAAAACAAGACATCGAAGAAGACGGTTTAGATTTGGACGATGAAAACCCGGAGAGCTCAAAAACGGGCGAATCGGATGTTAAAGAATCGGATGTGTGACGTAACATAATTAGCGATTACCAAAATTTCCAAAGAAAATATTCTTATGTACGCGGAATTTCGAAATTACAGTGGATGCTGACATCATCATGATTAGGGAGTTTATTTATTAATTATTGCTGACCATCAAACACCCCAGTGTAAACTTCTTTAACAGTGTTTGAATGAACGAGGCAAACGTTATTCATGCTCTCGGCCATCCAAACGAAGTTGTCACCTTAAACCTTTGATGATCTGCTTAGACACAGTGAGCAAATTTGTTGAATCCCTGTGACGGAGTACATTCCCATAGAAAAGCACGCGCGAAGTATACACTAATTCATAAAAAACGCTCTTCGTCGTAGTGACTTTATGACGATTTTGGTTGCTGGGGATGGATATTCCTTAACTAAACCTTCGGATCAAAGCTTTCTGTGTTTGATGTAGGGGCGTAGGGGTGGATCCAATGTATGTGATGTAGCACGCCCCTCAAGTATTTATCCTTGAGTTTCTTTTATATCTTTTATCTTATCTTTTTCAAAAACAGCAAAACACCTGGTTTTCTGATTGTGGTATATTTGTTCTCGCTAGAAATCATTCCGAGCGATTTTCCGAAATATTTTTTTAAGTCATTCCGGGCGTGTATACATGGACGTGTACTTGATCTTATCCACCTTTTGTTTACCTGTAATTTATTTATATCATTATTGTGATAATTTATGCAGCGTACACTTACGTAAGTATAATTATTCGTACCGGTGTGCAATGGAGAACGGCTACGTAAGATTGCACCAAGTGTTTTACATATAAATAATATCTCAAAATGTGTTTCGGATACTTGTTCTATATAATCTGGAACCCTGTTCTTAAGCCTTTTCAATACACAGGAGTGGGGAGTTAATCCTAGTTTATTGACCTGCGGTATTCAAATACCACTGTTCATGTACAGTACTGCTGACAATCCTCAGACGATCTGAAATACATGGTGTACATCTTCTAGTCCTGTGCTGTGGAGGCAATTTCCTCCGCAGGACCCTCGTTGATAACAGTACCAAATAACTGAAGAGGTTAACCTAGGTAAACATAAATAAATAAAACGCATCAAAGCGAGGTTTGGTTGGATAGTTTGAAGAAATATTTACGTTTTAAATGAGCCTCGGGGAAACATTAAACGTATTTAACTTCCTTGAGAATAATACGGATAAGATATTACTGAACCAACGAGAAATCAGGCTTATTTTTAGAAAGGCACGAGTTGACTCGTGACCCACAAATACGGTCAATAAAAACACGGTTGTTAAAATATTAAAATTTTTCGAGTAGTTAATAAATTACATACATACATACATACAAAACATTTTATGACTCTAAAAAGTACTGATGACGAACTTGTCAACAAACTCATTTAGCCAATGGCTCTTCTCCGTCTGTCGAAGTGAATAATTTATAAAGGCGTTTGGATAACTCGATCCCAACCCTCCGTTGCGTTTGAAGAACACCAACTCCACGTCTCACCTACAAATTAAAAGCAACCCATAATCAATTGCGTTTAATACGAAAACCCACGTAACTGCGATGCGAAAACAAATGAATATGATGGGTCACACCTGTATGTCTTGCAGAAGTTTCTCTCCATCTTCGACTGACAAATCCTTATAAGCCTACAATGGAGAGATGAAGATTCTTTTCATACATACTATGGAGAGGCACAACAAGCAAAATTCTTGGAAAAAGATAAACTTCGTAATGTGAATATTTTCAGTGCTGAGGAGAGTTTGATGATTCCATTACATGCGCCGGCCAGTAGAGGGTCGAGCATTAGTTTTTTCATTAAAGAATATCTTTCTTCCTCTAATAAACGCCGCCATCTAATAAGCGCCGCACTTATAACCGAACATTTGTAATAAACGCCGCCCTCTAATGCACGCCGTATCTTTAAAAGCGGCGTTTATTAGAAAACAGGCTAAACAAGAATTAGTTTGAACAGTTTAGTTTTATCTTTTGTAACCTTTTCCAGGATAAGAAAACATTGTTGTTTAAGTTTGCTTTTATCTCATTTTTCATTTTGTAATAAACGCCGCATCCAAAATCTGCAATTTGTAATAAACGCCGTTTATTAGAGGAAATAAGGTAATTCTGTGCATTTTTTACACACCAGTACTACATAATACAGGATTTCTCGAACTCCTCGCTACCTTTTTGTAGGCCCCTTGACGTAATAACGAGTGTAATTTCTACGAGCTTCAACTCTTGGAAACTCTCGATAACACAAAATATTTCCTTGTTCCTCCCGAGAGTGGATTGTAACTGCATCGAGAATAACAATGAAATAAAACCAAATGAACACGAAAGAGCAATCAAAACCATCAAAGTAGACATACCTTCATAAGCGCAAGTGGTGACGAATATGCCTGTGTTATTGCAGCAGCAGTGTCATTTCGTACGCCGTAAAATTGTTGTAACTGTTGATTCCACAACTGTAGGATGCCGTGGCCGTCGTCAGAAATCTATTGACGATGAATTATGACGTCAACATGATGGACGTCAACATGGATAATAATGGTATATTTCAGAATTTCGACGGAATTTTGACGTTGAAAAATCAAGATTTTGAGATTTTGTCATTTAAAGGTTTTGCTCAAAACTCTCCATGAAAACGTGACATCACCATGTTCAAAAAGAAATATAACCATGTAAATAACTCAAGAAACTTTAGTGATACACTGGCAAAATTTTGTATGAATAGTGGTAAACATCAATAGGTATCAAATCACTCGAAATTAATGTTGTCATGGTTACCACGACATTTTTTCCAGATTTCTTCTGTTTTTTTTTGCTGACAAATCTATTAATGGAGATCTTCTCAGGCAAGGGAAAGGAAATATCAGAAAATGGAACGTGCAAGCATATCCGCCAATCAGCAGAAAGTGTGTAGAAAGAATCTTTTGATGCACCCTACCTTGACTGACATTTTATCTGAAGGTGCTGTGACACTGAAGTATAAGGAATCTTCGCACGATTTTCTGGAGAGAAAAACAGACGCGAATATCATACGTGATCTACACCACGAGGTTGCTTGTCAAAACAGTCAGGTTTTTTTGCCTGAAATTTTCACGCGGAAGCTTGAGGTGATTTATCGAGAGACAAAACTTTTCGAAATAAATTTTCTCGAAGACGATGAAACCCTGATACTAACAATACTTAATATTTGAAAGAACGAGGCAAAAAATGATCCTTATTTCGATTACAAACAAATAAAATTTCTCGATAACCCAAACAAACAAAATTTATATAAGTTTTTCACCATAAACTTCGGTGACCAGGAATTTTCACAGTGATCGTTATAGTAACCAATGCAGAAGTCACTATGCATTGTTGTACTTTGCGTAACAGAAAAAAAAAAACAAAACATACTTGAAAGGTGCTTCTGCTACAGCTTTCGTAAACTCCACTACGAAAGAACCCAAGGAAGTTTCTCTAAACCGCACCGATATATCTGTAGTGATCTGGGTACGAACAATAACGTCATCGATCTGTTTTTTACCCAGCAGAGGCAAAGTAGACTTTTTCTTCGATTTCGTTTCAATATTAGTAACGTTCTTACGGAACTGTTGATTGTGCTTCGTTTTCACCAATCTGAAAAAAGAAAAAAAAACAGGAGGCTACGATGGATACTCGCTTTATATCTGTTTATGAATTTTATTAAAGAAATTTCAATTTACAATCTCTTAAAATCGAATGGTAACCTTACCAATTGTTGCATCCAGTAACTGGGAGTTTTTAATCCCTAGGCTTCCATCCGTAACGGTTGGCTATTCCGCCCACCGACTTTCAACAATTAGTTGACTTACTGCCAGAGATACGTATAGCATTGCTCTAACTTGCCCGAAGGCCAGTATATGCAGTCAGTCAATGGTTCCTAATGGGCTGATACGCCGCTTTTACAGCGCATCGGAGTGGAGCATCGAGATACAACACGGGTCGCAGAGGTTGCACTCAAAGGTACTAACCACTACACCATCGCTGCACAATCTAGCGTTATAAACATAACTCACCTATGATAAGCCTCCATACCCGTGATAACGATCGACAATTTTTTCGTTGGATAACTCTTACGCAGCTGAGAAATCAAATTGGAGAAAGTGTCGCCATTACAATTCTCGATCTAAAACGAACAAGTGCCGAGCAGACACGTCGTTAAAACCGACACTTTTCACAGCACAGACGTGTCGCTAAAATTGACTTTTTTGCAGGATTGTCGGTAAAACATGTCTTATAAAGTGATACAGTTCAATCTCTATAATTCGAACGTCCATAATTCGAACTCTAATTCGAACGAATTTTATGGTCCCTTCACCGATAATTTATTTGAAGATCAATCTCCGTAATTCGAACTCTTCATAAATCGACTCCACCAATATTCGAATTACGGTTTGTACGTTACATTTAAGTTATATTTTATATTTTATATTTAAGGTGACGTGTCGATATAATCCATACTTTCGTAGAGCATATTTGGGTGATCAAAAAGAAAGATTTACCGTATTTCCTCTAATAAACGCTGCGCTGTTTATTATAAATTAAAACTTTTGGATGTGGCGTTTAATAGAGGGGGCGTTTAATAAAGGGGGCGTTCAACAGAGGACGGCGTTTATTACAAATGCTTGGCTATAAGTGCGGCATTTATTAGAAGGCGTTTGTCAGAGGGTGACCTTTATTATAAGGAATACGGTAACTATATTTACTAAACTGAATTTTATTGATCGTGTCTACCAAAAAACGAAATCAGATACGTTTTCTTCTCCACTAGAAACTTCAAGTCGTCATACATAGAGAGTTTAAGGTGTGAGTAAGAGAAAAAATCATTGTCTTTTCTGAAAATTTTTTTTTGCACATTAGGATGAAAAAGACTCTGAATTTTCCAATGGTGAAACTATTTTTTCAGGAAGTGGCTGGGAAGTCTGCTTATTTTCCAAAAACGTTGTGTTAGCGGCTCATTTGTGTACATGAAAGATCATGAAAAAATAAATTGATCATGTTGCGTATAGATCCTTTTGTTTCAAAATTCCGTTTCATCACGCAAAAAAGAAAAATCTTTGAAGCTCTTTTTTTCAGTGTTCATTTTTGTGTCAGAGCCACTTACGTTTGATGTTCCATTTACAAAACTAAAAAAACTCGTATATTGAGATTTGGCTTGCTGAAAAGCTAAAGGATAGATCTAAAAACGCATTTTTTGTATCTCTTAATTTTGAACAGAACAGAAGTTGTGCTCTTGTAAACGAAAAAAATGATAACAAAAAACGTTTGTACAACAAGGTTCATTTTCTTTGACTCACTCTAAAATTTAAAATTTTTAGTTTACCTCAAAATTTTTAGCATGAGCTTTTCGAGATGTAAATAACCTTTCCAAAAAGGTATCATGCTTGATATAAACATATTCTTGTCAAAAGGATTAATTAAAAAACAAAAACACGTTTTTTCCCTTTACTCACACCTTAAACCAACTCCATTCTCAGAAGCTCAATGGGACTTTGCCCAAATACTTGAAAAGGGCTATTCAAAAAGTCATTTATAATAATTTTTGAAATCATATAGAATACCTCTTGGTTTATTCTGCAGACCAGATCACTAGCTGACATCACATATAGGATGTGAGCTTCTTCACTGTACTGGCTTTTCTTAGTGATCTAAAATTAAACAGAATGATCAAAATCCTAAGAAAAGACGGGTGTCCACAGTTATAAAATTCCAACCAATGATTAAAATTGTAAACTGATTTGCTGTCTGCTGTCAGTGTTTTCAAGAGGAAGGGTTAGAGGTCTCCAAGAGTTGACTGTCACTTTATGACTATCTATAATGACTATCCCAGCGAGCACATTTGTTAAAAAATCTCTGCGATGGAGTGCATTTTTACAGAAATATACACACCATTTCAATAAAAATGCTCTTCTTCGCAGTGACTTTTTAACGATTCTGCTCGCTGGGATAACATGAATCACTTCACTCAGCTTGACAGTTCAGAGGGTTGTCTGAGCAATTGAAGCAAAGCTACACCTTCAGTAGCCTAGACTTCCAATGCTCTAAGACCTCCATCATAGAATCCCAATTCATAACAGTTCAATGAGAACTGAAGACAATAGTTAATAAACAATTAATGCAATACCCTAATATTGGTTGATTTGATATTTACCGAACCATTTGCGAGAACTTGTAAATATTTATCCAGCCAAGATTATATCATGATCAATCCAACTAAATTTCACAAACTGGCTTCTATTTTTCAGCTTTTCAAGCCCTTGTAAACACCCTGAAGAGGCAAGTTTGTCAGCTGCCCTGGATGCAATCACCAAAATTGTCAAACCACTCATTAACAAAATCTGATCTTACATTCTTGGGTCTACTTCATATATATCTCTTTGATCTTATTCAACTTTATGAAAACAGAAGATTAAACCATACAGCTTAATGAGAGTAAAAATAACCTGGGAGTCTTCACCAACGTCGTATGTGATGTTTTCCCTCATCCATCCAATACTTGACGCAAACGGTAAAGGTTTCACTTCATATCGTACATTCACGTCTTGCAGCGATTTCAAAATGTCAGGACCATCATTGTGTTCTTGTATTAAAGATGAATCAATCACTGCTAACATTTTCTAGGGAAAAGATGAAGACATTTTACTCCGTGAAAATCTAAAATGACATATTCATCTTGACAATCGCATTTATGCTCTTAAACTGACCATCGAGTTAAAACACAATACGCAATATTTTAGCAAATTTAACATAAATACACT
Source organism: Turritopsis dohrnii (assembly GCA_027922465.2). Taxonomy (NCBI): domain Eukaryota; kingdom Metazoa; phylum Cnidaria; class Hydrozoa; order Anthoathecata; family Oceaniidae; genus Turritopsis; species Turritopsis dohrnii. The sequence goes on along the minus strand of BQMF02000240.1, from coordinate 167,424 downwards.
AAGCATTTATGGGGATACTATCAAATACTAACACATATATTATAAACCTGCACATTGTAGTATCTCCTCATGAAAAGTCTGAAAAGTATCACTGTCACAAGAACCAATCAAAAATCAGAAAAAATGTTTTCAATTTACCTCCATACATTCGTCTTTTCTTACATTTCTGTTATTTAACGTATTAGCCTAATGACAAGAAAAATTAAATAGTTTTAAAGGATTCCAAGTCACAAAAAAGATGAAGTTAATAAAGAAAATAACAAATAAGGATAGAAATTAAATACCTTCTTTTTAGCTTTCTCTATTTCTTTTTGCATTGCTTTTTCCAACCGTTCCTGTTTTTTAGCTTGCTGTCTTTCGAGTTTCTCTCGGTCCTTCTTTTCTTTGATAGCCTGAGTTGTGGGAGAAAAATTCAAAGCAACAAACATGAAGTTACAGTTCCTTTCCACATAAAAAACTTTTGTTTTTAACTTATTGAAGTACCTTTCGTTCTTCAGCGGTAAGTTGAGGTCTTTTTCTTTTAAGGGGAGGTGGCGATACTGAAATATGTGATGTTTTAGAATCTACTGTTTCTGTTGAACTACTACTGTTTCGTGACATGGAACTAACAACAATTTGTCTTTTAAGAATGTTTGTGGAAATAGTCTTTGTTTCGTTATTATCGTAACTTTTAGCGCTACCCAAACTGTCCAAATCCAAATTTGAAGGAATGTCTGCAGATAAAGGCTCATTGTTGGTCATATCTCCTAAAGGGTAACTTTTCGAACGCTCAACACTTTTTTGCGCCACAAGATGACGAAGGGACGTTTGGGGTTTTGTGCATGGTTCATTCTTTGTGTAAGTCTGGTTAATAAGTTCGGCACATTGTTCGATCGTAATATCATCATCAATGTCACTATCACTTTCTTCATCAGATAGTATTTGCAGAACAGGTGCCACAACGCCATTTTGTTTATCTTTTATACGAGTGAGTAATGAAGATGTGGAACTCATGCTGTTCTGTAAAGATTTCTTAAAAATACAAGTAATTGGATTATATTAAACTCTTTGAAATAAAAGAAGGATTTTCCAATAAAATAAAAATACTGACATCTGGTGAAATAAAGATTACATGCTGGAGAACTTCTTACAACACTAATCCTTCACAGATTTTCTCCCATAGTATCATGATTTCTCATCTAATTTATTAACAAAACCCTAACCATAATTAACTGTTCCAAATTGTAGCAAAGTTGATAGTCAAGATTTAGAATTTCACAGGATTATGGACAACAGTAAATTAGAAAATGAATAAATCAAAAAAACGTTAGACTACTTGCTGTGACTGAAATTACAAATTAAGTCAAATTTTACAAACTGGATAAAAACAAAGACACTCGATTTCTATGGGTTTTTTTCAGTGTATCAGTAAAATTTGTCACTAAGAAACATAGAGATCCTCAAAAATAGATATTCTCTTTAAAATAAAATTGCAGATGTAAAATACACAGTGTAGAAAGAATTAAAGAATTAAATTTTCTGCAGATTTAGATCCGAGAGACATTAACACTGGCTGATTCAATTTTGAATCTTCATTTTGAAGTTGGTACTTATATCGCCTTTTGTTGTTACATGGGTCAACTATAAATTTGCTGCATTTAGGAATATCAAAACAATTATTTCATCAATTGATTTATTGTATTAGTTATTACAAATTTATTTAACTATTACTGATACATTGAACAAATTGCTTTTAAAACCTGTTGTTTCTGTAATAAATTACTGACGAAACATTAATGACTTTCTTATAAACCACAAATAAGCAAAAAAGAAAACAAAAATAAACAAAACATAGAATTGGTACAATGTAGTTGATTTTAAAATCAATTGAATTGTACCAATTCTATTTTGTCAAATTTATAAATTTCCAAAATTGTCAAAGTTACGAAAAAATCAAGAAGAACGAAAGAGATAAAGTTACAAGCATATCATATCTCCCTCTAAGATATATATATACATTGAAAATACCACGCTGATAAATGTGTCACTTTAGTTTAAATATACATCTTTATTCTCGGACATAAAAAACAAATGTTAGAACATATCTTACACCACACTATTGGAACCGAGGCACCTTCTCCAAAAGCAGTATCCTTCTTCCCTATCAAATATTAAAAATCGGCCAAATTTCTTCTTCATTTTCACAAGGTCAGTCTCTTTTCATCTTCTTCTTTTTGAAGAAGATCCGGGCGTGGCAGGTGACGATGGTTGAGAGTTTGATGACAACTGAGCTTGTCTAGCATTACGTTTTCGTTTTGGCGATGACAAACTATCAGGAGTTGATAATAAGGTGCTATTCTTTATGTTGGTCAGATTCAAATTGCTCGGCCTGGTTGGCATATTTCCATCATCTGTTGATGCAACTGATGTGGCTGGTGAGCATGGCGCAGACATAAATTCTGGGTTTGTCATTTCTTCGGGCAACGTGAAGTCAACTGTACCATTCGGAAAAGGGAGTTCATCAAGCTCATTTAAAGTCTCCAAATTATACATTTCATTGAGGTGATCCCAAATATGTGAGGGTTTCAATTCTTTTAACTCACAACTTGTTGCCAGTTTATGATGAACGCATGCCATATGGAAGAATCGATTCACACCAGTTGGTTTGTGACCTTTCAAAGCATGGAATAAATTAACCTCTAAGTCTGGCGTCCACATTTTTCTTGAAATATCTAAAAAATGAAAAACTTTAACAAAATGCAGAAAAGGTTGAAATTTAGAATTTCGCTTAAAATCCATTTTTCATCCATTTTTTTTTTTAAATGGGTTGCTCCCTGCAAGGCCGAAGCCACTACTAGGCAGAGAGCTACAAGATGAGAAAAGGAAGAAGAGTTATAAAGACAGATGAGAAAGATGAGAAAAGGAAGAAGAGTTATAAAGACAGAGCAAGGTGGGGGTTAGCCTTGGATTTAAAAGATTGCAGATCATACTCAGCAGGAAAACAGCTATGAGGGAGAGAATTCCAGCGGCAAGCAGTCCGAGGGAAAAAGCTAGATAAATAAAAGTTCTTATGGCATGTTGGGACCTGAACAGTCAAAGGATGAGAATTCGAAGAGAGGCGAGTGTTTCAAAAGAAAGTCTTAGGAGAAGGGGTCAGTTGATGCAAGTCATCTGAACAATGCCCATGAAAGTATTTATAGAAAAGAGACAGGGAAGCAACGTTTCTCTGATGGGAGAGGGGGTGAAGATTAGCACAAAGATCAGGGCCAACTAAGTTAACTAAGCGCTTCTGAATACGATCAAGAAGATGAAGGCAATGAGCAGGGGCTCCAGCCCAAAGGTGGCAGCAATACTCAAGACAAGGGCGAATACACGCTTTTTTTTTATAAGAACCAGTAAAATCTGACCTGAGGCTGGCTGTTCTTATTTTTGGAGCCTTTTTCAGCCTGAATTGTTCTTATTTTGTTCTTTGCTTTAAGAACACAGTTTCAAATTTCAGCCTCATTTTGTTCTTCTTATTTATGGAACTTCCAGTAAAATAGAAATATTTTTTAAACAACTGGCAAAAAGTATGGTTGCTGTTCGGTAATGACCCATTCGCACATTTATTGGAGGTGAAAAAAACCCAATAACCTTCTAAACCATTTACCAATGAGAGAATTCACATCATGAACTGTTCTTATTTTCCAAGAAAATTCAGGCTCAGGCTGTTCTTAATTTTTGGAACAATGATTTGAGCCTCGGGTTGTTCTTATTTTGTTCTTATTTTTTGGCCAAATCTGAGGCTCGTGTTCTTATAAAATTGTTCTTATAAAAAAAAAAGCGTGTAGTGGCCTTAAACATGTAAATGATAGATTCAGCAGAAAGAAAGTGACGGACCTGGAAAAGTGAGCCAACCTTCATAGCAGCAGATTTAGCAATGGACTCGATGTAAGAATTCTATGTGAAATTCTTTGTGAAAATAAACCTAGAAGACGAACATGAGATGACTCTGCGAGCTCACTTCCGTTCATAAGAACAGAAGGAGTTACAGGGTCCCTGAAGCAGTTAATAGAGAGAAGCATAGTTTTCGAAGCATTGAAAGAAACCAACCATTTCTGACCCCATTCAACTACTGCCCTAAGATCGACCTCCAATTCAGCAGCCGGGCAATTGCAGCAGAAATGGCAGGAGAGAACCAGGGGGTAGAGTGAGGTTTAACCTAATATTTACGAGAAGGAACAAATTCGTCAATACCAACCTGAAGCCAAGAAGAGATATCCACTACATACCTGTCTGCATCACAGGCAAAGATATGATCAACCGGCAGGTCACGAATCAGATCTCGAAAGCTGTCCCAGTCACCACGATGGTATGAATAAAGTTTTCGATGAGTAGGCTGATCGTATGGGCAACCGGAATTAAAGTCAATGGCTATGTTAACAACAGAATGATCAGAATTACCTAAAGGAGCAGATGTTGATGTTTCGCAAATGTTTGGGTTAGACAAAAGGAATAGGTCAAGTAAAGAAGGCTCCTGATCAGCTCGATCAGGTACCCGAGTGGGAGAGTTCACAAGCTGAGTAAGAGAGTGAGAGATAGCAAAGTTGAAAGTGTCAATGCCAGATAGGGAGGTAGTGTGTGAGAAAGGTAACCAGTCAGCATGATGGATATTGAAATCACCGAACACAAAGATATTAGCAGAAGGGTGAGTTATGAGAGCTTTATCATATTTTCCGAGATAGAATTGATGACGTTGCACGACTGAGAAGATGGGGAGCGATACATAGCTCACATCTCTCATTCTCTTCCTCCTCCTTTACAAATTTTATATACATTTGATAATACATGAAATTGAATTAAATCTACATTTATGTGTGATAAGATGAATACTTTTCAAAATTTCATGCCCTCAAGAATCAGTTATCTCGACTTTAGACATCCAAAAGTTGGCATGCTTGCATGGATGATGAGATGGGCTCTTCTTGAGTCTCATCATAAGCAGAAAGCAGCACTGTAATGCTACCTAATCATTTTTGAAAATAGTTTTCTTTTGTTCATATAACATTAACTAAAAAATAATTTCCTTCATGATACTACTAATAAGATTCTCTATAAGAAAAGATTAAGCCTTTTTCTCCATCATTCATTTACAGTGCAACGCTCTAGTAGAAAGTGAAAGCCATTTTGTAAATTCGTTAGATAACTTAGCCCGAGATCAATCAGGATTCGAGGATTCGGGCTAAACTCCTCATCTCACCCACGAACACCTTGTCGAAATCTCTTTTGTTTACGTTTTAGCTCTTCAATCAAACTCTTTTCTTTATGGTTTTCATGGTTTCTTCTTTCATCGCAATAGCATGTCATCAAATTCTTGTCGTGATTGAATAATCGGGTTATTTGGTTTGGTTTCCTTGAAATTACGGATTTTTGGCACACAGGCACTATTCTGCATCACGGGCTCATCACTATTATGAATTTTGAAAGGGTTTTTCACTAAGAAATATAAGGAAAAGGAAACAGAATTGTAATACCGGCATGCGTCATGGCAGAATTTAATTTCAGTCGATTTCATTTCATTTCTTTTTGATAGTGTACCCACCTCTGTATTATTACACCACCTTGCCCAATCAATACCCACCGTAAAAGAAATCATCTGAATACTCCCGACCAGCACAACGCTTTCGAAATCAATCCTGTTACTACTAAAGATATAAAAACAGAGCTTCAACAACTCCGTAATGACTGCTCTACTGAACATGATAATATACCAGTCAAGTTTAATAGACCCGTCAAAGATTCCCTGGCGTCACCAATCACTAACATCATCAACAACTGCATCGCCAAGTCCGTATTCCCATCCAAAATCGTTCCATCTACAGGGACACGCAGTCAAGTTTCCGAAAGGGTCATAGCAGCCCTGGGATCGAGGTTGGGTCATTCCACAACGCCACTGCTGCTAAGAATGAAAGACGATATCACGAAGTTGATGAAAAGAAGCGAAATCACCTTAGCTGTCCCAACAGACTACTCAAAAGCTTTTGATGCCGTGGTATTGTTCAACCTTTACTTAACCAGTATGTCCAACCACGTCCGTAGTACGTGCTTTCAATATGCAGATGATACCAACATCTATCAGCACTCAAGCGTAAGAATATTAAAAATTGCGCTCAAAATCTTGAAGACGACTTGAACTCCCTTGCAAGCTGGTCAACGGAGAACAACCTGATCTTCAACCAACTCAAAACAAAATCTTTGTTATTTACCACGCCTGTTATGTTCAAAGCGTATAATCTTTACGATTTACCATTGAGCATATGTAAGTCAGGACAATTACTGAATGACATATTGATAATTAATGTTGTGTTAATTTGTATTTTCACGTTCGTTTATATAACACACATGCACAATTTCATCTTGATTCATCAGTGTAATTTACTTGTCGGACATTATTTCAGTGAAGTTTTTGTTGAATACCTGAATACTTTTCGTTTTTCGAGAATGAACTTAGGGAGAGAAAAGGCATTAAATCCTATTGTTCTGTTGTAACCCTAGTTTCATTTCACTACCTTTGCATCTCATCTTGTTTATTAGATCTCATTATATCTTATAAAAATCCGGTCACTACTAATTGTTGTCAAAATGTCTAAGACAATGAAACATTGATTGTAGCTACTAAATCGGTTCTCGACGATAAGATCATTATGATCTTCTACGAGTTTCCCGTGTTATTTGGTCATAGTCTATAGTTATTTTAGTCGATTGTACTTTTATTCATGTTGTGTGTATGATTTCGTGTAAACCGCACCTTAGCTACATTAGCGTTGTTATAACAGAAAATAGTATCATCATATCATATCGTAATCTTGAAGCATTTCACCAAGAATAAATCATTTCAGAAGACGATTCCAGCACAGTGGCGTAACTGAGTTAAACTTAGGCCAGGTGCGTTTTTCACATATTTGGGCTTAGAACATACACTCGTAAAAGCAATAGCACACTTCATACCATAGCAATAAATGCAAACAAAGCTATTATATGCAATTTTGTTGACAAGAAATTGATGATTTATGCAGAGAAAAACAAATATTGGAAAATTTCTTGGCAAGAAAAAAAGGGCAAGCTTAATCCAAGGATGGTGCGATTGCACCTAACGCACCCTCCCCTCCCGCCCCCATCATCTAACAATTTGAAAGCATCAAAACTTCATGTAAAACCTTGTAAAATTCGTTTGGGTTAGTGAGGTAAACTAAATTTTAGAATGAGTCAAAGAAAAGGAACCTTGTTGTGAAAACGTAGCTCTATTTACAGAAACGAGTTAAGTTTGACTTATGTGTTTTACACTTTTGTGATCGCAAGACAAAGAGTGAGAAACGCTTTTTTGTTTTTTAATCAAATAAGAGGGTGTTCACATGGATAAAATCAGCCCGGAAAAACGGGCTGGGTCGGTTTGCCGAGATCTCACCTTTTTTATCAAAGTCTCATAAAATTGAACATGTGTTCACATGGGAAATGCATCAGCCCGGTTTGCCGAGATGTCGCTTTTATGTACCGAGATCTCGGCAAGGTGAGCTGAAATTTTTCCATGCGAACACTCTAGCACGGTTAACCGGGCTGATTTTTCAACTTTTTATCGCAAGTTTTTCTTTGTAACGTGTAAACAATGATAATCACGTGACATTTTAAAGTCCGCTTTGTCAAGATGTTTTTTCTCATGTAAAGACAAAATCAACCCGTTGAAACTGAGCCAGCCCGCTTTACCGGGCTAATTTTTCTCCATTTGAACACCCCCTAACTTATAATATTTATTTAAATGAGAGAGAGAGAACTAAACTCAAAAAGACAAAATTGATTTTATTTTACCATTTGGAAGAACTTCAAAAAATAAAACGGTTTCTATGGTTACTATGGTTTTCTGATTTTTTCAAAAAAATCATTTTTCGTTCTCGAGATATTGCCGCCATTTAAAGGTTTTGCTCAAAACTTGATCTCCATGGCAACGTGACATACCATGTTCAAGAAGAAATTGGTGACATACAAATATGTAAACAACTCAAGTAATATAAGTGATACACTGCTAAAATTTTGTTTGTACAGTGAACTCTCTATAACTCGAATACCCACGGGGAATTGGAAACCGTTCGAGTTATAGAGAGTTTCGAGTAATAGAGAGTTGGGAGTTTTTCCAAGTTTTTGTTGAAACTTTTATACAAATGGCCAATTAAGCTTGATTTTTTGCTTATATGGTTGGGGAGGAAAGAATTAAAAAATAAATACCAAATATTATATCTCGACAATTTATCCTTGGGAAAAGAAATCAGAAATTACAGTTTGCTTTTGTGCATTAAGGACATCTTTCTCGACAATTTGATTCAAGTCCTTAAGTGATTTCATCATTGCCTCCCCGAAATTTGAAAAGAGGCTGAAATCTTCAAGAACACTGATAGCTCTCCGCACTTCTGTATTCGTTGGTTTAGTTACTGTATCTTCATTCTCTTCGTCGTTATTTTCTTCGTCCGCTTCGTTTTGTTGTTGAGTTCCTGTTACTTCGGCAATTATATCAGCAGTTGTTAGTCTTCCATGCGATGTGGTTACCTCGATATCGAAATCTACATAATCGTCGGTTGTGATGTCGGTGTCGATTTGGTCAGCAAACCTTTCTTTAAGAACCGATAAATCAGCATTCAGAGTCTGAATAACGTCTTCTTCTACATCTTCATCTACCTAACCCTTTAAATGGATCATCCTCTTCATTAATGGATTTTTCAGCATCCTTCTGCGAGATTCCAGATTTTTTCGAAGCAGTTGGTGAATGTCTGATTGAAACCTCGTCCCAGGCTTTCTTCAACATGTACATTGCTGATAGAATGGAGAATTTTGGGATAGGCTCATTCTTTTCCAAAGCATTGATGAGCTTACGAACGGCATGTGAACGATACTTTGCTTTCAAGTCTCGAATGATACCTTGGTCCATTGGTTGTGTGTGTGATGTGGTGTTTGGAGGTAGGAATATCAATTCTATCCATTTCAGATTTTGAACATGCGGATGGGCTGTGCAATTGTCGATAATCAAGGCGATCTTACGTTTAAAGACGGCAAATTTACGATCGAGCTCACGTACCCATTCCTCAAAGAGTTCTCCTGACATCCAACTTTTGTTCTGTGCACGGTATCGGCAAGGCAAGGTTTTAACTCCCTTAAAACAACGAGGTTTGACGGATTTCCCAATCACAAACATGGGTAATCTCTCTCCGTAGGCATTTCCAGCAGCCAAACCAGTGAGTCGGACTTTACTGAGTTTCCCCCCAGAACATTTTTTTCCTTTTAGATGTAGGGTTTTGTTAGGCAAACACTGGTAAAATAAGCCAAATTCATCCGCATTGAAAATATTTTCCAATGCGTATCGGGAGAGGATAGTTGGCAATGTTGTCTCCGTCCATGGCGCTGTCATCTCTTCAGTTACCGATTTCGATTCCCCAGCGATACTTTTAAACGATATACCGTACCTGAAAAAATAAGAAGAATGAAAGTTTGAAGACATCTTACATTTTCTTTCTCGTGTAAATACAACTTAAAAATTCGAATTGGAAAACATTCGATTTTCGTATGCAAAATTTTGTGTTGTGAAAAAAATAAGAGATGAATGAAATGGAAAGAATGATGGCAGTCGAAGCAAAGTTAGAAGACATTCTTTCTTGTGAGGACATTCCAATTGTCAGACTTATTCAATATGAAATTAATGCTTTTGTCATGGGTTACCACGTTTATAAAAATAATTGGACCCCCTCAGTGGGAGATGAATTTCAAAGTTTCATGGAGTCGACAAATATAATGGACAAATACGCAGTAGCTGTTAAAAAAGACGATGGAGAAGTTATTGGTCATCTCCCGCTTGGAAGATCTGGAAAGTTTGCAAAAACTGTTTTTTATTTTCTAAAAGCTGACAAAAGTCATGGGTGTACAATAACCGTCACTGGAAAGGCCATAAATGCTGGTGATGGCCTCGGGATGAAAGTTCCATGTAAACTATTTTTTCTCGCCGAAAAAAAGTTTATTGATATTTTACAAGAAAAGCTAGCAAAACTTTTGTAAAACATTATACATGTTACATGTTATTTACATGATATGTACATTATTTTGTTTTTGTATAAAACAAAATGAAAATAAAAAGTTGACACACCTGTCTTTCCATCTTGTAAGCCATCCATCTGACGCTTGAAACGATTCAATACCCAACTCTTTAGCGAACTCCAGGGCTTTCTCCTTAAGCATCGGTCCACTAATAGGAATATTTTCACTTCGCAACAACACCAACCATTTGTAGACGGCTTTGTTTACTTGCTCGTATTTTTCTGGTTTAACACGTTTTGACAACTGCCCACTGTTATATTGTTTGAATATTTTCTCCTTGTTTTTTTTCCAAGTTGAAAGTGTGCTGCTAGGAACTCCAAATTGGGCAGCGACATCTTTTAGCGAGGTTCCTTCCTCTAACTCCTTTAAAGCTTTATATTTCAGCTTGCAGGACTTGTTTTCTGCTTTCCGTTTTGTCCCAGCAACAGACGCCATGATTGTAAAACTCCAACTGTTCAATACCAAAGAATCGTGTTTACGTTTTGTTTGAATGTTTGTTCGAATGACATTCGAATCATTTAAGACCCCCACCATGTAAATTTGAAACATTCGAATTAGTTAAGACTCCATTTACATTTACGGAGTCAAAACAATCGAAAAAAATCCTACTTGTATCATAAAAACTTCTAGATACATGCTGCGACATTCGAGTTATAGAGAGGAAATACATCAAGGGACCACAGAATTTGTTCGAGTTAAAGAGAGTTTCGAGTTATAGAGATTCGAGTAATAGGGAGTTTTTTATGAGAGTTTATTAGGAAATTCCCACCGTGCCAACGAAATCGTTCGAGTTAAAGGGAGATTCGAGTTAAAGGGATTCGAGTTATAGAGAGTTCACTGTATATATATACTAGCCGCCAAGGCGGCGTCGCTCGCCGCCCATGTCCACCTGCTCTGTATCACTGTATCGATAAACGTCAAATTTCCTTATAAACGGCTCGTACAACCAGAAGCAGATTCGAAGTCACAACCTCTGTTAAAACCAATCTTTTATCAGTGTAACAATACACTCAAAACGTATAGAGAGAAAACTTCAACTTTTTATTAACTTTTATTTAAAAAAAGTTACGCGCTCTAACATGGGTGCTATCAAACGTAAGGGGAAAATGGATTCTCTTCTTAAAAAGATCACACAGGAGGAGAGAAGAAAAGGCACGAGCTAAATGAATCAAGTGAATAAAAAAAACGTTCGATCTGATATAAAGAAAATAGATTAAAAGAAATCGATTAAAGACAACTATTATGACAAAAGCAAAAAAAAATATTTTGTTTTATGATTGTGATTTTTACCTATAGGTTTTTAAACATTTTGATTACTCGAAAAAAAGTTCACCCGTCTCAGACAGTCAGGCAAGAGTTAGTGGCAAACCGAACATGCTGCCACGTTCTGCCACTGCTGCTTTTTGTCCAAAATGTTTAATCAGTTAGTTTCTTTGTATTTAGTTGATGTACTGTTTTCAAAGCCAAGTCAACGTGGAATATAAAACTAACAATAACGATAAAAACAAAACGTTATTCCTATTAGTTCATCAGCCAAAAAAAGTCACGTTCGATTGGGGTTGCAATGTATTTGCTTCGAACTCACGTCGCACACAAAAAAAGAAATAATTTCGCTCACAACTTAATCTACCATTTTGCGTGACTTACAAACAAACGAACAAACAAACAGACAGACAGACAGACGGAGAATCGGCTATTAATATATAGATACTAGCCGCCAAGGCGGCGTCGCTCGCCCCCCATGTTCAGCATGCGTTGACTTCACGAAAAATAAAAATAAGGAATTGGGAACCGAAAGTGTTCCCATGTTGTAGAGCTCGAAAAACTGATAAAAAAAATGTATGGGATCGTTCCGCTACGATCAACCGTTACAGAGATATCATTGTTCAAAGATTTTGATGACGTCACAGACCCGTCCCCCAAAAAAATTAGACCCAAATTTTTCGTCACCCCATCGCCTGTATCGCGGACCCCAATAAACGTCAGTTATCCCTATTGGTTATCGAGATAATTTTCCCTAAACGTCGCGTTCGATTAGGGTCTCAATACAATGGTTTCACACTGACGTCGCCCACAAGAAGAGAAATAATTTATGTGTGATCTTACATTGCTGACTCTTCGATTTCTTTCGCAGTTCACATCTACCATTTTGCGTGACTTACAAACGAACAAACAAACAAACAAACAAACAAACAGACAGACAGACGGAGAATCGGCTATTAATATATAGATATATATAGCATACAGATTATTATCTCTTCTCTGAAAGTGCTCGACAGTCAGGAGCAATTTTACTTATAAAAGGATGAAAAGAAGAAAACTTTTTTTGTTAGAACTTTAAGTTTCTTCCTTCACGGATTCATCAGTATAACATCAGTATAACTTCTTTTGATCTTTTGATTTCAATACAAACTTGTATTTATTTGAAAACAGATTTGCATTCAATTCAATTCAAAAACAATCATAATGGCTTCATCTGAAAAGATATCCTAAGAAAGTATAGATAAAGCTGTACATGAAAGCCAAATGAGAAATTTGATTGAATGCTTTTGCATCTTTAATTTCTAGACAGATTTTATTGAATTAAGTCTTGTTCCAATGATACCAGTATATATACACAATTTTTAGAGGGCACCTGTCTGCCTTTTGTACTAAGAATGTCTTATTTTTTACTTCAGATTATCACTCATGGAGTCCTATTTTCACCTTCCTGAAGCAAAAATGTTTTTTCGATTTTGTTTCACAGTTCAACATTTTTCACCTTTGGTAAAAGCCCTGACCTTCAGGTCCCATTGCATCCTGGATTTTTTCATCTGTCCTTACGGGTCTGTTACAAAAATACTTGTTTTACGTCGGACGGACAAATCGATACTTCAGGGTTACAAAAAAACAGCACGTTTATGATACAATATCAAGCAAACGCTTTTCGAAAGTATACTGGAATAGAATTTACAAAACATGATTTTTACAAGGATAATAGTCAAAATATTGAAACAAACAGGTATCGTGTCGGATGGACAAAAATGCTAATACTTTTGTAACAGACCCTTACCGTGACATTATTCATTCTCAGTTCAATTGGACAACTCCTTTTCAAAAATCGAAGGATGTTCTAATCGATAAAGTTCTACTACAAAACTTTAGGCTATACTGACCCATGTGAAAATGTTCTTGTAATTAACATGCTAGAGACTGCAAAGCGTATCTGTCAACACGGAGTAAAGAAGAAAAAAACAATCACGGTGACCCATCTTCATCTGCTGTACGAAAAACTCATTAGCAATGATACTAATCCGAGTAAAATGAGGACGATGAATATCTATTTGCTGGGTTTCTGCGGATTTCTCCGGTACAGTGAAATAAGTAACTTAAAAAGATTCGAAGTTGTTTTTTCCAACCAGTATATGAAATTGTTTATTGATAAAAGCAAAACTGACATCTACAGAGACGGTGAGTCATGTCCGTTAATATAAATCCACTTAGTAAGTGGATTGATATTAACGGACATGACTCTCGAATCTTCCCCGTTCTGAACCTGAAAACCTACTTAGAACACGCCGGGCTATCAAACAGCAATTCTGACTTGTTACTTATTCAGAGCTATATCAGTGACTTCAAAAAACAAATTTGGTTCATTGCGGAGTAGCCTATTAGTTTCAAAAGAATGCTTGAAATTCTTTTAGATTCCCCGGAATCCATCGATCTGGACAAGAAGCACTTCGGTCTTTGCAACAATTTTGAAGGGACAAAATGTTTGCATCATAGTGAATTTTGATAATGCCGCCACGTAAAAAACATGTTTTAGTGCATCACTAATTGATGAAAAATAATTATTCATGACAACTTTTTTGAAGTAGATAGCGAAAGTACACTGACAGTTTTAAAAGTGTCAAATGACACCTTAAAAGGAGTCATTCTACGGTGCCTAAAACGACACCTTTAAAGGAGTCATTATTACTCCTAAAAGGGAGTCATTCAAGAGAGTCAAGTGACACTTTCAAGGGAGTCATGATTTAATGACTCCTTTAAGAGAGTCAAAATATGACTCCCTTCGGTGCCTAAATTGACACCTTTAAGGGAGTCATAGTATAATGACTCCTTTAAAGGTGTCGTTTTAGGCACCGAAGGGAGTCATCATACTTCGACTCTCTTAAAGGAGTCATCATACTTTGACTCTCTTAAAGGAGTCATCTAGAGAAATAGAGTACAGGAAAACAGCAGCAACATAAACATAATTATAGAGAAGTACATATTTTTTGAATTATAGTGAACTCATAAATACATCGACGCCATAATATAGTATGTGGAACTTAAAAATTGTAAAATAAAACGCTTGGAGCAGATAAAGTCTCTTTCTCTCTCATGAGTCCTGATTATCCAAAGATTAGATAAAAACTGGTAAATAATAGAGAGAATCTAAATTTAAAATGCTGACCTCAACTTCGCCATGATAAAAACTAAATCAGAAGTTAGATTTGAAAGAAACTTGGAGGATTGAAAAGTTTGAAAGTTGAAGTTCATACTCGGAGGAAAACAGTTATAAACAGCAAAAAAAAAACATTCAAAACATTAAAAATTCATATTTCTTTCGTGCTGATCGACGGAGGCTCCGTCGTTGGGAAGTTTTTGAACGCTGTTGCTCCAGAAAACGAGAAACTCCTTTCGTAACTTTCAAGTTTGTGGTACTCGTAGTGGTTTGCTTCAGTTTGTTGTTCAGTTTAGTGGTTTGCTTCAGTTTGTCTTGTTGTTTTCCATTACCTCACAGTCCTTATGAAAGATCTCACAAGTTAATTTGTTCACCGATTTGAACACTTCCAAACACAGCCTCCTTTTCATTAGGCTTTCAATTCACTAACATCGACCATATTCTGTAATGATTCAAACCAATTTCAAACACTTCTAAACTTTTTACTTTCTATTTTTCATACCTCTAAAGAAATCAATAAATTTTCTTTACTTTCCAGCTCAAACATAAACGTAAACATATATATACTTAATAAAAAATACTTTCTTCCTCTCTTCGTTTTCACTGAAATTTCGCTACCATTTCGCACTGAAAAACACAAAACCATGATTTGCCATAACTGTTTGTTGAAGGTGATGTAAAACTTTCGCGAATAATAAGCCTTTTATATCAACAAATTCACCTTCGTATCACCAGTTCGTCGTGAATGAAAATGAAGAATTTCGAAAAGAACGCCGTTGTTATAGTTTCTTCGATTTCGATTCTATTTCGAACACAAACACATACAATTTAAGGGTATCTATAATCCCTGCGAAAAGAGTGATCTTGAATACAGAACTCCAAAGCGCTCACAAAAGTAATGACTGAGGAAGTTAAATTTAAATGTCAGATAAAGAAATAATGAACAGTAGAATTTCACCCGAGTAAATGTCGCTCAAATGTTTACAAATATTAAAATTTATTTAAATCTATCACTCTCTAAATAAAAATGGAATGCAATGTTTATGCTTAAACAGATTTTTATACTCTAGCATTATTTGCTAAGTTTAATAATTGGAAATCATTCATAACAGATGGACCTGATATGAGCGACAGTAGTAGAGAAATGTATAAATTTCAACAATCATTGAACGTCCACAACAATCATTGAACATCCACAACAATCATTGAACGTCCACAACAATCATTGAACGTCCACAATAATCATTGAACGCAAATGAAGGAGTCAAATGACTCCTTTTTGGTACTCATTTTAAATGACACCTTTTAGGGAGTCATTTTGACTCCTTTTAGGTACGCAAGGATTACATGACTCCTCAAAGGAGTCAAAATGACTCCCACAAAAGGAGTCATTGCAAGATAATTTTAAATGACACCTTTTAAGGAGTCATTTTGACTCCTTAACGGAGTCATAAAGGAGTCTTTTCGCAAAGAGTATGTTTTAGGAGTCAATTGACTCCTTGAAATTTATCAGTGTAGCTTGATAAAGTAGATAGCAAAGGTAACTTTATAAAAGGTTAGCGGTGTTTCAATGCTGGCGGATAAGGACAAGAAATATTTTGTCGTTTAATGTTGGTTGAATCCAATATCTCTATTCGAGTAACAGACCTTTCATTTTGTTAATCGTCATCTAATAACAAAAGAACTAGAACAACTTCTGTTTTAATCTCTGAATTTGCTCTGAACACTTTTTCTTCTTTGTAATGTCAAAAAAACGTGCAACTGTAATATTCTACAATACGAACAAGAAATTGTTTAATGCGCGTCTAAAGGAACAATATGGCATTGCATGTGCACGAACATAGCTCCAGTCCCCAGTCAGCTTTACGGCACTTTCCTTGAATAATACTGACCAATAGTTATTTTTAGAAATCATAGACGACGAAATGCTATTCTAATACACTCTCCATATAAGAATATTTTTACAAGAATATCCAGGCTCAGAATTTGCTGTTCCAAAAGAGAAGCTATTATCTTTTACATACGTTTAAAATAAAAAAAATTTCCGTTAGAATATTAAGGTTCAGTCAAATTTTTAGCTCTTATCTAAGAAAAAGATTGTACCACATCCCTAAAGCTGCTGACTTATAAATCGATGGTACTTGTTTGTTCTGAATTTCAAATATCGTTTCCAAATATATTACCCGTAGTTGACTAAAAAACGTGCCAACTGTTTGTTTGTCACGCAATATGGTAGATATGAACTGCGAGAGAGATCGGGGAGTAATGAAAGATCACACATAAATTATTTCTCTTCCACGTGTGTTTGCTAAGCGGCGTTTATTGTGAGCATGCACAGTTCGGTAGTTTTCATGATGGCGGAAAGTCCTTTTCGACGCCCAGCAAAAATGAAGAAAAGGCGTTTTCTCAATTGGCAAAAATCAATAAATAAATAAGCATGAGGTAAATAGAAGCTAGCAAAAAATATTTTGGGAAGGTCGAAGCTCTGCTTTCATCAGTTTGCATCTACAGAAGTTGATGTTTGTGATGCTGTTTCGCACTTCAAACAAGTATAGCAAATTTTGACTGATTTTACCGTCAAATTTGTATTAAGGATTTTCATGTGATAATGAATTTTCCTGAACTCTTTGGGGGTAACACAACGCAGGCTAGTTTATTCAGCACGGTGAAAATTCCTTAAGAAACTCTCATAAGTCGCATTATTCGAAACCTCTATAATTCGAACGTTCCATAAATTAGACACACCATAAAATATATTTCAATCAAGACAACGAATTCATTGAATGAGATGCCTTAAGGTATTAAAATATTGTGGATAAAATTGTTGCGGACTAAATCGCAAAATTAATTTCCGCAAAACAAAAGACCTTTTAGAATATCAGATTAATTCCAAAGTTAAAACATGTCATCACAGTGGTAAAAACTTCACAAAAGCTTGTAGGTTTTATAAATATAAGCGGGGACGTTCAACAAAATCGGTTAAGTCCTCATTCATGTCACTCAATACAAGAGTACAATTCTTCGCAACTTTGTTTCTTTGTCTCTTCTCTTACCAGAACGCGCAACAAGCTAAATCTAAAGTCACTTTCGTTTTTCCTATAAAAAGCGTGACATAGGGGTGTACGAGGGTCTCAACTTTATAAATTTTAGGTCACGTACTATTTGAAAAGTACCAAGTTGCAAATTAATTCCGCCTTTTTGCCCAAATGGATCCTAAATCACAAAAAAAATTTAGTAAGATCCGTAATAATTTATAGTCGCAATTTAATATGCTAAATTAGAAAAAGAAGATTAAAATAATGATACATACAGATAAAAAGAAGAATTATCAATGATTAATTATACCCTAGAAAAATTCTAATTAAATTTTCTCATAATTAAAAGAAAAACTATCCTTTAGATACCTATATGTTCTGTATCTTTGATCATATCCATCATTCGCTATGCACGTCACTTAAAAAAGGCGAGCAGCACCTTTTATGAGCATCATAAAAACTTGAACTGAATGATGGCCGATGCAATTCATGAAAACAATGAAAACAATTTTCTTGTTTCATAAAATCATATATAATCGAACCGTTTTCACATCCATGTGTTGGGACAGATTTTTCAAGCGTCTCAACTTCATTTGTTGGACATTTGCAAGACCAGATAATCTGTACAAGTGAAAACGAGGACCTTTCTTAAACGCAAACCGTAACTGTTGCGATGAAATTTCGAATTCCTTACTTTCGTCTTTGTAAGTAGATTTCACTTCCACGAATATAGACTTTTCTTTGGAAGAGTTACCAAAGCAGATCTCGATATCATAAGGATCCCCCTTCTCTTTATCTTTATTCAACCAGATCAATCTGATGTCGCCACTGGTAATTTCATTCCGGTAAACCTCACACAAATGCCTGTAAACGATCTGCTCACCGAAGTATCCAACCGGATTTTCTGCGACAGGTTCTTTGGCTGTGATCCTATGCAGTAAATGCACCATTTCACTTTCTTTCCAGTTGATAGAAATGTGGACATCTTCATATCTCTCCATCAAATCGTGATGTTGAAACTGTCCAGGATCAAACTTAATGTTCTGATGTTTTGCAGGATGAGAGGAGGATTCAGCAACACTGACGGATTCTTCATTCTTCATAGGACCAGTTGTACCACCGGTACCAATGTTTTTCATCACGCATGGTTGATTCCGGTTTCTATTGATAATCTTGACGTCATCATTTCTTGTCAAATCCTCTTTAACTTCGATATCCAATTTTGACGAACTCGACCTCGTTCCTAGGGCTTCTTCTTGGGAACGAAGTTGTGATGAACTATCCAGTGAGTTCACTTTTGCTCGGCTGGCATCTGGTATCAAATTTACTTCCTGTTCATTGTTAACATCTTGTGCAAGTGTGGAATCTTTTTTTCCGTTATTAGATTCAACCATAAGTGGCAAAGGTTGGATAAGGTTTGCAGTAGGCGCCTCTGGCTTCCATTGATCAAGAATTTTCTGTTCATCCTTCTTCACAGATTGTGGTTTGAATTTGCTTCTAGATTCAACAGTGAATGGCACATGTTGGATTTGGTTTTCTGCGGGTGCCTCTGGTGGTTTCCATTGATCAAGAATGTCTTGCTCCTCCTTCTTCACGGATTCCGGTTTACATTTGATTCCAGACGAGCCGAGAGACCTTGGTGGCCAGCAAGTCATACCAATTTCTCCTTTACTTTTATTATCAGTTAAAGGCTGTTCCTCGACAACGACTGGTTTGGGGGGAGTTAAAATGACATCTTCCAGTTTTGGATAAGCCCAAACTTGATGGTCTTGAGGCAGAATTGGTATACTGATCCGCCTAAGATATTCATTTTTCTTCGAAGTAAAAATAAGGGACAGGACGAAATCACAAAATTGGTCATGCCAGCCTTCGGATCGTTGTACAAATAACTCCATCAAATCTATAACCACTTGATCGTCGTTGTCCCTGTTGTCTTTAGAGCTTGTATGTATGTAGATATAAGCCTTTCCCTCCATATCTTGAATGCTACAATGCTTTGGTAGTTTCACGTTTACTGTATTACGATCAGATAAACGATAGATCACTTCCAACTTTTTCACTTCGAACAACAACGAATCTTTCAAATATGAAGCGAAATCCTGTTTCTGTAACTTGGCATAGTAACTTGGTTGCTTTATGAAAATATAGCGTTGGATATATGGTGTTAACTCGTGTAAAGTGCGATGCCACTTCGGGAAACCTTTCACTGGAAGTTCAGGAACAACCTCGGGTGATTCGATTATGTCTTTTAACAATGGCAAACCACATGCTTGGAAGAAAATCAAGATTCGACTGATCTTCTTTTCAACAACTTTCTCCAAATTTCGTTTGGACGAGTTTTGATTATCCTTTCTCAGCAAGCGATACAAGTGCTTCAGAAATATCAATGGCGCACCACCAGTTTCATAGATATCGGCCAATTTTTCATCGAATACGATAATGGGCTTCTCTCCTCTGCTTACAAATTCATTAGTTGTCACTGGGAAAATCTTGACATCGACAGGAATTTTTACAACTGCAGTTGGATCAATAAACTCTTTCAACTCTTCATAGAGCAATCGTTTATCTTCAGTGCTTTTTGTCAAACTCCAATCTTCTTCAACACTTCTTGTATCTCCACTATGTATAAGTTGGCAAGAGAGACCAGAAAAAAGTGTGAGGATTTGTTCACAAGCCTCGTTATCAGGTAGTGTTGTTCTGCAGGCAATACCCGAGATGACGTTCAAGTATTCTGCTATGTCAGGATAAGGTTGGACGTTGAGACGACCAACGAAGAATTCTTTCATATCGTTTGGGTAAAAAACCCTTAACACCCGCCTCTGCGATAAGCTCTGGCTCTTGGACATGATTCCTGAAGGATCATCCCAACATACTTCAGTCGTTGGGTAAAACTTACCAGAAACTGACGACTTTGGTGGGGTTACACACTCGGTTGGCAAGAAGATAAATTTCTTCACATCTATCAAGGCAATATTGGTTATACTGATGTGCTTGTACACATTCATGATATGATCATACGTTGTTTCAAAGATATCTTCTCCACACCATTTCTTGAATTCTTTTACAAATCTCTCTTGTTCCAAGGTTATTTGCACACCGAGTGTAATGACAAAGTCGCGGTTACTGTAACCAGGTGAGATGTAGTTGACTTTATCCCAAAGTAACTTAGTTGCTTCGTGAGTGGATAAAAAAAGCTCTCTCGGGACAAATGTCTTTTGATTGGAGGTATCAAGAATCCACTTTGCATTTTTCATCTAAAGCATTCAAATTCAATATTTTCCTTTGACAAATCATTCCAATCAGACTTTTATGGTGTTAACCTTCTGAAATGTGTTTGGGTTAGTGAGGAAAAACCTAAGGGTTGGTCTGATTTGTTCAAATATTTTCATAATGGTTTTCATCACGTAAATGCAATGGTAACGACTTGTCAGATGAACACACTTAATATTGAATATACAGTGTGTCCCAGAGAATTTCGGTCTGAGATTTTAACAGCTCATAACTTTTCACACATATATCAGATTTCAACAGTTTTTACATTATTCGATAGGATTTTATTCATAGATTTTAAAAATGCACATTTTGTTCTCCAAAACCTTTTAGTTTGGAAACAATTAAGGATTTTACCATGAAAAAATCCAATTATCTTCTTAATGGTTAATTAACACATCTTTCAATAACAGCTATCAAAGGTCATTATCAAAAACAATATCAAAATCAAGTGACTGTAAAACACAGGAGTCATTAAAAACAAAACTAAAAGCTGTCTCAACATATCCCCCGTTTCTCTGGACACAGCGATTTGCTCTTGCTGTCATAAAGAGTGGCGAATAAAACTTTGATTTTGTCTAAGATTGTTTGCTGCGTCAACAATTTTACTTCTCAACTCTGATAGACTCTGGATCTCAGAGGAGAAAACTTTTTGTAGCAACTAAAGATTCCTTATATGATGTCAAAAAAGTTTGTAGAAGCCCCCGTCTCACAATTTTTAACTTTGTGATGAGATCATAATTTTAGTGTGTTCAATAACACCACGACATGTTCTTAATAAACAAAAGAATAATCGCACGTGAAAACTTACTTTTATTAACCATTAAGGAGTTAATGACCGTGACAGTTTAAAGAAATCCTTTTTGCTACAAAGGTGTTGGACTAAATTATTTAAAATATAGGTTTTTAAAATCCTTGAAAGAAATGCTATCGAATCATGTAAAAATCTCTAAAATCTGATATATGTGTGAAAAGTTATAGCTTGTTAAAATCTCAGACCGAAATTCTCTGGGACACACTGTACAGAACAATTACTTTTTGAATTGTTGAGAAGTCGTCATATTACAGAAGAAATATTTTATACCTTTAAAAAGAATGAAGAGTACGTTGTTCGTCCAAGAGGTTTCCCATCGCTAGTTTTCAAAAGACATTTCGGTCGTGTCAAGTCGTGGACTTTGAAACGTTCATCCCAATATTTATTCAGCAATAGGCCGAAGTTTACTAACTGGCCTTCATTCTGTGATTGAAGGAGAGTATCAAACTCTGAACACACCAAATCATCGATTATATACGTTTTATCTTCTGTTTGTTCCCACTCTACTGACAGGTTTTCCCAAACACTGCCAATCTATATTTTAGAAAAACACTTGCTTATATAAGTCAAAGACAAAAGCTAATATTTGAAACACATAGTATACGATTAGGAACATTTCGAGCAAGTGTTTTTACAAGAATTTGACTTTCTTTTCTCAAATAGGAAGAATTTGCATGTAAGCTATACTTACCAAATCGGAGTGGTGGAATTTCCGCTGCGACCGCTGAAGAAATACAAATTTTTTCAAGCCAAGTTCAGTAAAGAATTCTTGCCACAACATTCTGTCAGACTCTGCAGTACTGTAACGGGGAGAAATTATTGTCCAATCACAATCTAGAAAGATTCACATAACTTTAAGTGACAACAGTGAAATAAGGAGGTTTGCACTTCTCGAATTACAAAACCGAGTTACGCTTTTTGACGTCACAAACCGAGTTACTAACTCGGAAATTTTTAAATTTTAAATTTTCTCACGTTACTAACTCGGAAATTTTATTCTCGTATAATTTTCCCGAGTTAGTAACTCGGAATTTTTAATTTGCTTTATGTTTTTTAAGTTAATGACCAAAAACTAAATCATAAAATGAAACGAAACACTTCAAGTTCACCAAACGATGTATACACTAAGGCGTATTAAGAGTTATTTTATTACTTAATTAAAACTTGGGAGTAACGCAATAACAGTAATATTTAGCTTAATATGATAGAATTTTGTTAACTTGCTTTCTTTTGTTAAACTTTTAGACAAGTCTTCTGTTTATGTCGTGCAGTCATTCCAGTGTTATAACACTATCAGTTTGAAATTAAAAACCTGTTGAGATACAAATAGATCAATGAGAATATATTGTTATGGATTGTGCTTTTGAAATGATTGCGTACACAGAAAAACCATGTAAACTATGCGAAAAGCAAGTTTTCAAAATTAAATTAACAGTGTTGTTCTTGCCTTATTTTACCACAACTATTAGTGCTGCTATTAGATTAGATCTATATGCACTAATAACTCTTAATACGCTATAGTGTATGCATCATTTGGTGAACTTCTAGTGTTATCCTTCCATTTTGACTTAAGTTTCAGTGCTAAAATACTTTTTATTTGAATTTTTTTCACCCCCTATTCGGTGATGACACATAATGTGATGACATATCACTTCTGTGATTAGGTCCCCATTTGTAGTTATGCTACGCATAGTCACGTCAATACAAGTGAGAAGTTGAAAATGAAGTACTACTTTGAAAATTTAGTGCACCATAGGCCCAAATTTTCCTTTCTTGAACAAACTGTGAAAAATGAATAGGAAATTCGTAATCAGCATAGTAAAATTAATATATGTAGAATTTTCAAAATTATTTTTGAAAATTTAGGCCCATAATGAAGTGTTTGAATATTTGGTCCAAAATTCTCTTTTCATTTCACTTTCATTTCAAGTCATTTTATGATTTAGTTTTTAGTCACTAACATAAAGCAAATTAAAAAGTCCGAGTTACTAACTCGAAAAACGTGTAGCAAATAAAAACTTCCGAGTTAGTAACCCGGGAAAACTTTACAAGAAAAAAATTTCAGAGTTAATAACTCCAGAAAAATAAAAATTAAGAAATAACCGAGTTACTTATTTGGAAAAAACAAAACAGAAAAAAATTTCCCAGTTAGTAACTTGGGAAAAATTTACGAGAATAAAACTTTAGAAATATCCCAGTTAGTAACTCGGCTTGTGACGTCATAATGTGTAACTCGGTTTTAAAACTCGTGAATTCCGAACCTCTGAAATAGGCATTTGTTAAGTTTCAATTTTAACGTAGATATTTTCCCAAACCTCTTTAACGGGGATAATTTCGTCGGGGAATATTTACGTTGGGAAAAATTTTCGTTCACTTTTTCAAACTTTTCGTCGGGAAACGTTTTCTTCACGGAGCAAAGATTTTCTCGCTTTTCTCCGACGAAATTATCCCCGACAAGGTATCCTACGTCGCCTTGTTTTCATCTTATCGTTTTACATCAAAACGAGGCGGGGCTTCAAAATCTTTTCAGTTTAAATATTTAAGAATAACTGGAAATACCAGATAGCTGCGTTTCCAACTGCAATTCGTTTCCAAAATACCATGATAAATAAATAGGTTCTTGAGTTGGATTTTTAAAACCTTTATTCGTCATTAGAACAATGTGTGGCATTATGTCCTCTAAATCAAATAAGCTTCTATTGCGCATAAGCTGCTCGTGGAGGTAGATAGTACACGCCATGACAAGATCTTCTGATTTCTCCTAAAACACAAAAGTTTTCGGTATCATTCATCAGCAAGATGACGAATTTGTCAGTATCATCGAAAAAACTTGAATCGCCAATACAATTGTCGATGAAACGTTGAAAAAGATTTAGGCGGGCGTTTAAAACAAAAATAAGGACTTGAAGGAAATTAGCAAAGGTATGTCTGGTATGTAGAACTTTTTTGCGGAATGTTTTTCTCTGATCTAATATTTGTTTCCACATCTTAATGCCACGTTACCATAGAAGCCTCTTCAAAGTTTCGTTGCAGTAGCTTTTACTTGGTAATGCCCTTTTCGGAAACTTGCCCTGTTCCTTTGTCTCTTTTTTCCAATTTCTCGCAAAGAATAGCCCACTAATCACATGTATCAATAAAATGGGATCCCGTAAAATTAGAATTTCTAGAGAAATTCTGCCTTCATCTGTGGGACAATAAAAAGAAATCGTATTTCCCCAATAAAGGACTTCAAAGATGGAATTTCATTGCATAAATCACTACACTCTGCTCGAGTGCTTGCTTCCTGTATCGCATATTGAAAAAATACTTAGAAAGGTTAACTAATAAAATAAAATAAAATTATATCATCAACGAACCGAAAAATGCCTCAATTTACTGCCCCAGTGTTAATTTTCAGGTAAACTAAGGCTCCAAAAGTTGTTCTTTCTTAAATAATTATCAATTATCCGCGATATGCTTTCAAATATTATATCTTCTGATTTACAGAATCATACCGACACCACGTCTATCATATGTGTCACATTTTTGGACGCAGTGAAAACAGAGGTTTAAAATAATTGACAATCTGTCAGCTACTGAGGTTTTGTAATCCCTTTTTTTCGCATTGCCTAAGACTGCAGGATCCATTTACACTAGTAATATTTTCTTCTAGAATTGGAAAAAGTCAAATATTTTGTTGGAACTCAACAGAATTCATTCAAATTTTCTGCAATAATTCAACACATACTTTCCAGCCCCCAGTCTTAAATAGAGGTATGATATAGTTGTTCACTAAATCATGTGGAGACAGACTTTTGACGCCAAGATCTCGCAGAAAGCTGACGACTTGTGGTCTCTTCACAGAATCCAAATTCTTTAAAAGTGCACTTGATAGGATACACAAATCCTTTTCAATCAACTTTGATACGCCTTTGCCTATAAAAACAAAAACATCTTTACAAAATACAAAGACATCACGATTTACGACATCATTATATGATGTACATCGAATAGAATATAGAATATGGAATAAATATATAAAAGAAAGAAAGAAAGAAAGATTATCATGATGCAAAACTTATACACATTCTGTATTGGAATTGACATGGAAGAACAAAACAATGTTCACTTGCATGTAACTTATAAAAATATCTTTGTAACTAGTTGTCATGATAGTGGTTAATAACTTCAGTACCTTTGGTGCGGTGGTCGCTGTGACTCGTGTGCGAGTCCCAGTCATGTCGTATCTCGATACTCTAATCTGACGCGTTTAAAAGCAGTGTATCAGCACAATAGTAACTATTGATTGATTGCACACTGGCCTTCGTGCAAATAAGAGGAATGCTATACGTCACACTGGCGGTAAGACAATAGTCGCAAGTCGGAGGTCGGAAGAGCCGACGATTACCGATGGAAGCCTAATAACTAAAAACTCCTAGTTACTTACTTACTTACAGGCGTTTTTTGTTTTTTACCGTTTTTTGTAGATATTAAACTTCTTCACGATTTGAAAGGTGTAGAAATTCGATTTGATACCGTTGCAAACATCAATGCAGTACCTTAGTTGTTTCACTGATTTTTCACTTAATGATAAATATTTTTCTTGGAGGAAGAAAGAGCTAGATTATACCCATATATTACCGTCTTTAGTACTGAAATTGTGAATAAAACGACAACTGTCAATTGGCAATTGTCGAAAGGATTAATGTGAGTTAAATGGCCTATAATATTAATGCTAGCTAATTCAAATACAGATTTAAACACACCTTCAACTGTCGTGTTAAGTAAAAAAAAGGTCTGACTCTAAATACCAAGAGAGCGTGCCTTACCTTTCTTCCCTTTCACACCATCAATTGGAAAAAAAGTTACACTTTCCTTCAATGACACAAAACTTCCATCTGCTAAAGGATAAAGCTTTGCTGATGTGATCATATCCATCGTCTTCTCAGAACAATCACAATCCTCCTTCAATATAGCAGAAGCAGCGTATAACCAATTACCAATCCAATTATGCAGCTCTTCAGATTTTAAATACTTTGATAGTACAATAGCTTTTGCAATATCGACAAGCTGTTGCAATGACAGTGCCTTTACACCCAGTGATTTATACACAGCTGCAGAAATTTGTTTCTGTATATCTTTGTGAATGAAATATAAGCCAAGATGAGTTAGAAGAATATGTGGTGAAATCACATCTCGAATTTCACGTATCGACAAAACCACGTTGCATGGCGCTAACCATATAGGCTTTTCATCATTGTCAGGGGAATGTGCAGGTAGGCAAAGTTCTCGCCGTAAACCCTCCATTATCTGTCTAGCAACTTGTTTAAAAATACCAAGCACTTGACCCTCGAAGTCCATGAATTCAAAAAACTGCACCACACCAGTCAATTCAGCGAACTGATCTTTATTCTGAAAATTATAACAGAAATAAGAGCAATTACTATTATTATCATCTTCCTGATCTGACAACTGAAAATGTGTGCTACATGATCCTCCTACCTTGAAGAACTCAAATGCTTTTACAATGAGGCGAGGTAAATACTGAAGTATACATTGGTTCCACGGACTATCCTTGTCAATATCCTCTCTCGATGATGGTACTTCGAAGTCTGCTTGAATTATAAATTTGAAGCCATAACTACGAAGTGGTAGAAAGGCAAATACCGGTTGCGGCGATAGAACCTGGGAAAAGAATGTTTAGACGTATTTGTAAGTTCTCCAAAAAAAACATTCTGTTCTACAACTTGCAAACTTGAGTTCTTTGGAAGAGTTTTACAAGCATCACAGGTCATATCATGTTTTTATGACAAAAATGTTCCCATAAACATGTTGAAGGCTGGATTACATTTTCTTTTTAAAGCAGAAAGTGTAAAAATAAGCGTTTTCTACAAATCTTTATCTTAATATCGCTGAAGGCAATCCATAATCATTTGAATATCAACCAATTGAAAATATCTTTCCAATATATTATCGGAAAATTAATAAAAATTGAACAACAGCAATGATAAAGAAAACATATTGTGAGGAAATAGTGACTAGTCTTTAGCAATTGAAATTTATGTTCTTTTCTTAAACAAATTTATATTTTTTTCTTACACAAACTTTCATTTAGAGGCAGCCTAACCATCATCTAATGTTGGGTACACCTTATCACTACACAAAGTCAATATGAAGTAAGAACAAACTTGAACCTCTTCTCCTAAAAACTATTAACCGCTTCACTTCAATGTTTAACAAAGAACTCTAATTAACGACATTCATGTCTCACATTCATTGCTGACTGAGAAGATCATACTTGAATTTTAGCAATAATTTAATGACTTAGTATAAAGCTTGCATGTTGATGGTATTCACAAATAACAGCCTATCAAATTGCTTGAAAAATGAAGAACACATGATATATAAGAGGAAAACACTGAACATTATCATAAGGTTATTCTTACTTCATCTGTAGCATTTGTTCGTTTGGATTGTATTGGAAATGCCACAGATACAGCAGTTGTGTTGCGATCTTCTCTGATCTAAATTATTTGTTTTGATTTTGATCATTACAATGGCAAAATGCACAGAAACATAAAGAAACTTTCCTGTTTATAATTCAAAGAAGAATTTAACACTTCAAATGTGGACTTCATTTAATTTGGTTAGAAAACATAAATTGCTCCATACACAAAATTGATCTAAGTGACTTGGTAAACAACTCACCTGGATCGGGATTTCTTCTGTAAAAGTGAACCAACGTGAATCCTCTTGGTTGTTAGATAAGATGAGTATATTTTCATTTAATTTTATTTTGCTCATCACTTTCACAACACCAGATAACTAAATATAAAAAGACTTTCTATAAAGCAATTCAATCTGAAAACTGTTACATAATGGCGAACCAGCGTTTCTCGTTACCTTATCGTCTATGATAATTGTATGCAGTCTATTCAAAAACATCAACAACGAAGGATGTATGTCATGAAATCTTGACGTCAAGTTAGAATGTTGAGTTTCTTTCTTTAGACGTAAAATGATTTTCGTTGACCAGGAGCTGTATTACACAATATAAAATCAAGATTAAAATTCATTGCAATTCTTAAAGAAAAGGTTTGAGGAATAATCAAATCAAGCTTCATTATCATAGACTATTATCATAGACTATTGAATTAATACTGCAGTTTTAGCATTTTTATCTCATCTTCACCGAAAACATTCTACACTATTAAAAAAACTTATAATTGGACTTGCATTGCATTATAATTGGAAAAAACACTAAAAAGATGTTCAAACATTGGTCATTCTAATTAAAAGATTGAAACAAAAATGAAACTTATTCTTAATACAACAACAGACATTACAAAAAACCTTGAATTCTATACAGGATATTGGAAGAACTCACTATTGGATTTTGTCAGTTGTTGAGGGGTGATATTGGAAATCATCTTCAGCATCAATCCACTCTGGAAGTATCAATCCATTTGCTCCAGTAGATGCATCAAATTTGATATGGTAACCCTTGCTATGGATTTCAGGACAATCTGTTACTCGAAAAACAGATTTAAATCCAATGCCTTTTTGGCCTAGGTGGAAAAATGAATTGTTAGCATGGTAACTAATTTAATACAGAAATGTTATTTCATAGCAACAACACTTTCCTTACCAATGTATCCTTTACGGTGAATACCTTTCGTGCTTCTTCCAACATCACAAAGTGCCTTAATGTTTTTCTCTGCGAAGCCAACTTCATTGTTAAGGATGGTCACACTGTCATGCTCAATAATGAAAGCTACAGTTGGCTTTTCCTTGTTCTCAGATTTCATCAGATACTCTGGATACTCATTATCATCTGCATTTTGAATCAGCTCCAGTACAAAATGGGAATCTCTTGTATATAACTCTTTTGATAAACGATGCAATGAGCGACCTTCTCTTTCCCGATGGATATTGATTAACTTGCTTTCCTTTTCTCCAAAAACTTCACCAATTCCAAACTGTTCTCTTCGAATGAGATCAATAAAAGCCTTACAATGATTTTGATCACAAGTCATTACTTCAGTAGAAAGATCACCTGATGCATCTTCTTGAACCTCATTTGACTCTATTATGAAATGGAAATAGTGATCAAAAAGGCTTACTCATGATCGACTCTTTCTAAATACGTTTATGTAATTTTTCCAGAAAAATTATTAATAAACCAGAAAGTTGCTGTAGTGTAAACAAACCATAACACTCCTTAAGTACCTGTATCAACTGATTGAATATTCGATTGACTGCTACTTGCATCACTAAGAATTGGCTGAATAACAAATAAATAAATTTCATTAAATTTTGAGCTTGAATAAGTCATGACCAATAAAAAGAAGAAACAAACCAGATGTCTTGGAGTTTGAAGTTTGACTTTCAATAGGATAAATTACAATACATTTCAAGCTTAGATTTACTAACTTTGTTAATATGATTTTAAAGTGTTATGACGCAAAATCAACGACCTATAGGTTGGTGAGTTTAAAGCATTTGGCAAGTCCCACTACAATTTTAGTTCACCCAAAAAAGGTGATTCCAGAAAGATGCATTTTCTTGTGGGATGATATACAACACGTTTAAGACCATCTTTCAATCACATTTTTGAGGCGGTTTTAAAGGGCCTTTTATCAACACTTAAAATGCTTCCATTTTCAAGACATATTAAAGTTTTCTTGTTTGAATGTCTTTTCTGAGAACAAATTTTTTGTGAGAGAATTCTTGAAACTGGACACTTGTGCGTCTGTTATTTAGATATCAGTATTTTAATAATTGTCTCTACTCTTTGAGGTATTTTGTTGAGGTTTTTTAGAAAATGTAATTTTTAAACAGTACTTATTTATGATGTAATTAGATAGTACAACTACCGTTAGATATGATAAACCTTACATCTTTTCAATTTACTATGCAGTAAGGGCTTCCGATATGAGTTGATTGATAAAAAAATTAAGTTATAATATCTACTAATTCTGAAATTATGCACATCAACAAAATTATATCTCATTATGTTATCATAATTATGCATGTGAACAGTTTTTAATCATTATTTACCACAAATTCACAAACAACTTTGTGAGTTTTATCACCGCTCAAAATATCATTTTGGACTTTTAAGGATTGATGAGTCTTTATGTGTTTGGTGCATGAATTAGAAAACAGTCTCAAACAAGTACGAAAAGGTTAAAAACCGAGGAGTACTCTTAATTTTATAGGTTATATTTTCTGAATCACCATTCTAAATTACTTGATGAAAACAAAAGTAAAAAAAATTGTTAACGATAAGCTGTGAACATTGTTTAAAGTTATGGGAAATTTATAATTGATGTCTTCAGAGAGACCTAAAAAAACTGAAACTTCTCTCAAACCATATCACAAAGAGGTTATGGTAAAATTGTGATGACTTCACAAGAATAACAAACAAAAACAAAATAAAAACCTCTTTGTTATTACATGTCAAATCATATTCCATTGATTCAGTTTTTGATTGTTCATCATCCACATCCAATTTACAAGCATCAATAGGGTCTTTATATTCTGGTTTCTCGTCTGCTAATAAATATGGCTTGCCCATTAATGCCATGCCTATAAATCAAACAATATATATTATAATGAATTATATAGTTTTAATGCAAGACATTGTTACTTTTACCTTCATCATTACTCTTAATGTTAGAATTATTTTGAGCAGTTTCTTCTACTTTTGGAAAATCTTCTTTGACATAATCATTGATTGCTCGCAAATGATTAATATGTAATGCCTGTGTATAATCTGCAGACCATTCTTCAATGCAAAGATGAAAACCAAGTAAATGTAATATGCTTCTTTCTTTACTGCCAATTGTACAACCGTCCAATAACACCATTTTGAAGGTTAAATGACCAAAACATTCAGACAAAGGAACCACAAAAACCTAAACACATTCATTATAGCTACATGACCATTTTGTAATTTCACACTATGACCTTTTGTCGTCAACCAATTATAAGGGGATTTAATTTTCAAATGAAATTTATTTCATTCAACATTTTCATTCACCACACAGGACGTCCACAATAACATATTACATATATGTATATATAACTGAGGAGTATAAACATAAACATTAATAAACAATAATAATAATAGAAAAAAAATGTCCTAATTAAAACAATTAAATCTAACCTTATTGAATAAACAGCACAGCAGGTCAAATGGAATATAAAGAAAACAAGACAGTGCAAAGTTAACAATTGCTTGTGGAGTATCAGACGATTTAATGAATTTGTTTTGCATATGATTAGAGAGTAAGGCAATAGGTGCATTTGTTACATGACCACATCTTCCAATAATCGATACCAAACACATTGATGTCATTGGTGCATCCAAGTTCTCCAGAGATATTATAAACATTTCAGTTGTGCAGTCCCTCAAAATTTTCACAATATTGTTTTTTCGGATTTCCAAAAACGAAAAGGTTGCAGAGGAATCCATAAATTGCGAGAAGATAAAGTCTTTAATTTCACCTAATTGCCTTTCAAACATGTATTCCCAGTTAGTGAACTCTGTTATGTTACATAGATAAGGGGCGCCAGCAATTGCTTTCTTTGCTTGCATCAACATTTTGTTACTTCCATTACTTCCATTCTGGTGGTACTCTGTACCACTTAAGAATGCTTGCAAATACCATAATATAGAGGAATACTTTCCCTGCGAATTTGCAGCACGAACCATCTTTTGCAACTGCTTCTCATTAATATTCATCTTAAACTGTAACAATAATGCAGCTTGAATGCCATCCTAAAAAATCGCAAAATAAGAAAATAATTCTAACACTCTTACACAAACATAATGATAATGAAATTAATTTCATTACCATAACATCACAACTTTGAATAAACATTGTTATTTCCTTATTAATAGGTTGCTGTGATGCTATGCTGGAGGTGGCACCAAACTCTACCACTTCACTTAACATCTTTTCTGAGCAAATGAACTGCAAGAAAGGGCCATGTCCAAGATCATTGAAACAAAGTGCCGATTGATCTACTTCCTTCACTATTCGGTTTTCCATTCGAGACAAGGTAGGCAGGTTCCATTCACTACAGTTAGTAAGCCATTTTTTACTAATTTCTATAAGTTTTGCTGGAAAAGATGATAAAGAAGAGCTAAATCATTATTTCAGAAATGTCTACAATAGCCAAAATATAAACATACCTCTTGGAGATATAGCATTACACTTGGTATTAGTTTTTTTACCAAAGTGTTTTTCTCCTTCTTTCAAAAGGTCCTCTATAGCGCTACTGAAGCCAAGGAAATGCAATATACTACCATCATCTTTTCCAAGTGCCTTCAAAGGAGCAGTTGCCAACAACACATGGAAAACTCTACTCATTAAAGGATCAGCTTCAATTTGCAATAAAAGCATCCATATTGTGTTTAATGCGTTAGGAAAAAATCCTTCAAATTGTGGTGCAATTAAGTTTACATGAAATTTCATTTTTTGAAGCATCAAAAACAATTCCTTGAAACCATCAATGATTGGCATTCCAACAATCTTTTCTGCTAAAGTATCGTTGTCACCAGGAAATTTCGGTCCATTTATTATTTGTCGTTTTACATGTGATAGATATTGGTCAAACTCTTCACAGAGTTGATAAAAAAACATTTTTGTTGATTCCTTAACATGATTTATATCACCATATGCAGCGCATCTCACAACCTAAAATGACAAAATGAAATAAATTGAATTATGCTTGAGAAGTCTTATCATTACTAGTGAATTATTTATGTACCTGAATTGCTAATGAAATACTTCCAATTCTTACTCCAATTTCAAAAGGACTAGAAACATTGTACTGAGAAACCAGATACTCCATAAACTCTTGTAATGTTATTCTTTCCTTTCTTCGGGAAAATTTCCAAAGCATTTGAAAAACGTTTCCAGTTGTGATACTTGGTATGTATCCCTGAGATGGAGGGAATTTGAATAATTCATAAACCAGTAACTGCTTCTGAAGGGGACCCAATTTCAAATCCAGAAATGTCTCTTTATCATACAGTTTGGCAAGTTCCTTCTCCAATTCATGAAGGGTGCAAATGTTACGAAATTGAACAAATGCTTGAATGTATGCATTTACCTGAAACATAACATTTTTTCTCAAATACAACATCATAGTGAATGAGGATAAACAAATTCTCTGACACAAACCTTACCATGAGTAAAATAATTCCCATCTTTCAAAAATAATCACATGCAATTAATCACAAAAGCTGAATACAAACTTTGATTTCTGTTATAATGAAACACACTGTTCCACAATTACAAAATATTAAAGACTGAAAGCCAAATTTTGAGATCAAATGCTGTTTCCTGAAACACAACTTGAAAAATCACTTACGATTCATGTCAAGAAAATCTTACCTTTCCTTGGATTCTTGTGAGTTCAAATAAAGCTGGGATATCAGATTCTTTCCTAAGTGTGCGTTCAACTGGATTTAGCTGACAAATATTTGAAACCTGATAAAAACTGCACAGCTCTTGTAAAATGTCTGTAATCAATACAACCCGACTTTCCCGGCAAATCTTGTTTCTAATTTGACTCACATGATCATTTATTTCATTCATGCTTGGCTTATGCTTACCATGGAGCATCCTAACATCAGTACTATCCGAAGGGAAGTCAATGACTGTGTGTTTTCCATGTTGTACAACACTAACAGGTCTGCCTTGACTGACTGCAGGTCCTAATAATGCCATTTCAGCTGGAACTGGGTTCATTTGACACGCATATTGTCCAAGTGGATCTAGGTAAAAATAAGCATGATTCAAGCACTGTTTGTGTTAGCAGTAAAACCAGTAAAAATTAGAACAAGTTATGTTAGTTGTTTCGATCTTGCATTTTTCGTCATGTTTTGTGGAATTTTTATGTACAGATCTGATTTAAGAGCTACAAACAATAAACACATTTCACTTTGAAGCATGACAATAACAGATTAAAACTGTGAAAATATTTGAGGTTCGGAATTCCCGAGTTACAAAACCGAGTTACAAAACCAGTTTATGCATTATGACTTCACAAACCGAGGTACTAACTCGGAAAATTTTATTTGCTGCACGTTTTCCGAGTTAGTAATTTTTAATTTGCTTTATGTTTTTCGAGTTAGTGACTAACTTCAAAATATTTCATACAAAGCAGTTAATTTTCTACTGGACTTAACTGGCAAATATTTGAAACCCGATAAAAACTGCACAGTTCTTGCAAAATCTCTGCAAGCAATACAACCTAACTTTCATGGCAAATCTTGATTCTGATTTGACTATAACATTACTAGCATGATCATTTATTTCATTTATGTCAGGCCTTTACTTACCAAAGATCATCCTAACACCAGGTCTATTCAAAGGGAAGTCAATGACTGTGTGTTTCCCATGTTGGTTAGTCGGTTGTACAACACTAACAGGTCTGCCATGACTGACAGCAGGTCCTAATAATGGCATTTCAGTTGAAGTTGGGATCATTTGACATGCATATCGCCCAAGTGAATCTAGATTAAAAAATTTTTTATTGCATTATCAGAAAAAAGTTATAGAATATCAGTAAAAGCAGTAAAAATTAAAAGAATTTTATAGACTAATGTTGCTAAATGTTTTTTGTTTTTCTTAAGTAATGCTGCACACTTGAAAATCTGAACTGGGATTCCTTAAGGATCCTATGTAGCCTATGCATTTTAGAATGCTGTTATCATCTAAAGGCTGAAATACGCTATCATTTTTAAATGACAATGACAGTGTATTCAGAAACAAATATCGTTTTTTACACCCTCATTTTCAATGACATTGAAAAATGATAAGTTGAACATGTTCAACCTTTAATTTTCAATGTCATTTTTGTTCTATCGTTTTGAATAGAATTTATTGTATTCGTTGCACACGATGTGACTAAGAAGCTAACATAAACATAAACAACATTTTGAAGACTTTTACAGGCGAAAATGAAGACGCAAGAAGAAGCAACTGAAGCATTTATTGAAATTTGGAGGAGTTCGCCAAGTTTTAATCACATGTAACTAGCTTCGAAAACTTCAGAAATGAACTGGGACAATGTGCATTTGTGAACTTGAAATAAATACTGCAATTTGGCGTAGTGAAACCCAGATGAAAGAAACTTCAAGGTTGCAGCTATTGTAACTTCAACAGGAATTGGGTCTCGAAATGGGTTGTTTTTTCATAATGTCAACGTCTATGAAATAAAGCAGCTCATTGAAAATATTCGGTGGTATTCTTACAAATCTTGTATACTCTGAGATTTCCTCCACACCTAGTTTATGCATGAGGGTATTATAGATGCTAAGTTCATTTTGTTTATTTAGCCATGGCTTTACCCATGCACTTCTTTTTCTTCGTTTTCTACGTTCAACTCTCTTTTTTGCTCAAATGTAAACAACGACAGCAGCTGCTGTTTTTTCTTCAGAGTCCATCTATATATTAATAGCCGATTCTCCGTCTGTTTGTTTGTTTGTTTGTTTGTTTGTGCGTTTGTTTGTTTGTTTGTAAGTCACGCAAAATGGTAGATTGAGTTGTGAGCGAAATTATTTCTTTTTTTGTGTGCGACGTGAGTTCGAAGCAAATACATTGCAACCCCAATCGAACGTGACTTTTTTTTGGCTGATGAACTAATAGGAATAACGTTTTGTTTTTTATCGTTATTGTTAGTTTTATATTCCACGTTGACTTGGCTTTGACAGTGCATCAACTAAATACAAAGAAACTAACTGATTAAACATTTTGGACAAAAAGCAGCGGTGGCAGAACGTGGCAGCATGTTCGGTTTGCCACTAACTCTTGCCTGACTGTCTGACACGGGTGATTTTTTTTTTGAGCAATCAAAATGTTTAAAAACCGATAGGTAAAAAAAGAGTATCATAAAACAAAATGTGTTTTTTTTGCTAGCGTTCTGATCGAACGTTTTTTTTTCTATTTATTCATTTAGCACGTGCCTTTTTTCTCTCCTCCCGTGTGAACTTTTTAAGAAGAGAAACCATTTCCCCCTTACATTTGATAGCACCCATGTTAGAGCGCGTAACTTTTTTAAAACAAAACCTAATAAAAAGTTGAAGTTTTCTCTCTCTACGTTTTGAGTGTATTGTTACACTGATAAAAGATTGGTTTTACCAGAGGTTGTGACTTCGAATCTGCTTTTGGTTGAACACAAGTTGTACGAGCCGTTTATAAGGAAATTTGACGTTTATTGATACAGTGATACAGAGCAGGTGGTGGACATGGGCGGCAAGCGACGCCGCCTTGGCGGCTAGTGTTTGTAATTTTCAATGATAGTGTATTCACGCCAAAATTTGTAAGTTTCAATGTCATTGGAATGTATCATTGAAAAATGGTCATTGAAAAATGATGGTGTACTTCAGCCTTAACAGTGCTTTTGTTAAAATTCTGACAATCATACATTATATAGTCGGCCTGACAAATTACGCTAACTGTTTGGACTTAGGAGGTAAGTTAAATAGATTTTAATTTACAACTGGATTGAACTGATAAATATTTGAATCCTGATAAAAATTGCACAGCTTTTGAAAAATCTCTGCAAGCAAAACAACCCGACTTTCTTGGCAAAACTTTATTCTGATTTGACTATAACACTACTAACATGATCATTTATTTCATTTATGTCAGGCCTTTACTTACCACAGAACATCCGAACACCAGGATTATTTAAACGGAAATCAATGACTGCGTGTTTCCCATGCTGGTTAGTCGGTTGTAAAACACTAACAGGTCTGCCATGACTTGCAACAGGTCCTAATAATGGCATTTCAGCTGAAGCTGGGATCATTTGACGTGCATATCGCCCAAGTGAATCTAGGTTAAAATTTATTTTATTGTGCTATCAGAAAAAGGTTATAGAATATCAGTTAAGGCAGTAAAAATTAAAAGAATTCATAGACTAATGTTACTAAGTGTTTTTTATTTAAATAATGTTGCACACTTGAAAATCTGAACTGGGTTTCCTTAAAGATCCTATGTAGCCTATACATTTTAGAATCCTGTTATGACCTAACAGCATTTTTGTTAAAATCCTCAACACTGACAATCATACATTATATAGTTAGCCTGACAAATTACGTTAACTGTTTGGACTTTGGAAGTAAGTCAAATAGATATCTAACATCTTTAGTCATGTTTTGTGGAATATTTCTGTGTATATTTGAATTTGGGGCTATAAACATGAAGCATATTTAACTTTGAAGCATACAATAACAGATTAAAAATGTGAAAGTATTTGATGCAAGATAATTAATTTTCAACTGGATTGAACTGATGAATATTTGAATCCTGATAAAAACTGCACAGCTCTTGCAAACTGTCTGCAAGCAATACAACCCAACGTTCTTGGCAAATCTTGATTCTGATTTGACTGTAACATTACTAATATGTTCATTAATTTCATTTATGTCAGGTCTTCTCTTACCACGGAGCATCCCAACATCAGGACTATTGGAAGGGAAGCCAATGACTGTGTGTTTTCCATGTTGATTAGTCGGTTGCTCAACACTAACAGGTCTGCCTTGACTGATATCAGCTGAGACAGGGATCATTTGACATGCATATTTCCCAAGTGGATCTAGGTAAAAATAAGCATAATTCATGCATTTATGGTGTTCTCAACAAAACATTAGAGAATATCAGTGAAAGCAGTAAAAATTAATGTTCATTTTGACAGAGCAGGTAAGTTCGATAGAAAATGCCTAACATACAATTTGGTCAATTTTTTGTGGAACATTTTTGTTCAGAAACTTTTTGTATGAGACACTGTAGATGCTTACTTGGGAAAAGAT
Organism: Turritopsis dohrnii; assembly: GCA_027922465.2. Classification (NCBI taxonomy): domain Eukaryota; kingdom Metazoa; phylum Cnidaria; class Hydrozoa; order Anthoathecata; family Oceaniidae; genus Turritopsis; species Turritopsis dohrnii. Next base: position 128,974 of record BQMF02000240.1, on the reverse strand, counting down.
GCTTTTTCAACATAGCTTTATGGTCTTTTAGTAATTTTTATACAAATACTGATCAAACCTATTCAAAATTGTCAATACTAACTGTACATAATCATAAACATCAAAGGAACCACGACAAATAACCCGATAAATACTGCCAAAACTGACAGCAACCTACGCAAAGAGAATGTGAACAAATGGTTCAAGAAAATACTTTTTTTTTATACATATATACGTGCTCACCTCTCACAAGCCAAGGCTTCTATTCTGACTAACCAATAGGCACTTTGAGGGGAGGGTTACTTTCCCACTCCAGCTAACATTCATCTCAATTTTGCACCTATTTCTCACTTTCCCCTCAGCCAGGCCCTGTTGTCCCTGAAACATCCGAAGATTTCACAGGGGAATAGCTAGTAGCAGCACCACCAGTAACGTGGTTGGTAGAATTTTGTGCCATCCGAACACTTACCATTATGTCACAGCTGCTTTCTACCAGTCCGCTGCAACCAAACTCAAAACTGTCAACTTAAAATTTAAAAACTTTATCTAACAGAAACCATCCGAGACACTAATAATTCAAAATGTTACTTTCCATTTTCGACAAGTCTCCTGAAGCAAAGAAACACTTAAAGCTGAATTTACAAAATTTGTTGTGACTAGGAAATTCTTCCGCAATACGCATGCGCAAGACGTTTAAATTTGTTTGTTGCGTTTATTGATGGAAAAAAGTTAAAAGTTGAAGATGGTTGAAGTTTTTTCTGTGTTGAGCCAAGTTTTCCCCACACAGGCACCCCACGTGATAGCAAGAACCAATCATTATCTAGAAAACTAGAAAATTAAACTGAGAGCACAAAACAATGATACAACAAAAACAATATTTTGTTCTGAAGGATTCACAATGATAATGAGGATTGAGCACCATGAACCGCTGGCTCAGTTGGTAGAGCGATAGGACCAGAATTCCTAGGTCGTGGGTTCAAATCCCGCCTGGTTCGGAGTTTTCCTTCGAACTGGGTCTGTGTAACTAATATTATGAGCTGTTACCTTCCTTACATAACATGAAGGAGCGAAACCTTGTATCGTAAATTGATTTCCTTTCTTTTCCATAGAAAGTCTTTTTACGTTCTCTGGTGTTTGCAACAAATTTTCTGGAGTGTAAATATAGCTTAAGGAAACTCAAAAACAGTTGGAGTGGATGAAATACCCATGTATCATCAAAGATTGTGCTCACGAACTTGCACCTTTTGTCACACATATCAACAAAATGTCACTACAAACTGGTTCTGTTCCCCGGGACTTCATGACAGCGAAAATCACTCTGATTTATAAAGATGGTGAAAAGTCGAACTTTATGAACTAACGACCTATTTCAGTATAACCCATCATCTCAAAGATCTTTAACACTGTTTTTATTCTCAATTATAATCACCACAATACATTCACTTTGAGGTACCTAAGGGTCTATTTCTGGTCCTATTCTTTTCTTGATACACTTCAACGACACACCTTTGCTCTTAAGACATTGTAAAATTTTTATATATGCCAATGACACTGTTTTCTATTTTTACTATCATAATGTGATTAAAATTGAGAGAGCCCTCTCAGAAGACATCCAAATCAAACATATCAAAATAAACTCATTGTGAATCTTTAAACAGGGAAAACCAAAGTCATGGTCTTTGGAACACATGTTACCAACTGAATAAACAGGTAATTCACCATTCAATGTCACCAACTCATACAAATATCTTGGTGTTGCACTGGATCAGACTTTTACATTCAACAATCACTTTGATATGGTTCGCAAAAAAGTTGCAACAAGGATCTGTCTTCAAAACAAATGAAACCTTTTTTGATAGAGAAGGTGCTGAGGATCCTTCAAGCATCTACAATACCTTTGTTCACATACTTATAAACTTATAAACTTTTAATACCAGCCTTACAGAAAATCACCATTGTTTTCTTTTGGAAATCAAGTGAAAATTCTTATCAATCACCATGCCATTCCAGGAGTAATGAAATTTGCAAGAAGAAATGCTGTTAAACTGTTTAATGCTTGAATTCACAGGAACCCTATTTTTTCCAAATAATTTAAAGGCTGCCCATATGCGCACTGTCAATTACGGTGCTGAAACCCCATCTATCCGGGGACTTCAAACCTGGGGTCTATTGAATGAACCCACAAAATCTTTCGATTCCGTGGAAGAGTTTAAATCTAATCTCGATGAGCATGAAATACTTCCTTGCAAGTGTCGTCTCTGTGCCACAAATATTCAGCATGTATATTTTGCTACTAAAGCTACTAACATACGTCTTCGCTCACTAATTTCCATTGCAAAAAGAGAAGCTTTTTCTATCAACAGATAATTTTAAACTGATCGTGCAGACAGATGACAATCTACATTAAAACTTGTATATAAGTTTTTTATTTTCCACTGTTTGGTCCAATTAAACTTATCATGTGCATTTGGGTCATGAAGAATCTTAAATTTGGCAACTGAAAAGTCCAAGGAATTAAAGATCCTCGATAGGTAACTAATTGAACCTCATAATGTCTCAGATCGATTGAATTGATCAGTTACAAACACTGCAGCTGCATTTTCTAGCTTTGGTAGACAGAGTCTTGCAAATAATCAGTCATAGTATAAAAGACAGAAGATTCATGGTCAATTTTACTGAGACATTCAGACAGGGCCGCCAGATAAGGGGGGAGGGGGGGGGGGGGGGGGGGTGTTTTTTTGTCCATGAATGGTTGGTCCTTTTTACAACTTTAAGAAGTTTTTTTTTTTTCAAAATTTCTTTTCATTTAAAGCAGTTTTTTTCTCCATTTCAGTTATTATCATTTGAATAAATTTTTTTATATTTCCTTTTGTATTTTATACACACAAGATTAATATATACGATTCTCTTGAAAAAAAAGTGCTGAAGCCATTTTTTGTGTATCAATTTGTATGACTTATATTACCTTATTGTTAGATAATGACGTTTTAAAGGAAAACTTATTTATGTGCCTCTCAGTGTTAAGGAACGACTCTTCCCTTTATAAAATTTACTGAAACACTTTGATCTTTGAAGTCGAATTATAGTCCTGAAAGTGCTTTTCTAAGCCAATCTGGAAGATCTAATTTCAAAATTTTCTTGCGCGTCGGACCCAACCATGGTGGACCTCCTTCGACAAACCAGATTTTCAGCCCCACCACGTTTAAATTTGTGCCGCCGTCCCTGCATGAAAGTCTTTATTTTGATGACATACATTTCAAAGATGTTATATAACACAATTAAGAAAAACTAATTTCAGCATGTTGCTGTGGGTGCATTCACAAATAGCAAATTGCCAACTATAACCAATCTGGAATCTACATCCCCCGAGAAAGAGTTCTAAGCCCTAGCAAAACAAAAGGTTCTTTTTTCGTAGTTTTGCCCCTATCACCCTAAATCGTTATCTGGCGACCCTGTGAGAGTGATTTACATACACAAAAAGGTATATAAAAGGTATTATTCAAAAAGTTTAGTTATGTAAAGTAATTTACAAGCAAAAAGTAACACAAGTAACATTATCAAAAAGTTTTAAAAAATGGAAAATAAAATTTCTCTTTTTCTCAAACAGGACTCGTTTGGAAAGCAGTTGTTTTACATTGTAGATACGTGTATATACTGAAACGACAATCCTGTATAAATATTTTAGAAATACAAAATACAAATACAAATACAAATATAGATTAAGTGATGTAGAAACCGAACCTTCATTAGAACTTGTTGTGTTACTTTCATCCGAGACATTATTTTGTGTCAATGTGTTCGCATGTTGATTCTGTGCGTCAGGGATTTTTTCATTATGATCAATAGTGTGAAGACTATTTCGTTCTTCATTTTTTTTCTTCCCTATTTCTGTAGATTTGGAGCCAGGCTCATTTTGAACATGTTTCTTTTTCCTCTTTCCCATACTAAAAAAGTTAAAAACAAATGAAGTTTTTAAGTGTTATACAAAATAATACATTAATGTAGATGTACAAACCAGCGCCAGTGTTTCATAACATACAAATGCAAACTTTATAAAAACACATAGTTTTGTCACTGCATTTCAAAGCATTATCTTCTTTATCAAGTGTGAACTTATTGAATAATAATCATAAACAAAGTGACTGGCAATACAATAAATTCAAAGGAAGATTAAATGACTGAGTTGGCATCCTTCAAATCAGAAAACGATAAAAATAAACAAGTTCAAACTAACTGAATATACTTCACACACCTTGTTCTAAAACTTTATTTTCTACGTGCCACCACAGATAACTAAAGAAAAACTTAAATAGAAAACTTAAATTCTCAGAATTCCTTTGCATATAGTTAATTATTATCATTTATGTAAACAGAGAGATCATTACCATAAAACAAAAGACGAGAATATATACACAGCTCATATTGCATGAATCTAGTAGCTGTTCATGATAAGAAAATCAAAGTTAGCTTGAAGAATTCAAGTAAAAGAATTTCAACATTATATTTGATGGCTTCCCTCTAGATCCGCAACTGTGATTTATCTAGCTAGCAATTCTTAAAAAGAAAAAGGTGCACATCGTATCCCCCCTTTTTTTTAAACGCCTCCCTCCAATAAGCGCCCCTCCATTTTTCGAAAAAAATTCAATAAGCGCCCGGGCGCTTAATAGAGGAAATACGGTACATAACATTATCTTGTTTGTAGCTGAAAATTGCATTATGAATAATAAACTTATTATTATATATTTCCCCATAGGGCAAAATATATGTTAAAACCGGCAGCTTCCTCCTCCTCCTTCTCCGTTCAATTTTATAGCCGCGGTTCATAATGCAATTTTTGCCTAGCCAAAGTAGATAAGAATAGAGGCTAGTCTACAGTCAAGTAGTACGCCATGTTTTTTCAGTCCGATGGGCTGTAGAAGATTTTTGATTTTTCTAGCTTTTAAAATGATTCAAGAGTATTCAAATTAAATGATGGAAATAAATCGTTTTAGTTCAGTATTGTCTTAAAAGGTTTCGTAAAAACTTTTGAAGAAAAAAACCCAAAAAAAAACAAGAAAAATATTGTTTTGTTTTTGTTGAGATGATGATGATTGGTTATTAAATGCTTAGAACAGCAAACCATTGAAGCTGTGATTTCAGTGCAAAGGCGAAAATTCATTATCAATACAGGGTGAAGATTTATTTTTATTTTACGTCCTGATATAATATGAACTGAAAGCACATATGACGTACGTATATACAGCTATAGAAGGAAATCTTTTTTATGTGGAGAACAACCAGTTCAACCAGTGTTAATTCAAAAAGTACATTACAAAAACAGCAAGTAAAAATGTGATGTCGAATATGCAATAAGAACGTCAGAAAACCAAATTCGAAGCATCGCTTGTAATAAACTTATGATTTTAAAAGTTTGTTGTTGATAATATCTTGTGGTTCGAAGCTCTCTTGCAGTTAGGAAAATTTATCGAAGTCGTTCATAAACTTTTTAAAAGCTATATTTTTAAATGCTTAGTAGCTAGATTAGGTAGGTAGATACGTAGTTAATTTTAAACAAAGTATTTCTGATGAGTTTTTCGCTTTTGTTTCTTAATTCTTTTTTTCGAAAATGTTTGTGTTTTTTTTTCTTTTCGCTCTTTTCTTTTTTTTTCTTTTAAAAACTGTCATATAAAATGTGTATCCATGGTTACGATTCGCACCTTATGCGTATTTCTTTTCTTTGTTGTTTTTAGTTAAGTCCTATTTACACTTTTTAAAAGGTAATGAACATTATAGTTTTATTTTTGTTTTATCTATTTTTGATCTATAGCATGTATCAGTTATGCTTTCATGGATTCCTAGGGAGTGTATGATAAAAAAATGTGATGTTGTATTGTAGAAGCCGTTCTATCTTCAAATTTGAAGAATATCACTAGTCGTTCATTTTTCATGCTTCAGCTGGTTTCGCAGAAATCCTTATGCCTGTCAGGGCATCTTGTTGCATATATATCTACCTCTTTTCTTCTTTTGTAAATTTGATTGTATAATGTTGCAAGATAGTTTTATCTGAGTTACAAAAAGCAAGTGCAAGTGTCTTCTGTTTAATTACATTGTTTTGTTGTGATTTTATGGTATAAAGGATGTCTAGCTTCTGCAACAATAAAGATCATATGTTTATTATGCTAAAATCGCCTTACACATTGGTGCGGTTGTTGATATTTAGTTGTCTAAAATTTATAAGAGAAACCTTATCATTTGACCATTAACATCTTCATTTCTTAATAAATTCAAAACGAGTTCTTTTGTGGTATTAAATTCAATTCTACCCTGTTTAGTAAGGACAACATTTTAATCTGAGTATGACATTTATGGTAGTTATACCATTGTAGTGATTTAATGATGTATATTTTTCTTAACAATAATTAAGTTTCGCAACTTTGGGGAAATATATAGTCGCATTTTTGCGAATCTTGTTTACTTTTGAATGAATGAATGAATGAATGAATGAATGAATGATTTATTTATCAACAAACCGAATTACAAAGTAAGTAAAAAAGACAAATTGACTGCAGACCCTCCAATAGACTAATGTAAACAGAGAGGGTGGCTACCGAAATAAATAACAAAATTCACATAAGCTAAACATTAAAATCATACACTCTAATGTAAGAAGACAATAAAAACAAAAACACTTTGCTTAATTGTTAATTATAAAAAGCTACATACTGTCTGTATATTGTGATATAAAGAAACCCCTGACAAGGCTTTTTAGTTGGCTTAGAGGCTAGGTCCAGGTAACTAAAAGTAGTTTGAAAGAAGTTCCACCAAGTTATGGATTTTAGGTAATAGAGTGTATTTCGAAGGATTTAGTATCGACTAAGGGTTTAGATAGAGTGCCCATTCACTTTCCTCTAGTATTAAATTCATGTGATAACTTGGAAAACTTGATAGTACTCTGAATGTAACGAGGCAACTGGATGATTGAGGGCTGAGTGTATGAATAGTACATTGCAGGTTTTGACAAGATCAAAGATAGTAAGAAAACCAAGTTTAGCAAAGAGAGGTTTTGAAGGCGTGAGAAGAGGAGAGAATGTGATAATACCAGCAGCAGATTTTTGAAGTAGGAAGATACGTTTAGTGATAGAAGATTCTTGATGAGCCCAAACCTGGCAACCATATTGCAAGGGAGATGAGAAGATAGCATGATAAATAGAAAGAAGAATAGACTGAGGAACAAAGTGGCGGATTTTACAGAGGGCGCCGAAGTTTCATGCGCCGAAGTTTCATGAAAAGAGCATCAGTATCCTTTTTCCAGTTTAAGTTTTGATCCAAGGTATACTCCAAGGCATTTAAGTATTTAAGTCTTTTCCCATTAATCTTAACTCTTAAGTTAAAATTAGATGGTTTACATTTGGATTTGAAAAGAACAAACTCAGTTAAGTTCGGAATTTTCACAAACTGTGTTCTATGGGAGAGATAGGTCCTAAATCATCTATTGGCAGTTCCTCTAACACTATAATACGATAATTTTTGACATAGAATTTCATGGTCCACAATGCTTTCTGAAGATCAACAAATACCCCAACAGTAAACTGACCCTGATCTAGAGCTGAGCAGATACGTTCAGTGATGCTTATTAAAGCATCTGAAGTAGAATAGTTTTTGCGAAAACCAAATTGTCTCTCATACAAAGTGTTGTGTTTTTCAGGAAACGTTATGAAACGCGAGTACATTAATTTTTTGAGAATATTTGTCAATGTTGCATAGCAGAGATATTGTATTGATCGACAGTTGGAGACTTCCAGGGCAGATCCCTTTTTGAAAACAGAAGTAACAGCAGATGATTTTAAAAGAGTAGGAAAAGTACCATTAGTGAAGGAAAAATTAAAGATTTTATGTAGTGGAAACGAAATTTCAAATTTGAGAAGTTTAAGAATGTTGTTTTCAATACTATAAGGACCGTTTGCTTTATTATCAGACAAAGAAGAAATAAGCTTTGCAACCTCGTCAGGGGTTACCGGAGATACAGGGTTCGTAGCACTTTTCCCAAAATATTTTCCCTGACATTAGGGAGTCAGAAAGCTATCATTTTCCATGACTTTTCTAAAAAAACACCCTGTTTTCCCTGACTTTATTGCCTACTTAAACTGCCACAGAGTCAAGATTACACATTCAGAAGTATCAGTTTACAGGCTAGAGAACGGATTACACATTTTAAATTAAGATTGAAGATATTGTCAAACATCAGTGAAACAACTATACTGTGTTAGTTAACTTTGAAATGAAAGAAACACAATAACAGAATACTGATAGATGATTAGGTAAACAAAATTATCATTGAACAGTCATAGTAATAGATGCTTTTATAACCACTCTTATGAAATCTTTTCCAGACTTTCCCTGACCTAAAGGGCAAACGAATAATTCAATAATTCGGTAGCTTTCGGGTCTGTACCTAATAAAACCATTTTGTATTTTTTTCCTGACTTTCCCTTACTTTCCAGAAATGTCTTGTCAAACATAGTTTTCTCCCTGATTTTCCAGACGCTGTTAACCCTGAGATATATTTAACGATTGCATGAAATGGTTAGAAAAATGTTTTGAGGTATAGAATATAAATCACTTTTCTTCGTCATTAAAGTACCAGTCACTGCATTGCAATTACTATTAAATGAAAAAACATTATCTTTAGAAAACCTTGTCTCACTGCAAAACTTGATGATTTTAATCTCACCATGTATAGCTGCAGCAACCATAGCGTGATTAAAGTCAGTTGCACCCCATTCCTTTCACAAATTATCTTTTTGATTTCGATGTGAACAGTCAGGGCGCTACGGCCGATTCTTTTTTTGGAAAGGAGGATGACATTACGAAACCAATATTGATGTACTGCTTGAGAAAAGCTTTACTGGCCATCATGAAATTACTTCAGGGTTGAGTTAGGGGTTATTTTTGGTCCTAATGACGTCACAAATGAAGTAAAAAATTAAAAGTCCACAAATTTTAAAAATATTTATATGAAACGATAGATCTCTTTGTTGTGAACTAAAAATATTCTAGGATCATTATTAAATAATGAAAGGATAAAAAGTTATGAGCCTTCAAATAGTATGTTCAGTCACGTGACAAAATCCGTGTCCAGCTAGCTCCACCTGAGAGATGCGTAGCGTGCGAAGTTGCATTTTTTGAAAAATTATTTTAAGAGTGCCTAATTGGAAATTTAATTATGAGCCCTTTGACAGCAGTTAAAGCAGTTGTTCCAGTTGCTAGCGCTTGTCAGGTACCTCATTCAGGATTCAAGTGGGCCATGATCGGAAAGTCATCATGACAACAAAAGTTATTCGCGATATAAATTTGTTTTAATTGACAAATATGTTATTTGTGAGCTGTGTAGCAATGGCTCACCTCAACTATGGAAGGACAAAAAATCGTCTTTCAACTTATTTAAGTATTGTTAAATAAAATTTGGACATTACTCGCATAATTGCAATTTTATGATTTTGTAAACCCCCAGTTTCTGAAAACGTACTGTAGGACACATTTAGTTGAAGATGATAATAGGCTTACAAGAGGTTTTGGAAAGTGGTAAGTCGAGTTTACTTGATGTTGCTTTATTTTGAAATAGGTGTACACATTTTAAATATCCCCTTTCTTAAAATAGTTCTTGAAAATGCCAAAAAATTTTCTCGAAAAGAAGAGAGTAGAGTTGAGCGTTGGGTGGGGAAATCTGTACTGCAATTTCTACACTTGTAGATTGTGCTGTGTGATATTTTTATATGAGGCTTTTTCTGCTTTTTTCTGTTTTTTTCTGCGTGTTCTTTTTTTAGCTGTTTCCCTTTAGAACATCACTAGAAGAACCAGTCAAAAAGTTTAAAACTTGCACCTTCGATCCCTGTAGAACCTGAATTTGATCTTAGTCAGTGACAGAAGAAGATGAATATTTCCTTATTGCTATTTTTATTTTTCCAATTTTCATCTTTTACACATTTTTGTTTTTGAAAGAAAACAATCCAAACTCAAGCATTTTAATTTCATTCCTGGCTATCAGTGATCACTGACTTTATAGTTATAATAATTGTTCTTGTACTTTTGAATTATTTGAAAAAATAATAATTTTAAGTGTTCTTCATTATGGTTCTTGAAATTTCCTTACAAGTTCTCTACTGGGGCTTTTGTCCTTTGTCCTTTGCGTGTACTTTTCATATCTGTGTGCCTTACAACTGTTATGTTAACCCTTGGCTTTTATTAATTTAATAAGCAAAATGTTATGGGCAATCCACAAACTTGGGGTTAGGACCCAGTCTTGTAATGTAAGGTTTCATCGTGTGTCCCGGTATTGGGGCCTTTGTCTTTTTAGTATGTATTTCATATGGGTAGGGCTATCAGGCAACCTTTTAACTGTGACATGAGCTTCAGTCACCAGACCAAAAGGCCAAAATCACAATAATAGAGACATGGCTTATAGCCTTGGTCTTGTTCGTAGGGACAGATCATTAGAATATGAAAGTCCATGGGGTGTGGCATACATACAACTTAACATTGTATATAACGCTTATTATTATATACAATTTTAATCTATATGTAGTATAAGTTAAATAAGACACAAAATAGTGTCCAGGTTACGGGGCCTTGATCTATAAGGTATATAACCCTAATGGGTGTAGCTCCAAAATGTCTATTTGAAAATTTTGTTGGAGTAACACCTTTCAAATAAGATTATTTTCCAAAACAGCTTTTCTAAAAGTACTATTTACGTTTTCCTCCTTTGGTCCGGGTCCCGGTTCTATATCCCAGTCATTGAAATCATTATGGCAAAAGGGCGTGGCATGACATGATATGGACTTAATAAATATTGAAGTACATTTTAAAATCTTACATTAAATAATTTAGCATCAAAACTATTGCATTATTGCAAGTTTTATGTGACATGACCCCCGTCTTTGTGCCAGAAATCGTAGCATTTTTCATTCAAATTTTCATTCAATGACCAAAATTACCCTAAATTAGGCATACAAAAACTTAAATATCTCCAGTTCTAGGAAGGCTAAGAACTTGATTGACCCCTCGTTGGAAAGCTGAAAGGCCGTAGAATGCAATGGAAATGGCTTTAGAAAGTAATTCACACAAATAAAACAATGATCTGAAAGGCCTAATACAAAGATAACTAAGTGTTAAAGAACTGCAAACATAATAAAATTTAAGAGGTAGCAGAGACGTCTATACTTTTCAGCCACTTTCTCACTTCAGTTTTCTTCTACGTCTGTTTTCTTCTGGCTTCCCTTAGAATCTGCTTTATAAAAATTAACGGAACCGAAAATATTGGAACGGCGTTCCGAACGAAGTTCAAAACAATATGTCCCCGGAACACAGGACATGTTGCACCCGGGACAAAAAAAAGTGAGCAAATTCATTCAATGGAGCAAAATTGTGTTATGTTTTCTTGTCTCCCACTTTCTGCAACAATTTTGAAGGGACAAAATGTTTGCATCATAATGAATTTGGATAATGCCGCCACGTAAAAAACATGTTTTAGTGCATCACTTGGTGAATTGATGAAAACAATTCATTCATAACAGCCATAAAAAGGAGGTATTAGGAGGAAAGATAAGAAAAATGACGAGAGTGATTTTGAAATTGACCTTGAAATAGAAAGTACTAGTACTGAGGTACTAGAAGAGGAAGAAGAAAGCAAAGAATGTCTTGAAAATGAAGAAAAAAACACTTGTTGATCAGCGCAGATAGCAGCCGATCTTTCATTAGCGTTTGTCCGTCCGTTATTCCAGAATTTTTGTCCACAGTTCTAGCCTAGATTCCTCCTCACACTGGAATAAAGGCTTTCACTCGTTCCACATTGAACTTTGGTGTAGTTAAGGTAGATAAGAATAGAGGCTAATCTTCAGTGAAGTAGTACGCCATTTTTTCTCAGTCAGTGCAGAATGCAGATGCAGTGAAAAAATTTTTTGTTTTCTGCTAACTTTTAAGATGATTCAACAGATAAAATATTAAATGATGGAAATAAATTAGTTCAGTTCTCTCCTTGAATGTTTTGAATGAACGTGTGAAAAACAGAAAAAAAGATATCTCAAAAATTAACCGCCGACCGATGTTTATTGTTTGTTGATGATAACAACAGTGTTACGATGATTGGTAATTAATTTCTTGGAACAGTAAAAGATTGAAGCTGTGGCATCAGAAGGGGTATGGAGGGAGCCCTTTATGTGGAGAACATTTAGTTATCTTAATCAAAAAGTAAAACAATAAAAGAAGTAAAAACATGATGGATGTTGTGGTTGTGTATGCAACAAGAAGTTCAGAAAACCAATTGCGTCATTTTTTAATGCACAGCATTGAGTCAAATGATAATAACATGAAAGAATCTGGTTGAGTGTGTTAATCGTTTAATCTAACAATAGAGACATATTGGCTTATGAATGAATTCCATGATCACATAATATGTGCTGTTTTGATATTGTATTTATGTATATACGATGTTTTATTTCTTAGGAATTAATGTACTACCGGTTTGAAATTTCAACGGTACGGGTTCTTATTTCAGTATGGTTCCTGGTGAAACCTTCAAGGATGTTTACATGATAACGGCCGTACTGAAATTTTACCCGTGATTTCAAACCTTAGTTCTCAAATAGGTTTGAAATTTCGGTAAGGCTTGGAAAGGTAAGAACGTTTTCACATTTCATTGTTTGATCAGAAAATGTGTCAACAAGCGTGCGCATATTTATTAAGCTTTGCTGATAAGCCCTGGTTTCACGGACATATTTTTTCAAAATATTCTCAAAATAATAATATTTTCAAAATATTTTAATGTGAAGCATCTTATTTTGTGCATAAAAATAATAAATGTAAATATTTTAACTAATTAGTAAAACAATGGGAATATTTTGAAATAATTTTTTTAAAATCAAAAAAGTTTGATTTTAAAAAAAATTCCTTCGAATATTTTTCTGCTGGCTCTTCCTAATTCTTTTGTTTTTGAGATCAGAAATCAAGAATATCATGTTGAAAAGTTAGAAAACAGTAAATAGCAAAACAAATCATAAGTTACTAGTGAGAAAAATACAAAACACGATGGCAGACGGATATTTTAATGGATGTTCTTTTAGAAGAGGTTTTATCGGGCAAACCACTGACCCAACAACCAGGTAAGCCTTATTTATTTGGTTACATGATCTTTGTTTCGTTTTTTGTTTTTTGGCAAAGTTGACAAAATAATATCTAACTTTTTCTTTCGGCTTGGAAGTGTGTTTTCCTACTGGGTACATCATATGACTAAAGTTTAGAAATTTCTTTAGATACAACCATGGAGGTATAAAACAGAAGGAGAACGAACTCAAAATCTGCTATTGTACTATCCGTGATGCGCTGCATTGTTTAAGTCCTCAGTGTGTAATAACATATAATTGCTATCATCTACAGTGTGTATCAAAATGTCTTATCCACCAACTTTCAAGGCGTATATCTCATTGCATGTCTTATAAAATATTGGGAATTTTATATCACAAGAAAGAGCTTTTCGTGCTGTATCCATTAATATAAAATGTTTGCCAAAATATTTGTTCTTTGATAAGATATTGAAGAAAAACTCAACGATTTGGCTCATTAAATTCTTAAAAGTCAATTAACTCATTTTACAATGAAGGCCATTTGTAAACACAATAAAAAAATTAAAAATCATCACACAGTAAAAAAAATTTATTTGAAATTTTTATGATTAGTTGCTATGGGAAATTGATACGCAAAGCTATACTTAAAGTTTTCTAAAGGCTTCATCAGCAAAACAAAAGAAAATTACACCATTAAAAATTCATTAGCATGTCAGTTAATTGACTTTTAAGAATTCAATGAACCAAATCGTTGAGTTTTTCTTCAATATCTTATCGAAGAACAAATATTTTGGCAAACATTTTATATTAATGGATACAGCATGAAAAGCTCTTTCTTGTGATATAAAATTCCCAATATTTTATAAGACATGTAATGAGATATACGCCTTGAAAGTTGGTGGATAAGACATTTTGATACACACTGTAGTATAATTTTTATAATTTTGGCGTTCTTGCGTGAAAATTTCGTTCATATCAATTCTCCAATGTGATTAAAGATCGTTAGGGTAAAGTTCTTAGCATGCATAATCTGTAGGAATTGGGAGAATTATGCAAAAACGTCACAAATATGCAACGAAAACATTGCAACTTTAGGTCTATATATCTCGTGATCCCCTCAAGCAGTTTCGCTGAGCTTCAGTTTTTGAAGAGAGAATAATCCTAAGTTTTTGCACGTACCGCGGCACTATCGAGGCGCATTTAAGTCAGAAGATATGTAGATTGGAACTTATACATGAATTACGCGATATCTTCAACTCTGTATAAAAACATAGATTTTCATTTGTTTCTCAAGGAAGCTTTAGGTTTAATAATCTGCTTGTCACTATGCAGCAAGTTGATCCGTTGTTATAATGGATGATATTTGGTTTTTAAATTGTCGTTAATTTTTAAAAATGTATTCGTTTCACCGACAACCAGCCGAAAGCGCATCACGGATGACATCAAAGTGATACCGCAATGAATAGAATAGTCATTATCTGAATAATAGAAAAATAAGAGTTCGTTCTCCTTCTGTTTTATACCTCCATGATACAACAGACTTGAGCAGATGTCGGAGGATGTATACCAGGAAGAGGACGAAGAACGACAGGAGTGGGAGATTTTTTTGCTCTACGTTTCTTTGTTGGTTTTTCTTCTTCTAAAATCGCAGCAAATCCCAAAGATACCACAATAAAGTTTAAATATTTTTCATCTTGACTGCTTCCCATCATATTTTCAAAGCAAATGTTCTTTCTATCATCACGTTGCGCATTTATATTTCGTTTTAAAACTCAACAAAAAATATGGATGATACACGAACAATTATTTGAAAATATTATTATTTTGAGAATATTTTGAAAAAAATATGTCCGTGAAACCAGGGCTATAGATATGAAATAAAAATACAGAATGTGCTAAATTTTATTTCATCATGCATGAAAAATATTTCTATCTGTACTGAGAAATGTAAACGCACTCTAAATTTAGTGTAATAATAACCTATATTATAATTATTATATAATATAATTATTATATAATTATTATAATTACATTTGTCAAAAAAAAAATATGAAAATGCTATTTATTGAGTCATTTTCCTGTGAACATACAGATAATTAGTTGTTCTCTATACGGACTTGAAGATTTTATCTGCTTACTTGCTTCTCGGGAAGGCCCTTTTGAAATCTATTTTTGTGAAGTTTCTTTGGAAACATGGCAATACCAAAAGTTGTTGCATAACAAGCTTAAATAAAAATACATTCCAACATGACATTCTGTAAATTAAAAACTATATCACACATACTGTGTTGTCAATCAAGCATGTCTGCTTTCACCTATAATGTATATAATAGTGATTTGGTTATGAATGTATATTTTCACTACCGAAATCTGTTTATTTTTTCATTTGGGATTTAGGAAGGCTATTCATCGCATTGACAGTATGTTTAGGAAATCTTATGCTGATGAAGTGTGAACATATGTTTTTGAATCAAATATGTTTAATCTGAACACTTGAATTTAACTTTATAAATCATCATTCTAAGCCCTTATTTTTTTGAAAATAACTCTCTTTTTTCCTAATTCGGAATGTAGTGCATAATATTTGTTAGTAGAGATTGGTTTTTGATTGCCTTTGATAGTTATTTGCTTTATGTCTATCCCGAAATAGTTTTATAAAGCACTGTAGCAGTAAAATTAGGTTTGAGCGATTCTCTTTTGATCTTTTGTAAACCTGTATACAAATTTGATTGCATAATCTTGTAAGATGTTATTGAGTTACAAAAAGGAGCTGTTCTGTTGAATTACATTTTTCCCCGTAATTTTATGGTGCAAGGGTAAAGAAACTTGTCAAGAATATTGTACATTGATTAGGATGGAATTGCCTTAGATATTGATGTAGTTGTTGATGTGTTCTTTCTTACTCCTCTTCCTGCTCCTTTTACTCCTCCTTTTTGATCATGAACACCTTCATTTAATAATAAATTCAGAATAAGTTCCTTTGTTTTATCAAATTCAATTCCACCCTGAGATTATTTAGAAACGAGGCTCTTAAGAGTTTCAACTCAGAGATTTGAGCCGGCGTTTAAACAGAAGCTGCTTTGTCTAGTGCGCTGATCTTCACGCTCTCTGGCGTCTTGTATTACTATTGATTAGCATTTCGTTAGGTGAGAATTATTTTGTTCTATCTCCATTTTTGGAAAAAATGAGCTCCGATTGTTTTCAAGCTTTTCAGGATTATTTCTTTCTTTCTCCGTGAGCTTTTTCCAAAAACAAGTGCAAAATCTCCTTCAAACGAAAGTCTGATATTGTTTTATCTCCTTATTCGTTATAACGCCTTAAAATTATTATGTTCTATCTCCAAAAGCCAAGCAAATAGGGCTTATTCTATGTACAGGTTGATACGAGGTTATTGATTTGCCCTGAAACCGCTGTTAGATAATCTTGTAAATAGTGGAGATTGTTTGTTTTATTGTATTTTCAAAATGGCGAACGTGGAAGCGATTTATCAATCATAACATGCCGATAAAGCCTTAAAAGAAGTCATTTTCTGTAGTTTGAATATAATCACAAAAACTAATGTCATGCAAAGGACATGAGAACATACAAAGGACATTAATCAATTGACAACCTTCGCCCTAGAAAATTTAACGCAATCTTTAAATATGCAGTTTTAAAATATAAATTGCATAGATTGGTACCAAACTTATCTTTCTTCACTTTAATGTAATCTTACAAAAAGCAACATTAATAGGAGGCATATAGGCAAGCATACTCTCAAGATCATCCTTTTTGGCCTTTGAAATCAATCTGTTAGCTTTCAAAACTTTTGCAAACGGGATTTATGGAGATTTTTGGGTAGACTTTCTGGTTTGTTGACTCTTGGTCAGTTTAGCCTGTTTAAAAGGGTCGGTAAATCTTTCTTTATAAAAGACATGATTTGGGGTGTTTTTGCGATGAACAACTGTTTTGATTGAAAAAAACGGAACAGATTTATAATTAAGCAATGCAACAACTTGAATGAAGTTCTTAATGCTGTCTGATTGCACTTGTATTACCATGAACGGATGTTTTTGATTCACATTTGGTAGCATTTGCACCAACCCAGATGGAGAAAATATCTCGACTGGAGAGAAGGCCCTGTCAATTTGACTATGAATATCATCAACTTCTATTCAAGACTAGGTTCACAAAACCTCTGTTCGATTATAACTATCTTTGTAGAAAAATAAACTCTTGAAGGGCAGAGCAGATTTATAACTGTTTCGATTTTGTGCGACTCACGAGTCAGACCAAAGCATAACTTTTTAATGGCAGGATCATCCTTAGGAATTCTTTCCAACATTGACATTGTAGTACTGGCAATGTCATTCCCTCCCTCTTCCAATAAAGCTCCAAAGCACACAATACCCTCTCTTGTATGAACAATATATATATATGTATGGTGATAGCTTTCTTTTGTATTAAATGTTTCCTACCTTAGATTTTGGCAAGCTTATAACATTTTCTAAGCCAATACAAACAACAGCTGCCTTTTCATCTTTAATTTCACCAGCGTTTTTTAGATGTAACGTGTCTGTTGTATTTTACTGTCAGCTCATGCCAATAACTTTTAAGGAAAATTTGTAGTCTTTTTAAATTCCAAATTAATGTTTTTCGTACTGTATAAAACATTTTTGTCAGTTAAAGGTGAATTTGCAAGAGCATGGAGTTAAAACAAAATAATTTTAATAAATATCACTTGTTTCGCTACTATTTTGTTCTATCTCCAATTGCAAACTTTTCCTGGAGGAGAGTGGGTACTAGCAAATTTGAAATAATTTTTGGTCAGGGACTCCAAATACGATGTATTCAAAATGTACCAAGTATCTTTCCATAGAAAGGTTTTTTAAAGATTTTGTGTGGTTATGAAATTTAAAACTTAGTTTTCTCAGTTTAAAGAAATTGGAGATAGTACAAAATAATTCTCACCTAACGATTTGTTTTGTCAAATATAAGTAAAAAACTAAAAAAGCCGTTTTCTTCTGAAAGAGGGTTAAAACTTTTCGAGATTTCATAACCGGCAAAAAATTTTCACCGACGAAATTTTAACCGATAAGGTAATTTCTTTTCTTTTTCATTTGCTCCATGTGCGTCAACAAGTTTCTGGGTTAGTATACTTTAGCAATTGGGTTAAACACCTTGACATCAAAGTACGCTACTTGACCTTTTACCCAGAAGCTTCGAGTGGCAACATCGACCCTAGCTTCCTCCGATAATATATTTGATGATGGTAGTACTTCACTAGTTATATTTTGAAGTGCTGGCTGTTTTCACATCTTTACAGCATTCGGATAACATTTCAGCTGTAAAATCTCTTTTTTCATTGTGTCGCAAACATAGATATAAAGCGCGAAGCGCTAGATGCGTGACTCTCGGTCTTTTCTTACAGTTGAAGTGAGGCAAATATAAATCGGTAGCAGCCATCTTTAAGAGGGCAAAAAATGTAAACACTGGGTGCGTCTGTAAGGTTGTAGGAAGACTTTGTGAAATATTTTTGCTTATTACTTGCAACAAATATGGTTTTTATGTATAAAATTATTTTCTTGGTAAAATGTACAATGAAACAAAAGAAATATAACAGATAGCTAAGCATATATCCAATAGATTCATTGATATTTTGCAGGTTTGAAGCTTCAAAATATGATGATAAGTTCATCATCAAAGAATAACAACAGCAAATAAAGTTCAGAAACATTATTAAAACTTTTTGGACAATATTCAACATTGATGAATATTTTTGATCTATTTTAACTTTAAAAGATCAGTCTGAGTTACAGAGAGAATTACAGTATGATGGGGATCTCAATTTGTATAAAAAATCAGAATTTTTACATCAAACCACTTGACCAAGTTATGTAAACTATATAGAACATTTTTCATGTTCATGAACAAACTGCATATATTATGTATTGAACAGGTAAAGATCATAAAAAATTATTTGTTATTCCAGTATATAATGATGTTTAAATGTTTTTAAAAATCAAAAGTTTAGTTGATTGTTGTCTCAAACCTTGTTTACCACTGTGTATTTTATCTTTGTTGAATTGTTTCTCATAAGCATAAAGTCTGATTTTGATAAACATGGAAATGATTTCTTTTGTTAATTGTGTTGAATGAAGTTCTTGCAATTGTTCACTTTCCTTGTCATGTTCATCAAGTACTGGGAAAGGATTGGTAATTGATGAGTTGATAGAATTTATCAAAACATCTTTTTTCAATTTAGATGGTGTATCAATAACTGATTTAATACAACTCTCAGAAGCACTAACAATATGTAAAACAGCCAAAGATGGTTTAACTAAGCCACCACGATCTTTTGACACAACCAACGATAATGATGGAATCATGGTTTTTGCATAAAAATGATCATTTTCATGATATGTTTGACAATACTTCAAAGCATTACTGCATTCAACACATGATAACTTGACTAACATTCGTCGAACAATAAATCCTGCAATGTATCCCAAGATTGATTCTTTATAGAATGAAAATTGAATTGAATCAAAAGCAATCAATGGGAGATCATTAACTTCACTTTCAATTTCAGAAGTGGTCTGGATTGGTGAACAGCGCTTACTCCATTTGATGGAAAACACAGAACCAATCGACTGTGGCTCAAACATTACACAATTTGCATGCTTAGATCCAACAATGGTGTTTCTCAGAAGGATTCTCTTCAAGCTAGACTTAAAATGGCGTACATTTGGATTGTTATTGAAGCCATTTTTCCACGAATGCACGCAAATAATAATTCCAAATGGTCTTGGGACATTTTGTAAGTTAAAACATACTTCAATGGATTGACAGAACGATTTAGGAGATGGTCGCCCACATCACAGGTGCTTTTTGCATTGATAATTAAACCAAGGACAAATGTTTTGCGGCGATGTTTTAATAGTGGTACTCCATTTGAATCAGTCAAGCTAGCAAGATACTCAATTGATTTGTTAACGACAGACTTCCAGAGTTGTAAATCATGTTTGAACAGTGGCTTTTTGAATCATTTACTGTAAGGAGATCTAGTGTTGAGCATGTCAAACAAACGATCAACCATGCGAATAAACTTTATGGTGCCACATGCATCTTGACATTCAGGATGACCACTCTCCATGAGAAATGCAAGAGCGTCAGCTACAGAGCTACTTAGCGTTTGGGCTGCTATTGAGACATTCATTTTGTGTCGATGGAATTGTATGTGACCTTTTGATAGTTTATTTGCAAACTTCAAACCTTCTTGTTCTTGTGTTTCATGTAAAATTTGAATATGCTTCCATTTTATTAAATTGTTGTCACAGTCCTTGAAAACTTTAACGTCAGCCAAAGCATTCCTAGCAAGTTTTAACATGTGACATGCATCCGGTGTAAAATGAAGTATGTTGCCATCAAAATCAAATTTTCCATCTAACTCAGCAAGGTTTGATCCTATTTTACACCCAAACTTTCGCATACATTCCAGGTTTGAATGGGTGCCATCACATGTTACGCAGTGAATTTTGATACCGTGGTCAAAAGAAAGCTGAAGGGCATTTCTCACTAGGGTGTTTAGGTTGACTGCATTGATCCCATTATCCAATACGTAACCGATTGGGCACTTCCAATGACCACATAAACCGACAAGCATGAAGACCGTAGCCTCTGTTGCAATTTCGTCTTCATTAAAACCAACAATATCCTCTCCAAAATTAATGAAGCCCTCATAGGTTCCTCTAAAATGTTCATAGACAAGGCCAGATTTAAGGTGAATTGCATCAAAGACTAGAACTCCATCTCTGTAATTTTTATCAGTAAGGGCTTTTTCTTTTAAATATTCAAAGATGTCCTTGAAAAAGCCAGGTTGGCAATTAACACTGTTTGTCCAATTACATATTGAAGAGTGTGCTGGCAGGGAAAATATACCTCGCAAAAACTCATAGGCCTTTGGAGAGTAAAAGTGAAGTGTTAGGGCGAATTTTTTTATTTCATCACTGTATCTTCTTCCCGTGGATTTTCTATCTTGATTTTTCAATTCCGATTCAATTATTTCTTTTGTCAAACCAGAAAAGTTTTTTTCAATAATGGAACCACATTCAGCATTTAATAACTTTTTGTTTTTTAGTGTTTCAATAATACTGTTCAGGGATTTAATTTTTGTTTCTTTTCTTCTCAATTTTTGCTTCAGTGTTTTGATCTGTCGCCTTAATTTTTGTTTAGTGGGGGATGGAGTCTGCTTGATTTTTTTTTGTGGTGGAGGTAATGTTGGAAATGATAATTCTGACTGGTCGTTTTCATTTTCATTTTCAAGAAGTCGTTTTAATGGGGCTTTTCTTTCACATGGAAGTTTCCTTGGTTCTTTTTGGGGTCTTTTTAATCGGTCAGGGAAGTTAAATACTGAAGGAACAGCATCTGGTTTTAGATGAGACTTTTCACAATTCTTATTTCCAAGATAGTCTGATGGAATGAAGTGTTCACTGCAGAGATATGAAAATTTGCTGGGCATAAATTTTTCCCTTCTTAGAGCAATAAGCCATAACTTGCAAATTTCTTTGTTATCGACGGGGAATTGATGAAAATTGAACGCACAACCTTTTTCATAGCGATTAGTGCATCCATATGCAGCACAAGATTTTACCATTTTGCACGTGAATTTCACTTTCGATTTCCCGCTAAATTTTTTTTTGCCCTCTTAAAGATGGCTGCCGAAAAAGAAAAATTGCCTCACCGCCCGAGGGGGAGTCACGCATCTAGCGCTTTATATCTATGGTCGCAAAGTATTATCCGCCATTTAGACACGAGAGGGCGTGGTCTACACTAAATGAAGCACTGCATACACAATTTGATGGTAATCAATTGAGTGGTATGTTATAGCGAATATATATCCCATCCCAAAATGATTGCCTGTCAAGTGAAAAACCATACTGTTTTATTGGTAAAGTTGAAAGCCAACTTGATGCACCTTTCTCAAGATTTGTTCTATTTAGGTATTTGTCATTTTTCATTTCAACTTTGATGGTATCTAATTTTTCATTATTTCTTTTAAGTTTTTCGGATTGTAATTTTGATCTTTCAGATTTTTGTTCTGCTTCAGATGAGTCATAAACATGTCTTGTGTGATAAGGCATTCCATCGAGACACCCAAATGGAACGCGACGCTTAGGGAAAATAATCTCGGTAACCAATAGGGATAACTGACGTTTTTTGGGGTCCGCGATATTGGCTATGGGGTGATGAAACAATTTGGGCCTAATTTTTTTGGGGGACGTGTCTATGACCTCATCAAAATCTTTGATCGACAGTATCTATGTAACGGTTGGTCGTAGCAAAACGATCCCAATCTTTTTTTGATCAGTTTTTCGAGCACGGTGAAAATTCCTTAAGAAACTCTCAACAGTCACTTCGCATTATTCGAAACCTCTATAATTCGAACGTTCCATAAATTAGACGCACTATAAAATATATTTCAATCAAGACAACGAATTCATTGAAATAATGAGATACCTTAAGGTATTATAATATTGTGGATTAAATTGTTGCGGAATAAATCGCAAAATAAACTTGTGCAAAACAAAAGATTTTTTGGAATACAAAATTAATTCCAAAGTTAAAACGTGTCATGAGTTCGATTTTTTATGTCTCTTTCTACTATGCAATTCTAAAATACAATAGTGTTAAAATCTTCACAAAAGCTTGTAGGTTTTATAAATATACGCGGGGACGTTCAACAAAATCGGTTTAGTCCTCATCCATGTCACTCAATACAAGAGTAAAATTCTTCGTAACTTTAACTGTTTCTTTATCTCTTCTCTTACCGGAACGCGCAACAAGCTAACACTAAAGTCACTTTCGTTGTTCCTATAAAAAGCGCGATTTAGGGGTGTACGAGGGTCTAAATTTTATAAATTTTCGGTTACGTACTATATTTGAAAGGTACCAAATTGCAAATTAATTCCACCTTTTCGCCCTAATGGATCCTAAATCACAAAAAAAATTTAGTAAGATCCGCAATAATTTATAGTCTCAATATAATACCCTAAATTAAAAGAAGAAGATTAAAATAATGATATACATACAGATAAAAAGAAGAATAAAATGGTTAATCAATGATTAATTATACCCTAGAAAAATTCTAATTAAATTTTCTCATAATTAAAAAAAAACTTTTAGATAGCTATATGTTCTGTTTCTATACACTATGCATGTCACTTAAAAAAGGTGACCAGTACTTCTTAAGAGGCATCATAAAAACTTGAACTGAATGATGGTCGATGCAATTCATGAAAACAATGAAAGTCGAACATTTTCTTGTTTCATAAAATCATGTATAATCGAACAGTTTTGACATCCATGTGCTGGGATAGATTTTTCAAGCGTCTCAACTTCATTTGTTGGAAATTAGCAAGACCAGATAATCTGTACAAATGAAAACGGGGACCTTTCTTAAACGCAAACCGTAACTGTTGCGATGAAATTTCGAATTCCTTACTTTCGTCTTTGTAAGTAGATTTCACTTCCACGAATATAGACTTTTCTTTGGAAGAGTTACCAAAGCAGATCTCGATGTCATAAGGATCCCCCTTCTCTTTATCTTTATTCAACCAGATCAATCTGATGTCGCCACTGTTAATTTCATTCCGGTAAACCTCACACAAATGCCTGTAAACGATCTGCTCACCGACGAATCCAACTGGATTTTCCGCGACAGGTTCTTTGGCTGTGATCTTATGCTGTAAATGCACCATTTCACTTTCTTCCCAGTTGATAGAAATGTGGACATCTTCATACCTCTCCATCAAATCGTGATGTTGAAACTTCCCAGGATCAAACCTTACGTTCTGATGTTTTGCAGGATGAGAGAGGGAATTAGTAACACTGGCGGATTCTTCATTATTCATAAGATCAGCTGTACCGCCGACGTTTTTCATCACATGTGGTTGATTCCGATTTGTATTGATAACGTTGACGTCATCATTTCTTATCAAATCCTCTTTAACTTCCATATCCAATTTTGATGAACTCGACCTCGCTTCTTGCTGGGAACGAGGTTGTGATGAACTAACCAGTGAGTTTACTTTCGCTCTGCTGGCATCTGGTGTCAAGTGTACGTCATGTTCATTGTTTACATTTCGCGCAAGTGTGGAATCCTTTTTTCCGTTATTAGTTTCGACAGTAACTGACACAGGTTGGATTAGGTTTGCAGTAGACACCTCTGGTTTACATTGATCAAGAATTTTCTGTTCATCCTTCTTCACAGATTGTGGTTTGAATCCAGATTCAACGGTGAATGGCACATGTTGGATTTGGCTTTCAGCGGGAGCCTCCGGTGGTTTCCATCGATCAAGAATGTCTTGCTCTTCTTTCTTCACGGATTCCGGTTTACATTTGATTCCAGACGAGCCGAGAGACCTTGGTGGCCAGCATGTCATGCCAATTTCTTCTTTACTTTCATTATCAGTTAATGGCTGATCGATGACAACTACTGGTTTGGGGAGAGTTACGATGACATCTTCTAGTTTTGGATAAGCCCAAACTTGGTGGTCTTGAGGCAGAATTGGTATACTGATCCGCCTTAGATACTCATTTTTCTTCGAAGCAGAAATAAGGGACAGGACAAAATCACAAAATTGGTCATGCCAGCCTTCGGATCGATGTACAAATAATTGCATCAAATCTATAACCACTTGATCGTCGTTGTCCCTGTTGTCTTTAGAGCTTGTATGTATGTAGATATAAGCCTTTCCCTCCATATCTTGAATGCTACAATGCTTAGGTAGTTTCACGTTTACTGTATTACGATCAGTTAAACGATAGATCACTTCCAACTTTTTCACTTCGAACAACAACGAATCTTTCAAATATGAAGCGAAACCCTGTTTCTCTAACTTAGCATAGTAACTTGGTTGCTTTATGAAAATATAGCGTTGGATATATGGTGTTAACTCGTGTAAAGTGCGATGCCACTTCGGGAAACCTTTCACTGGAAGTTCAGGTACAACCTCGGGTGCTTCGATTATGTTTTTTAACAATGGCAAACCGCATGCTTGGAAGAAAATCAAGATTCGACTGATCTTCTTTTCAACAACTTTCTCCAAATTTCGTTTCGACGAGTTTTGATTATCCTTTCTCACCAAGCGGTACAAGTGCTTCAGAAATATCAATGGCGCACCACCAGTTTCATAGACATCGGCCAATTTTTCATCAAAAACGATAATGGGCTTCTCTTTTCTGCTTACAAATTGATTAGTAGTCACTGGGAACATCTTGGCATCGATAGGAATCTTTACAACAGCAGTTGCATCAATAAACTCTTTCAACTCTTCATAGAGCAATCCTTTATCTTCAGTGCTTTTTGTCAAACTCCAATCTTCTTCAACACTTCTTGTATCTCCACTATGTATAAGTTGGCAAGAGAGACCAGAAAAAAGTGTAAGGATTTGTTCACAAGCCTCGTTATCAGGTAGTGTTGTTCTGCAGGCAATACCCGAAACAACGTTTAAGTATTCTGCTATGTCAGGATACGGTTGGACGTTGAGACGACCAACGAAGAATTCTTTCATATCGGGAGGGTAAAAAACCCTTAACACCCGCCTCTGCGATAAGCTCTGGCTCTTGGACATGATTCCTGAAGGGTCATCCCAACATACTTCAGTCGTTGGGTAAAACTTACCAGAAACTGACGACTTTGGTGGGGTTAGACACTCGGTTGGCAAGAAGATAAATTTCTTCACATCTATCAAGGCAATATTGGTTATACTGATGTGCTTGTACACATTCAAAATATGATCATACGTTGTTTCAAAGATATCTTCTCCACACCATTTCTTGAATTCTTTTACAAATCTCTCTTGTTCCAAGGTTATTTGCACACCGAGTGTAATGACAAAGTCGCGGTTAGTGTAACCAGGTGAGATGTAGTTGACTTTATCCCAAAGTAACTTAGTTGCTTCGTGAGTGGATAAAAACAGCTCTCGCGGGACAAACGTCTTTTGATTGGAGGCATCAAGAATCCACTTTGCATTTTTCATCTAAAGCATTAAAATTCAATATTTTCGTCTGACAAATCATTACCATCAGTCTTTTACGGTGTAAACCTTCTGAAATGTGTTTGGGTTGGTGAGGGAAAACCTCAGGGTTGGTCTGTTCAAATACTTTTATAATTGTTTTCATCACGTAAATGCAATGGTAACGATTTGTCAGATGAACACACTCAATTTTGAAAATAGACAGATAGATATATGCCCTCCGATGTCTCGGAATGGGTCCTACCCACGAAGGAGTAGGAATCACAGCCCAAATCAGGCAATGTAAATCCGCAGAGGGAAGCTGCAGAGTCATGACATATACAGTGACACTCGTACTACAGGGGAGAACTTGAGTTCTCGCAGGTGTAGAACCTCGTGAGAGCCACAGCACGCCGCAATGTCTGAAATATCTACCCACACTCTTGTATCAGAGCTGTAGTACCCAGTTGCCCTCACATGACATGGGTCGACCCATCGATTCGACATTCACTTGACAAATGAATCGCAGTGAGGCAGTGGGTATCGAACGTGGACCTCCACTCAATTTTGAATATATGGAACAATTACAAATGTTGAATTGTCGACGTCGACGTGTTACAGAAGAAACATTTTATACCTTTAAGAAGAATGAGGAGTAAGTTGTTCGTCCAAGAGGTTTCTCATCGCTAGTCTTCAAAAGACATTTCGGTCGTGTCAAGTCGTGGACTTTGAAACGTTCATCCCAATATTTATTCAGCAATAAGCCGAACTTTACTAACTGGCCTTCATTCTGTGATTGAAGGAGGGTATCAAACTCTGAACACACCAAATCATCGATTATATACGTTTTATCTTCTGTTTCTTCCCACTCTATAGACAGGTTTTCCCAAACACTGCCAATCTATATTTTAGAAAAACACGCGTTTCTATAAGTCAAAGACAAAAGGTAATATTTGAGATACATAGTATACGATTGGGAACATTTCGAGTAAGTGTTACAAGAATTGGACTTTCTTTTCTCAAGTAGGAAGAATTTGCATGTAAGCTATACTTACCAAATCAGAGTGGTGGAGTTTCCGCTGCGACCGCTGAAGAAATACAAATTTTTTCAAGCCAAGTTCAGTGAAGAATTTTTGCCACAACGTTCTGTCAGATTCTGCAGTACTGTAACGGGGAGAAATTATTGTCCAGTCACAATCTAGAAAGACAGTTCGAAAACATTTACATAAGTGACAATAGTGAAATAGGCATTTCTAAAATTTCAGTTGAAACGTTGATATTTTCCCAAACCTCCTCATCGGGGATAATTTCGTCGGGAAAAATTTACGTCGGGGACAATTTTCGTGATTTTGCAAAATTTTACTATTACTTTCTTATAAAGTTCACTTTTACAAACTTTTCGTCGGGGAAACTTTCTTAACGAAGCAAAAATTTTGTCGCTATTCCCCGATGAAATTATCCCCGACAAGTTATCCTACGTCGCCTTGTTTTAATCTGATTGTTTAACAACAAAACGAGGCGGGGCTTCAAAATCTATTCAGTTTAATTATTTAACAATAAGTGGAAATACCAGATAACTGCGTTTCCAACTGCAATTCGTTTCCAAAATACCATGATAGATAAATAGGTTCTTTAGTTGGATTTTTAAAACCTTTATTCGTCATTAGAACAACGTGTGCCTTTATGTCTTCTAAATCAAATAAACTTCTATTGCGCATAAGCTGCTCGTGGAGGTAGATAGTACACGCTATGACAAGATCTTCTGATTTCTCCTAAAACAGATAAAAGTTTTCATCAGCAAGGTGACGAATTTGTCAGGATCATAGAAATACCTTGGCCTCGATTCAATGCATTTGTTGATGAAAAGTTGAAAAAGCTTTAGGCTGGCGTTTAAAACGAAAATAAGACTTTGAAGGAAGTTAGGAAGGAAGGTATGTCTGGTATGCAGAATTTTTTTGCGGGATGTTTTTCTCTGATCTAATTTTTTTTCCACGTCTTAGTGCCACGTTACCATAGAAACCTCTGTGGTAGCTGTTTCCTTTGGTAATGCCCTTTTCGGAAACTTGCCCTGCTCCATTCTCGTCTCTTTTTCCCGGTTTCTCGCACCTTTAAAGCTTTATAAATCTAAGCTGCAGCTCACCCTCCATTAGGGAGATTCGCAAAATCGACGTATTATCAATTATTCGCAATATGGTTTCAAAGTGTTATATTTTCTGATTTGCAGGCAGAGGCAGGATCATACAAACACCATGTCTATCAATGTGTCGACTTTTTCGCGCAGTGTAAAGAGAAGTTTAAAATAATTGACATCTAGTCAGCTACTGAGGTTTTCTAATCCCGTTTTTTTGGTTATTTTTTTATTTTTTATGTTTCGCATTGCCTAAAACTGCTGAATCGATTCATAACCATTTTCCTCTAGAATTCGAAAAAGTGAAATATTTTGTGTGAACTCAACAGAATTCATTAAAATTTCAGCAATAATTCAACACATACTTTCCAACTGCCAGTCTTAAATAGAGGTATGATGTAGTTGTTCACTAAATCATGTGGAGACAGACTTTTTACGCCAAGATCTTGGAGAAAGCTCACGACTTGCGGTCTCTTCACAGAGTCCAAATTCTTTAAAAGTGCACTTGATAGGATACACAAATCCTTTTCAATCAACTTTGATACGCCTTTGCCTATGAGAAGAAAAACATGTCTACAAAATACAAAGACATCTCGATTTTTGACATCATTATATATATCGAATAGAATATAGAATATGGAATAAATATATAAAAGAAAGAAAGAAAGATTATCATGATGCAAAACTTATACACATTCTGTATTGGAATTGACAAGGAGGAACAAAACAATGTCCACTTGTGTGCAAGTTATAAAAAATATCTTTGTAGCCAGTCGTCAAGATAGTGGTTAATATATTCAGTACTTTTGGTGCGGTGGTCGCTGTAACTCGTGTGCAAGTCCCAGTCATGTCTTTATTCGATACTCCAATCTGACGCGTTTAAAGGCAGTGTATCAGCACAATAGTAACTATTGACTGATTGCACACTGGCCTTCGTGCAAATAAGAGCAATGCTATACGTCACACTGGCGGTAAGTCAACAGTTGCAAGTCGGAGGTCGGAAGAGCCGACGATTACCGATGGAAGCCTAATAACTAAAACTCCCAGTTAACTTACTTACAGGCGATTCACCACTACCGTTTTTTCGTAAGTATTAAGCTTATTCACGATTTGAAATGTGTAGATTAAACTGATTTAGATATTTGATACCGTAGCCAACATCAATGCAGCACCTTAGTTGTTTCACTGACGACTTTTCACTTCATGATAAATATTTTTATTGTAGCAAGGAAAAGCTACATTATGCCCTTATATTACCGAAATTGTGACTAAAACGACAGTTGGCAATTGTCGAAAGGATTAATACGAGTTAAATGGCAACATTAATGTTAACTAATTCAAATACAGCTTTAAACACACCTCAAAACTGTCATGTTAGGTAGAAAAAAGGTCTGAGCCTAAATTCGAAGAAGGTGTGCCTTACCTTTCTTCCCTTTCACACCATCAATTGGAAAAAAAGTTACACTTTCCTTCAATGACACAAATCTTCCATCTGTTAAAGGATAAAGCTTTGTTGATGTGATCATATCCATCGTCTTCTCAGAACAATCACAATCCTCCTTCAATATAGCAGAAGCAGCATATAACCAATTACCAATCCAATTATGCAGCTCTTCAGATTCTAAATACTTTGAGTGTACAATAGCTTTTGCAATATCGACAAGCTGTTGCAATGACAGTGCCTTTACACCCAGTGATTTATACACAACTGCAGAAATTTGTTTCTGTATATCTTTGTGAATGAAATATAAGCCAAGATGAGTTAGAAGAATATGCGGCGAAATCACATCTCGAATTTCGCGTCTCCACAAAACCACATTGCATGGTGCTAACCATATAGGCTTTTCATCGTCGTCAGGGGAATGTGCAGGTAAGCAAAGTTCTCGCCGTAAACCCTCCATTATCTGTCTAGCAACTTGTTTAAAAATACCAAGGACTTGACCTTCGAAGTCCATGAATTGAAAAAACTGCACCACACCAGCAAATCCAGCGAATTGATCTTTATTCTGAAAATTATAACCGAAATAAGAGCAATTATTATTTATATCATCATCTTCCTGATCTGCCAACTGAAAATGTGTGTCACATGATCCTCTTACCTTGAAGAAATCGAATGCTTTTACAATGAGACGAGGTAGATACTGAAGTATACATTGGTTCCACGGACTATCCTTGTCAATATCCTCTCTCGACGATGGTACTTCGAAATCTGCTTGAATTATAAATTTGAAGCCATAACTACGAAGTGGTAGAAAGGCAAACACCGGTTGCGGTGATAAAACCTAGGAAGAGAAAGTTTAGAAGCATTTTAAGCAAACGTAATTAGTAAAAAACATTCTGTTCTACAACTAGCAAAATCGAGTTCTTTGGAAGAGTTTTACAAGTATCACAGGTCATACGATGTTTTTATGGCAAAAACTGTTCCCATAAACATGTTGAAGGCCGAATTACGTTTCTTTTTTTTTTCAATTTCTTTTTAAAGCGAAAAGTGTAAAAATAAACGTTTTCTACAAATCTTTATCTTAAATTCGCTGAAGGGATTCCATAAACATTTGAATATCAACCAATTCAAAATATCTTTCTAATAAATAACCGGAAAGTTAATAAAAATTGAACAAGAGTAATGATGAAGAAAAGACATTGTGAGGAAATAGTGACTAGCCTTTATTGAAATTTATGGTTTTTTTCTTCAATTATACTAACCATGATATAATGTTGAGCACATCTTATTACTGCATAAAGTCGATATGAAGTAAGAACAAACTTGAAGCTCTTCTACCAAAAACTATTAACCGCTTCACTTCAAAATTTAACAAATAACTCTAATTAACGACATTCATGTCTCACTTTCATTGCTGGCTGAGGAGATCATACTTGAATTTTGGCAATAATATAATGACTTAGTATAAAGCTGGCATTTTGATGGTATTCACAAATAACAGGCTAGCAAATTGCTTGAAAAATGACGAATACATGATATAAAACAGGAAAACACTGAACATTATCATAAGGTTATTCTTACTTCATCTGCAACATTGGTTGGTTTGGATTGTATTGGAAATGCCACAGATACAGCAGTTGTGTTGCGATCTTCTCTGATCTAAATTATTTGTTTTGATTTTGATCCATAATAATGGCAAAATGCACAGAAAAAAACTTTTTGTTTAAAATAACACAATCAACTAACTAAACAAAAAAAAGCTGTATTATCATCAAAAAGTGTTGAAAATTCTGAAAAACACAGAAAATTCCTGTTTATAAAATCAAAGAAGAACTTAACACCGACAGCAACAACAAAAATGGGAGGTTCTTTCAAATGTGGACTTCATTTAATGAGCCAGTAAATTTATGAAAACTTGGTTAGAAAACATAAATTGCTCCATACACAGAATTGATCTAAGTGTCTTGGTAAACAACTCACCTGGATCGGGATTTCTTGCGTAACAGTGAACCAACGTGAATCCTCTTGGTTGTTAGATAAGATGAGTACATTTTCATTTAATTTTGTTTTACTCATCATTTTCACAACACCAGATATCTAAATAGAAAAAGACTTTCTATAACACAATTCAAACTGACAGCTGTTACATAATGGTGAACCAGCCTTTGTCGTTACCTTATCGTCTATGATAATTGTATGCAGTCTATTCAAAAACATCAACAACGAAGGATGTATGTCATGAAATCTTGACGTCAAGTTAGAATGTTGAGTTTCTTTCTTTAGACGTAAAATGATTTTCGTTGACCAGGAGCTGTATTACACAATTATAAAATCAAGATTAAAATTCAATGCAATTCTTAAAGAAAAGGTTTGAGGAATAATGTAATCAAAGGAGCAATCCGATCAATACTAACATAGACTATACATGAATATGAACATAGACTATTCAACTAATACTGTATTTTTATCTCATATTTACCGGAAATATTCTACACTATTAAGAAAAAACTTATAATTGGACATGCATTGAATTATAATTGGAAAATACACTAAAAATATGTTAAAACATTGGTCATTCTAATTCAAAGATTGAAACCAAAATGAAACTTATTCTTAATACAACAACAGACATTACAAAAAACCTTGGATTCTATACAGGATATTGGAAGAACTCACTATTGGATTTTGTCTGTTGTTGAGGGGTGATATTGGAAATCATCTTCAGTATCAATCCACTCAGGAAGTATCAATCCATTTGGTCCCGTAGATGCATCAAATTTGATATGGTAACCATTACTGTGGATTTCAGGACAATCTGTTACTCGAAAAACAGATTTAAATCCAATGCCTTTTTGGCCTATGCGGAAAACTTAATTGTTAGCATGGTAACTAATTAAATATAGAAATGTTATTTCATAGCAACAACACCTTCCTTACCAATGTATCCTTTACGGTGAATACCTTTCGTGCTTCTCCCAACATCACAGAGTGCCTTAATGTTTTTCTCTGCGAAGCCAACTTCATTGTTAAGGATGGTCACATTGTCATGCTCAATAATAAAAGCTACAGTTGGCTTTTCCTTGCTCTCAGATTTCATCAGGTACTCTGGATATTCATTATCATCTGCATTTTGAATCAGCTCCAGTACAAAATGGGAATCTCTAGTATATAACTCTTTTGATAAACGATGCAACGAGCGACCTTCTCTTTCCCGATGGATATTGATTAACTTGCTCTCCTTTTCTCCAAAAACTTCACCAATTCCAAACTGTTCTCTTCGAATGAGTTCAATAAAAGCCTTACAATGATTTTGATCACAAGTTATTACTTCAGTAGAAACATCACCTGATGCATCTTCTTCAACCTCCTTCAACTCTATCACGAAAATAGTAGTGTAATAGTGATCAAAAGGGCTTATTCATGACCGAATCTTTCTAAATGCGTTTATTTAATTTTTCAGAAAAATTATTATTAACCCAGAAAATTACTGTAATGTAAACAAACCATAACACTCCTTAAGTACCTGTATCAACTGATTGAAGACTGGATTGACTATTACTTGCATCACTGAGAATTGGCTGAATAACAAGTAAATAAATTTCATTAAAATGTTGAGCTTGAATAAGTCATGATCAATAAAAAGAAGCAACAAACCAACTGCCTACGAGTTTGAAGTTTGACTTTGCTTTCAATAGGAAAGATTACAATACATTTCAAACTTAGATCTAAAGACGTTATATAAATGTTGCCATAAACCAATTGAAGAATAACTTTGTTAATATGATTTTAAAGTGTTATGAGACAAAATCAAACTTAAGATTAGTGAATTTAAACATTTGGTAATTCCCACTACAATTTTAATTCAGCCAAAAAAGGTATTCTCAGAAAGGTGTCTTCAAGATGCAATTTAAAGATCCATTTCCTGTGCGATCAAGACCATCTTTCAATCACATTTTTAAGTCGATTTTAAAGACGTCTTTTTTCAACACTTAAAATGCCTCCATTTTCAAGACATATTCAAGACATATTATTAAAGTTTTCTTGTTTCAATGTCCTTTCTCAGAAAAACTTTTTGGTGAGAGAATTCTTGAAACTGGATGCGTGTCTGTTATTTAGGTATGAGTATTTTAATAATTCTCTCCGCTCTTTGAGGTATTCTGTTGAGGTTTTTTAGAAAATCTAATTTTTAAACAGTATTAATTTATGATGTAATTAGATAGTACAATTACCTTTAGATATGATTAACGTTAGATCTTTTTAATTTACTATGGAGTAAGGGCTTCCAATATGAGTTGATTGATAAAAGAATGAAGTTATAGTTATGCGCATCAACGAAATGCTATCTCATTGTCTTATCATAATAATGCATGTGAACAGTTTTTAATCAAAAGTTACCATAAAAAGAATTCATATACAACATTGTGAGTTTTATCACCACTCAAAATATCATTTTGGACTTAATGATTGACGAGTATTTATGTATTTGGTGCATGAATTAGCAAACAGTCTCAAACAAGTACGAAAAGGTTAAAAACCGAGGAGTACTCTTTATTTTAAAGGTGATAATTTCTGAATCGCCTTTCTAAATTGCATGATGAAAACAAAAGTTATTATTGATGTCTTCAAAAAGACCTAAAAAAAACCTGAAACTTCTCGCAAACCATATCACAAGAATAAAAAACAAAAGTAAAATAAAAACCTCTTTCTTTTTATTAGACAAATTGCATTCCAATAATTCAGTTTTTGATTGTTCATCGTCCAATTTACAAGCATCAATAGGGTCTTTATTTTCTGGTTTCTCATCTGCTAATAAATATGGACCCATTAATGTCATGCCTATAAATCAAACAATGTGTATTATAATGAATTATCAAAAAATTGATTTAATGCAATACATTGTTACTTTTACCTTCATCATTACTCTGGATATTAAAGCTATCTTGAGCAGTTTCTTCTACTTTTGGAAAATCATTAACTTTATTGGGATAATTGAGATCTTCTTTGACATAATCATTGATAGCCGGCAGATGATTAATATGTAATGCCTGTGTATAATCTGCAGACCATTCTTCAATGCAAAGATGAAAACCAAGTAAATGTAATATGCTTCTTTCTTTACTGTCAATTTCACAACCATCTAATAAGACCATTTTGAAGGTTAAATGACCAAAACACTCAGATAAAGGAACCACAAAAACCTAAAAACATTCATTATCGCTGTCACTCAATTTTAGGGGAATTTAAATTTGAAATTTTCATTCAACATTTTAATCAAACACACAAAACTTCTATAATAACTTATATTGCATTTGTATAGTACATTGAACTGAGAAATCATCATGTATAAATATCAATAATAATAATAACAAAAATAACATCTTTTAATTAAAACAATTAAATCCAACCTTATTGAATAAACAGCACAGCAGGTCAAATGGAATATAAAGAAAACAGGACAGCGTAAAGTTAACAATTGCTTGTGAAGTACCAGACATTTTGATGAATTTGTTTTGCATATGGTTGGACAGTAAAGCAACAGGTGCATTTGTAATATGACCACATCTTCCAATAATCGATACCAAACACATTGATGTCATGGATGCATCCAAGTTCTCCAAGCAAATTACAAACATCTCAGTTGTGCAATCCCTCAAAATTTTCACAATATTGTTTTTTCGAATTTCCAAAAATGAAAAGGTTGCAGAGGAATCCATAAATTGCGAGAAGATAAAGTCTTTAATTTCACCTAATTGCCTTTCAAACATGTATTCCCAGTTAGTGAACTCTGCTATGTTACATAGATAAGGGGCGCCAGCAATTGCTTTCTTTGCTTGCATCAAAATTTTGTCACTTCGATTACTTCCATTTTTGTGGTACTCTGTACCACTTAAGAATGCTTGTAAATACCATAATATAGAATAATACTTTCCCTGAGAATTTGCAGTGCGAACTATCTTTTGCAACTGCTTCTCATTGATATTCATCTTAAACTGCAATAATAATGCAGCTTGAATGCCATCCTGAAAAATCACAAAATAAGAAATAATTCAAACACTCTTACTTGAACATAATCATAATAAAAATTAATTCCATTACCATAACATCACAACTTTGGATAAACATTGTTATCTCCTTATTAATAGGTTGCTGTGATGCTATGCTGGAGGTGCCATCAAACTCTACGACTTCACTTAACATCTTTTCTGAGCAAATGAACTGCAAGAAAGGGCCATGACCAAGATCATTGAAACAAAGTGCCGATTGATCTACTTCTTTCACTATTTGGTTTTCCATTCGCGACAAGGTAGGCAGGTTCCATTCATTACAACTTGTAAGCCATTTTTTACTAATTTCTATAAGTTTTGCTGAAAACAATGATAAGAGAGAGCTAAAGTCATGATTTCAGAAATGCTTAAGTTATACAGATAGCCAAAAAATAAACTAACCTTTTGGAGATATAGCATAATGCTTGGTATTAGTTTTTTTACCAGAGTGTTTTTCTCCTTCTTTCAGGAGGCCCTCTACAGCACTACTGAAGCCAAGGAAATGCAATATACTAACATCATCTTTCCCAAGTGCCTTCATAGGAGCAGTTGCCAACAGCACGTGGAAAACTCTACTCATTAAAGGATCAGTTTCAATTTCCAATAAAAGCTTCAAGATTGTTTTAGAAAAACATCTTTGAAATGCGGGTGAAAGTGAGTGAATTTTTGCATCTTTTTTTATTTTTTGAAACATCAAGTGCATTTCCTTGAAACCATCAATGATCGACATTCCAACAATCTTTTCTGCTAAAGTATCGTTATCACCAGAAAATTTCGGTCCATTAATTATTTGTCTCTTTACATGTGATAGGTATTGGTCAAAATCTTCACAGATTTCCTCGATAAATTTTTTAGATGATTCCTTAACGTGACCCATATCACCAAAAGCAGCACGTTTCACAACCTTAAATAAAAAATGGAATGACCTGAATTGTGCTTGAAGAGTCATAGTAGTGAATTATTTACGTACCTGAATTGCTAACGGAATACTTCCAATTCTTACTCCAATTTCAAAAGGATTAGAAACATTGTACTGGGAAACCAGATACTCCATAAAATCTTGCAATGCTATTTTCTCCTTTCTTCGGGAGAATTTCCAAAGCATCTGAAAAACCTTCCCAGTTGTGATACTTGGTATGGCTACTTCTGAAGGAGGGAATTTGAATAATTCATAAACCAGTAACTGCTTCTGAAGGGGACCCAATTTCAAATCCAGAAATGTCTCTTTATCATACAGTTTGGCAAGTTCCTTCTCCAATTCATAAAGGGTGCAAATGTTACGAAATTGAACAAATGCTTGAATGTATGCATTTACCTGAAATATAAAATATTTTTCAGAATATATCATAAAGAAAGTGATTCAGGATAAACAAATTCTCTGATGCAAGCCTAACCATAAGTAAAATCGTTTCTGTGCTCTAAAATACTTACATTAGTATTCTCTGGGCTTATCATAAATTATTTTCAAAACTAGATTAGTCAAGAAAAAAGATTTCTACTCAAAGCTATGTGCATCCTGGTTTATCCATCAAGGAGATACACTGTGAATTTGCAATTTAAGAATTACGACCTATATGTAAGTTTTAAACAATCCTCTTAGGTAGGTCTTAGTCAATGATAATAAAAAAAGAATGCTTGTGCACTGGCAAAAGGTGTAGACATTTGTCACAATTACAAACTTTTATTTCTGTTACAATGAAATATCGCTCCACAATTAACAAATATTACCAAAATGGAAGCCAAGTTTTGAGATCGTTATGCTCAGAAACAGTCTGTTTATGGAACACAGCATGAATTATCACTTATGGTTCATGGCAAAGCATGATGCTATTAGAAAATCTAACCTTTCCTTGGATTCTTGTGAGTTCAAATAAAGCAGGGATATCAGTTTCTTTCCTCAGTGAGCGTTCAACTGGATTTAACTGACAAATATTCGAAACCCGATAAAAACTGCACAGCTCTTGTAAAATGTCAGTAACCAATACAACCCGACCTTCCCGGCAAATCTTGTTTCTGATTTGACTGACATGATCATTTATTTCATTCATGTTTGGCCTCTGCATACCACGGAGCACCCTAATGCCAATACTATCTGAAGGAAAGTCAATGACTGTGTTTTTCCCATATTGTACAACACTAACATGTTTGCCTTGACTGATTGCAGGTCCTAATAATGCCACTTCAGCTGGGATCATTTGACATGCATGCTGCCCAAGTGAATCTACATAGGTACAAAATAAGCATGTTAAAAAACATAAAAACAAGTTCTCTAAAACAAGCAAAAGCTTTTCGGTATTATTGTAATACAGTTCTATAATACAAAAACAAACTATTAAGGGTTTATCTTGATTATGTATTAACAAAAACACACAACATAAAGAGAAATAAAAGTCGATGTAATAAGAAGCAACTAGTTTTTTATGGTATTAATTTACGGTAATAATAATTTACAGACACCAGAGAAAGTTTCTTAGTTTCTTTGTTCAAATCAAAAGTTATGGAGCATAATTTAACCCTTCTCCTGCCAAAAGTACTGTACTCATATACATGTTCAAAGATTATTGCTAAAGGAACTTTGTATATCCAACAACAATTAGTAATACATTTTCTATGCCTGATTTGAAAAATTCATAAAGAATCTTTCCTATAATCCTTATCATTTTGTTATACTACTAATAGTCACACTTTTATTTTTTAGAGAGTGATATATTTGATTAAATTTTTCAGAACTTCTTCCTATGTCCGAGTAAAACCACAGAAGTGAGAGACGCTATTTTCAGGATTAGTATAATAGCACATAGCATAACGTCAGTTATTTTTTATCATCATGGGGGAACCATTGCATTGAATTCCTAAATGAATGCGACAGTTTTTGGGAAATAACTGGAGAACTTACCTAATATATACCTCCAGGAACCCCTACGATGGAGGTATCGTGACGCAGTTTTTTTTGCAATGAAAGAAAAGGTTTATAAGAGCAAATCATTACTACAATTTTTTCTTTAAGCAAATATTCACTCTGTGATGAGAAAGTCAAGGAAAGGCCTTTTTAACAAGTGTTTTTCATAAATCTTTTATTTCGTCAGAATTAGGACTTGCATACAAAAACTGTAGTAACATTTTTTAAATTATTACATAATAGAACACAACAACATAAAAATGTCGTAGAAAATATAAGGATAAAATAGGAAACTGAAATTCTGAGAATTCCTTTGTATATATAATAATTATATATTTAACATTATGTAAGCAGAGAGATCATGTTGAAAATAAAATTATATACATTATAGATAGGAAATTTTATAAGGTTTTCAAAAATACATACATTATATACTTTGTTGATGAAAAAATAACCACATCAAAAGTTATGGACACAAAACTGAAAACATGCAGCAAGGGGCGATGACTATCCTTAAGGCATTCAATGAACATCAGAAAAAAGTTTGTCATTTCTTTTAAATTAAAATTTTTGAGGTTGACTTTTCTAAAACAAAAATTTAAACATTAGAAACTATGTTGATTATGTAAATGAAAATTCCTTATGAATGAAATTTCACGACTGAAACTATGTGAAATTTATGAGCCTCACCTCCATGAAAGAAAGAATTTCACACAAAGAATTTCCCTAACATATTCATCAAGCGAACATCGGCCCTTAGATGTAATTGTAAAGAAGGTTAAACTCAGCCGAAATTATTATGATTTGAACTGAGATTTGGTAATGGTTTATTAATGGGCTATATACGTATTGTACTAATTTATAATATTATTATAATATTATTATATATAACATAATTATCATTTTGATGATAACTTATATTCACTTATGATTTATTTATAAAGTATTAGGTATTTTTTACACAAAACGGTCGACTTGTCCTTGGTAACATCAAAACGTTTTAAAAAATAGAAAATAAAATATTATTATATATAACATTTATTATAACACTACCTTCATTGGATCTTGTTATGTTACTTTGTTCTGAGATATTGTTACTTTGTATCCGTGTGTTTGTATGTTGAAACTGTGCTACAGGCATTTTTCTATTATGATCAGCAGTGTCAACATTTTTTTCTTCATTTTTTTCCTGCCCTGTTTCTGTAGATTTGGATGCAGGCTTATCTTGAACATGTTTCTTTTTTCTTCTTCCCATACTAAAAATGTTAAAAACAAATGTAATTTTTAACTATTATATATATAATACAATATACAATGAAGTCCGAAAAAGTTTAATTGACTGAATTTACATCCGAATTAGGAAAAAAAATAAACAAATTAAAGCTAGACAACTGAATTTATACTTCTCAAAACTTTATCTGAAATCTTTATCTCAACATGCCACAACAGATAAAATAGGAAACTGAAATTCTGAGAATTCCTTTGTATAATTAATTATTTAACATTATGTAAACAGAGAGATCATTACCATAAAAGGAAAGACAGTGATACTGTTCATTGCATGAAGATAATCGAGTAATGAGTAAAGAAATCAAAAGCAAAGCCAGGCTTGAAGAATTAAAGTATATATTCTTAAAGAATTTGAACAACCTTGATATTATAGATTTAACAACTAACAATTTCTAAGAAGAAAAACTGCATACCCATAATTTCACCTTGTTTGTAGATGCATTATAATTTTAAATTCTCTTACAAAAGGAACTTACATTTTACATTGACTAACAAATTTGGGGAGTAAACATCATGTGTATTATCATAGTCACAGTCGTAATTGTGACTATGGTTATTATAAGACTTGAATACCCTAGAAGTTTTGCAATCATTCAATAATCCTTCAAGATTATTAGCACTATATTAATCTACAAGAAGGCATCAATAATATGACCCATAACAAAAATAACTTATTATTTAGTATATAAGACTTTTATTCTTCATTAAAGTATATACCAGACAAATACTCCATCAGGCTGCATTGCAATAACCATTAGATCAGCATAAAGATCTCTAAACCTCGTCTCACTCCAAAACTTGATGATTTCAATCTCACCATTATCTAGCTGCAGCTAAAAAAATAGGCTGATTAAAATAGTTGCTTTTAGCGATTTCGATGTGACAACTTTCAACTGTTAATAGCATAAACTCCATTAAAGTTAGTTGCACTCCATTCCTTTCACAAATCAAAGAATTCCATGTGACCATTTTCAGCTGCACAAAGCCCATAAATTTAGATCAAAACAAAGTTAGTTGCATTTCGTTCTCTACAGGCTTGGGCGACACACGAGGAATGTTTAAGTCCCACGTGTCCCCATGGTTTCACTTTTCCGGTATAACGGTATTGGGCCTTTTTAGTCCGGGATAACGGCAAGGACTTGGTGTATCACTACCATGAAAAACACCCGACATACCTTCGAAACACCCCGTCGTCCATGGAAAAGACCCGACAATGCATTCTAAAAATTCCCGTCATATCCATGCAAAAGACCCGTCATATAGCTTTTTAAATATCATTCCGTCAGTAAAAAAAGCACAAGTCAATGTCATACGACATAATTATAAGATGTCAATTGGGCACAAATTGCCTGTTAGAATCTACGTAATTAACCTGTAATACGGTGTATAACCTATATAAGAACCTGTAATATCGCGTAACAGCTTCCAGCACACATTGTAATAATCAGTATAACAGCCTGTAGTACACGGTAATAGCCTGTAGTACACTGCAATGCCTTGTAGTAGCATGTAGTACACTGTAGTACACTGTAGTACACTGTAATAGCCTGTAATAAACTGTAGTACACTGTTATACACTGTAATGCCTTGTATTACACTGTAGTACACTGTAATAGCCTGTAGTACACTGTGTAATACACTGTAGTACATTAACAGCCTGTAATACACTGTAATAGCCCGTTGTACTCTGTAATAGCCTGTAGTACACTGTAGTAAACTGTGATATACTATAATACCTTGTAGTACACTGTAATACACCGTAATAGCTTGTAGTACACTGTAATAGCTTGTAGTACACTGTAATAGCCTGTAATACACTGTAATAGCCTGTAATAGCCTGTAGTACACTGTAATAGCCTGTAATACACTGTAATAGCCTGTAGTAGCATGTAGTATCAAGTTTGCGAGTTTTTATGGAAACTCGAACTATCAAAGGTGGGTTAGGGAAGTATTGCTGGGCGTAAAATGAAAGG
The DNA here is from genome assembly GCA_027922465.2 of Turritopsis dohrnii. NCBI lineage: Eukaryota > Metazoa > Cnidaria > Hydrozoa > Anthoathecata > Oceaniidae > Turritopsis > Turritopsis dohrnii. Next base: position 87,125 of record BQMF02000240.1, on the reverse strand, counting down.
AGTTCTGTTCATTTTAAATCTGGCATAGTTAATTCTATTCCTTCAATAGTTTAGTTTAGCACTTTGAACTGGTTACTCATTCAGCATCGAAAAAACATCTTTCGAGGCAAAATTTACTTATTATTATCATTATTATTATTATTATTATTATTATTATTTGTTTATTTGGTATAGAAGGTCGTATATATACAATAGGCAGTGAAATAGCACTGATGTGGACCTACTTTAAAATAAACTAACTAAAAAGTAAAAGCTATTCAGATTAGTAAATGAAAATATAAAATATCATTAATAATAACATATAAATTATAAAGTTGTAAATACAATATAAATTATTCATATATTCAGAAGTATAAAATCTAATATGTAAAATGTATATAAAACGATGACAAAATGATTAAGATTAGGTCGTGTGAGTCCACTCTGCTGACTAGATGTGAAAGGGGTGGAGTAGTTAGCCTATTAAGCGATAGCTGTAGACTGGGAATAAGGATACCCAAGTAACAAAAGTGAGGCACTCGATGCAAGACTAATCGCAATTTAATAATTTGAGTAAGGTACTAAATTAAATAGTGTAAACTAGTAATATATGTATGTCTCTGGGTCACTTGCCTTTCTTGTAGCGTTATAGCCGAAATTTATCTGCTCTAAAACGTTAGATTTTGACAAGGATGATTTGAAGAGATCAATTGTGAATACTTGAAGCCGAGCACTTTAAACTAGCTTTTTTCCAAAACTATCTTTTACCACACAAGTTCTGCAGTTCAGTTACAGCTGCAATCTTTCGACGCTTTGGTGGATTTTGTTTGCTATCATTCATGATGAGCTATTTTCAAGACTCCATGTTATGCCAAGCGATTCATACTTAGAGTTGGCTCTCAAACCGTGAAAGAAAAGAAGCTATAGAAAATGAATATTTCATACTTTCTCTTCCTGATTTGGGAAAGATCGTCTCCTTGTGATGAATTGACTAGTTCGAAGAAATGAATAGTTGTATCTGTTATCTTATCGGATAAATAGTCATTGTCGTGAAACACTCTTTTAATTTGTGCAGGGTTAAGATTTTGAAGTTTTGAATAGCGATAGGTTTCTCAAACAATGGATTGCTGACGTTGCACTGCATCCTGTGAACGAATTCCAAACAACAGCCAACGTAAAGTATTTATGTCCATTTTGTCAATCACTTTCTAGATGCTTACGCATTATCTGGCTTTTACTTTTGGTCATGCTGCACATCTCTACTTTAATGAACAGTAAAATGGTGTCTACTACAGGCAGAGTGTCATCAGAGTATATGTTACAGATTCTTCATGATTTACTGCAACCTCAACAATGGAGACAATGATCGGCTTCAGAATGACACTGGAAATCGTCCAACTAGCTTCATCAAGCTTTTCAGATAAGCGCTTGATAGAAGATGTCTTATTTTTGTTATTGGAAACAAATGAAGTCCAATCTGCTAATATGAAGGGAAATGAATACACTCACTTCATATTGAGACGATATTTAATGGTGTACATCAGGAAAAATCAGAATACAACAAATCAAGACAGGCGACAAAATATATCAGGTTACCAATAACATACTGAAGGAGGATAAACAAGCACGAGTTTGGGGTGCAGATAACACGTGCATGGCCACTCAGATAAATTCTTGAAACTTTTTGCGCGTTTTCTTAATACATTTTTGCATAGAGATTTTTCTTACTGTATTTTTCAACAATCTTTTTCTAATCCCATCACAAATTGTGGTGCGACTTCAAAATTGAATATCCTTAATTCATTTCAACGTGCCCAAACATTTTTGTGTCTTCTTTTGTCGTTAGCATCTTCACCAACTGATCTTTTCCTTGCTGCAATGGACATCGTCATGACTGTTGTCGAACTGGCGTTATTCAATGCGAAACCCCTTTGGTTTACTTATTTTCCGTTGAAGCATCTTCGAAATCCAATAGATCAAATTTTTGTAGACTCATTTCCAATAGTGATAGGTCGGTGTTTAGCTCAATTATCTACAAATGCCAAAGGTCAATTTTGGGAAATCAAATTTTGTATGCTTTTGTATTACCCTTCTTGAAATATCAGCTACTGTATAAAGTAATCAGACTTTCCTCAAATATTTTAAATTTTAGTGTTTGTAGGTACAGTATACTTATTAAAGGGTGGCGCTAATAGGATGGCAGTGCTTAAACTTTTCATAATCGTGAGAAATGGCATCAAGCAATGATATATATAAGCGAAGCGCTAGATGGCCGACTACAGTTCCCGTAGTAAGGCCAAAAAAAATATTGGCAGCCATTATAAATAGTGGCAAGAGTGAAAACGAAAGTGAGTTTGTTTAAACACAAATAAAAAAATAAAACCATGTTTTAAGTCTTATGTTCCTTATTAGATGCACAAATCAATTTCAGAATGGTTGTAGTGTCCATTTTTATACGTTTCCAATCGAAAATTATGTGTCAAATGGATAAATGAGCTTTTTTAAGCGAAAGATTCACCAACAAAACATTCCTGTATGTGCAGTAAACACTTTCTCCCAAACGATAATATACTTTTCAGTTTTGGTGATTCAAAACCATATTGGAAATCTAATGCTATTCCTTCTATCTTCAAATCCTCGATACCACATTCATGAAACCACAAAAAGGCCCCCCAGGAAACTTCCCACAAAAAAATTTACTGCCTTCAAACAAATATATTTCAACACTTATAAACAAGGCTATATAGAAAATAAACTAAATAATATATATATCAAACAATCATAGAATATAAACCAAACTGTGTCCAGGGGTAGAAAAGCAAGATTAGCATGGGATGAGAAAACCATGACTAGACAAGGATAAACTAGATAAATGCTAGATAAATAAACCAAGGTAGAAGCTGAGTAAAATGATAGATAAAACCCAAAATAAATAAACAAATTGGTAGTTGCAAAATTTCCAAATCAAAACAAACTATGCATAAAAAGTTCTATCAGGAACATATGGCTCTTCTCATATGGACACAATGGAAAATTTCACCACATGCATTTATGTTAATATTTCAACACAGCAGCTTCTCGTTGGGAATAGTTTAGGAAATTTTGACAAGCAACACCAATTTCGTATCAATCTTCTCAATATAGTTTTCAAACAAGCAACCAATATATTGACAAAATTTGAATTCCCATCTACTACTTTTCCCATTGGAAATTATATGACCAATCTTGATTTGTTCTCTCCATATCTTTTGATTCTGCAAATCGTTACTGGGAACTAAAGCATTATTGTCAGATTTAATTATGTATGTTGGGGTAATCACAACATTATCATAATGAACCACAGGAAACAGGCATCCAAGGGTTTTGTAAATTTCAGAGAAAATTTGGTGGCATCTGATGAGAATAAGAATGCTTGTTGGTCTGCAGGGTCATTGGAAATATCCAGTTGCGCATGTTTTATGCAACCAGCATCATAAATTTTATTCACTTGCAAAAGACGTTCATCAATTAGTATTCAGTAATCAGTAATCTGATAGGCAACAGCATCACATGTGATGGAACAAGGGCACATTTTGACAATTAATATCAGATTTGTCATCAATAAAAATGCAATTTTGATTTTGAAGATGAGAGCTTGTTTTTATTCCTGATGTGGATGATTTTCCCTGATAAAAAAAATGCATAAAAATTCCTAATTTTTATTATTGTCGAAATAACTCCTATAAGCGCAATTTGTGCAATTTCCCAAAGCACCTGTTCGTGGAATATAAAAAACAGTTGGGTTTTTTCTTTCTTTTTTTCCTTTTTTTGTTTTTTTTTTTTTTGTTCGTTCATTGGATGAAGAAATGACAAAACACACGTTAAATCAATATTTACTTTCAAAAGAGTGTTGCAAACTTCACTTAATTCAATATAATTTAATCTAATTATTATTACAAACCAACCCAGACGCTTAAAGTTTCTCGAGAATGGCTTATACTTTGTAGGTAAAATCTGGCGGATTTCTTTGCGTTGCGTACATACGTACGTTTTGGGAAGATGCTTTCCTGTTTATTGCAAATGTAGTTTCATCAGCAATGACTACGCGTCTTCCATAACATCCTATGACGGTGCAAATGAAATAACATGAACCATTAACTGAAGAGAAGCATTTAACTCGTGTGAGATCGACGTGCATACTCGGAATCACGCAATAAACCAAAATATGTCACTGCTGATGCTGTTTTAAACAACAAACGTTCAACAAGCGAATAATTGAGCAAGTCCAACCGGAAATGTATAACGAGAAAGTGCGCAACCTTTCCTTATGAACTCACAGAAAAAACGAGTGGAGTAGAACTAGAGGGTGTTCTCTTTTGTTTTTGTTTTTTTTTTTCTCTGGCTCAATGGTAAAGCTGAATTTGATGCACATAGGTTAATGTTCTTCGTAAGCCTCTCAGCTCCTGTTTTAGCACTTTACTATTTTAACTTTAGTTTTTTAGTTTTCCTTACTCTCTGGTTGAGGGCCGGAAAATAGTATACTTCATATTCGAGTGTTTGAAAAAGGCAATACCCAAGTTGTGTCGATGGTCAATTTCACTATTGTCATTGTTTCTGCACGGTTTTGATACGCAACATGGTTTCTATAGATAGAACGTTTTTCGACTTAATGATATAAGAAAAAAACATTTGATGATAGGAACCACTTCTTGATTTTGTAGTTTCAACAGTTGGAAAATCTCGCATTTTGAAGAAACTGTATGAACTTCGCTGTAAAAAATACAAAGGTTTACAATCGTGAGCGACAAATGACGATTAACCGATGAAAGAATATAAAGTATAATAAGCAGATGCAAAAATATGAAAGAGCTGTTTAAAGATTTATAAAGACCCCATTAAGTACTGCAGCGTCTTGGTAATTATATTACATTATATATTACATTATATTTGTTTTGTTTTTTCTTCATTTGGACGGTGGTTGACACTATTAGGACCTCGCCCTAAACGGGACACTAACATACATACTTGTGCTGTAATCATGTTTAGCATTTCGTTGACTTTTCAAAACACTTATCTGATTACCTGTATACGAACTATACTTACTAAGCAGCAAGCAATTTTATTCTTCAAACCTCCATGTGATACGCAAATTTTTCATCGTTGCAGCCCTCGCTTCGTTTCTAAACTTATTAGTAATTATTACACTATTCATCATAATAAGAGGCTTGCATAATTTTCTCCGGGGTATTAACACCTTTTGTTAATGATACAAACGTCATGAGTGTTCACAACGAAAACGAGGTGAAGGCAGCTGCGATGAATAAATTATAAATTTATCGATATGAATATTTCATCTGACGAATCGTTCCCTATAACAGTTATTATGGTAAAAACCATGGTTAAAATATTTCAACAAATGTTGCCAGTTAACCCTTGTTACCCTAAACACATTTTTTTCACAAGGCTTACATCGTAAAAGTCTTTTTGTAACGATTTGTCAGACGAACATATCATAGTATCTTTTTAGGAAGGACATATTTTTTCGTCTATACAAAGATGTCCGCCCTCTTGGCAATAATGAGCCTGAAAGTGACTAAAAAACACAAAACACCTATCAGCGAAGCACAAAATTACTTTAGTGTTTCATTAAAAAATTACATAAATTGTAACGCCTTCTTCATTTGTTTATTTCACCTCACGCCTTCATTAACATAGCTACTACCATAGCTTTCAGCTAGTATTTGATTTTAAACGGACGTTTGGTTGAAATAAATATTCATAACTACCTATGCATAGCAAAACCAGTCAAAAAGTGAGACTTTTAATCTTATAAAGATTCCAGGAACCATTATGTTGAATTTCTTTTCAATAATTATTATAATATATTATAAATATATCCGCCTTCAGATGTCGAATTTGTTCACTGATGAGGATGGCCATCACTTCCTAGATGCAAGGAGATGATGATTCTGCAGTTTACCAGTTTATCAGAAAGGATCTATCATATTATATTCCTTTTTATTTTTTTATATATTGGACTTAAGTAGTATTCGTATACTAGACGTTTTATACAAATTTATAAAGAAAGAAAACAACAACAAAAAATAAAATGTCATGTTTGTGTGTGATTATGATGGTCAGTCAATTACATTATTTGTCAGAACTCATACCTACTCGTCTTTATATGCTCGTCTATGCCTTATCCTGACACAATTGCTTTTGTAAAAGCAACCGCAAAATCTATCAGGATGGCTTCATTTCTAGCTCCTTGGTTGCTTTGAATGCTCTTCCTTTTGTTTTTCTGATGTCTATGATCTTTTCTCTTTCAAGAAGAGCATCAATCCTTTCCTTCTTCTAAATGCTTCTATCTGTATTTTCTTTTCTCATTCTTTTGTAACTTCTTGTCTAGAAGTGACTTGCAAGGAGTGATACTAAAAAATAAATAACATTTATTGCTTGTGTAAAAACTGTAAATTTTGTTATGTTTTTGTAAAATTATATTTTCATATTATGAAAGGAAGGTAACCGCTCGTTCTATTAGTTACACAGACCCAGTTCGAAGGAAAACTCCGAACCAGGCGGGACCTTGTATTTTCATATTCCTTTATACTTTTATATGTTGAACTTTATTAGTATTGTATACTAGATATTTTATACAACCTTAAATAAATAAAGAAAAACTTTTTGCTATTGATATTATCCATTCCCTCTCTGTAGTGATCAATTTAAAGTAATATATTAACTTTAAAGACATTCTAAATTCTAATTTCGGCGTGGTTAATCTTCTATCTCCCCCAGGTTTTAGTACGAGAGAAATTTCTCTCTTTCTTGAGGAACTCTTTAAGTAAGGATTTCGTATAAATTACTCGAGTAAAACTATCTTAACAGTGTGATGTATTAATCTACCAAGTTGAGACTTGTTATTTGATAAAAAAAATATTTAAAGAACAATGTGTAAGAAAATATTATATGAACTTTTTGGAATGTCCCTATTTTGAATTGGTCTCAAATTGGTAGAAAAATAGTGCCTTTGCATTTGCACAATTAACTGTATTCTCATAGCACCTTGAAGCAGTGTAATGGCGGACTCAGTGAAAGGTTAGGTATACCACTCAGGTAAGTATAACACCAATGAAAGATGACGAAGAAGGTTTTATTAAAGATTCTAATTCTTTTGAGATAGATGGCGCATACACATGTTTTTTTGGGTTATAGAATCAAGGAGTTTAAAAGAATCAAGACAGTGATACGTAAGTTTTGGATATAAAGTTTTCAAAACTAAAATTTTGAAATTATACTTTTTATGGGGAAGGAGAAGAAAAGTGTGTGATATCATTCTGAAAGTGATTTATATGAATTGGCTTAAACGACAAAGATGAAAAGTTTCTTAAGAAATTATTAACAAACTAACTATGGTTGCTCAAATGTAGCAATATTCAATAACATCATATTAATGTTTGTGATATACTATATATATTCAACCAACACATTATATATATTCAATGAAACATTATATTATAGATTAATAATTCGTATTATTCAGTGATACTATATTTATGTTCAACGACACATTACATATTCAATAAAAAATCAAATATATTCAATGAAATATGTATTTAATATGGTCTGCAGAATGTCTTCGTGTTCAATAAACCATATTCCATTTAAATCATCATTTTTATAGTAACTACTTATATGACAACCTTGCGTTGTACAGTCTGTGTTTTAAACTGTCTGGTCCCCGAAATCTGAAATCGTGCAGGTCTCCTAGCAGGACGAATCTTGTCAAACTTGGAGCTCAAATCAACAAATAGCAGCCAGTCGTGTTTTAAGGCCAGCTTATTATGGAAAATAACGATGAACATATCAGAAGAGTGGTAAGAGAAGAGCTTCGTAGAAATGGGACAAGTGCTGCTGATAGCATTTATGCCACCACACAACGTTTAATAAGGAATGCAACAGCTTCTGTTGTTTCAGCAGCTTCTAATAATGATGGTGCCAATAATAGTCTCTGCAGCAGTAGTACTAATAACAATCCACGCAATCTCATTAATCCTGCTCTGAATTCTGTGTCCACTTCGTTTACTGCAGCCAATACTTCAACACGTATACAGACAACATTATCTGGGTTTTCAAGGTCAAATAGCAGGAAAAGAGCTACAACAGGGCATCCCTACCGACTTCAAACACCGAAATCCAAAGTTGCTGCTAGCAGGGAAAGACCAAAAACTCTTGAGGCTGTCTTGTTGGATGAAAAAGAAGACAAGCATGTGGATAAATATAAGTTACAGGATGATGTAGTGGTTGGGAGCTGGTTTTTTGATCTTTTGCCTGGCAGCTCAGAGATGGACATACGTAAATCATTGCAACAAATTTTTAAAACAAAACTGACATTGATCAAAGAAAATGATTTTGAGTTTGTGAAATGTTGTAGAAATATGATCAGTGAACCTGACATTGCATCTGGATTAGAATGGAATTCTGGTCGAATTAAAGCACTCGTAGGGCAAGGGAAGTTGTACTGCAGACTTAAGTATTTAAATGCAGTGTCTCTCATAGTATCACAAAGTGACCTGGATGACGATGATGAGGATGATCTAGAACATTCAATATATTTACCTTCTAAGAGTGATGGTTTATCTGCAGCAGATGTTGACACGTCTACATCATCTATCACTTCAACTGCCATTTCAAGAAGTAGTGACACTACCACAACAAGTATCTTAGCTGTTAGCCCAAGACGAAATCGGTCTACCTCCTCATTGACAGTTACTGGAAATAGTACTAGTGAAGGATTTGAAACTTTGTTAAATGAAATTTTGGACACACAGAACACACAACCAAAGTTTTGCACATTGGAGGAGTCTTTGCAATACCTTAAAAACAAGCTCTCAGATAACTTTCTGAGGTTGAAAATTGATCCAGAATTTATTTTAACAGATGCATTATCACATTACAAGAAACATGATTTCAACCCGGCTGATCCTCTAAAAATAATTTATTTGAACCAACCAGCAATAGACACTGGAGGAGTACTGAAACAATTTTATACTGATTTTTTTAATGCACTGGAAACTGGTAGCAGTTCTGAGGGTTTCCCAGCATTATTTTGTGGGAAAACTGGCAGAAGATTACCTGTGTATAACCCAGCCATAGCAAGTGGTGACTTAATGGAAACAATTGGCAAAGTGTTTGCTCATTCCATATCCCAAGTTGGTATATGTTGTGGAAACTTAATTCCTGCTGTATTCAGGTACATAGTCACTGGAAATGTACAGGATTGTATTCCGTTGCTGTCACCAGAGGATGTAACTAACACAAAGGCAAAGTTTGTTCTGGATCAGGTATATAATTATTTGTATTTGTTTTTCAAATTATTAATAAAACTGCAACTTGTGGTAAAATGACATCGGTTAGCTTAGTGTGATTTTATTAGGATTTCCATGCAAGTTCATCTTTTTCTATTGATACAGCTATCATCAGATAATCCGAAATATGAAGATATATGCCAAAGTGATAATTACTGTGAAATAATGGAAGAATGTGGATTACACATACTGTTGAATGTGAGTTCTTTTATTTCTTGACATTTTAATGCCAACATTTGCATGTAGATAATGAACAAAGGTTTTGCATTGGTTACATTACAGCTTGTTAGGATCTGTGCTTAGTTTAGTTTAGTATAGTTTTGTTTCATGTTTTCATTTGTGATAAGCTGTTATACCAATACAACTAAGGCTTTTGCAGTGAATAATGGAATTATTTGTTGTGATAAGTTTCTTTGCTATTGTGATAAGTACATTGTTTATTTTTTCTTTCTGTTAAAAAAGTGCGTTATTTTTATAGGAAAATACTGTGCTTAAAGTGTGTCAGAATATTCTGGTCCATTTCATTTTGGCAAAAAGAAAAATCATGCTTGATCAACTGCGAAAAGGTTTAGAAGTATTAGATGTACTGGGTCAAATTAAAATGCACCCATCTTTGTATGAAAAGTTATTTGTCGGTGAAGAACAGTATTCTGCAAACCAGCTAATGAATCAAATTGAATTTGCATCAGAAACATCAGAGGAATGTAAGCATTACTTTTCACGATTCATACAGGAGTCAAGCTTTGAACTCTTACAAAAACTGGTTGTGTACACCACTGGTTCCAAATACTTGCCACGTGATAAAATTAAAGTATGCTTTGCTGTAAGAAATGGATTTTTCTCCAGTATTTGTGCATTGAAGATAGACTGTCCCATTTTTTCAACATATGAAAGTTTCAAAGAAGGATTTGAAATTGCATTGCCTTCTACAGGGAATCAATTTACATCTGTTTAATATACATGCATATAGATTTTTTATATTGGACTGTTTTGTTATTTAAAAGGAAGTATTGTTTCATTGTGAAAAAGAGTGAAATTATCATCTTTCGATTCTCTCTCCCTGCATTGACTCTCATATGATCAAAGATCCTTTATTGAAGTTCTTTTAGTTTCTTTTTAATAAATTTTATATTTCTTTCAGTTACAGCAAATTTTAGCCTTGTCTTGTGTTTTGCCTTAACCAAAGTTTGTGAATCACAAAAATGGAGTTGTTTTGAAAATAAACCTATATTTCTGTTTAAACATCGTAATGCGGCAAATAAGCAAGTTCGTTCTTGAATCTTTTTCAATTTTGTTAATTAATCTCTACATCTCGAAGTCTAAGATGACTAATTAAAAGTTTAATGTAATATTGAAAACGAGGTTGATCTTAGAAACTTGGCGAAAATGTGTGATATGAACTGAAATTCGAGATTTTTTGTTCTTTTTATTTTAAGATTATTTTACGGAGACTCATTGATGCCTTTTTCCTCACTTCACTTACAATTCTGCACAAAATTCTTTTTTTTTCGCCGCGCCACTTAAAAACAAGAAAATCAATATTCTCTAGACTCAAGTGACCGGTAAAGAAAGCATGATTCAGTGGAATTGTAATTTAAGCGAGGAAATAGGCGCTAATAGGCGTCTGCATTATGTTTGGGATATTTGATGGAAGAAAATTTAGTTTACGTTTTGTTTTGTTTTTCTTCAGAAACTCGAGGTAATTTCTAAGAAAAAGACTTAATCAAATAACAGAAACTTTATTATCACTTCATCATTACCTTATAGCTGCTATAACAACAAACAGTCTTTACATGTAAGGTTTATGATTTTTTACTCATTAATGCTTCCTAAGGCTGACAAATATAAGTCAACACCAAATGACGATGATGACGTCAAAGGATCAATCTGTTGCAGCCGTTGGTGGCACTCTTGGCTAAACGGTACATCAATTTCTTCCAGTTCCACAGTGGTTAGTCCATCATAGGATGGCACAGGTGCAAACCAATCCATTCCATACCATTCCAACTCTTCCAAAGAAGAGTTTTGCTGGAGTTCTGAAGCAGGCAGGACATCCTGGTTTCTTAGATCCATCATCCCATTCACCCATAACCTTTCTGGGGACCAATTTCTTTCGCTTCGCAAAGGATGTTTGTTCCACCCACTCACGAAACTGCCTATGACGTGGTTTATACGGGGTTTAAATATATAATGCAGGACAAACAAGTGAGTAGGGTTATCCAGCTGCAAGACACCTAAAGCAAAATAATTTCTTTCAGCGTGTTCACTCAACATTTGCTAAAGATTTTCGCCATTTACCAAACTACATATCAAATTTATGCGGATTTTTAACTAATTTACTGTACAAAAAGATGTATAATCTATGGGTGAAATTTAATTTTATGTCTTCGAAGATTTTTGCAAAATTTACCTTGCTCTTCCATTGCCTGAAAGGTGAAATAGAACTCACAACACACATAGTTCCAAACATCTCGCCAAAGACGCTCAATTCTTTGGTTATGAACAGATGATCCTGCCAGAAAACTGCCACGATTATTGCCTCGTAGTTCAACCATTTTTTCCCACACCAGGACATTTTCACCGCCCTTATCAGTTCGCACTCTAGACGGGATTCCATTTTTTTCAATAGAGTCTTCAAACAAAGTTAGGACTGTTTCTTTTCGGTTGTTGCAGAAACATTGTAAATACATTATCATTCGCGAGAACCCGTCGATACACCCGTGTATGACAAAGCCCCATGTAATCAAGCTATGGTGCCCATCTAAATGCCAGAGGCTATTTGGTGCAGCTACCTCGTACTTGCGCCTCTTAATCAACAAAGCCCATCTCATTCTAGAGCCTTCAGGATCAATCCTAGCTAGACTTTGAGTTACTCTTCTTTGCTGCACTCTCAAACCAAGAGATCTCAGGTGACCCATAACCATTGATCGACCAGTGTTTACACCGTGCAGAGTTCTATAGTTTACAATCAATTCATCAAGATTTTCGTCAGTTACATAAGAAAAACCAGTTATTTCTTTCAGTCCAAATTCTTGTACTCTTCTGTAAACAGTCCACCTGGATACTAAGAGCAAGTCAGAAATATTTTTCCAAGTAAACCCCAGCTCCCTGAAGTACAACAGTTTCTTCAGGAATGTTATACTTGGGCCTACCTGGACCATGACTAGGCATAAGTGCTACATCTACTTGATATACTCCAAGTCTCTCTTGAATTGGTGTATCATGTCTCAATTTTCTTTTTATTTCCTCTGCGAATATTTTCAAACGCTTTATTAGAAGAGAAAGCAGACTAGCTGATTGGTAATAGTCCTGTTGAAAAACAAGTAGCGTGACGATCATTTTGTCCAGAACCACTGAGAATACACTTAACTCATCCAAAGAATAATCTTTTTGCCCAATACGATCTACTAAAAGGGCTATTTGATTGAAAAAATCCTGGATAGTGGATGGATCTCTATGAATGATGTTTACATTAGCTGCCGCCATATTTTTTTCTAGTTCCCGCGAAAATTAAGCCAAACGATATTACCTGTTCAATTTCCAGACCAGATTACAAACTAGTATTTCGTTGACCATATATTGCGTGGTTGAATATAATTTCAATCCATTGCATATATAAGAAGTCACAAACCTGATAAAATATCGTGAACATATAATAACTTATATATAATATATACAACGAGCATTATATATAGTATATTAATAAATCGCACCGAATATTTCAATTCGATAGATAATATTGTATGATTGAAAATATAAAATACTTCATTGAATATTGCTACATTTGAGCAACCATAACTAACTGACGTTTTGAAATTAAATTCTTTGTTGGGAAGGAATTTCAACATGTAAGGTTTGTAGTAATGAACATGAAGTTCTAGCATCAATCCAGATATGTATGGTATATTTGAAAGGATAGGTTCAATAGAAGAATATCAAGCGTAGTTACATGGGAAAGACTCTCCAGTATTCAACGCAAGTCGAAATTCCCAAACGATCTATGTAGTGTTTGGTATGGAAAGCGTATTTAACCTCTCAGTTACAGAATGTATAAACATGTCGTCATATCAAGGTAACTCCAATCAACTTCTTGGCTGAAAGATACAGAAGAAAATAAAAAAGAAAGGAATTAAAGAAATATGCGAAAAAAAAGCAGAATGAAGGATCATTTTAGGAAGATCAGTAACATGACTAAAAGTGATGTCAGCTAAAGAAGATTGCTGTTTTTATTTGGCATTATACATTTTATATTTCATGATAGTGATTATATTTTATATAGTAAAATCCCGCCGATAACTCGAACCCCCGATAACTCGAACTTTCAATAACTCGAACCAGTTTCGAATTCCCCTTCACCAATACTTTCTCATAAAATACCCCCGATAACTCGAACATTCGATAAGTCGAACTATTTTCTCGGTCCCGTGGGGGTTCGAGTTATCGGGTTTCTACTGTATTTGTTTCTTTTTTAAGTTTTTTGTTTTTATGTATGTTTATTTGTGTTTTTTTTCATTTTATCGTTTATACAAGAACATAAAACAAGATTAAAGTATAGGCAAAAATAAAGGTTCCTGAATTGCACAGGTAATAAGTAAAGACCTTCAACAAAATGTTAGTAATAATTGACTAAATAGATCAAATGTGGGAATCTAAAATCGTCACCATGGCAATATTGTCAAGTCATTTGTCCTGCTTATGACGCTGCAATTTCAACCGCTATAAATTACATTGTTCATTCATTGTTCGTTCAACAAGTCAGGTCAAACATCCAAATTGTCAAAAAGTCAACAAATACATATCTAGAGAGTATCTTAAAGATGATGTCGTTTGTATACTGCATTTCCAATTACAGAATAATGACATAGATGTTGTAAGTGAACTATGGTTACTGGAAGACGCAATCATCAATTTTTATCCACCTGAAACCATTACAGAAACAATCTTGAATGCGTTGGTATTGATTTTTCAATGATTTCGATCCGGTCTTACATTCAAATCTCACCAAGTTCGACCTGGTCCTTTGTGTTACATCGAAAGAACCATACAGAAGACACGGTGCAATTAATGTACACTTTATTTTTTTATGTTTATTAAATGTAAGAATTCAATATATAAGAATTCAATATATATAATATTTATGTACACTAAAGTATATTACTATGTTATATATTTAATTGTCTGATTAAATTTTTTTAGTGTTACTTAATTAAACAATTAACCAGCTGATTGCCTAAAAAACTGCATATAAATGTTAATAAAAGTTGAAAGACGCATTAAAACAATAAAACAAAAAACCAGACAATGTAAAGTCACGAACTATTGATTGAGTGAGTGATAATATATGTTGAAGGATGAGACAGATCAGATCAGATCCAAAGATGCAGTAAAAGGATAAAAGTATGATTACAAGCGCAAAGAGAGACAAGTTATGTCTAACACTGGCAAGTGTGTTTGATATGAAGGGGAGAAATTGGAAGGGATTAAGAAAATTTTAGTGGAAAAATACTACAAAAAAAGGATGTTATGTCACTTTCCCTCTTTTACCTCATTGTTAGTCACCTGATCCTCACTATACCCACCCCACATACGCATCTGGTCACATCTTGGCTCCTATTAACTATACCTATGCCGTCCTTATTTTAATGCACTTATCTGCATTCCTCCTCTTTCATCCCACCACCACCACTTTGACTCCGTCCAAACTTATTACCTTATTCGTATTAATTTTTGCGGGATAAATTTTTGCGATAGTTATTTTTGCGAATCAAGGGCAAAAAAAATTGTATTTTGCGATACTTATTTTTGCGAATTATGGTAATCAGAAAAAAATTGCGATATTTATTTTTGCGAGTAATGGAATTCGTGAACTTATTTTGAAATTATTTATCCAGATGAAGTAAGAAATTTCCAGTATTTAAGGATAGGATTAAAGAAAAAGAGTTCCTTCAAACGTTGTTTTTCCGTGTCTAAAATACAGTTACATGTCGTTGATTTTTGCGAATGCCCAGATTTAAAAGATTTTGCGGGATTAATTTTTGCGAATGTTTATCTTTGAAATATTTTGCGGGATTAATTTTTGCGAAAAAGGCCGAAGTTCGGAAAAATAAGCATCGCAAAAATTTATATTGCAAGATTTTATCCCGCAAAAATTAATACGAATAAGGTACTTATTCACCCATACCTTTTCTTCCTATTTCTATTTGAAACGACTCATTCTTTCAATTGTATTTTCACTTATCTCTTTTTTGACTATTTTTATTCTGTCAATTCATATGGCCACAATTACTTTCACCCAGTTATACACCTACCTATATTTTTATAGTGTTATTATTTCAACCATGTGTTTTGTTCGCTTTGTTATAATTCATATTATAATTCTGCGCCCATCTACTTATTTTCTATCAATTGCCACACCTTTTCTTATGCCACCTCATTTCTCCAACCTTTTTTCTGACCTACACTGCCTTCTTATATATTCTCCTTTCACTATCCTATGCTATTTTTTTCACAGCTCTCATATTACATTTACATTCCTCTCCCTTTTCTTATCCCTGGCTCAGTCATTTCTTCGACCTTTTTCTCAAGCACTACCCTTTGTTGCCATACCTCCCATTTTTATTCAATCCTCTAATTATCTTTTGCTAATTTCAGCATTCTTACATTATATTAACATTCCATTCCTTTTCCCTATTTCTCCTCACTCACTTGTGCAACATTTTCCCCCAAAATAACCTTCTATTTTCATATTTCTAATTCTTATTCTACCCATAAGTACTCCTATTTATTTTTTTCTAGGTATTTGTATTATACATTATTATCATTATTATCACCATAATTTCTCAATTAGAATTCTTTTCCTTCTCGTTCAAAACGTTTCTCATTCTGTCGCCATTTTATACTTTATATTTCACCATCTATATTTCACATATTATTCTGAATTACATTACGTTTATTATTATTTAACTTTATTATACATTTAACGTTTCATTATATTAATCTTGTTATATTTAATAGTTTTTTAATTACACGCCTCCCGTTTTCTCATTCTTCTCACTTTCAAATTTATTGTTCATTTTCCGTTCCCTCTCAGAGAGAGAGATAGGTGGAGATTCCCTTTTTATAGTTTCCTTATTGTTTTCGTTCCATTTATCCCTTCTTTTCACTGTAATTACCAATCAAAGATAACATGAATATTTCGTAGTATTTATAGTATTTAATAATATTTTTATAGCAGTATAGTTACTTTCATAGTATTAACGAAATTAATAGTATTATCTTGTCAGTTTCGGCTGCCACTCAATTATTTATCCTATTTATTTATATTTTTGCTGTGCATGGTTAATTGGTTTCTGGTTTGCTTTTACTGTTAGATTAAAATGTAGCATATAATTTCGATCTATCGCTTTTCAGTTTGTAGGTCACACTTATTGGAGAGAAGTTGCAAGTGGTTGAGCATTGACTGTATTGCCAGAAGAGACAAATATAAGGCAATAACAGCTCAATTTTATTGTTCAGGTATGTTTTATAACTACCTATGTATCTACATTGTTTTTTGTGGCAGCATAGTTTCTGGTTTGTCAGTGTAAACTATTGTATATGAATCCAATGTAAGTCGTGTGGCGTTTTAGTTTCTAGACAACATTTTATTGGAAAGTTGCAAGTGGTTGAAGAAATGAAAGGAATGTGAGACGAGATATCAAGGAAAACGTTAGTAATACTCCATATCATATCCCAATAATGCCAACCCTGATTTGATCTAACAGCCATCTATTATGTCAAACTGTAGATGTTATTATCTTTTATCAAAGGCATTAACAATAGGATTTGTGTCATTTTGTGTTTCAGTAAAATTGATTAATCTTGTTTCTTAACAACTATGAAGATATGGTGAAAAATCGTTTTCATTGTGATGAATATCGGATGAACCAGATGAAATAACAGATTTAGATCTAGGTACCGATTATATATTTGCGGATTTTGTTTCTCGTAAGTACTCAGATAAAATGGAGATTTTTCAAGCCATCTTTAACATTAATTTAACATTAATGATTATATATTCCATGCGGATTACAGATTTGATTATATTTGGTTTAAGAGGTTTACCAATTTGGGGTTAGCTTTGAATATTTCTAATAATATTTCTACTAGGTCAACAAAAGGAATGAAGAAAGGATTGAAGAAATGACTGAAGAAAATGAAACTGTTTACTAGTAAGAGGAAGGTCATTTTTTACTTGAATAGTTTTAAGGAAGTTGCTTTTGGCTTTTGGTTGTGTTCGGAATGTTACGATTGATATGTAGAATCGAGGAAAGAGAAGTTGGAGATTGATAACTACTAGTGTATGGTAGGCGTTCTTGTATGTAAGCATATCCTCTTTCAAATCAGATGTCTGCTTAGTTCAGATAAGTTTCCATTTCGTTCTTTTAACAGAAATTTAACGTAGCTGTTCTGATCAATGTCAGTTGCAAATATCATGTTGGAAACGATTATGTTTGGTTGTGTTTGGAATGTGGTGGTTAATATTTATGGAATTGACTATGAAGATAATGAAGATGGCTTACCACTGGCAGATGTTCTTCTATGTTTCCATTTCATATTATGGCATGCCTTTCAAATAGAAGGTGTCTATTTAGCTGTCCAATCATGTTGGAAACGATTGTTTTTGGTTATGTTCGGAATATTACGATTGATATGAGCTTGTGTTCCTTTCAAATAATTTTATGTGGAGATAGAGGTGTAACTTAGATATCGGCAGGAAATGTTTTTTCCTTCGCTATTCAAAGCTTTAAAAGAGCCTTTTAAGACACCAACCCAATTACAGCACTGTGATATTTATGAATCCTTGTCACAAAACATGACTACAAATTCAATAACATTTTTCATTTCCCTTTAGATCATTCATAATTTCAACACGAACACTTAATCTTTGTTGTTACACACTTGTATTTATGGAATTTATTATCGATTTGAAATATGATTGGAAATAGTGTGGGCCAGTGTGTCATAAAAAAGTCCTTCGTGTGCATAGGCTTGTTAAAAGCAAACTTTTGATTGATTTCGGTTCCTTGGGTGTCAAATATGAAAAAAAGCGAGGGTGCCAAAAAATTTGGTTCCTGGGGGCCCCAAAAGCTGACGTCAGCGCTTTTACGGTCAGAAAAAATGTTTTTTCAAAATTTTTCAAAAGTTATGGTACCAATGGAAAGATCTCATCAAGTGGAGTAGAAATTATATAAAAACTATAGCTTGAATATTTTCCGTTATCAAATTATTCACGTTTTAAATTTGTATAAAACACAGACCGACATTTTACTGACCAAATGTGAAAACTTGTATAAATCAGATAATTGTCCCCCTAGAGTTATAAAAATTGGCATGTGCAATGTTCATGACAAACTTCACCTATTGGTTGTTTAGTAGTGATGTTTATGATAAAATACAGACCAGAAACTTAGTCTTATTTTTTGAATTTTACTGACCAAATATCTTTACAAAAGAGCACTTCACTTGGTACACTAAATTTTGCATTACAGACAGGCTGTTCTATCTAGGAACAGGAAGACATTCCATTGCATTGTACTCTTTAACTTGCTTAGTTTAAAAGCAAGTGTTTTATTTCTTTGCGCATGATCAGATAAATTACGCCCGTATGACACCACTCTATCTTGCAACTATGCATGAGCTTGAACACACTGACATCACATCATGGAATTTTTTAAAAGAGCATTTTTCAATTAGCAAGTCTAAAATTCCCTTCACATCTATTGGATCAGACCATGCACAGGAGCAAGAAAATCGTGTCATGAAAGTAACTGGTGGAGTGGTTGGACTTGCACAAAACCCTACTGCTTTGTACCGATTTTGTCTGGTTGCACCTATCTTGAGCTCCATATCAAATCAATTTTGCAGCATCTACAACATTTCAAATGAAGCTCGAAAAGATCATTACCAGCTGACTGGGTCAAGTGGAAAACGAATTGCCAATAATGTGGTGAAGTTGGTTGAATTGCTTCACTCATTTGATGTGATATTTGAAGAAAGTGAATGTCTTTCTAATGTGGTTTCTAAAGCTGTGTTGCCGATAAACGAAGCACAAGAACTATTAAATCATGAGAAAATTGGAAATGATTTATACAATGTATTTGTAGATGAGAGAATTAAAGGTGAGACAAGTGTTTGGGCACCAATGACAAGACGAAAACTAGCAACATTTGCAAGACAAAATAAAAGTGTCAAGATGCAGGTACAGAACAAAGGAGTCAGATTGAAGGAAGAGCGGACTTTACTTTCCAGGTTCCTGATTACAGCACGAAAACGACCTGAAATAAATCTAGAAGAGAGCATCGGAAACTACGAGTTTTCTGTTGTACCCAAGTCGCTATTCAGTGATGATGGTCAACCCTTATTATCAACAGATAAATCGAAAATTCTGCATGAAGTGGAAGAAATGGCACCCAAACAAACTTCGGACGACCCAAGTGAAGAAACACGCAAATGTATTATTGTAGACGGTATGGCTTTGGTTAACAAGATCCACAAAGATTCAAGCATGGTGACGTGGAATGTATTAAACATGTTTTCATTTTAAGTGAACATACTGTGACAACACAGACGACAATCTGACTATTTGACTGAAAACTACTGAACCTGCACGAGTTGTCAATTAGTAATCGACAATCTGAAACTCAAGCAAGTATCCCAACCTTTTTATAGGACTTTGCCGCAGCGTTTTACAATGGTCTTCGAAGTATTACCAAATCCTTTCAAGAAGTTCGACTCGTTTTTGATAGATATATTGAAACATCTCTTAAAGCACTTACCAAAAAGAAAGATAAAGACCAAGATAAAATCATTTTCAACGTGACTGGAAATGCTGATATAAGCAACGAGCCTCTTAAATCTTTGTTGGCCCACATCGAGACAAAGCAGCAACTGACGATCTTCTTGTCAAAGTATTGCATGAATAAATATGAAGGGAGCGACATTGATTTCTCAGTGACTTATGACACAGTTACTGAGACCAATATGGCAGATTTTGCAGAAGATCTGAGGAATCACGACCACGAAGAAGCAGACACACTTTTGATTTTACATGCAATTGATGTTGCTCGAAAAGATTTGTTCTGTGAATGCTGGATATACTCACCTGACACAGACGTATTTCTGTTATTGATACACCACTACCAAGCCCTACCTTTATCTACTTATTTTAGGACTGGGAAGGGTGACAAAGAAAGAGATATAAATATCAGAAATTGCTTCGAAGGAATTGGTGCCGTACATGCTGATGCTATATTGGGATTCCATGTCCTTACAGGGTGCGATCAGATAGGGCGTTTTGCTGGAAAGTCAAAATCAACTTGGTGGAAATCATTTATGTCGGCTGATAGTGATATTTTGAAAGCAATCACAAATCTTGGGAGCAGTGAGCACCTTCCTGATCTCTTCACTTTGGAACAGATTGAAAGGTTTGTTGTTGTGACTTATGGTGAGAAAAAGAATCTTGGAGACATAAAAAGTTTGCCAAGACTGCGATGGTTTTTGTTTTCTAAGTATCAACATGATGCTGCACAACTACCTCCAACAGCTAGTGCCTTGAAGTACAAAGTGTTTGGAGCCCATTTTGTATGTCTTGTTTTGAAGAGATCCAGTTTACCTTTCCAACAGTTACCTTCGCCACAACAGTTCGTGTGGGAATTAAATGACTCTTCGCTTGAAGCTATTATGACAGATAATCTTCCAGCGCCACTTGCATTAATCGAGTTAAGTGTCTGTGGATGTAAAGGAGACTGTCAGACACGGCGATGCAAATGTTACAAGAATGACCTAATATGCACAGATATGTGTAAATGCTCTCAGAACTGTCAAAATGACAGTAGCAATGTTGATGGTGATATAAGTTAACTGTTTATACATGTATGGTAATTTTCCACAGAATAAATTTTCTTCTGCCGCGAAAATTTCTTATAATAAGCCACTTTGTATATTAATGAACAAATACGTCATATAAGTACACAATCAGATGTGTGCTATCACATAATTAAATTTTTTCATCCTGGTCTTTAAAATTCAAAGGTTTGGTCAGTAAATTTCTAGTCTGTATTTTATCATAAACATCACTACTAAACAAACAATAGGTGAAGTTTGTCATGAGCATTGTACATGCCAATTTTTATAACTCTAGGGGGACAATTATCTGATTTATACAAGTTTTTCACATTTGGTCAGTAAAATGTCGGTCTGTGTTTTATACAAATTTAAAACGTGAATAATTTGATAACGGAAAATATTCAAGCTATAGTTTTTATATAATTTCTACTCCACTTGATGAGATCTTTCCATTGGTACCATAACTTTTGAAAAATTTTGAAAAAAAATTTTTTCTGACCGTAAAAGCGCTGACGTCAGCTTCTGGGGCCTCCAGGGACCAAATTTTGTGGCACCCTCACTTTTTTTCATATTTGACACCCAAGGAACCAAAATCAATCAAAAGTTTGCTTTTAACAAGCCTATGCACACGAAAGTACACAGTGGCCCACACTAAAACTGTAAATTACGTCGTTTCATACCGCGCAGGTCTAGGCACTAATGTTTTGCTTGTAGGGACAAATGAAAAAAATGGTAGCTCTAGGCATAGTAAACTTTTCAGTTTGACCTGCTTTATGTACACTTGTTTCTGGTTTTCCACGTAATATTGTTGGAAGAATTATTTACTGTTGGAAGAATTATCTATTACAGATTGATAATTTGTTATTTGTTCCTGAACACACGATCGATAAACAAATTGGTGAAGTGGTTTTGCTCGTCATCATTGTGTTTATCGAACGAAAGGAGATGATGGAAAGCCTCTCAAGTTTTATAGCTTGCCAAGAGACGAAAATTCCCAAAAAGCATACAAAAAAATTTTAAAAACAGACGGAATTAATTGGAAAAGTGGTCATATTTGCTGTCAACATTGGGTTGAGCAAGAAAAACAAAGCATTCATGATTTGCCTATAGTAACTGTTCCACCATCACAAATCATTATTATCCGTCAAAAATACGAAAAAGCAAAGAACAGATTGAAAATAAAATATCCCACCTCTGCTGAAAAATCAAAAGTCAAAAAATTGAAAAGTAAACTAGCAGCTATTCGTTATTCTTCATCTTGTTCCAATCCTTCAACGGTTCAACATACTTCATCAAAAAGAAGATCACCTACGAAAAGAATTTCTACTACTCCTCATTTAACTGGAAAGCATTTAATGTCGAAAAGATTTCTATCCGCAAATATAAAGAAACTAACTGCAGAAAATGAAAAATTAAAAAATGAACTTGCACAAGTTAATGCAAAGAATCTTCAACTGTCTTCTGAAAATAAAGCCTTAAAAATAAAAAATAAACTGGCAATCGACTCCCCGTCACTTTTTTCTTTCGTAGTTGTTGCCAATTGTTAGTATTTTGTTGAACTTCTACTTAATTATATATTAGTATTAGGTTTTGATGCTTGAAAATTGGTAAGATTGATATGTAGGATTTTTTATTGGTAGTTATTTGACGCTCAATGTCATCGTATAAGAATTGAAGTTCAATATTATTAATTTCTGTATTATTATTTATTTTAGGAATAGGAGTAGGAATATTTTGTTTAGTTTTAATGATGCGACTTATATTTTTGTTAATAAGCTCCAGTTTCTTTGGATCTGGTGTAATAATAATAATGTCGAAAGTAAGATTTTCTGAACAGTAATTATGGTCAGCTAAAGCATTGGCTGTAAGAGTAGTATATCTGAAATTAAGATGACCCATCAAAGAAGTGTCCTTGCCAACAGATGATTTCGACAATACTTTGTAGCAATGTTCTTCAAAGGGTGTTTTAACTAATTTTATTTTTTCTTTTATTATATTTTTTATGTCTAAAACGTCTCTTTTACTTTTTGATTTATATATCAGAATCAGCTGGTACAATATCAGCTGCACTTTCTTTTTTCTTGAGTAAAGCTGATTTTAGTTTAATATTTCTGAGAGGGATCATGGGAATGGAGCCTTTTGTTGTTCTTCGGTGCCATTTTTGTAGTTGTTGAGTGCAGGTCAAGGATAAAATTTTTTCTTTTGTTGATTGATAGTGTTTCAAGTAAAGTAAAATAGAAATAATATGACAGCATAAACCACTAGTTGCAACAGGACATTCACAATAAGCTTTAGTTGGGGTGTTATTTTTGAATAATATTGTTGCTGGTCTTGTTTGCTCACCATAAGACTTTTTTTATCATTGCTTTGACATATGTATTGTTATTTTCATGGAGCGTTTTAACTGAAACAATTTTTCTGCTGACAAGCATAGCATATCCTTTTTGTTGTTGCCCTATACTACCTTCTCGCTTAATTGATATATATTTTTTGATAATTGAAGGTGTTACTGAAGGATAATGTTCTTCATTGGATAACCATGGACCAGAAAAAGGGGGGATTTTTGCAGGATCAAAAATAGGTACCAAAAATAAAATTCTTCTCCGTTTTTAATCTTAACTTCTCAGCTAACGACGGATAGAGTTTGAAACAATTGACTCTCATTTGCAGTTCTTTCAAATTACTTGACGTAGGTAATCCACGAGCCATTCCATACAATCTTGTTTTGAATTTTCAATCTTGAAGTTTTCGCACATGTATTTTCACTTCAAGCCGCCATTTATTTTTCATTTGTCCCTACAAGCGAAACACTCGTGCCCAGACCTGCGCGGTATGAAACGACCTAATGCTTGAATGAGTGCCCACATAAAAATACACCCGTTAAGAGAAGCATACCTATTCTGGTACCGTTTTCTTCCATGCAAAATCCTTTATTAATACAGTACACATCCGTTAATTCGAACACCCAAGGGACCGAAAATTTTGTTTGAATTAGCGAATGTTCGAACTATCGGATAATTGGGAAAAATAAGAATTCGGATAGAATTTCTTACATCTTTCTTGCACCTCGACAGCAAACGAGAAGTGAGAGGAAAGAATGAAAGAAAAAAAACACTCAAATTTTAAAAATCGAATGTCTTAAAAATCGAACGTTTCCAGAATCAAACAATTTCAGAATGGAACGTTTTACAACACTCTACAATGTACAATTGTTCACTCTGGGAATGTGCAATTAATTGAAAAGTTGAAAGAAATTTTACCACCATCAGAAAAATGAAAGACTGTGATTTTCACTACAGTTTCAGATTAATAGTGCGCAAATGTTCGAATTAACGAGTGTTTTTTTAGCCTAGAGACCGAAAAAACTGTTCGAATTAACGAAATGTTCGAATTAACGGAGTTCGAATTAAGCGGCACAAATTATAAGACTTTATTAGACCAAACTCAAGGGACTGAAGAATTTGTTCGAAATAAAGAATGTTCGAATTAAGCGGCATTCGAATTAACGGATGTGTACTGTACCTAAGAAGAAGGCGTAAAGATAATGAGGCGTGAATTCTTCCTTTTCTAAGAAGAATTGGGGTCATTTGCAGTGATTTAATCAATCATTTTAATAAACAAAATATCATTTATAATATATCATATACAATATTCATCAGGATAAAGATTTTGCAATGATAGTATTTGTAGAAAATCTAGAAACAGCTAATGGGGCATTTTTGCAAGCTTCAAGCATTTACGGAAGTTCTTTACTAGCTATAATATATTAATGCAGCCATAGCATTGTGGCTTTCCTCAGTGTGTAACTCTTGTTAAGAGTAGCACTGACTGCACTCTGGATCTATTTGAGCATAGAAATTTTCGTATTTCTATAATTTGAGTTAGGGAATTACTTTTCCTAATATGTGGTAGTTCAAGCTACATTTCTGTGAAGGAATAAAGCTAAATACATTGCATTTCGTGGAAAAGTTCATTGGACGTTTGTTCTGTGGGGCAAAACTGGATTCGCATTTTGTTCTTTCTTGCTTTGCTGTCAGTGTCCATGTACTGATTAGGAAATATATCCTTGAGAAATCAAACCTTGAAACTTACAATAACTAGAACAGATGTTATAACAACGATTAAGTAAAGAAAAAATTAGGTCGTGTTTGTAAGAAAGCGGAGTGAAAGCTTTGAAATTGGTAAAAACACCACTGAAGGTAGGTTTGCGATAGACACTAGTTATGATCTTATTAAATAATCTAGATACCTTAACATCAAGAAAGGAAAGAACTTTGTCATGTTCTATTTCCTTGGTAAAGTTGATGTTAGTGTGTTTAGAGTTGATATAGTTATGAAATAAATCGACATGTTCGGGTAACGAGAACATTACAAAAATATCATCAACATAACGTCTATAGTAAATTGGCTTAAAATCAGATGGACATTCCTCTAACCACTTACGTTCATAAAAACACAAGAAAGCATTGGCCAAAGTAGGTCCAAGGGGCGAGCCCATAGCCCCACCATCAATTTGTTTGTAGTATTTCCCATTATAAAGCTATTGAGTCACTCATCCAGGATGCTGCTAAGTTTCAAGAAATTAAGATCTCTATTGACAAAGATCTTAATTACATCATAGATCTTGAAAACAAACTTAAAGAGTCTCTAAAAAGTTTACTTAAAAGTGGTGTCATTGATGATTACACATACAAGAGACTTTGCCCTTCTGGTTCCAAACCAGGTGTACTTTATGGTCTTCCTAAAGTACACAAGTCTTGCATAAATGGGACTCCCCCATTTCGACCTATTCTCTCTGCCATTGGTACTCCCACTTACCAAAAACCGGTAATGGAAGCAAATATTTCAATAAGAGAACCATACACGACCAACAAACCGAAGAAACTCTTCTAGACTGTCGATGCAAATTATAAATCTTTCATAGCTGACAAGATCGCGAACAATGACCAGAACGAAAAGAACTAACAGGGATGGGACAACATCAGACAAGGACATGGGACAAGGTATCAGCAATAACAAGCCACTTGAGGTGTTGGAAGGGTTGGCAAAGCAATACGTCGAAGGTGTGTAACTGGTTAATGTTAATCTGCTGCTTGTTCGTCCTCCTTGATTGTTTATTAAAGTGGGATGATACTTTAAACGAAAACTCGCCAAGATACATAAAGCTACTGGTTCTTCGTGCAAAGTTATGCTGCATGTTTGAAAGAAAGTAAATGCGTTGATGATTAATCCAACTGCTGTTTTCGATTTTCCATGCCTCTTGATTCGGAAACATTCCTAGATTATTAATATACACAACGATTGAATCGTATAGACACGATATTACTGGTTGATATTTGTATTTGTTCGAGACAGGAACACAGGGTTTAAAAAAGAGAGATAAATTTTTGATAAACTATAAATTGTACTCATATTCTTTGACGTTCCTAATCTCATTTGATATAATATCTATCTTTTGATCTGTTAATCAACCATCACCATGCTTTTGAATTTGTCTGTCTGAGATGCTGGAATTAAGAGCGGGATCTCGAAAAAGTCGGCTAGCTTACTATATGGACATAATTTTTCTCATGTGATCATACCCTTAGTTCGATTCTAACTGTCCAGGAACAGTTTATGTAAAGCAGGTTTTGTGCTACCGTTTCAGATAATTAGTGCTGATGACAAATCTGAAGTGTTGGGAGATCCTCCCAGAATTGGATTTAGGAGAATCTGTTTTCCTTGTCAGCAAGTTTTGTAAATTAAGTGTATTTAAGTTAGACTTTCTTACCCTTTTTCAACTTTTCTTTGCCTTCGTTTGGCTTTTTCCGAGATCAAGCTCAAACACAAAATTTTTCAGTCATCCGCGAAAATTATGTGAGCATTACGAGTTTTGTTCCCTTCTCATGCATTTATATCAAACTAGCTAAACACGTACTTGATGTGCAAGATCCGGAAAAAGAAACATTTGAGAGGAATACTCGCGTTGAAAGGATTTTCAGAATGAAGTTCGGGCATTTCTGTCCCCTATGGCAGAAAAAGAAAGATTGATTATTACAATTCTTGTTTTCATACATAGGCTTTTATCTTTCTGGCCTGACAGCTATAGTAATAGAGAGGTGTCTCGTCGAAAGATATTATTTTAGCATGAATAGCTTAAGGAAAACCGAAATCATGAAAAATTAAGAATTATTCTAGTCACCCACAAAATTTAATTCTCGCGGAGTTTAGTTCCCGAGAAATTTGGTTCCTTTAAAGTATAGAAATTCATTACCAAAATACTGACACGTCTTCCACGATTTATCATGCAAGTACATCAATTAATGCTTCCAATTAAAGCATGATTCATGATCAAATTTGATGAAGGTTTCAGTCTGACTTCAAAGGGTTACTTGTTTCACTATACCATCAAGAGATTTTTGTAAGGTCTAGCAACTAAGGCCAGATTCAAATGCTGTGAAGGATGCACCTAAGCAATGTCATCCAAAAGGTGCTTCTACTTTGACATTTAGTCCATCCGACACGATAACTGTTTGTTTCAATATTGTTTGACTAATTATCCTTGTGGAAATCATATATTGGACTTTTGTAAATTCTATTCTAGTATATATTCAAAAAACGTTTGCTTGATATTGTACCACAAACGTGCTTTTTTTTATATATAGCCCGAAGTATCGATTTGCTTGTCCGACATAAAACAATTATTTTTGTAACAAACCCATAACCCCTAAATGGCAATTTTTATAAAGGGAAGCTTGTCAGTATTTGCAGAAATAACCGTGAAAATAACCTCCGCTTTTGTTCAGTGGCCTTCAATGCGTTTTCGATTGCACTCAAGTCCCCAAATCTTTCCTAATTCTACATCCTTGTAGTGCACATCATACTTCAAGTTTTGACACTGCATTACAGGCTATTACAGTGTACTACAAGCTATTACAGTGCATAACAGTGCATAACAGGCTATTCCAGTGTATTACAGGCTATTACAGTGTACTACAGTGTATTACAGGCTATTACAGTGTACTAAAAGCTATTACAGGGTACTACAAGGCACTACAGTGTCTTACATTGTATTACAGTGTATTACAGTTTATTACAGTGTACTACATGCTACTACAAGGCATTACAGTGCACTACAGGCTATTACCGTGTACTACGTTATACTGATTATACTGATTATCACAATGTGTGCTGGAAGCTATTACGCGATATTACAGGTTCTTATATAGGTTATTACACCGTATTACAGGTTAATTACATAGATTCTAACAGACAATTTGTGCTCAATGGACATCTTATATTATGTTGTATGACATTGACGTGTGCTTTTTTACTGACGGAATGATATTTAAAAAGCTATATGACGGGTCTTTTGCATGGATGACGGTATTTTTCGGGTGCACATGTCGGGTCTTTTTCATGGTAGTGATACACCAGGTCGTTGCCGGCACGCTATTTGGCGAAAAAACGACGGGATTACGGTGTTTCATCTTCTGCCGGTGACGATAAATCGCTATTTTATGTACAAAAAAATGCCGATATTTTGAATGGTGCGTTAATTATCAACATCGTTGTGGCGCAATATTTCGAATTTTTTTCTTCTTCTTTTTTTTTTGTTAAAGATTGATTGTATATTATTTAGTATCACATTTGACCATTTAAAAAGAGCCGCAGTATAACGAACCAAAATTACGTCAAATCAAGCTTTTGTTCTTTTAATATTTTAACTGGAATTAAGTAGTTTCGCAACCCTTCGAGCAACCAAATACATAGGGTATGAACCTGACTCAACAGTTTTTTTGAATAATCGGCCCAAAAAATAAGCTGGTACCGGTACTAGGCCTCCTTTTTAGACGGTGTGATGACGGTATTTGGACCCAAAGTTTTGACAGTATGACGGTATTATCCTCCGAAACACCCAAGGGGTCGGTGAAAAAGGTATATACAAAGGGCCCGAAAAATGGAAGTTCTTTGACAAGAAGTCTGTTTATTAAACAGGTGGCGACACGTGAAAAATTTTCAGGCAATAGTACTGGTCCCGCATCATGCATTTAAAAAAATCTCCCGTATCGTGTCCTAGCTTGTAAACATTATACTCAACGGCTTTATAGCATCACCAAATTCTTGAAAATGGTTAAAATCGTAGGCAACATGATCTGTTTTTAGAAGTCGTGATACTTCGACCTTCGTTAGGTCATCAGCATTTACTTAGGGAATTAAGTTCACAAATGGAACCTAATAATAATAACAATAATAATAATTGTTTATATTTCAAGTTCCAAATATTACATTGGCTCTTCTTCTGAAATAGCGTATGAAATTGTGCATGTGTGTAAATTAACACTACATTATCAATATTTCGTTTTATATAAACCATGAACCATAAAACCATAAACCATTGTATCAACCTAATACCACGCAGTGAGTGACATCGACTCTTAATGTTATCGCAAAATATTTCTTAGATGGGAATTTGTTAACGCGTCTTTAACTCCACTTAACTGAAAGTTAGTACAAAAGAAGAGTGTAGATTATGAATTACGCCTTGGAAGTATTTTCATTATTCGTCATTTCTATCTAGCCGATTTTCCAATAACCATTAATAATCATAAATTCCAGTTATACCGTATTTTCTTGAATAGAAGCCGTGACTTCTTATTTATTTTTCAAGAAAAGAAATGTGGCTTCTATTCAAGGGCGGCTTCTATTAGGTTGAAGTGGCAGAATTTATCATTTGTCATGAATGGTAGCGAAAAGGAGAATTCGAGCACAGGAAAGATGGTGGTGAAGCTGCCAAACCATGGAGGTAAAAAAAATAATTGTAGTTACTTTTCTACCTCCATGACCAAACTATGCTTAACAAGTTCAGTGGATTGTCGACGCTTCGAAGAGCATCGACCCTGAAATTGTAAAGAAATCCTTCAAAAGATGGTGGAAGTACAATTAGTTACAAAATTACAAATTACAAAATAAAATAAAGTAAAAAAAAGTCTCTCCTCCAAAATTGTTGAAAACGAGAAAAACAGATTCATAACATCTGACTAAACATTAGAAGAAGAGCTTCATAGTCTAGAACGAGATCAGCTTTAGCATAACATTTTCAAAAGAGAAATATTTCTATGACATGAATTATATCCACGAAGAAACGTTCAGAGGCGTAGTTAGGGTCAGTCAAAAAAAGTGGAGGAGTTCAACATTATGATATTTCTTTTCAGTCTTAAGTATCGATTAGGTTACTTGCACGCTTTCCTTTTCTACCCTAAATGACTTCACTCTCCTCCACAAATTTTGACCCCTGGCTACGCCTCTGTCTGAACGTTCGAGGAAATTGTGAATTTATTGCTCTATTTCTCTGTAGTTTACTTGCATTTAACTTCGAATGATCTTCACGTACTAGTACAAGTATCATGCCTGGGGTATTTCTTCTGCAAGAACTAGCGATTGGGTTGGCGAACATGTTACAGTAGCCGATAATGATTCAGGTGTAGCTCCATTACTAACGTTGCTTGGAGGTAACGGTCTTAAAACATATTGTCTACCAGTAGAACTTGTTAGTATTTCTTCGTTTAGTGCTGGGTTTGGATTGAGAACCTGTTGCTGATTAACCAGAGGCATTTGACCTTGACCTCCTTGCGGAACGTATTGGGATTGGATCGTAAGAACGGTGAAATCGTTTTTTCCCATCGCTTCTAAGACAGATGAAAGTGAAGTTTGAAGTACAAAGTGGACTCTCATTTTTTATTGGAGATTGTGTAGAGGTTTGCTTTGCAACTATATTCCTTCTAAAGAATTACAGGGTTGCACAAAAGCCATTGGCAAATAGATTGTTCTCAGTAATCTGCCATCTTTAACTTGAAGTTGCATCCTCAAAAGATATAATGACTTACCGAACTTCTGGTCATCGCAACAGCATGAGCAGCAATTCGGATCACATGCTGGGCAACCATATTTCAAACAATTATACATGCTCATGCTGAAGATTGTTGACGCAATTGCCAAAAAGAACTCAATGACACCAAATGCCAGTAAAGCCCCGTAAATACTGGCTCCGTGTTTTCTAGCTGTCTCGTACCTACAACCAACTTTCGGAAATGACATAAGGTAGTTCAGATTTCCGTCACCATAGTCTGTGTCGATGGAAACCCGATCACAATGATGATAATATCTGCAAGAAAAACGAACGAAAACACAGTTATGTTATACAGTCATATACACAGTACACGTGCAGCGATGGTGTAGTGCGACCGCTGCAATCCGTGTTCGAGTCCAGTCATGTCGTGTCTCAATACTCCGATGCGCTTTAAAAGCAGCGTGTCAGCCCATTAGAAGCCATCGACTGACTGCACACTGGCCTTCGGGCAAGTTAGAGCAATGCTATATGTATCTCTGGCGGTAAGTCAGCTTATAGTTGTAAGTCGGCGGGCGGAAGAACCAAACGTAATGGATGGAAGCCCAATGACTAAAAACTCCCGTTACTTACTTACTTACTTACACAGTAGGAACACCCATCAGGTTTTAGTTTGAAGTAAAGGAAGTAATGGGGAGTTTTTAAACCATGGACTTTCACCATTCTAGGTTAGGTCTTTGGCACGACGACTTGCGGTGACCGGCATCGCCTATCGACATAGTTATTGGCTCCTGTCGGGATGAACGTGCAGCAGTCACACTCATACGTACTTACCATTGCGCCATCATCACGTTTAACATTTTCATATCGCTACACATATTGACTTATTCAAATCTTTCGTGAACCTCAGCCCCTTCTTATTCCCACTTAATACATACACTGTGTTTTGTTATGAGCAGCTATCAGGGTAAACCATACACCATCGCCGATGTCATACAAACAAAACTGTGATTTAGTCCTATTTATGTTGACAATGTTCGGAATTCAATGAAACAGCGGTTATTAAGAGATCCCAACATAAATACAGTCGACTCTCGATATCTGGAACTCTCAGGGGACCAGGAGAAAGTTCGAGAGTCGACTGTAACAACACCCTGCAAACTCTATGTTACCCGTGTCGATATTGCCTGACACGTGTGTGCTTCAGGAGAGGTCTTCACCGTAATAATCCTGCCTAGTACTATTTTATTAAGAAATAAGTAAAAGAAACTTACTTGATGCCCAACCCTGATGTAGCTACGATCAAAACCGCCAATACAATTGAAAAAAAGGCAAATATGTTGTGAGAGACAATAACCTGGCGGTTCTTTGGTTTGTTGAAAATTACAATTCCAAGCATGCCTGTAACCATAAAAATTGCAGAGGTCCAGATTGCTGTACCATGTCTGTTTATAAGGACTTGTTGGGGAAATTCACCAACTATTGTTGATCCAATTGCCAAAATAACCAAGGCATTTATGAGATGCAAAATCCCTGCCAGAAAAAACGGAAAAGCTATAGTTAAATCATCATTGGTGGTATTCAAGGGAAAAGATTCAAAATGCAAATAAAGTAAAAGCTTGTGATGACATAACGTCCATGAGAGATTTTATTGGTGTTATACAAGCAAGTACAGGAGGTACTGAATGAAGTTGAATACTGTTGAATACTGAAGATGTTGAAGTATACACCGGTTCCAAACACCCATCACACTAAAAGCGCTTAGTCTCAGGGGCAAGAAGAATACTTTTCATGAAATGCTGCACATAGCATTACTTTGTATACGATTTTTTAATGTGATCAACGCGAATCCATACCATTATTTAAATGAAATTTAAACAGAAGGAAACCTACCACACCATTGTATAGCCTTGACATGTCTTCGTGTGATTGATCCGGATGTAGCAGTTGTATCTTCCAATGGTTCCTCGTCAACACTCAGCCCCATTGCAACTAAATAGATCTAGCCTTCTATACTCACTTCAGGAACTCACCTGAAGTTATCAAAATTATACGTTGCTATACGTTACAAGTATGGAAATCTTTTCAAATCCCTAGTTTGGAATTAATCTTGGGCTAGGGTATATTATTCGAATAGACATAATAGATGAAGTTAATGATGATGCATACTGTTTTGATATGTCTCAATGATTAGACACTACAAAGGTATTTTCGTTACTATAAAGTTTTTTTATTATCAAGGCCAAATGTTCTGCAAGCATTTCTGCCAGCGTATAGTATATAATACGCTACAAAAGTCTTTTACCATTATCAACAATTCAGTTCTTGTAATAAGAATTAAAACGGGTAAATATCTGAGAACCTTTGAATAAAACTTTGTGGTGTAAAAGTGGTTTAAAAGCAAAAATGTAAACATGAATTTCATCTATATATATATAAAACTTCCAAAACTTAAACTGACAACTCAAGAAATACCGTATTTCCTCTAAATAACGCCGCCCTCTGATAAACGCCGCCCTCTATTAAACGCCGCACTTATAGCCGAACGTTTGTAGTAAACGCCGCCCTCTAATAAACGCCGCCCTCTAATAAACGCCTCCCTCTATTAAACGCCGCATCTTGAAAAGCGGTGTTTATTAGAAAACAGGTTAAACAAGAATTATAAAAAAAAGCTTTCATCTCATACAAAGAGAACGGCGACAGTGATATTGCTCTTCTTTGATATTTTCGTGAACATATCTTTTGTGTAAAACATTTTCACACAATCTTTTGTAACCTTTTTAAGGATAAGGAAACATTATTGTTTAAGTTTGCTTCTGTCCAATTTTTCATTTTGTAATAAACGCCGCCCTCTAATGAACGCCTCCCTCTATTAAACGCCGCATCCAAAAACTTAAGTTTGTAATAAACGCCGCGGCGTTTAATAGAGGAAATACGGTATCCTTGTTTTCTCAAGTAAGTTATTATTATTATTATTATTATTATTATTATTGTTATTATTATTATTATTATATAAAATATTTTAACAGGATACAAAGCTTCAGCTTATTAAAATGCTGCTATTAATGCTAGTCCTAGTTAATGCTAGTCTTCTTATAACACCACCAAAACAAAACAATTTAGGGTCTGCAAAAAAAGGGATAAATGCACAGCTTTTGTTTATATGTCGCATTCATCACAATTCTCCATCATAACAGCTCGTTTAAATGTCTTGTTGTTCCATGGTAATCATTTCATAAATAACAGTTATTCAAATGAAAATCGCATTGGGTTAATTTTGGGTGTTTGCCAACATATAAAAATGAGGTCTGAATGGACGACATCCCTGGGACAAGCTACCTATATCCAAGACTGGGTACCTATTGAAATTGCTTGAATGAAAACCACCAACAGTGTCAACCACACTGCAGTTTTTTTCAAATAGTGTCTGGGTCCTTCTTTGTTTTTCTTTTTTGAAAATTGGGTTGGAACTTACAGATAACTTTTTAAGTGATGTATGGTTTATAAATGCATATGTTCTTTACTAGATAACTTCTAAATATTTCAACATGGAACGTTAGTGATCAAGTCCATTTGACTATCAACTTGCGCACGCATCAGGGTAGGTAAGTTTATTTCGCATGTTTATTCTGCCCAGTCAGAGTGCCCCCATTTTTTGTATCATTTTCATTGTCACGTGACTAGCATGTTAAATTTTTTGCAGAAGTTCTCTTTGTGACCTGTGATATACGTGTTAGATATTAGTCACGGGCCTTTTAAACTGAACCAACTAACCAAAAACATGACCCTAATCTTATATTACACTTTCAAACATTTTATGTTGATTTCCTCAACGGTCATTTTGACAATGAAAGAAGATGTTTTAGTAATAGACACTAGCGCTGTCACTTACTTTGATATATGGATTTTGATTATTTTCAGTTTGTACATCCAGTTCAGGTTCCCTTGCCATCGAAAATATCGAAAAAGCAAAAATGTTGGATTTGAAGTTGACTGTAGGTTTCTTACACGAAGAGTTTGCTTGAAAAAAAAAAAGGGGGGGGGGGGGGGGGGGGGGGGGGGGGATTTTCCGGGGGCGACTTAGAAGTTCTAACCTCGACTTAGTATTCTCTATCTTCAACCTAGTATTCTGGAGTTTTAATTTTAAAATTCACATGGCACATATGAGCCACCGTAAATGAAATTAACACAAAGAAAATTAATGCGAAGGGACTAAAATATTTAAGGATACAGTATACGTTTTGAGCATAGTTTTTTAAAATTCAATTTTTTTGCCAACTATGAATAAATATTTGCTATATTATATATCACTGAAAAGCATTTTTTATAAGCTATCGAATGATATTAATGTTATTTGAAAATTTTGTACTAGTAAAAATGTAGAAGACTTGGAAATTTTACACCCCGTCTTCACAAAAGCAACTCCATTTACAAAACTACTTAGTTTCCAGTGCTCATTCCACTCTTGTCAGAATCACAAAAGATGTGCGTAAAAACGGTTTTTTTTTTATTCTTTGAAAAAGCCTCATTTTCAAGTTATTTCATTTTTCCTGAAAAGTGAATATTTTCCGTCCAAACTTTAATTTTATTATATATTTCCCCGTAGGGCGAAATATATGTTAAAATCGGCTTTTTCCTTCTTCTTCTTCTTCTCCTGAGTTCACTTTTATAGCCGCGGTTCAGTATTGAATTTTCACCTAGCCGCCAAAGTAGATAAGAATAGAGGCTAGTCTACAGTGAAGTAGTGCGCCATTTTTTTTCAGTCAGTGCAGATGGTCAGTAGAAGACTTTGCTTTTTCTGCCAGCTTTTAAAATGATTCAAAAGATAGAAGGTTGTTAAATGAGGGAAATAATCGATTTAGGTCAGTGTTGTTATGAAAGGTTTTGTAAAAACTTTTTAATGAACGTGTAAAATACAGAAAAAAAAATTGTTTTGTTTTTGTTGATAAAACAATAATGCTATGGATGATTGGTTGGTAGTTAAATGTTTGGAACAGCAAAACATTGAAGCTGTGATTTCAGTGCAAAAACGAAAATTCATTATCAATACAGGCTGAAGATTTATTTTTATTTTACATCCTGATTTGACAGGATAATGAATGTATAGCCAAACTGAACTGACACAGCACGCACATGATGTACAACCACCACAAGGGAAACCTTTTATACGTGGAGAACAAGTAGTTCAACCAATTATGTTAATTCAAAGAGTACATAACAAAAACAGCAAGTAAAAACGTGATGTTGTATATGCAATAAGATGTTCAGAAAACAAATTACATACAATATTTTTATACACAGGATTGAGACAGATAATAACTTGAAAGAACCTGGTTGAATGTGCTTCCCTGGCCTGGATAGGCTGGATACTATGGATTAATTCCATGATCACGCATACTGTTTTGATACTGTATTATGATATTTTATTTTGTAAAAAGTATATATATAATGTATATACTGTCAACTTTCCTTACACAAACAACAAACATAAATCAAAACACAATCCAACATAAGAATCTGTAAATTAAATCAAACCAGAACTCAAATTTCTTTTTTAGCTTCGTAGTGATTTGGTTATGGATGTGTATTTCACTACCAAATTCTGTTTGTTTTTTTCATTTGAGATTTACGGAAGTCATTTTTATCACATAGTAAATAATGAGTGTCCACATATTTTTGTGACTGAGATGTTTATTCTGAATACTTGAATTTAATTTTATGAATTGTCACTTTTAAGACCATCTCTTTTTGGAAAATAACTCTTGTCCTAATTTGAAATGCTACACAGTACAAATTTTGATTGTTTTTAATAGTTATTTGCTGTCTACCCCAAAGTATTTTTAATACTTAGACTGTAGTATTAAAATTAGGTTTGATAATTTTCTTTTCTTTTTTTGTAAACTTGTATACAAGTTTATAAACAAATTTCATTGTATGATGTTGTAAAATAGTTTAATACGAGTTACGAAAAGCTGTGTTCTGTTGAATTACATTGTTTGCCATGATATTACTGTGTAAAAGGATGTCAAGCTTCTGCAGCAATGAAGATCATACGTTTATTATGATGAATTTACCTTATACACATTGATGCAGCTGTTGATATTCTGTCGTTTAAGGGGAAATATTAGTTGCATTTAGGTCTTCCAATTTTTAGCTTTGTCCATAATAACTTCTCATAGATAACTCATAACTTTTTTTAACTCCTCAGCAAAAATTATAAGAGAAACCATGTAACATGACCATGAATATCTTCATTTCATAATAAGTTCGAAATAACTTCCTTTGTGGTATTAAATTGAATTCTACCCTGATTAGTATGGACAGCATTTTTATTTGCGTTGATGGTAGTTATACCACTTTTCTTATGGTCTTCTATGTACACACAATAATTGATAAAAGTTTTGCAACTTTGGGGAAATATATAGTCGCATTTTTGCGAATCTTGTTTACTAATAACTTGGGAATGGTTCACTTTTCGGAAAAAAAACAAAAACCGGTTTTAGAAAAATCTATATGCTTGAACATGGTGGCAGTCTCCTTAGCAGAGCTTTTTTAGTTTTGTAAATGGGACTCAAAATGTAGTAGGAACCGTGCTAAAAAACGAACACTGCGAAAAAGCGTTTTAAAAGTTTTGCAAAAGATCACACCTTCAACATGATCATGACATAGATTAACACCTTGGCTGGTGATACTATTATTAACAATATTTTAAACAGATGTGCATTTAAATTATGATGTTCATTTAAACAAAAAAGTAAAAAACACATGTTTACAAAAAATGTGCGAAAGATCAATCGAAGAAAATCACGATTAATGAATGAGAAAAACTTTTATTTGGAAATAAACAACTTTTCTGTAAAAAAATCATAAAATCAACTTCACCACTGAAAAATTCAGATATTTTTAGGTAGATTGCTGAAAAAAAATTTTTTTTGGTTTTTTTGATGTACAGAACGTATACTGTATCCTTAAATCTTCAAATGAATTTAACGTGAATTGAATAAAGACTTTCATTTATGGCAAAAAATTAACTCGGTTTTAGAATTTTTCAATGTCTAGCAAACATATTACCAACATTGTACATGAAGTTTTCTACATCTACGAATAAGATCTCGAGTACAGCTTCAGTGATCCAAGCCGCATTCCAGCCGTTCAAGCAAGTCCGTATATCAAAAAGGCAAGAAGCCCTGGGAACGAGGTTGCCGTTCAAGATTACCTTCTTTCCTTTGATTGATAACACAGTTTCCGATTTCCAAAATGGACTATATCAGTGTGGGTTAAAAAAATTTTTTTTTTTTTTTTGAAAAACAAAGTATTTTGAATTAACGTACATAAAATTCACGCCACCTAAAATTAACGTATATTAATGTATACTAGCCGCCAAGGCGGCGTCGTTCGCCGCCCATGTTCAGCATGCGTTGACTTCACGAAAAATAAAATTAAGGAATTGGCAACCGAAAGTGTTCCCATGTTGTAGAGCTTGAAAAACTGATCAAAAAAATGTATGGGATCGTTCCGCTACGATCAACCGTTACAGAGATATCATCGTTGCTTGTAACTGCAAATAGGACAGAATCATTAATTCACAACATCCAACGGATGGGAATTTTTATGTTTTGAAAAGAAATAGTAGCAAAATATTAAATAATAACAACAACAGTATGCATTCATCAATTGTTTTGTGAGTTTCTGCTGATTGGTTTATTACGGGACGCTTGAAGATGATTGGTTCAAAAGTTGCATGAATAAAAATAGCTAGTTAAATAATGTGTATAAATGAAAATCAGAAGAAAAAAAACATACACAGTCTTTTCAACAAAAATCCATCGTGTTTTTAAAATTTTCCTGTTGAGCTCGACTTTTAAAACAATACAAAATTTCTATTATTACGATATAAATTTTTATTGTCTCTGTATAAAAACAATAAGTTAGATAGAGATTTTGAACAATACAAATTACTTAGTCCATTGAAGCAACCTCGTCCCCAGGGCTTCTTGCCTTTTCGATATATATGGATTGCGTCAAAAAGCAAGAAGCCCTGGAGACGATGTTGTTCATTGACGATATTTGATAATTTTGTATATAGAGCCGCTTACTCGAATAATCTTGATATGACGTAAAAGACTGGTTTTCACTGTGAGTTAGCGTGAGCAAGATTTATTGAACTATGAGAGTATTTTGTTTCATAAGTTACATTAAGAAATTAATGAGTTTTTCCAAACTAATTTTTCAATTTTCTCTTTTTCTTCTTCTTTTCCATTTCCTACAAAAAAATACATCCTGAGAAAGACAAAAAGATAAGGATTCCATTGATATAAAATTTGTAAGAATAAATTGGATACCTACTTTGATGTACGAGAAAAGATACAAGATGAGGAGATATTAGTAATTTTTGTACAGCGTCACAGTAAAATACTTGAACAAAAAGAATTTAAATGTGCATCTTCACGGCTTATCGGTAAAAAAAGTCGGCAAAAATGGTAGTCGGCAAAAAAGTTAGTCACTTGGACAAAATTTAGTCACTCTTTTCCGACTAAATTTTCGAGTTTAATCACTTTTTGCCGACTAATTTTCAAGACAAAAAATGACGAAGAAAGTTTGAATAATTTGAAAGTTTTTTTAAGAAATAAAATACAACACCAAAAATGAAGGTAAGGTAAACAAGATGCCCTATCGGGCAGAAGGATTTCTGCAAAATCGAAGAAGAAAATGCAGGCCTCCCACAGAAATTTTGACTATCATATATATGAATATATGGCCAAAAACGGCTAAAATATATGGAAATATATGAAAAAAATGGGTAAAATATATGATTTTTTGCTAAAATATATGTTTTTCAGACCTGAGGTAATTGTGCAAATACAAACTGTTAGTACTTTTGACTTTTGACAAAATTAGAAACACAAGTAGCAAAAAATTTGATTTATTAAGATCAAGATCTCGCAATTCTCTGTGTATAAGTTCTAGTGATGAATTGACGTTTATACTTTTAAATCCTGAATAGTGAGAAATCTACAGATAATACTATCTTTTTGGTTTTTCAGAGCGAATATCCTGAATTGAAAAGAGAAACTACAGTTCAAACGAACATAGTAAGAAAACAACCCAACACAATTTCAGAAAGTCCAGAACATAACAAATGATACTCAACATAATCCAAGTTATAATAGATGAACAAGAACTATTGCTTGCTCTTTTTCTCTTTACTTTTATTGTCTAACACTAGGAGTTCTGAGGAAAGCAGTGCCTTTCGTTTCAATCCCATGTTAATTTTGCTTTGGCAGGCTATAAGCTTTTGCCTGTTTATGGTACTCTTTTTCATCACTTCACCA
The DNA here is from genome assembly GCA_027922465.2 of Turritopsis dohrnii. Taxonomy (NCBI): domain Eukaryota; kingdom Metazoa; phylum Cnidaria; class Hydrozoa; order Anthoathecata; family Oceaniidae; genus Turritopsis; species Turritopsis dohrnii. The sequence goes on along the minus strand of BQMF02000240.1, from coordinate 46,755 downwards.
AGATCAGAATTTCCCTCCTCTACACATTTGTCAGCTACCTCTATCCCTTTCATGATTGACTTATTTCTTTCCAGTTGTCCAATCTCATCTTGCAATTTACTTTTTTCTATTACTTCGTTCTTCCTCTTCTCCTTCTCTTTTCTTTCCTTCTCCCCCAGCTCTCTCTTAGCAGACAAAAAAGCATCATACCTCATTTTTGCATGTTGACAAGATTTTATGAGTGATTTATCACACTTCACTTTTAATAAACCTCCATTTTTAACTATATGATCTTTCACTAGTCGCATTACAACATACTCTCTACAACTTGAACCTTCATAATTTGGGTGAATCCCTTCATAACTTAAACTATACATAACTAGAAACAAATTTCTTTTGGGTGTTAGAGTTATAAGGAGTTCACTGTACTACAACCGAAATAATCAAGCTCAGAAACAATTCCTCGTAATTTGAAACTAGTTCTTGTTACATGAACAGACACTTCTGTTTTTATAAAACTCAAATACAAATCAGGTATACAACTGTTAAAGCTAATAGTAAAAAGCTCAATACTCGATACTCCTTTTAAGTTTTCTATAAAATGAAGAGAAGTTCATGAAAAATGCATGTCAATACTATGTAAAACTATATGTATACTACTAAGTAATAACTTATCTACTAAGCAATCAAAGTTGATAATTGTATGAACAAATTGAAATTTTTAATGGACAGCCTATATGAACAATAATTAAAAAAAGATGATAAAAACCAATTCTGACTCTCAGCTACTGAAAAAGATTTGAAAATATATGAAATATATGAAAAAATCTCAAAATATATGATAATATTATGACATTTTCACCATTTTTACAAAAATATATGAAATATATGAAATATATGACTTGTGGGAGCCCTGAAAATGAGCTTTTCTTTATGTCATTCTTTAGCTTTTCATAAAAAACTGTTTGTACAATCAAACTGAATGATTATTACTGAAAAATATATAGCTGTCATTACAAAAAAGAAAGACTATGACATTCTTGAAATTTAAGAAAAGTTTAATCCGCAATATATATTTATTAAATTTCTGATCATGTACTCCCCAAAAATCTGGAAAAAACATAATTGTCACTATGCGAAACTTGATTAACCAATAAACATCAATAAACTTGATTATATTTTAATGACATAATGTTCTTTACTTTGTTGGTACGAAATGATATCAAAGATTCAGTGGTCAATTCAGATAAGACAATGTGTGTGCATGTAAGTCAATGTAAATGTTATGAATTTATGAATTCAATATGTCCTGTCAATCTTCCTAACAGAATTCCTAATTCACAAGGAAAAAAAGGAAAGCGTAGATTTTAATGATACGAAATACATCTATATACATTTAAAATCAACATACATAACTGAAAACAGAAATTTGTGCTTTAATTTCGAGTAACAATATGTCATTGCCATCTTTTTAAGTTAAAAATGCTTTTAAATTTCCTCAACTAAATTTCATGAAAAGATTATAATAAAAATTTATTCAAAAACTTAAAAAACAATAAATTTTTAATTACGTATACACGCCAAGGCATAGCACAACTGACACAATACGAACCTTACATTAACTCCTAATAAACTTAATGAACAAAATAACATCAAATTTATATGCTTTCAGATATCACTGTGATTACGTATGTACGGTCAATCTTCCTAATTACGAAAAGACTTCCCAAACACAAAAAGTAAACAAAGATTAGGATTATGAAAAATATGATCTAAACTATAACTGAAAACAGAAATTTGCGTTAAAAGATGTCCCGTATTTAGCATTTACAGACAATCAAGGTAAGTTTCAATTTGCTATCGTAAATAGCAAGTCCCCATTCCTAACTCAGGACATTGATAATACAGCCAAGAACTATACAAGTATATAAGCTGAAATAGCTAGAGAAACATCAAACATAAAATGAGATGCACAGGCAGAGGGTAGACAAGACATTCCTTGTATGTTGTTGGAGGAAACTGAGCTGAGCTGTATCTATCCAGAGCTTAAAAAGCACTACAGCCAACCCATGAAACAAACGGTATTTTGTATCTAGAAAGGCTTAACAGAATCCCAGACATTTTCCAAAAAATAAAAGTTGCACACACTGTTTTTACAAAACATTGAGAACTTGTTTTTAAGAAAGGAATGAACGCAGTAGAATCATTGTAAGATAATTATAAATTTCTACCCCTTACTTTTGATTTTGAAAGTGTGAATCTTCTTTTAAATCTATTCAGTATTGGTCAATCAATGTGGAAGTCTATGTGGGTTTCTTCGGTTTCTTCTGCCATTATGCAAACGGCGTGCAAACGTAAAGTCGAAAAAATACCCGGATGATCACATGGCGGAAATGGTTAGCAGATTTAAGTAAGATCCGAAATGAGGGGGTGCTGAGATGAAGGCGGATATAAAATCAGGGACGCCAAGATGAGGGTGGATACAAAAATGGTGTTCATAGCGGTTGCACATTACATTACATGTGGAATTATATCGTTGCGATACTTTTTTTGCACATTACATTTCGGATTGAATATGCAAGATTTTGATGAATCATCATGCAGTAGTGAAGAAGGTAATGATTTTGTGATTTATATTTACGATAATGACAATATTTAATATGGCGATGAGATTTCGATTTTGGTAGCCTCATTTTTGGTTTTTTAAACACAAATATTTTGCGAGGAAGGAACGAAGAAGAGTTTTTTTTTCGAATACGAAAAAGTTCGATGGAACATCACAAACTGTACTTTACAAAATTAAAATTGTTGCCTTTTTTTGTTTTTAACATAAGCCAAAAACGTATTTATTATATGTTTAATTTGAAATGTGCGAAAAATTTTCATTTCTACGTTTTTTCCTTTTTGTTGTGGTTGTTTTTATAGATGAAGGATCTGACGATGCCGAATATGAGGAACATTATATATTTCAAATTCTCTAAGGATAAAGAAGAATAATTTTGTTGTTGTTATATGTTCTCAAAATTCTTTGTAAATAATGTAGATTTAAATAATAACTACATTAAAATAGCAATTGATTCTACCAATAACTGCAAATACTTTCAATTACTTCTTGCGCTCCTCGTGATGTCAAGGCCATGTAGTGTGTCCTCACTTATTTGAACTAGCGGGAACTTGAAAGCCAGTTCAGATAATAAAAAATGTCGGATAATTCCAAGTTATGAAATACCTTTTGTTTGGTCCCCAGATTTTAATATATCCTCATTGTTCCACTTGAGCATAAATAAAACCCTGCTTTGTGAAAACCGATAAATTAAATCGTTTTTCATCAAACTTTTTTACACAATCTTTGAGAATGTTACTAAAAGTTTATTTGAAAAAAGATCGAAAAAATAAAAAAAAACACAAAACACAATCTGGCATCATGTTCGCGGATAATCGAAGCTCGGTTATTCAAAAACCTGACCAGTACGCACTGAAGAAGCTTCGCCGCCGTTCGTACATCGAAAAGCCAAGAAACCCTGGGTACGAGGTTGTGTATAAGTGCATTTTTTCTCTCGCGCACTTTTGTATCATGCGCACACTAAAACACTGGCGAGATAAAGATGAGAGGGCGTTTGATGACGTGATCGAACGCCCCCTCATTTCGGATCTTACTTAAATCTGCTAAAAGGATCGTCAAGAAAGGGAGCTCGAATTTGTCCGAAGGAATATGACGGAAGATGATAGAAACACTGCAAGAAATTACATGTTTTCTGGGGCAGATTTTCACAGATTCATGCAGATAACCTGATAAGTTCCGTGTGTTTTCGGTGATATCTGTTACGGAGAAATTTGTAGTTTTCTGTAATTTTCTGGACAGGAATGTGCACATTCTCCGAGACGGAAATACGGAGAGAAAACTGAAGTTAGCTTGGTTTTTTGACTTTAAATACGCGTTTGTCATCTTCAACTTGCTACTTGTCAATAGCAGAAATAATGTCGTTTGAGATCTTTCGCAAAGACTTCCTCCTGCGCTGGACTTTCTAAATGAGAGAAAATTCATAAAATAAAAGAAACTGTGTGGAAATTAACTTCAAGAACAAGAGGAAATTTAAAGCTACTGTCCGGTGAGATGCAATTTCATTCAAATTCTTAACTTTTCTATGTGTCATTATCATCAAATAATAGCTTACATGAACTCTGCGTTGAAACCTTGCCACATCTTCGCTGCTTTCAACATTGTTCCGACTTTTTCTCAATGCCGTCCTTTTGCTTTCGAAGTGTATCTTGATCGCAGCTATGTAGAACACGAAAAACTTTATTTTATTTATTTATTTATTCATTTATTGATGAGAAGTAAAATATTATAACAAAAATATAGGCTTACAGAAAGTGAAATATGAAAGTGAACAATATTTACCATTTATTACATTGTCAATATTTGGCACATCTTTATTAATATTTCTTTGTTTTGGTTGAGGGCTCTAGAAATCATCTCCATCATTTTTATTTGAAAGTCGTCTGAGTCTACAAATAAAATTTAAGTGTTTTATAAAACCAAATCTTTCATATACTACTGGAGGCAATTATGATTAAACTGGTCCAAAAGCTGGTGTCTTACCCTTGCTTTTTCCATTGCCTTTTCACTTGTATTCGGTAAAGATTGGTTCAGTGGTAGTAAAGGAGATTCTTCGGATCATGGACGTATACGTCCATGTTCGGATATATCATTTGTTTAACCATGTACAACCAGATGGCGTAACAATGTTAGATAATGTTGTCGAATTGTCGTAGCGAAATCAGTTTTTGAACTCTGACTAGTAGTTAGGAAAGTATCATCGTCGGATGAGTCGGATGAAAAAATGTCATTCATGATGATCAGAATCTTGGCGACAGCTCCCAACAGATATTTGAAAGAAAAGAGTTCACACCACGAGGTTCTTCCTTTTTATCTTAGTCTCATTTATATCAATAAAACTGAGTAAACGAGGCTCGCCCCAGGACATCTCTTAATGTATAATGGCTGATGTGAAAAACGTGGTCTTCTCGTTGTTTGATTTGGTTCGTTTATTTTTAGTTTGTTTTGTTTTTTCGTGTTATATGATACTGTGGATTTTTTTTTCTTGAAGGTAAATTCAGCTCAGTGCGAAATTTATGTATATACTTTACATAAAACTTCAAATTACACACCAATCTCAACTTCAAGAAGACAATTCATTAAAAGTAAAAAGGTTTCCTGTCAACTTTTGCATTTAGTTTAGTCACGAATCTTGTGAATATGCTTTACTGACTGTGCATAAATTATTTCATCGCTTTACGTTATCATCAATGCTCTAATTTAATTATCTTTTAGAGGGTTGTCCACAAAACCTTTCAAATCTTCCCACTTGTCCTTTGGAGTTTCTCAAGAGTTTCTGAAGAATTTTGAGAAGATGACAGAAAAGCTGTGATGAAGAATATAACCAGACATGTTAAGTTTTGAATGCAGAGGCTCTGACAGCATGTAACAGTTTTGTTGAACTCAAGCAGAGGCTAGTGATTTAAGTTATATACAGAGGAGTGAAGCAGAAAATGTTCTTGCGGTTTATTTTTATCTCTGCAGCAAGAAGTAGAAATGACACTTTTTGTATAATCTGATTTTTCCGCCATGACTTGAAAAAACATGAGCCAATCAGATTGCATGAATTTTTTTCGCCGCTATTTTCTCAGTCTAGTAGAGATTCACCCTTAACCTCGTTCGAAAACGAATTTTTTTGTCATCGTGTTGGCGAAGGCGAGGCCAGCTTGTATTCTTTGCACTTTTCTTTGCTCTTTTCTTAGAATGCCGTCGTCCCGCCACCATTTTCGTGATTTCAATTTTCGTGATCTCCGTGTTGTATTTAGAAGGAAATAATACTTTCATCTTTGTTTACCATTAAACAATTGTGAACGCTTTAATAATCGTTTTTAAAATATACACTGAGGGGGTGATCACATGAGGGGGGCTAGCCCGGTAAACCGGGCTGGCTCGGTTAGACGGGCTGATAAATTTTGATGATCACATGGAAAAGTATCAGCCCGCTTAACCGGGCTGAAGAATTGATCACGTGATATTTGTTATATTTTTCAACTTTATGCATGCGCCGTGTATGCAGTTTCATCCCGGCAAAGGGGGCCAGCCCGGTTGAAAGCCATCGCATGAGAAATTCTTCAGCCCGCTTTAGCGAGATCTCGGTTAAATAAAGCGAGATCTCGGCAAAGCGGGCTGGCTCGTTTCTCATGTGATCACAAACACAAATTTATGGCACTTTCTTAATAGTAGAGAGATCTCGACAAACCGAGCTAGCCCGCCTAACCGGGCTAGCCCCCCTCCATGTGATCACCCCCTGAGAAGGTATAATAAAATGAATGAAACTTTGTGAAAGGCCACCTTCAACAATTTAAAATTCATATAGTTAACAAAAAGCATTATTTAATTTTGACGTTCATTCTCATTTTCAGTTTATCTGATCTATTGCTATTCTATTAAATTTTGTAGTTTAATCAAAACTCATAAACATGACGTCACATTTCGCACGTATATATCCAGCTGATTTTTTTTACAAATCACGTAGCGAAGACTTTGAAGTTAAGTTGTAAATAGAGCATTGTTTTATAGAAAAACAAAGGTTTCGTAAGAAATCTCTCTTTGTGTATTAGCACAAGGCATGGTTTACTCTAGTCTTTTTCAATTTTTTCTGAACTGTCTTTTTAAAATATATCAACAAAGATCTGGTAATGTGTTCAGAGTTTTGCACATTCTCAAAAGATCTTCTTTGCGATCAGTGAAGTTCATTCAAACATAAAAATTTTCTTCACGCTCATCTGGCGCGAAAAGAAGATCGGCTGTCATGATTTACTTCTTACATAAAAAAGAAATCGTTTCGGTGGTTTTAGGACCTTATCAACAATTACAAAAACGCTTCCCGGACATATTTAAAAGTGATCCATTAAGTACAAATGAGAAGTCCAAACAGCCGATTGTGCAAGAAATGCCAAAAGAATTGGCAATACCCACAGAACTGTGTGAAACAATGGTAGATGACAGGGTGAGTAATAGAGCACCAATGGTGAGTGCTTTTAATCCCACTTAACAATCTAATGATTTTACATGCTTATTGAATTTTTTTCATCAGACTTGTGACACGATTGAACGTCTAAATTCAACAGACAAATCTGAAATTGCATTTGCTAACGATGTATATGCTATGAACAATCAACTTGCTGCTCTAACTAACAGATTTTTCCCTGGCTTGTAGACTGGCTGGTCTAGTGTAAAACCATTCACAATCCAACAGTGTGACTTGTTTAGAGGAACTTATGATTTACCCAAAGATGCTGCCAGCGGAAGAAAAGCACCGACAGTTTCTTCAGATATTTATTCTTACGGTGTTATTGTCTCTAAAATTTCTGAGAAACATACACAGTGCCTATGTGATGTCATTGATGTCCTAAAAATTCTTGTGATCAAAATATTCATCTTGTGCTGATGGAGACATTTTATTAGAAATTTTAGAAAGAAAAGACAATATTTTTTTAAAAAAATATCCATTTTTTGAGTAATTTGTATAATAATTTTTTCAATAGTATTTGGCATATTAATCTCATGATTTTTTGCTGTTGTTGTTGTTTTTTCTGTTTGAGTGACAATACATCAGTGGTGTTGTTAAAAATAACATAACTTTTGGTCCTAATTGTCAAATTCACCAACTTTTGTTGAATTAAGTGAAACTTTGTAATATTACAATGCATGACGAAGTTGCATAAGTGAGTGTTCAAAGTTTCCAAGTCCACCAGACTACTTATATATTTAAATTGGAACCAGATTGTTTGGGTGAACTAAGTGAAACCTTTGTAATATTTCAATGCACGAGGAAGATGCATAAGTGAGTATTCAAAGTTTGCAAGTCCACCAGATTTGCTTTTCAATTAAATTGGAACCAGATTGTTTGGGTGAGCTAACTGAAACCTTTGTAATGTTTCAATGCATGAAGAAGATGCATAAGCGAGTATTCAAAGTTTCCAAGTCCACCAGATTCGTTTTTCAATTAAATTGGAACCAGATTGTTTGGGTGAGCTAACTGAAACCTTTGTAATGTTTCAATGCATGAAGAAGATGCATAAGCGAGTATTCAAAGTTTCCAAGTCCACCAGATTCGTTTTTCAATTAAATTGGAACCAGATTGTTTGGGTGAACTAAGTGAAACCTTTGTAATATTTCAATGCATGAGGAAGATGCATAAGCGAGTATTCAAAGTTTCCAAGTCCACCAGATTCGTTTTTCAATTAAATTGGAACCAGATTGTTTGGGTGAACTAAGTGAAACCTTTGTAATATTTCAATGCATGAGGAAGATGCATAAGCGAGTATTCAAAGTTTCCAAGTCCACCAGATTCGTTTTTCAATTAAATTGGAACCAGATTGTTTGGGTGAACTAAGTGAAACCTTTGTAATATTTCAATGCATGAGGAAGATGCATAAGCGAGTATTCAACCAGGCATTTAAATGAGAACCAGAGTACTTGGTGAACAAAGTGAAATCTTGAAATATTTAAATGCATGAAATAAATATTTAAAACCAGATTCCATTTGCATTTAAATTAGAACCAGGGTATTTGGAAGAACTTAAGTAAGCCAAAGTTACTAGGTGACGGCAGCGTACATCGTGTAAATGGCTTGATGTGTAAAACTGGACAACGTGTAGTGGGATTCATACGATATGGTCTCGCGTACACCCCGCCTTAAATAGTCTTTGCGTCGTTTCCAAAAAAATTATTATTTCCCAATATCAGACTAAGCCACATAAAACCTCCAACATCTTTGAAACGAGCAAGAAGTTTTCTGTTCAGATAATTTGAAAATTAGAGGTATGAAGTTTTCTGGGGAGAAAATGTGATATTTATAACAGAAAACTCCCATACCTCATGTTGATTTCCAGAAAACATGAAAACCTCAACTTTCATGTTTTCTGAACTAAGATATTCCTCACATTATCTGCTAACAGATTTCCGGAAAACATGTAATTTTACGCAGTGAAAAGCAAATGACATCGCTAGGATGAAGGGAGCATCCAGCTGGATTACGACTCTTCCATTGCAAGACGAAAATTTCGTGCTCAATAAACGTGAGTTTCACGATGCAATATGCGTACCATACAGATGGGAAATAAAACACCTACCAATAGTATGTGTTTGTGGAAGTCCATTCACAATCGATCACTCCGTTTCATGCAACAAAGGTGGTTACATCATTCACCGACACAATGAAATAAGAGATACCATCCAGGGGCGGATCTAGGATTTTTTAAGGGTTAGGCAAATTTTTTTTTGCCAAACACACATAAAGGCGCAATCGATGAAATTTACGCCAGTTTACGCCCAATCCAATACATACTTTTCGAAATGTAAAAAATATTAACTCGAATTCATTCGTCCTAACGTAAAGAGTGTTATAATGCAAGCCTGTATTGTTGCACTAATGGAATATATAAGGGAAATAAACAAAAGAAAACTAATTGAGTATGAATGGAATGTATTGAACTACTTTATGTAGGCCAAAATAATATTTTCTGCCAGATTGGAGGTTAAGTTAACCAATAAATTACTTCATCTGTTATCTTCTTCATTTTCTTGATTGCTTGTACATGAACAGGAAGAATCCATCAAATGAAAACATACTTGTAATGAATCAAATAAATAAATTTTCAATCACCTATACCATGATAGATTGGAGCACTCAGATAAATACATGATATTTCATCTATGTAGATAAATACATGATATTTCATCTATGTAGATAAATACATGATGTTTCATCTATGTACTGGTCAAGATGGTCAGATAGAAAGAAAAGAAAAGAAATTATGTTAAGAAATAGAGAAATGATCCATGGTTAAATAATTATGTCAACCACAATATAGTAAAAGATGGTGTTTCCAGAAATCCCTGAGACAAGTCCAAGAACCTATATATAAAACTACACAACAACAGATAAATTATGTACTGCTTCCTCTTTAATAAGAGCTACAACATTTTTTCCAGAATTTAATGTAGCATAGGAAACAAGAAATCAAACTAAAACATTATGTAATTACCTTTTTCAAAAGAAGACATAACATAGGTTTTTGTAAAATGAAAGAATAAATCCAAAGATGATGATTTTTCGAGGGATGATAGAATGCACAAAGTTGTTTCAGAAGTCTTATAGTTTTTGTAAATTCTGTTTCCTTGGGCAGATATATTTTGATTTAAAAATCATAAAATCATACAATACATAATTATGATGTATAATTATGTATAAGAATAAGATTTTTATTCTTTGTTTATGTGTATAAACTTTCAAGATATTATAACTTCATTTTCTTATCACTCACTCAGAGTGAAAGCCCTTTCCCTCTATAGTAAATTAAAAAGATATAGTATTAACTAGCATGTAGCTTTAGCTAAAAAATGCCCCCGCGCTCAAGCATTCCAATGTGTACACACAGCAAGCTATACATTGCAAGCTATACAACGGAAACAAAAACATATTTTTGTCCGAAAACTCAAAAAAATTCAGATGAATGTTTTTGCAAGTCTTTACACAGAAACAAATATATACATTTAAACTTTTGTTAACATTGTATAAACTAAACACAATAAAAACAAGAAGAATTGCGAGCATGATCATTTCGAAATGGGAGATCAGATTTGAAAACTCCTTGACGGATGGTCTTTACGGATTTTCACTTACGTTGTAATTGAGTTAAACTTTCTTTTGGATAACTTTTTTTTTTATTGATGCTAATATATCTTTCAAAAAGTGTAATAAATGCTTAACAAGTAATATCAGAAAATATTTGCTACAAACAAAAGAAATGTGTGAACTGAAACCATGGATACGTATTTTATAATCAAAAAAAGATTTGTTAAAGAAATTCTGTAAGAGCCAAAAAGAAAAAAAACAAACTTTTTTAAAAAAAAATCAAAGCAAAAAATCCATTAGAAATCTGCGTTTTAAACTTTGATTCAAAACAAAAAGTAGCCAATGTTTATAAAAAAAAAAACAACAAGAAAATGTAAAAAGCTTTTACTGATCATGATCACACACTAGTAGTATGATTAGGTTTGGCGCGAGGTGGACAGTTAAAATAGAAAAACACGAAGAAAGACAATTTGTAATATAGCTTTCTTGCATACACAGAAATCCAATTAAAATCTTTGCCAAAAATTAGTGCGTTGAACAAAGTTTATTGAATGAAATATTTAGAGCTAAAACATATATATATACAATAATAAAATGTATGGTTGGCAAAATTTCAGATTTCAAGCTGTGCTTCAAAATCCTTGTCGTTCATTTCACTAAAACAACACAAAAGTAACACGAAAAATGTCTAAGCAATTTTAGCATACGATCTTCCTAAATAACATAGTATAATACAATAATAAATTAGGAAAGAGATACGAAAAAACATTCTGTCTCTCCCACTTAAAGTACCATGCTTTGAAACGGAAAAAAAGCAAAGTCAGCTAATAATTGTATTCCACCGTGTAACGTCAACACGAAAGTTGGAGGATGATGATGATGATGATGATGAACAAAATCGGAAACTGACATTCGCCTATCTCGTGAAACTACTATGCCTCCTCGCTCGCTTACGCTCGCTGCGGGGGCAATGATAACTTGCGATGAGAAGTTTAACCTATATATTATCTTATTATACAGTGGCGGATCTAGAGGTATGACGAAATTTGTGTAGAAGAGTGTTAGCAATCTAACCATAAAAGAAAAGTGTTCAAATAATCCCATTGGCAATATAAATTGAATTCACAAATTATGTTAATGCTCTCCTACACAAATTTCGACATACCTCTACATCCACCACTGTTATATACATCATAAAATATGCATTGCATAAAGTGAATGTAAGATTTCGAAAATTAAATACATATCTCAGAAACTGGAAGTAAGTAATACTAACAAGAGGCTTTTTGATCTCTATCATATTGGTTCATATCATTTTGGACACAGGATCCTTTTAAAGTTCTTAAATTCAAAACCAGACAGTCATCTCGAACCAAGAAAGATTATACTGAACTGTACAAATAAGTTACCAGGTAGAGATATTGGTGCTAAAAAACCCATGCAGCTGCCTACGCAAAACAACTCAGAAAAATAACAATGACTTTGTGTATTATAAACTCAGTCATTCAAACGTAACTCCATAACATTTATAGATGCATTTTTGGTTAACAGAAACAGATACCAAAAAATATTTATATACATCATTAATCAATAAAGGAAAGGATTCGGTTCAGTTGACACAAACAAACTTATTATACATAGCTGAGCTAATAATTAACTGTCGTCATACTTATGGTCAACGAATTATGGTGCTAATAATCCATGCTAATCATTTATATTACATAAAATAAAACACTTGCTTCAAAGCAGAGCCACAATGTTTTCATTTCGCAAAAGCAAAAGAAGAGACATAACTCGAAAAAAATGCTTTTCCTAGATTTTGAAGTCAGTTTTCAACAGATGTATTAAGTGAATTCAAAATTTCCTAATTAATACTTCATTATTGCTATCAAAAGCTGCAACGATGTTTTCTAGAGAATCCATGTTGAACTGGGTCTAATTCGAAGGTCCCCCACGGTCGTTTTGAGCGGATTTAGTGACCATTCATTCAATAAAGTGTGTAAACCCATGGTTGTACCTTAGGCAAATTTTCTTCTGGTTCATTCATTTAAAGTGTGTAAACCCATGGCTCCTTAGGCAAATTTTCTTCCAGTTCATTCATTAAAGTGTGTAAACCCGGGGCTCCTTAGGCAAATTTTCTTCGCCTAAGGTGAGCGTTAGGCACTAGTCTGTGTTGTCAATGTGACTATGAGAAGTCGTTTTCGGGGCAGAGATCACTACCTATAAACTCAAGCTGTAAAAAACATTAATTTTTAACATCATGGCGCGCGCCGCGCCTCGCCGGGAGAATAATAATCCTATTTTTTGGTAAAGAAAGGATCGGGCGGATTGGATGCGGGAATCTCTTGATATTTTCGATTACTTTCTGATTATTGTAATACAATACCTTTTTCATACAATTTTATGAAAAACATTATTTAACTGATTTTGGGTTAGGCATTTGCCTAAGTTGCCTAACCCTGGATCCGCCCCTGCCATCGCAGCAGTTTTAGATGAGACATGTCGTGATGTAAGAGTCGAACCGCAACTCTTACCACTCACAGGAGAGCAGCTAGGTCCACAAGCAAACAAAAGCAATGAGGCGAGACTTGACATCAGCGCTGTTGGATTCTGGACACGTGGAGACAGGGCATTTTTTGACGTAAGGATTTTTAATCCCTTTGCCTTGAAACATCGTCGCCAGACTCTAGACAAATCACTCGCCACAAACGAATCCGAAAAGAAAAAGCAGTATAACCAACGTGTCATCGAAGTAGAGCACGGCTCCTTCACCCCTTTGGTTTTCACCGCAAACGGCGGTATGGAACGAGAATGCCTACATTTTGTATCCGTACTAGCTGACAAGATCGCGATAAAGAGGAACTTACACGTAAGCGAAGTATCGAATTGGCTGCGTACGAAGCTATCTTTCGCATTAATTAGATCCCTTGTTTTAGGGATCAGAGGAAATCGAGGACGCAAAAAAGAACTAGCTGTCGACGTTGGAGACTTGCTTATCTGCAATCAGGAGTCGAAAATGGAATGACTCAAACACACAATTTGTTTATCCTATACTTTCATATTATATATAATTTATTCTCCACCGCAGAGAGAAAGTGTGGACTTATATTACTATTAAGAGTATACTGTAATTCTGTATGTTTATGTCGGAATATATTACCATGATATAAAAAAAAAAAAAAAAAATTCAAGCCAATAAACTGTCGCTATTGAAGTTACATTAGCACCCTTTCGTAGAAATCGGGCATTATGCACCAATCACGATTGAGACGGCTTTTTTATGAACCAATGAAATTTAAGAAACAACAAGAGCCAGATGGCGCAAAACGGTAGCAGCAAAAGTACTTGCCACAAGAATACTTTTAAATTTGAAATTTTACTTAAAGTTCTTAAACGTTCTGTAAACGTTATTCCTTGAGATATCTTACTGGTGGAAAACAGGCATAAACGATATTACTAGCATGTAGCTTTAGCTAAAAATGCCCCCGCGCTCAAGCATTCCAATTTGTACACACAGCAAACTATACATTAAAAAAGAAAACTTTCCGCCCAAACTTTTTGTAATTTAAGGATTTTTTTAAAAATGTTTTAGATTGATTTGGGGCCTGATAAGTGGCATACTTTAAATTTTTCGACAAAGCCAGTCTTTATATATGAAACCATAAAGATTGAAATGTCTTAATGTGCAGTGGGATAGACCTCTTCATAATTCACTGAAAATTAATGTTTTTGAAACTCTAATATCGTGGAAAATGACAAGGATCAGTGAAATTCACAACATTCAAACATTAGAAAAACAACGGAAAGTCTCGTTCGGTTCATACTGTTATAATCTACTCACAATAAATAATTGCATTGAATCATAATGCTATTTATAAAGATTTATTCTCATCATCCCTGTTTTGAATATATACAGGAAGACACACAGAGTGAGTAGCCTTGTATCAAACGAATCTCTTTTTCTTTTGAATAAGATGGGTTCGATAACCTACAAAGATGATAACTAAGTGTCAAATAACTACAAATATAATAAAACTTAAGAGTTAGCAGAGACGTCCATACTTTTCAGCCACTTCGTCACTCCAGTTTTCCACTGCGTCTGTTTTCTTCTGGCTTCTGCTTTGTTAAACTTAACGGAACCGAAAGTATTGGAATGGCGTTCCGAACGAAGTTCAAAACACTCCCCCAACCGAATAGCACATGCCACAGGGAGCAATTATTCATCACCGGCAGGCACAATGACGATTAACCTTTGCACAGGTCTCTCTACTGTTGTTGGTACAACGTGGCCGTACTCTCCAAAACGATCTCGATTAGCAAAATTCTTGTAACATACCAATACGCGTCTCACCCTACCATCATCTCCCTGGACCGCCTTTGTCACAAGCCCCATCTTCCATTCGCCTCTAATTGCGTTACTGTCTTGTATAAGAACTACGTCACCTTCTCTCACGTTTCGCCTAGCAACATGCCATTTTGGGCGCATGACGAGATTGGGAAAAACCATTGATGACCATTTTCTCCAAAATGCATTGACGACGGTTTGAATGAAATCGAGTCTGTTTCTGTTGCCACTTCTCTCTTTGAACGGCCCTTGCGGCACCTTATTCGAAGCTCGGCCAAGGAGAAGGTCATTAGGACAGAGATACGAGCCGTCTTCAGGTGTTGTAGGGTGTGATCCAATCGGTCGCTGATTCAAAATTTGGGCGACTTCGAACATGATGGTTTGTAATTCACTAAATGTCATGATTTGTTCCCCAACAGAACTGCACAACACTTTCTTCGTTGATCTCACAAGTGATTCAGTTACTCCGTTGAACCACGGCCCGTCTGCTGGGGAAAACTTCCACTCTGTGTCGTGCTGTATGCTGTATTGCTGAAGTGCGTCGCGATCAAATCCTTTAATGGCGTCCTTTAACTCTCTTGACGCGCAAACAAGCTGAGATCCGGGGTCACTGTAGATAGTTTTTGGCCATCCTCTGCTACATGCGAAGCGGCGAAGAACTTGTAGGAATCCATCCGTCGAATAATCCTGGCTAACATCAATGTAAACTGCCCTGGCTACCATACATGTGAAGATCACTCCGTAGCATTTTCCTTTTACTCGTTTTTGTACTTCTCCACGGATCATGAATGGACCGAAAAAATCAAGACTTGTGTGGTAGAATGGTGGAGATGGTTTCAACCTTTCGGGAGGGAGATTTCCCATTACCTGCTGACTCAATTCTCTTCGACTTCTTTTGCAGACGACACATTGTGAGATTATTCGTTTCACTAATACTCGGACACCAGTGATCCAGTACTTCGATCTGATTCTTGCTATTGTTGCTGCGACTCCGTAGTGTCCACTCAATTTATGTTCGGACAGGGCAATTAAATAGGATAGTCGACTTTCACCAGGAAGTAGAATGAAATGTTTCTTGTTCCATGTCGCTTCCAACCAATATTCCGTTCGACCACCAACCACGATCAAGCCATCTTTGTACCTAGGGCAAAGGTTCTTAAAGTGGTTGCTTTGGAATTTGTCTCTGACGTGACTTTGCGCCTCGCGAATCCAAAACACTTCTGCACGTTTGCATTCCTCTACCGTCAGCGGACCTTTTCCAACATTTTTGTCTGTGTTTGCTGAGCGAAATCGACTATAAAGCCTCAAGATCCTTGCTGTCGTGTTTCTAAGAAGGTTAATGTTACTGAAACGATCAATGTTGATCCTATCAACAAGACTGTCAGCGGCTTCTCCCTCTGTTGCAGCAACGAATGCGAGCTTCGATTGCTCCGGCACTTCTTCAATGTTTGTACAATTTTGAATTGGCCATTCTTCTTCTGGTAAAGCTAAAAAGGAGGGTCCTGACTGCCAAGCACTTTCTTTATCAAGGTGATGTGGTTCTCTTCCTCTGGTGATCCAATCTGCTATATTTAAAGAACCTCGGATCCAATACCATTCCGAAGGACATGTTGCCTGCTGGATTTCACCAATCCTGTTTGCTGCGATAGTGTTGAATCCGTAACTTTCCTTTGAGATCATTGCTTTAACTATTTCGCTATCGACGATGTGATACACTTTTTGAAACTTCAGTTTCATCTCCTTTTCGATAAGGCACCTGATGCGTTTGCTTAATACAGCTCCGATTAGCTCTAGCCGGACAATATCTATCGTTTTCACTGGGGCAACACGATTCTTTGCTATAATGATTCTACTTTCATAAGATGCGTCATTCAGCTTCCATCTGGCATATGCTACTGCTCCGTATGCATCTCCGGAAGCGTCTGAGAAAATAACCAATACTGCATTGTTTGTCGAGTTTTCTGGTTTTATTGATCTTGGAAAAGCAATCTTCTGCAATTCGGGCATGACCTGGAAGAATTGTAGCCATCTCTTTTCGATCTCCTTTGGAAGAGGATCATCCCAAGAAACTAATTTATCACCAGCCCATAACTTCCTCATCATGATTTTCGCTTGTACCGTGCAAGGTGAAATAAGCCCTAAAGGGTCATAAAATCCATTGATTATTGAAAGGATTTCTCTCTTTGTCAGCACAGGCGTTTCCGAAGTAAGTAGCTGTTTCAATCTTTGGTTTTGCTTATTTATGTCAAAAAGTAAGAGGTCTCTTTCGTTTGCCCATCGCATCCCAAGCACCTTTTCTGCTTCGATAGATTTCATATTTAGTCAGGGCGCTCACGTAATTAAAAAGATGGCGGTCTGCGGACAATTTACAACCTATTGGGATTGCTCAAAGAGACCCTCCTAATAACGAAATGAAGTGTTGTCAAATTTCTAATTAGCAAAATCGGTTGTTTTGGGGTAAATTCCAAAAATTTTAATGACGTCATCAGGTCCAGTACAGACTAATTTTTTTTTTTGGATTTTTTGAAAAATAATTATATCAATAGAAAGAGCTCGAAATTCTGAGTATTTTAGACATATAAAACATGTTCTGAAAATTAATATTTAAGAAGTTATGATCAATTTGTTTTATAGAGATGACGTCACTACTAAAGGTAGATTAGTTTAAATGTTTTATACGTTTATCTTAGTTATGATAGTATTATGTATAAAAATATGTACAAATATGAACAAGATAGAAAAATTAATTATTTACAATATTTTCATCATTATCTAGACAGTCATTGTCTTCGTCTGAGTCAGAGTCTTCGTCTGTATCGACAGTGTTATGAATGTTTTCACATACATCTTTACAGCCACAAAGATCTGTACATGGTATTCCATGCGAAGAACAAGCACAACTAGCTCTCTTACACCCACTCTTCTTGCATTTGCAAGAAATAAGCTGGAGTACTTCATCAGGTGCAGGTGGTAAAAGTAACCATTCTATTGAAAGGACTCCATCGACGAGTTTCCAACCATGGCCATTGGGAGATGGTATTTGAAAGTTACCATCAAGTGATTTCTTAACCATTGCTGTTACGTATGAGACGCGCTTACAGTGACACAACAAGGCATCTCTAGTTGGAGGCAACTTTTGTGGCGGAGGAGTGATTTTGGTTGCAGTGAATTTCAAAAAACGTGCATAATTTACATCATCTGCATTGACACCGTACAATTTGCATACGAATTTTTCGATCACTTTGAAGATTTCCTCGTTAAACTGCACTGTATCCCCAAACTTTCCAAACGCTTCGATGAACTCTTCGGAATCTTGCAAAATTTTAAGTGCCTTTGATTTTCCATTCCCATAAAAGGCACTAGTGTAATCATTACCTGTAAATGCATGCAGTGCAGGGAGTGCCAAGCAACAATTTTCACCAAGCTCCGAAACAACGTTTGAAACTTTGATAATCCGCGTACGCTCTTTTACACCGATTTCAACAAAGATTTCCACTTTAATTACAGGTTGGAAGAAGAAAGAGTAGATGGCGATGTCACTATCTACGGTGTGAATGATGACAGATTGTGCAAGGTGAAACATAACAGCGTGTTTAGCACATAAAAACACCTTCGTGTCTGCTTCTTCCTGGTGATTTTTTAGGGAATTCTCTTCCTCGCAAATAACCTTTAATAAAAAGGAAAACGTTGAGTAAAAGAACAATTATCACCGATAAAAAAATAAAATAAAAATTGCGTTTGTATAATACCTCGTTGTCACGAGAGAATAGTTTGTAGAAAAAAGATCCACAGTTGACATAAAGTGTTTTTCCGATCAGTAAAACTGTATTTCTGTTGTGAGCCCAATCTTTTAATAAAAACTTGATCAGATCTGTTTTGTTGTCAGGATTTTGAAGATATTTCGCCCATTGTTTGGTCTACTTTGCTCTCGTCTCTCAATGCGAAAGCGCAAATTTCCTGTTGACATTCTTTTTTTCCGTTCAAAAGATTTTACTGAGCCTTCAAGATATTGGTCAGTGACAAAATACACAACTGAACCCCTTCTTATTATATGTCTTAACAAATATTCAGACAATGATGCAAACGTGGGAAGTTGAATCTTGGCCATTTGCTGTAAAAGAACCATCCCATCAAAGATATTGACACCATTCACTTCTTGTATATGACACTGGACAACTTTGGATTCGATCGAGTCTAGATTTAAAATATTTTATATAATCACAAATTCATTTTCTTATAATATTAAAATAATGTTACTAGAAAAATACATTTTATTCTGCGCTGTAACAGGCATGCAATTAGAAGGATAGACTTGAGTTAGTTTACTAACCACTAACCTAGTAATTTTGACTTGGCAGTTTTTACAAGAGATCCATCTGCTGTGCCGAGGCTGTATGGAATAGGACCCAAAGAATATACCAATATTTGACGTAGCGATAATGATTCTCTTGACCGAGCGATTGCTAGCAATCTCGCGAAGATATTTCTCTCGGCAGCAATGACGACGTTAGCTCCTTTTGTTTTGATTTGCTTTTTGGCAACCATCGTCGAAAAGGTTTTCAAAGAACATCTTCTGATCGGATCGTAAAATGATTTTTCTTGTGATGTCAATCGATTCTTGACAAAGTCTTTGAACCTTTTTTCCCCAATGTCTTTCGCCTGGAGCAAATCATCTTTAACCGCCTCTGAAGCCTCCATTCCAGAACAGATATTTATTAAGCAACTTCTTTGGTTGAATGGATTACCCCAATTTGATATGACTTCCAAGGCACGTTCCATGCATTGATCATTAAACAATCTTCGTGATTCACCAACATCTTTTGGAATGCTAGGTGCCTTCTTCTTTGATAAATCATCTTCCATCTGGGATGTGCATTGTGCAACAATATGACTGGTCAAAACCCATCTTTGCACTGTGTTTTCGTTGGTTGAGAAACCAGTTATTCCACCCCGAGACTTCTGTTCGCGATTAACGGTTTGTTCGATACACTGATCAGAAGGTACTGAATTGAATTTACCACTGCACCTTTTTGCGGCAAAATTACCATTCCTAAGGATACGGTAATTATCTGATGATGTATCAATTGTTCATTGCATAATATAAAAATGAAAATAAACGTCACGTTTATCGAAAGTGAGTCAAAAAAGTTGAAATCGCTTTGAATAAAGATATTGATAAAGTCTTACATGAACTGCTCATGGACAGCTGGATGTGTTTCTGGTAACTGTTTCATCTCGATCCAGTAATAGGAGAGGAATCGTGAATAGTTTGGGCGATCGTACGCGAACATATACGGAATCATTTGCCTAGTTGCTTCGAGGTGAGACTGCCAATCTCTGGTTTTTAACGAGCGTATAAACATGAATAAAGTGCTCATCATTTCGATGAAAGAAAACCAAAATACAGACGTAGCGCCAGACTGGTCAACATTTTTCAAAATCTGGCGATGAGTATTCAATATCTGAAGTAAAGCATTGTTTCTGAGCAGAGAGGAAAAGTTGTTACTGTTCAGCTAAAAAGGAAAAATTTTCATTGATTATTAGGAATGACATTTTAAAAGAAACTATTTATGAAATTGCATCATGATATACCTGCTTTTGACATTCAAGAAATTCAGTTGAAGTTACGATATGTTCCATTGAGGGGAATTCTTCATTTTCAGCGAGGTAATCTTTGAACTTTTGTACTTCCATTTTGACTAGAGCTTCAAAGATGTATGTGAGAATTCGAATTGATCGGTTGTAATGCTTTCCCAAAATCACATTGTTGACTGCGCTTTCACCTTTACATAAAATAGAATTATTTTACAAACAATTTATACATATAAAAATTTATTTTGACTAATTAAGTAATCCAAATTCATCAATTGATTGCAATAATACAAAAAAGATACCTAGCAATTCAGCTTCAATTATCCAATCTCGAAGACCAGCATCACCAAATCGTTTACCGATAACAGCAAGGAAAGTTAGAGCTGTATGAAATGCACCCATTCGAAGGACGATGAACTTCTTCAAGTCGATGTATTGTGGATTCATCAAGATTTCCACAGCTTTGGCATATATTGCTTGATCAAAGACAACATCTGTTTCTGTGAGACCAAGTTTCTCAGCTTTGGCTTTAGATTGAACAAGAATTTCGAGGACTACATTCAATTTAGTGGGAGATTCATTTATTGCCGGTAAATAAGTGATGGAGTGAACCCTTAAAGAGATTAAAATATTATCTAAAAACCTGTTCTGAACATCTTAACCTTTCTTTTTGAGGTCTCTAAATTTTATGTAACTCGCCATTATCCCCTGTACGAAATTGAAATGAATCTTTAAATTATACCTTTCAGTACTTTCGTCTTCAATTAAATAGTTGAATCCACTCCAGGACGGTATTTTGTTGCTTACGCAACGCAATAGTACCCAAAGAAAATCGACGAAACATGATAATTCACTGCTCTGACGGTCATCGGAATCATTCTCAAAGGTTGCTAAATGGGCGGGACTAGAACGCTTCTTTGAAATATAGTTTGGTATTACATTTGGTTTGGCAGTAAAAGATCGTTTGCGTTTTACAGCTCTCGGCCCTGACATTGGTTCAACTTGTCGATCAGTTTTTGCAATTTGAATGATAATCCCGTTTGTGCAATGCATCACAGACCCAAACAATGACTCAGGATTTATATCGTTGTTGTCCCAGACAAAAGTAACAAAAACAGATGGAGTGACTGATGGCGGACAATAGCTTTTGACTTCCTGGTTCTTGACCATTTCATCAGCGAGGGACGTTTCTAGAAAAGATACTTCGTCGTATGAAATGCAGTGGCCTAATCTGTTCAACCAAAGAACTTCATCTTTCGAACCAGTCTTTCTTTTGGTACAAAGAGCGAGTTTTGTGTGTTTGGTAGTTCGATATTTCCCGTTTGTTATGTTGTAAATAACGTCCTGACCAATCGAATTGATGACCGTCTTCTTTTTGGTGAATGTAGTTTCGTAACTTCTACTAGAAAGACAAGCTGTCAACAAGGTAACTTAGTAACATTATTCTGAAGCAGCTGATTGGAAAGTGGTGGCCAATCAGGTGTTGTTATTTCCAGCACTTCCTTCCTTATCATGAAGCCAATGTCTTTGATCATTTCATCTGTACTGACAGGTTTAAGTTTTTCTTCAGCGCGCTTTAGTTCTTGCAACAAAACTTCAATGATTTGACCTTTCTCAACGCTATCATTGAACAAAAATGAAGAAGATTTTGAGCTCCACCACTTGACAACACCTGCAAAATGTTCCACAATGTCCTTCAAGACAGTTCTTTTGTCGAACGTTTGGTCTTTTATTTGCGAAGATACTTTTTCCAAAAACATTTTGTAAAGTTCATTTGTTTCTACAACTTCAAATTCATCAACTATTCGTTTTTGAACAATTCTGAACAATTCCTCTTTGACATCATCGATGATGGATGATTGTTTCTCTATTTTACGACCAGGTCGTGTATATTCTTTGTAGCATGAACGATGGTATGACAATTCTATTGCAATTATGTTTTGCCAATCTACACCAGAAACATGAGCCAACAACTTTGGAATATCTTGCTTTCTGATAGCGCAATCTTTTAACGTTTTGGCTGCTGTTTCCGTTTGAAGTTTCGTAAGCTTTTCGTACGACTTCTGATACCACTTTTTAGAATAACAAATACAGCACTCATCGTCAGCAAGGATTTTCCCTTAAAAATTAAGAATTACCGTTTCTGATAACAATAAAGATTTCCTCTAATTTAACAATGGTCTTTGAAATTATGATTTATATCAAAGTGTGACATAAAATATATATAAAATGGCATTTTAAAATTTACCTGATCTATTTTTTTTCCTTGAAGAAAAACGAGCGCTACTCTCCTTACTCTCTCCATCTTCTTCTGCATCAGTGCCATTGGAAGGGTCTTCACCCCTGATTTTGTCTAAGGCTGCTTTGTGAGTGTAGGAAGCATAGCATTGAGGGTGATAAAATATTTCTCCTAGTGCTTTGTTCATGAGAAACGAAATTGTTTTTTCGTCATTTCGTACCGAGCTAAACAAAAATCATGAGAAAGAAAAAAGGTAAAACAAATCCAAACTAGAGACAAATCCCTGATTATATATGAATAATTTAAGATATATAACGTCAACCAAAAATTAGGAAACAATCAAAAATAATAAAATTATGTACATAGATTAAATAATAAATAATAAAATTATGTAAATAAACTATAATGATAGTAGAATAAAGATGCATAATTATTACCTTGCTTCTCTTATTTTTTCCATTGCGTTTGCTGTGCATTTCCTGAGTGGAAGATTCTGTGAATAATACTGGTTGTGGATGAAACAAACATCTATTTCATCTTTCAGAGTAGCAAGCTTAATTTTTTTGGACTTTGACATTATATGATGTTACAATTATTACAGTTAGTACGTTAAATATTATTATAATTATTTTACACCACGAGGTTTTTCAAAAATAATTTTTTTGTGTTCATATATTTCCCGCGATGAGCGATGAAAATCTAAACCGGGGGTAAATATAAATAAACTTTCGCCATAACTAAAATAAGATTCTATATATTTGCCGTAAAAAATATGATTTTAAAAAATTTAATTTTAAATAATTGGTAACAACGTTTTTTAAACTTTTTGGAAAAAAATCGTCATGTTTTATTGAAAAAGCTTCTCAGCTTTACCCCCGTCCGCAGCTTTCGAGTTTTTACGTAAATCGAACAAATTTATATAAAGAACCAGAGAGAACAGAGAAAAGATGGCGAACATTGTGGATATTTAAACAACTCAAAATGAGTTTTAATATCGATTATTAAAACACCTTTTCGGTCGAAATAAATGAAACAACAGTTCATTTCGTAATCTGCATAGTTTATTGTATCTAGTTTTGAAGATGGTAAATTGTCCGCAAAAAATGTTTTGTTATCGAATTTTTTTTACGTGAGCGCCCTGACTAATTGGGTTTCAATGTCGAAGGATCAACATTTACCTGACAATCTGTTCCTGGAATACCCGAAACCATCCAACCTTTTACTTTGAATCCTCCTTCTGCAAGAACCTTGTCGATCTCATTTGTTCTTTTGATCGCTTCTTCCATGCTGGGTACACTACTTACAATGTCGTCCATATAGCTGCTTTCGACAATACTCTTGCATGCTTCCGGATACTTTTGTTCCTGCATCTGTGCTGTCTTTCTTAACGCTGCAATAGCAATAGTGGCAGATGGCTTATCGCCCATGTTGACAGCAGTCATTGCATATGTCTCGGGCTCCCGTTCAACTTGAAGATCTCGCCAAAGATACAGATGGGTCATCTGGTCTTGTAGAGATACCTTCATCGCGTGAAACATCTTTGAGATATCTCCCATGATGGCTATTCTATCTTCTCGGAAGCGCATAAGTACCCCTATTAGGGTGTTCAGCATGTCTGGTCCTTTAGCATAGTACTCATTAAGAACATGACCTTGGAAGTTAGCACTACTGTTGAACACAATTCTGCAGGGTGTACTTTTTGAATCTGGCTTTAAAACAGCATGATGGGAAATATAATGTACTGGGCCTTTATATTCCTTCAATTCCTTCTCACTGACTCTTCGTGACGCACCTCGGTGTACCATATCATGTATCTGTTTGTTGTATTGTTCGGCGTGCTCGTCATTTCTCAACAATCGCTTCTCGGTTGACTGAAGTTTTGAATAGACTGCTGATTTATTGTTTGGCAGTTCCCGTGGATTCCTGATCCAAGGGTACGATGCTTCCCACCTTTTCTCTTCAACTGAATACGTTAGATTTTGGTCAATGAGCCTGTACTCCCTTTCTTCCTGTAGTGTCATATCTTTACCTCCTGGATGACATTTACCACATTTACAAGCGCCACATCGTGGTGAACATTGGACCCCTAACCCTTCGATGGAAAAAAAGTCACTGAATTGTCCTTGCATATTGAAAATCCGCGCACCCTCAATACCACCAGCTGGTCTCTCCTCTGATTTTGCACACGAACCTCCTAAGACCAATCCAAATCGATTTTGAAGCATTAAAAGGTGGCCAGCAGATTTTATCCTTACTGGGTGGAGCGCTGCACAGTTTAAGCCAATTAGACAGTCAATTCGACTACCCGCTTTAGGTCTATGGAACGGCTTCAAAACGTTACCAAAATACTCGGAGATATGAACTTGCGTGATTCCTACAACGTCGTTTGATATTGAGTCGATACCAAAAACTTCAATGGCTACGCCCTTCTGCTGTTCGTCAATTAGGTTGATAGTATATTTGTACGATTCAGTTATTGACGTGCTTCCTCCAATCTTCGTTATTTCCAGACGTACCTTCTTCCCACTTAGATTTAGACGCTTGGCTGCTTCAAATGTAATTAAAGAGATAGTGCTGCCTCCATCCCATAAAACGCTCAGATTTCGAATTCCTTGTTGTTTGCTGTAGCATTTTACACTTTGAACTTGGAGGATTGTATCTGCACTTGCTGACACTCCCTGATTATGGAACACGACTCCGGACGCATGCGCTTCGTGCAATAAGTTGTGATGCGGTAACTCACATCCTTCATGTCGACACTTGAATCCTCTTTTACAGCTGTTGGCAGAATGACCCACTTCGAGGCAGGCGAAACAAGCATTGTGTTTTCTAACTAAATCAACTTTTTCTTGCGGGGATTTTCCTTGGAAGACTCTACAGCGCCAAATCGGGTGGTCACCATTGACTTGATGTATCCAGCATCGCTGCTTGAGATGAGGGCGTTGTGCATTGACCGCTAAGTTGACGTTCTCTCTTATGGCGTCGTTTGATCTGATGTTTGCGTACTTGTATTCGATCCTTTCCCGGAATTGTAGGAGCAACTTCAATAGCACCGGAAACTTATCTCGAGAGATCGACTCTCTCTCCTCGCCGGTTGCTATCGCAATCCATTCTCTTTGAAGTTCGTTTGGCAATCTTTCCTCGATCATCGCTACAATGGTTGCGTTTTTTATTTCCTGCTCTCTCCCAAGGTCTCGCAACTCTCTATGAGCCCTCTCGACTGTGTTAATAAGGCTCAGTATCCCTTCTGTGTCGGAGTCATCGCATTGTGTTGTTGCTTTTATATCTGCCATTATAGCGTCAACATGCTTTCCTTCGTCTCCATATTTTCTATCAAGGCGCCTCCAAACATCTTCTAGCACATCTAACGCTTCGACCTCTTCTCTGACGTTCTCTTCTAGGTAGGATTTCAGAACAAAGGCTGCTTGATCGTGTCTATATGCTGGTAGGATGAATTTAATGAAATCGCTTTTAAACTTTGGGTATTTTCTCAGATCACCTCTAAATGATTGAAATTTCAAGGGCTCCAATCTGACGCCTGATGAAGGGAGCGACTTCATTTTTCTCGTTTTGACAAAAACTTGAGATTCTGTGCGCATCCTAGTATAACGTTCCCATAGTGTAACAAGTTGTCGTGACTCTCGGGCAATTTCTTCTTCTTCTCTCAAAATCAGATTATATTCTCGGTAGGCGGTATCATACGCCTTCATACTGTATTCCATAGTATTCATCATTTCTTCTATTTCTGTTGTTTTTTCTTCTGTACAGTCGCTGAGATTTGTTTCTGCTAGAAGCGAAGAAAGCGTCTTCATGATGTCTGTTAATCTGGAATGTTCTGTGTTCCTTTGTGATGCGAGAATAGTTTTCTTTTCTCTGTTGCGTTCATTTTCTTCAACCGCAATGTTTTCGGCTTCTAGGTTTTTCACATACTGATCAGTTTTCTCTTCAAGGTCGCTATACACTTCATTCGGTTCAAAGATCCAGTTTTCTTCGGTATCCTGATGTTCTATTGGTAATCCTGATATAAATTGGTCATGTTTCATTTGCAAATCGGTCCAGGCTGATTTTAAATCCTGGAATCTGTTTTTAACCGTATCTTGTAATACTTTGTTTTCAAGAGATCTTCTCAAATTGTTAGCGTGCCTTGTAAATGTTCTTTTTGCTTGCGTCCTCTCTTTTTTTCTGCGTTCACTTTCGAGTGCAGCAGCAGTACCCAGTTTCGCACCTTGTTCCAAATCGGAATCCACCATTTTCCCGCGATTCTCTCTTTATGTAGCTAATGGCAGGTATGAAGTAGCAGATTTAGGTAATTGAGGTTACGACGTTGGAATATTTGCTATCTGAACCTACGAAGTAGCTTTTATTTTGAAGTTTCTGCTTTGACTTTTGCTTATGTTTATGAATTCACTAAAAACTTGATGTTTTTCCCTTTTATACATCAAATCTTTTGTTTATCGATCGAATAATCGAATAACACTTTCAATGAAGACCTGCTAGTGTCGATTGAAATGTGTAGCTAAGTTATCGAATGTTTTGAATATATACAGGAAGACACACAGAGTGAGTAGCCTTGTATCAAACGAATCTCTTTTTCTTTTGAATAAGATGGGTTCGATAACCTACAAAGATGATAACTAAGTGTCAAATAACTACAAATATAATAAAACTTAAGAGTTAGCAGAGACGTCCATACTTTTCAGCCACTTCGTCACTCCAGTTTTCCACTGCGTCTGTTTTCTTCTGGCTTCTGCTTTGTTAAACTCAACGGAACCGAAAGTATTGGAGTCCCTTCATCTTACTTTACGGGCTGTTCCATTGCATTCCAAACATATAAAGTGTTTTATTTTTGTTATTATTCGATGTATAATAAACTCGGTAAAAGTTCTCAGTATCACACCCACTTTCCAAATCTATGATCATCATGAACATCAAAAGAATAATATCTAACGCGGTTCCAGAATTTTCAGTTGAGCTAACTATTGGTTGCGAATGTTTAGGCGTATCAGTACTCTTCTTCTTGGCTACGTTGAATTACAAGTATTAATGTTAAATGAGATATTAAGTGGATTGCTTACACACTTTCGTGCATAACAATAGATAAAATATCTATTAAACAAGTTTAGATTTCTCGAGTTCGTGAAATGAATCCGGAAATGTGTAAATTCCTTGGCAAGAGTATTTTCGATAATGTTTTTGACCTAAAAAAAACCATTAAAATCCAGTAGAAATTGTTACAACAATAGCAATGAAAATAACAAAAAGGAAAATACAAATTGTAGAACAGACCAATTTTTTTAGAAAAAATAACATCTATTTAACACATCGGAAAACCTTACATGGCAGAAGTTATGACTGAATAAGGTCAACATCGTCGCACAGTTAATAAGAATACCAATTATTTTATAAGCGTGTAAAATAATGAAACAAAAGCAAAACTCACATGTTACAGGTCTAGTGATCACATTGAAATTGTAGTGGAGCAGAATTGATGTGATTTGTTCAGAAAAGTTCCATTGTCCACTGCTGACATCTTGAAATAAAATTTATAAATTACAATAAGTTAACAATTACTTTGAATAAAAAATTTATTTACATAGGAATATTGTTTGATTTTATTACCAAAAATTTTTTACCATTGCTAGCTGACTAACCATAGCTCTTAACCAAAATTTATACTTATCATGTCATTCCTTACAGTGCTAATTGTTCTAGCCTTTCCTCTTCAGCAACACGAAACTGATAATTCTTTTTGTTCTTTATATCCTGTAAGCGTTCTA
The DNA here is from genome assembly GCA_027922465.2 of Turritopsis dohrnii. Lineage (NCBI taxonomy): Eukaryota > Metazoa > Cnidaria > Hydrozoa > Anthoathecata > Oceaniidae > Turritopsis > Turritopsis dohrnii. The sequence goes on along the minus strand of BQMF02000240.1, from coordinate 18,141 downwards.
ATGTCATTGGTTCAATTATTAGATCTTCCAGTTTTCTTACTCTTCAGATTGCAACATATGCTAAACCGATAAATTTTTCTGAATTTCCCAAATCAACCCAAGCTTTATCTAATGTGAGTCCTTGAGACTTATGGATTGTAATAGCCCAAGATAACCGAAGTGGCAGCTGTTGTCTCTCATAAGCTGAACCATGCAAATCAGACGTATTTGTAAGTGGAACAATAGGAACACAACAAGGCTCATTGTCAAGTATACTTGGTCCAGAATAACAATCAAATTTCACTATCACTGCAATAGGCAAATTAGGAGGCATATCCCCCTCTTGAAACACAATATCTTTTACTATACCCATGGAACCATTACATAGGCCCCTACTGGTCTATAAATTTCTTGTCAACATTACTCGTGCTCCTTTAGCTAAAAATACCTTACTTTCAAGTCCACCCATATCGTCTGAAGGTAATTTTGCTGATGCTTGGTTACTATGTCTTGCATTGATCTGTGCTACAGGGGCACCAAGACTCATAAGTGCTTCATGGTTATCTTGAGCTACTTTCTCATTTGAAAAAGACAATTTAACATAAGATTTCACATCAACATTTTTAGTGATCCTACCAGGTGTTCTAGAAAGAAACATTTGCCAATCAATCTCTGATGAATCCCCATTTCTTAATCTATAAAGTGCCGAGCGAAATCTTTCTTGAGCAACACTGTTTCCTTTTGATCTCTCATTGACATTGAGCTTTATCACAGTAGTAAACATTCTATAAATACAGAATCCTGAAGTATCTAATTCACCATTTGGCTTCTTATGATACAATACTTTATCACCTACAGGTGGCAACTGTGCAATGTCTCCAACAAGAATGACAGATATTCCTCCAAAAGGTTTCTCTGTATTACCAGTGGCTTGACGGCATCGCTTATCTATCCATCCTAACAAACTCTGCCCGACTACAGAGTACTCATCAATAATAATATATCTGACAGAACTTAATTGCTCTTGAAGCTGTGAAAGTGCACGCCCTTTCAAATCATGCATGTTTCTACCTCTAATAGGAAGCCTTAAAAGAGAGTGTAATGTCTTTCCTTTAACATTAAAGGCAGCAATACCAAAGTAAGCTGTAACAATACATTTTTCTGTCAGTAAAGCTCTGATATTATTAATAAGGAAACTTTTACCACTTCCTGCTAAGCCTGTAATCATCATAAGCAACTGTTTATCAGGGCATCTATGATGATCAAATATGATGTCATAAGCTTTCCTCTGTGCTTCATTTAAAGAACTTACATTTAGCTCAAAAGTGTCTTCAATATCAACAGAATTAGTTTTTTCCCTATCTAACCATGATGGCATATTACCTATTTGTTCTTCTGTATAACTTGCTCTGCATGTGTTCCAATACTCAGCATTATTTTCTAACGTTACACTAGTACCAATAACATTATTACACAAATCAGCTAAATGCATCCATTCTTCACGTGGCCCTTGATCATGTTCTTCAAACTCACAATCATCAACTTCAGTCCTTTCAAAGAAAATCTCAGCATTGCTGAACTCCCTGCTATAATTCGGAACTAAAATCTGACCTATATCACTTTGGAGAAAGTCACTCCACTTTTGACAAAACATATCAGTTTCATCATCTAAGTTATCCCAAGCATCACTTATATTGATTTTCCATGGCTTATACTTTAATAGCTGGTATTAACAGTATACAGGATACTGTGGGCTCTTAGGATTACCATATAAGCTCGGAAATGCTCTCACAATTACTGGAGTTTTCTGTTTTTTTACTTCCTCCTTTTGTACTGTATAGTTTGACACAAATTGCACAAAATTGGATTCAACTATATTTTTATTACATCCTTTTAAATTAACTCTGTTAGCATAATGATCTAACAATGAAGGTTCAGTTTCAACTTCACCATCTTTAATTTCAACTTTTCTTGATCCTTCCACAGACACATTTATTACTTGAAAGGAACAACTATGCATTTTTAGTGAAAGTATATATTATGCATAACTTCCTGAACACTAAAGTCGCGTTCTCCAACAGCTCTGATCATTAGCTTCTGAATAATAGATCTTGTTTGTTCAGTACCTTTTAAATTATCTACAATCGAAACAAAAACATCTCTAGCCACATCTGATAGCTTTTCTGCTTTTGCAGCATACTTAGCTAAATACAGTGGAGTCTCGCTATCTCGAACATGCGCTATCTCGAATATCGCGCTATCTCGAACAAAAACGTCGGTCCCTTCAGCATTTAAACCCTCACTAGGCAAAATTTTTCTCGCTATCTCGAACATGCGCTATCTCGAATTTCCCGCTATCTCGAACTTTTTTTAGGTCCCTTGAAACAAATCGCCATCCTTATCTCGAACTTTTATAAAAGCCGCTGATAGAAACCAGTTTTGTTTTCATTAGGACATTCGATTTTCGAATTTTTGAACGTTCCATGAATGGAATTCTTTTCTTTGACTTTGTCTCTCAGCGTTTGTTTTACATTAGGCATTTGCTTTTGTCAGAGTCTGAGATCCCAATTTATAAAATTTATAAAACCTCGCTATCTCGAATTTTTCAAGGTGTGACCCCGCTATCTCGAACTTCGCTATCTCGAATATCCCGCTATCTCGAACTTTTTGCTTGACCCGATGAAAGTTCGAGATAGCGAGATTCCACTGTATTCCAAACAGGCATTATAATCAATGATTGGCTGAATATCAGTATTTGCTCTCCATGATTGAAGCTGTACACGCTGATGTCTATTAACCCTGGAATCATTACGTTTCAAAAAAATCTTGGGTCTAAATTGAACAACATTATTCTTAGTTTTTATCTGTTCAAATCCGATGTGAGTTTTATCACAAAGCTCAAAAGGAAAGTTAAACCTGCAGTATTGTTCACCATTAGTTCTTTTGCGAAGACAATAAGCTGAACTACATTTCGTATGCCTTTGTACACAATTTAACAAATCTGCATAGTCATCATCAAGATCTTGCTCATGTATTTTATCAACCTGTCTTTTACATGGGTGACAGGTTGGCCTCACCCAACCATCTTCTGGCATGGATGGATTCCATGCAGTCACAAGAGAATCTACATAATCACAAACTTGTTCTGCAGCAGCTTTCCCATTATCAATATATTTAGTGAGTACAACAATATTTTCAGGATCATTTTCAAAAGGCAGTTTTTCCTCAGCTAAATGACCATTTAAAGCTATTTGTGTTAAATGGCATAAGCCAGGGTCATTTTTAAGTTTCGCAACTCCATGACAATGAATGGAGCCTCTCATAACAGCATATTCAAATCTATACCAATGCCACTCTGCCCCCATAGACTCATAAAGCCAATGCTTAACAAAATTTTCAACTCTCACAGTAAAAAACCAATCTATTAAATGGGGATTATTCAAAATGTTATTACGCAAGCTATTACTATCTTGATCTTTGTCGTTTGAAAATAAAGCATGAAATTCTGGCCAGTGAAACTCTGCATAAGACAGAGTCCAAAAAATTGTTGGCGCTCCAGCTTGGTTAATAATAGCTTTTAATTGTTCTTTAGCATTGCTCCAATAGGCATTCGTACCTGTTACATTTTTCGCATAACGCATTAACTTCTTAATCACAACTGAATGAGTTCCAGTTCTAACCATATCTTGTAGCTCGTCAATTGTTAAATTGGCATCACCAGGGTTTTGTTTCAAATAAAAGCTACCCTGCCCTAGCAAACGTATACGATAAAGAATATTGTAAGCCCAAAAAGCAAATCGTGGATGGGCTGCAAATCTGTATACCCATTTATTATCAATTCTTTCAGCAAACTTTATCAAATGCTTTATTTTCTCAGAAAAAGCCTCAGTGTCACTTTTAGCTATAGTTTTAACAGTGCTTAATTTTGTTGGGTCTCCTTTCCCATCAGGAAATAAAGTTGGAAATGCTAAACTTGCCAGATATTCTGTCTTAAATTCATTCAGAGCAATACTATCTACTTTCCAAGTTTTTGGTTTTAAAACAGAATCATTAAGAATTTCTTTTTCTACTTTAGATTGCAATTTAGTAGGAACAAAACTTCCCATTTCTGTATTCTCATCATATACCCTTTCATCATTGTCATCTTTTGGTCCAAAATCTGGAATTTCAGCCTCATCAATTTCATCATCAAAATCATCCTCCCTATCAGCAAAATCAAAATTTTTTGGTAAGTCTAGATAATCATTTTCTGGTAAGCAATCAAATCTGTTCAAATCAAATCACATCTTTATACAAAAAGTTATTAGGTTCTCCATTCTCATTAATACCAGTAAGCCACAATAAAGCATCTAACACCTTCTGTCTACGTACTTTGAGCTCTTTAGAGTTATTATTCTTACCATCAAATTTAAACACAATCACAGGAATATCACTTGGATATCTTGGCAAAACATTAGCTACATGCTGAACATCTTGTGGAAGAGTAACAACATGTCCTTTATTATGCTTTCTGTCCACCACTTGGCTTTGTGTAAACCTGGATCACTGGAAATGCTCTAGCAATAAGCATCTCCTCAATCTGAGTTAAACCTTGAAGCTGTAGTGGTACAGAGCTTGGAACCATATCATTTTCTTGACTAAATTTATTTGGAAAACTTTTTTCTCTTGTACACCGTAAACATTCATAATCAGTTTTTAACTTTTTAGATGAACTGGGCAAAGGCCAAGCCTCCTTACATGTCTTACACTTAGTAATAGTCATTTCTAGGCTCTTATGAAATTTCTTTTTCAGAAATTCACTATTGCTATAACAAACTTTAACTTCATTTTTATTTTGATTTTTCTGTAGTTGCTTCTTTGTAGAATGGTAACGCTGACGCCGTCTAGCCTTAATATCTTCTTTTTTCATATCATAATACTTTTTAAATTTTTCCTTTCGAGTTTCCTTATTCCTTTCGTAATTTTCTTTAAACTGATTTTTCCGTTTGGTCTCATTGTCTTTGTAATTTTCTTTAAACTGATTTTTCCGTTTGGCCTCATTATTTTCGTAATTTTCATTACACTTATTTTTCTGTTTGGCCTCATTGTCTTTGTAATTTTCTTTAAACTGATTTTTCCATTTGGCCTCATTCTTTTCATAATTTTCTTTAAACTGATTTTTCCTCTTGGCCTCATTCTTTTCGTAATTTTCTTTAAACTGTTTTTTTCGTTTGGACTCATTCTTTTTGTAATTTTCTTTAAACTGATATTTCCGTTTGGCCACATTTTTCTCATAATATTATAGTACATCAGCCAAAAAATCAATTAAATAAATTTAAAAACACAGATATATTTTTTTTTTTTCATAATATCTTTCATCGTAATCATGTCGATCTTCAACATGGGATTTTGATTTACTACGCAAAGGATATTTCTTCAGAATATCACAATATTTGTTTTTCTTTTCAATCGCATCTTTAGAGAAAGAATCATCAATGCTAAAATGAATATCAAAATTTTCTAGAGCAACACTATCATCATTTTCTCTAACATAGACAAAGAAAAACCAGCCATGTGGTCTGATGCTACACAGATCATTTAAACTTGAATAGTGAAACACCTTATCATTCATGTCATCTAAAAAGACCCACTTTCTGGAATCATGGGTTACTACAGCACATGTAAAATGTTGATGCTGATGTCTAATTATGCTTTTCAGAACAAATAAATGGTTCTGTATCATTATCTGTTCCCTAAATTCTGTACCAGAAATGGAATTCTTGCTGAATTCTATTAAACATATTTTAGGAAGAATGAAATTCTCAATAACTGCCCCACAAAGTTTCTCACAACTACATTGCAAAAAATTATTCCGTGCAAGTGAATCCAATAAATTTGGCCAATTATATGAATTATCCAAATGTTCTAAATCAAGTTCTGACATGTAATTAACCATAGTAGGCAATTCAATTTTAAAATCCTTATTGCAACTGCTACAGAATGCTTTAAGGTAATATCTTGATTGAAAAAGAGCTTTCTCATCTTCTGTCAAGGAGTTGAAAAGACAACTTGAAAAGATTTCCGAGAATTGAGCTTCCGTGTTCCTGTTAACAAACGATGGACAATATTCCACCAAATAGTTCCATACAGGCTGACGAATGTCTGCCAGATTTTTTTCACAATCACTAAATTTGATAATATCTCTCTCAATAGAGCTAATTATGATTTGATAGGAGTTTGCACTTCCACAAACTAAATCAAAAAATCTAGATCTTGAAATATATTTCAAATGACTGTACAATATAGAACAGCTAATTTTAAAAAACAATCAACCGCACAAGAAAAATTGGATGGCTGTTGTCTGCAAGCATTTCTGAAATGTATTTGACTACTCAAGCTGTTTTCAGTTGGCCTGGTACATCTGGATATCTCATTATTGAGAGTTGAATCCGTAGTAGACAGAGCTACATATACTTCATTCGAAGTCTCATCATTGCTAGCTTTATCTGCAACACGCAGATCTCCCACATTTTGTGGGCCTTCAGTGATTGAATCACGATTCATTTCTGAAGTGTCAGTTTTAGTTTTTAAAAAAAGGAATACCTTGCACATGGACTTCGTATTTCACTTCGGAAAAACTACGACGGCATTATACTGAATAGTTCCGTGTAACATCAACACGAAAGTTGGAGGATGATGATGAAGATGATGATGAACAAAATCGAAAACTGACTTTCGCCTATCTTGTGAAACTACTATGCCTCCTCGCTCGCTTACGCTCGCTGCGGGGGCAATATTGTTTAAAATTACTAACTCGTGTAAATAGGGTCTAATCGCAACACACCAGCAATTTAATTTATTAGAAGACAAAAGAATTATACATGCATGAGTTGTTTATAACGTACGTTTTTTTTATAAGAGCTTATGTAGAAAAAAAAAATGTATGTTTTGAATTATAATTTTTTGAAGCCGAAAATGAATTCAAACAGATAACTGCCTTTTTTTAACTCGATTTTTGAAAACCTTGATGTTCAAAGACAGAACCGATAGCTAACAAACGTAGAAAGTAATAAGTCTGATCTGTGCTTTACTGACACGAAAAACATATCTATTTTCAAGTGCCAAAGTTCATTGATTCAGTACCATAAAAGTAACTAAAAGTCCCAGTTTTCTGTAGACCTATTTGATTAATGTCCATTCCTTCATCAATTAAGTGATAAAATATCAAAAAAAACGTATTTTAAATGTATGTGATTGAAAACCTTCGAAAATTCAAAAGGCTGCGTTCGTTCATTAGAATGTATATTGAGTTTTTAGTGGGGATTCGCATACTCTAAATTGTAGGCTAAAAACTGCCGTTTCGGCCGGAGTAGTAGTAGTAGGAGTAGTAGTAGGAGTCCAAGGGTGTTTTAATACGGTATTCGCTTACGCTACTACCGTAAAAATGCGTAAGTTTGGACAGTAAGATGAAAAACAAGATGCCCTTGCAGGCATAAGGATTTCTGCAAAACCAGCTGAAGTATGAAAAAAGAAAGACTATGATTGACATTCTTGAAATTTAAGAAAGGCTTAATAATTTCCGCAGATCATGTACTCCCCAAAAATCTGGAAAAAAACATAATTTTCACTATGCAAAACTTTATACCAATCAACACCAATAAACTTGATTATATCTGAATGACGTGATGTTCTTTATTTCGTTGGTACGAAATGATATTAAGGATTCAGTGATCAATTCAGATAAGGCAATGTAAGTTAATGTAAATGCCTACCATTCTAATAGAATTCCTAATTCACAAGCACAAAAAGGAAAGTGTAGATTTTAATGATGCAAAATACATCATACAAAATCAACATACATAACTGAAAACAGAAATTTGTGCTTTAATTTGAGTAACAATATGTCATTGCTATCTTTTTAATTTAGAAACATGCATTACCTGAACTAAATTTCATGAAAAGATTATAAAGATTTATTCAGAAACTTAAAAAACGTTAAATTTTTAATTACGTATACACGCCAGGGCATTATGAAAGGATAACCGACACAATATGAAACTTACGTTAACTCCCAATAAACTTAATGAACAAAATAACACCAAATTTATGTGCTTTCAGATATTACAGTGATTACGCATGTACGGTCAATCTTCCAAATTACTAACACTTCCCAACAAACATCCAGAAGTAAAAAAAAGATTAGGATTATGAAAACTAAGACCTACATTTACCAAAATTAGCAAACATAACTGAAAGCAGAAATTTGAGTTAAAGGATGTCCAGTATTTAGAATATACAAGTAAATAAGCTAAAAGCAACATCTGGCTCCCCTCAAGATCAACAGATCTTGATAGGATACATAACTAAAATTTTTTTTAATTGTTTTCATATATATAAACTTTTTACATAATTATTTATTTGATTGTTCAAAATGGTTCATGGCTCCTCGTCGGGGATTCGATACAACAAACTGATGCTAATATGGTTTTACTAACATTGACAATTCCAGGCGGTCGGCTATGCTAAACATTAAATTGTTTTATGTTTATGAAAGATATGTTTTGTTAAAGTAAAGCAAAATTATTCTTGTTCGGGTTCACTGATAAAGAAAATTTGGGAAAATTTTGGATGTTATTACCCCACAGTACAGATTGAATATAGATTGATTTTTAGAAGATTGATCGTTAGTTAAAGAGTCAAGGTGTCAAGACGTGTCAAAACCGTGCTGATAGAAACCGTCTGTAGCTATGATTTGCAAAATTTTATTTTTATCTCTGGTGCTAATTACCGTATCATCATGTGTATCAACAATAGTAGTTCCAGAGAAAGAATTTCAATATCGATCTTTACGACATATTATCACCAAAATAAAAAGATCTAAATCAAGAGTACCTTATTATGCAAACACCGACTCAACACATAGCTTGATAATAAGTGGAGATGTAGAGCTAAACCCAGGGCCTGGTTTGCATACACGCAGCAAAACTCCAAAATGTACAATCTGTTCGAAGGGAGTCGGTAAAAACCGAAAACGCTTGCAATGTGATACCTGTCTCAATTTAACTCATATTACTTGTCTATATCAAAGTAAAATCCAACAAAATCGATATTCAGCCAAATCTACATATCAGTGGACCTGTTCCGAATGTACCCTGAGCTTACTTCCTTTCTTCAAACAACGAGACCTTGACACCAGTTTAACCGTAACTAATGAAATTTACGATGTCCCCACACATAACTCTCACAACAAATTACTTGAAAAACACCGAAATCATACCTCTATCGCTCATATCAATACTCAGTCAATTCTATCTACGTTTGATGAACTTTCGTTAATGATAAACAAGTACAAGTTCGACATTGTTGCTATCAGTGAGACCTGGTTGAAGGACAACAAACATCAACTCGAGTATGTCCAAATACCTGGCTATAGCTCAATCTTTAAAAACCGACAAGACAAAAAAGGAGGAGGTGTTGGATTTTTTATGAAAGAAACTGTCCCGTTCAAAGTACGTCATGACTTGACTAAAAATGACGAATCTATGGAAGTGCTATTCATCGAATCCCGAGGAAGAAACAAAAATACACCATCTCTTATCGCGATTGCATACCAACCTAGCTCAAATGAGTCAGATAAACTTCTATGGTTAGATAGATTCGAAACGTTACTATCTGAAGTCACAACAAAATGGGAAGGTGTTATTATACCTAAATCCTAAAACTGTCTGGAACACAATAAATCGCATTCTTACTAAGCAACAAAAACGCATCAAGTACCCTCCTTCAGAAATGAACCAGTACTTCGGCAAATTGGCAGCTAATGTCACTAACAATGAGAATAAAGCAAGCGGCTATGAAACTATAATTAAAAATTTACCCATGAACAACAGCGAACAATCCTTTAGTATCAACCATACTACATACAGTGACGTGTTTAAACTAATCATGAGTTTGAAAAACGACTGCTCCAGTGGACACGACGAAATCCCGGTACGATATATAAAACCGGTTGCCGAGTACATAACGTCCCCTTTAGTGCACATCATCAATACGTCAATTGATAAAGGTATTTTCCCTAAACAATGGAAAATTGCCAGAGTATGTCCCATACCAAAGATCAACAATCCAACCAATGTCAAAGATTTTCGACCAATTTCCGTACTACCGGTCCTCTCTAAGATTTACGAGCGTGTCATCCTCACCCAGCTTTGCTGCCACATCGAAACCAATGTTCTCTACAACACCACACAATCAGGTTTCCGCAAAGGACACACTACTACAACTTTGTTACTTAAGCTGAAAGATGATATTAGAAGAGCAATGAATAGAAGTGAAGTCACTCTATCGATCCTTATAGACTATTCCAAGGCTTTCGATACCATTGATCATTGCATTCTCCTCGAAAAGCTCCAGAAAATGAACTTTGCAAACAACTCCATCAACATCATCTGCAGTTACCTCATGGATCGGTACCAGTATGTCCAGATCGAAGATAAGAAATCGTCAGTTTTGCCAATGTTCTTCGGGGTACCCCAAGGCAGCATATTAGGACCTGTACTGTTTAACCTGTATGTCGCCGAATTAGCTGACCGAATGTCCTCTACGACCATCCAGTATGCTGATGACACTACTGTTTATCGTCACAGCAAATTACAAGACCTCAACAAATGTATCAATGAGATTGAACGTGACATCAGCCAGTTGTCTTCTTGGTCACACAGCAACAACCTGATACTCAATCGCGATAAACTGCAATGTATTCTGTTTTCGTCTATGCATTTAAGCTCAAAGCACAAACTTGGAGATTGTAACTTACTTATTCGCTGCTCTGGAAAGTCCATCGAACAAAAACCTAACGTGAAGATACTTGGTGTCATCTTCGACCAACACCTCTCCTGGGCTGATCAAGTCAACAACATCATCAAATCTGCTCATGGAACGCTTTGTGCATTGAGAAAATTCAGTAGGTTCACTCCTATGAATGTTAGGAAAACATTGGCGGAGGCATTGGTTCTCTCAAAAATGAACTATTGCAACGTTGTATGTGGACAAATGCCTAAGTACCAGATCAGCAGACTACAGCGTGTCCAGAACACAACTGCAGGCTATGTATATGGACGTTACGCCACATTAATTGATGTTGTCAACCTAAATTGGCTACCAATTACAGAATACATTGATTATAACACTGTTAAACTTGTTCATCAATCTCTTCATAACAAGCTATGGCCTAAATACCTAGCTATTGAACTTATTGAACGACGAAGAAGTTTACGCTCATCAGAGAAAGAACCGAGCATAAAACAAGGTGACACAAACACTTTTCAACAACAAGCCACAGTATATAATGAATTACCACAAGCTATGAAAAAGATCGACAATTTTAAAGTTTTTACCAAAGAAGTAAAAGGGTTTTACAAAGATAAAGCTCTTGCCAGGGCTTTGACTTTGTAAGACCCTTTTCTATTGTATTGTATTGTATTTATTCTATTGTATTCATAGTTTTAATTTTTTACTAGCCATTATAAACGAATTTTAACACTTTATTAGCTTTTCATCTATTTATTTAATTTTAGGCAGAAGAACCATTGTAATATATGGAAGCCGATTTATGTTAATAATAATAATAATAATAATAATAAAAATTGCTAGAGAAACATCAAACATAAAATGATGCACAGGTAGAGGGTAGACAGAACAGTCTTGTATGTTGTTAGAGCTGAAAAGGAAACTAAGCCGAGCTGCATGTATCCAGAGCTTAAAAAGCACTACAGCCCACACATGAAATAAAGGATCTTTGGTATTTAGAAAGGCTTAAAAGAATTCCAGACATTTTCCAAAAAAAGCATTCCTTTTCACACACTGTTTTTATAAAACATTGAGAGCTTGTTTTTAGAAAAGAATGAACGCAGTAGAATCTTTGTAAGATAATTATAAATTTCTCCCCTTCTTCCTTAAATTTTCTTTTAAATCTGTTCAATATTGATCAGTCAACACGTGGAAGTCTAAGTGGGTTTCTTCGGTTTCTTCTACCATTATGCGAACGGCGTGCAAATGTGAAGTCGAAAAATACCCGGATGATCACATGGCGGAAAATATCAAGCCAATAAACTGTCGCTATTGAAGTTAAGGTGGCTCTATTAGCACCCTTTCGTAGAAATCGGGCATTATGCACCAATCACGATTGAGACGGCTTTTTTATGAACCAATGAGATTTAAGAAACAAAAATGCGTAGGTTTGGACAGTAAGATGAAAAAAAAAAATCAGAAAAACACGGGCGATCGTAAAGTATTTCTTGCTTACGCAGAAATCCAAAAAAACAAGATGCCCTTGCAGGCATAAGGATTTCTGCAAAATCAGCTGAAGTATGAAAAAAGAAAGGCTATGACATTCATGAAATTTAAGAAAGGTTTAATCATTTCCGCAATATAAATTTCTGATCATGTACTCCCCAAAAATCTGGATAAACATAATTGGCACTATGCAAAACTTTATACCAATAAACAACATTAAACTTGATTATATCTGAACGACATAATGTTATTAATTTCATTGGTACGAAATGATATTAAGGATTAAGTGATCAATTCAGATAAAACAATGAGTATGCATGTAAGTTAATGTAAATGTTACGAATTTATGAATTCAATATGTCTTGCCTATCATCCTAATAGAATTCCTAATTCACAAGCACAAAAAGGAAAGCGTAGATTTTAATGATACAAAATACATGTATATAAACATTAAATTTTTAATTACGTATACACGCCAGAACATTACGAAAGGATAACAACACAATATGAAACATTACATTAACTCCCAATAAACTTAATGAAAAAAATAACGTCAAATTTATACGCTTTCAGATATCACTGTGATTACGCATGTACGGTCAATCTTCCTAATTATTGAGACTTCCCAAACACAAAAAGTAAACAAAGATTAGGATTATGAAAAATATGACCTCAACTTATACCAAAATTAGCAAACATAACTGAAAGCAGAAATTTGAGTTAAAGGATGTCCAGTATTTAAAAAATTACAGACAATCAAGGTAAGTTTCAATTTGCTATCGTAAATAGAAAGTCCCCATTCCTAATTAAAGATATTGATAATACAGCCAAGACCTTATACAAGTAGCTAAAATAGCTAGAGATAATTATCAAACATAAAATGATGCACAGGCAGAGAGGGTGGACAAGACATTCTTGTATGTTGTTGGAGCTGAAGAGGAAACTGAGCTGAGCTGTATGTGTCCAGAGCTTAAAAAGCACCACAGCCCACACATGAAACAAACCATAGGCTTAAAAGAATCCAAGACATTTTCCAAAAAATAAAAGCATTCCTTTTCACACACTGTTTCATAAAAGATTGAGAACTTGCTTTTAGAAAATAATGAACGCAGTAGAATCATCGTAAGATAATTACAAAATTCTTCCCTTCTCCCTTAAATCTTCTTTTAAATCTGTTCAATATTGATCAATCAACACGAGGGGTTTCTTCGGTTTCCTCTACCATTATGCGAATGGCGTGCAGACGTAAAGTCGAAAAATACCCGGATGATCACATGGCGGAACTTCAAGCCAATAAAATAGCGCTATTAAAGTTAATTAGCACCCTTTCGTAATAGTGGCGCTCTATGCACCAATGAATTTTGAGTCGGCGGCTGTATTAACCAATGAACTTCGAGATAAAAAAATCGCTAGGTTTGGACAGTAAGATGAACAAGATGCCCTATCGGGCAGAAGGATATCTGCAAAATCGAAGAAGAAAATGAGCATTTCTTTACGTCATTCTTTAGCTTTTCATAAAAAACTGTTTGTACAATCAAGCTGAATGATTATTACTGAAATATATATAGCTGTCATTACAAAAACGAAAGACTATGACATTCTTGAAATTTAAGAAAAGTTTAATCCGCAATATATATTTATTAAATTTCTGATCATGTACTCCCCAAAAATCTGGAAAAAACATAATTGTCACAATGCAAAACTTGATTAACCAATAAAGTTGATTATATCTTTATGACATAATGTTCTTTATTTTGTTGGTACGAAATGATATTAAGGATTCAGTGATCAATTCAGATAAAACAATGAGTATGCACGTAAGTCAATGTAAATGTTATGAATTTAATGTCTTGTCAATCTTCCTAACAGAATTCCTAATTCACAAGGACAAAAAGGAAAGCGTAGATTTTAATGATACTAAATACATCTATATATACATACAAAATCAACATACATAACTGAAAACAGAAATTTGTGCTTTAATTCGAGTAACAATATGTCATTGCCATCTTTTTAATTTAAAAACATGCATTATCTGAACTAAATTTAATGAAAAAATTATAAAAATTGATTCAGAAACTTAAAAAGCAATAAAGTTTTAATTACGTATACACGCCAGGGCATTATGAAAGCAAAACTGACACAATACGAACCTTACATTAACTCCTAATAAACTTAATGAACAAAATAACATCAAATTTATATGCTTTCAGATATCACTGTGATTACGTATGTACGGTCAATCTTCCTAATTACGAAAAGACTTCCCAAACACAAAAAGTAAACAAAGATTAGGATTATGAAAAATATGACCTAAACTATAACTGAAAACAGAAATTTGCGTTAAAAGATGTCCAGTACATAGTATTTAGAATTTACAGACAATCAAGGTAAGTTTCAATTTGCTATCGTAAATAGTAAGTCCCCATTCCTAACTCAGGACATTGATAATACAGCCAAGAACTATACAAGTATATAAGCTGAAATAGCTAGAGAAACATCAAACATAAAATGAGATGCACAGGCAGAGGGTAGACAAGACATTCCTTGTATGTTGTTGGAGCTGAAGAGGAAACTGAGCTGAGCTGTATCTATCCAGAGCTTAAAAAGCACTACAGCCCACACATGAAACAAACGGTATTTTGTATCTAGAAAGGCTTAAAAGAATCCCAGACATTTTCCAAAAAATAAAAGTTGCACACACTGTTTTTACAAAACATTGAGAGCTTGTTTTTTAGAAAGGAATGAACGCAGTAGAATCATTGTAAGATAATTATAAATTTCTACCCTTTACTTTTGATTTTGAAAGTGTAAATCTTCTTTTAAATCTATTCAGTATTGATCAATCAATGTGGAAGTCTATGTGGGTTTCTTCGGTTTCTTCTGCCATTATGCAAACGGCGTGCAAACGTAAAGTCGAAAAAATACCCGGATGATCACATGGCGGAAATCAAGCCAATAAACTGTCGCTATTGAAGTTAAGGTGGCTATATTAGCACCCTTTCGTAGAAATCGGGCATTATGCACCAATCACGATTGAGACGGCTTTTTTGTAAACCAATGAAATTTGAGAAACAAATATGCGTAGGTTTGGACAGTAGATGAAAAAAAAACGAAGAAAAACACGGACGATCGTAAAGTATTTTTTGCTTACGCAGAAATCTAAAAAAACTAAGAAAAACAACGACGAAAGTAAAGGCTTTCTTGCTTACGCAGAAATCCAAAAAACAGAAAAACACGGACGATCGTAAAGTATTTCTTGCTTACGCAGAAATCCAATTAGGTTAATTAGTCAATTTCAATAATAGTTTTTTTCTTCATTTGTGTATTTTCGTTATTCTATTCTTAATACTTGTTTGCTTTTACTGAAAATTTTGATTTGATACTACCGCAAAAAGGACCTGATAAGAATTGACAATTAGCACAGAGAAGAAAAATCGGCAAAAAGTATTTTGGCAAGTAGTTTTTGGCAAAGCAAAAATATTAATAACAAAATAAAAAAAAAAAAAGAAATCGGCAAAAAAGTTAAGTTGGTAAAAAAAAGTCGGCAAAAATTTTAGTCGTCAAAAAATATTAGTCACCTAGCCAAAATTTAGTCACATTTTGCCGACTTCGGAAAACAGAAGAAGGGCTTGATGGACATATCGACAGATTTTTGTTACTTATTTCTCATTCGTGTTTTTAACACTTCCCACAAATATTTTTTAAAAATGTTGGATTATCTTAAACCAAGTAGTTACGCTTAATAGGGTTCAAAAATGAAACGATGATTGAGTGGCTTTTACTGGAAGAGTAAAACGTGAGACCCAAAATTCAAGCAAAGCAAAATACATTTCCAGCTGAAAGCAGTGTTCGGCTGGCACACCAGAGGTACCGGGTTCGATTCCGCCTCTGTTCGAACACTACAAGCCGCCAATAGGGAAAATACAGGTGATGGGCGACAAAAAATTCAAGACTACATACCGTCGTCACGAAAACAAAGGAAATTGGTCCATCGGTCGTCATTTTATTTGTTTGACTATCTATGATTTACGGGGTTGCCAAAGTCATTTCGACTCGCGAAAGGTAGTCAGATTCGAAAAGGTCGTAGCAATGACTTAGGAAGAATGTCGTGAGAGGCACTGTAAAATTACTACCTTTGAGTCGTCAATTTGACTCAGTTAGATTCGTCAATGTTGTTCTTTTGGGCAAAATCACCTAGGAAAGATGGTGTATCTGTCGCTACTCAAAGTTGATATATTTCACACTCTGTGTTTTTATGGAATGCACTGGTTAGTATGATGCCACCATTTAGAGTGATTCCACCGATACTCTGATAAACGCCTTAGCATACAACTTTAGGTTGTGGCGTTTATTAGAGGGCGTGGCGTTTATTTCAAAATGAGACAAAGAAATTTTTGTGGGATATTTACCGATGGAATCGGAGGCCCGGAAAACCCGAGTTATGAAATCGAGTTATAAAGTCGAGTTATGAACTATGACGTCATAATTCGAGTTATTAACTCGAAAATTTTAATTTTCTATATTCTTTCGAGTTAATAACTCGAAAATATAATTGTCGCTTTTACAACTCGAGTTATTAACTCGAAATTAAAAAAGTCAAATTTTGAATTCGAGTTAATAACTCGAAGTTAATTTTTCAAATAAATCAAATCGAGTTACTAACTCGATAGTATTATATTGCTTTAAAGGAATCGAGTTATTAAAGTTTTCAAAATTTCTTACGATTTATCGTGTGTGCTTGATTTTCAGAATATTTTTCAAATATAGCCAAGGGATATTTTCGAAAGTTCACTGGGAATGGTGTGAGTTTTTAAAAATAGGCAAAGTAGGCCAAATTTGAGGCAAATTTTGAAAATCGTTCAATTTAAAGAAAATTTAATAGTGGAACAAGTTTGTACTGCTGATTTCAAGTATGAAAGTCAAATTGTGGATAGGTCAAATTAGGCCAAACTTGGACCAAATTTTGAAAATTGTTCAATTCTAATGAAGATTTAATAGAGGAATGACTTTGTACAGTTGATTTCGAATTTGAAGGTCAACTTGTGCATAAGGCCAAAGTAGGCCAAATTTGGACCATATTTTGAAAATTTTTCAACTGTAATGAAAATTTGCACACGGAGCAATTTTATAGCACAAGTTTTGATTTACATTAGTGCAGAAACGGCATCAAAATTAATCAGTTGAGCAAGTCGATGAATGTACGTTAATCCTAATGATAATGCAGTCCTGATAATATTTTTAACTACAGCTGTACCATGTCACCTCTGACACATTTTTCTATTGATCTTACTCTTGCTGTATTGGGATAGCTGAAAACTCCAAGATAAAAAGTTGCCGAAGTGAGAAAATAGATTCTATATTTCTATATGAATTTAATTTAGGTGTTAAGACTGGTGTTTCGCACGTGCAATTTATAATCTTGAGGTAAAATCATTTTAATTCTAAAAGAAATTGTTTGTCGAAATATTACTATACGTGATTTTTGTATCAGCAAAGATGGATGAGAAATTTGAAACCACCTTTTCTAGACTGAAGAATAACGAATTTCGGAAAGTGTTTGCGCCATTTTCAGTTACCGAAAAAACTTTTTAAAAAATTTGGTCCATATTTGGCCTAATTTGGCCTTATGCACAAGTTGACCTTCAAATTCGAAATCAACAGTACAAAGTCATTCCTCTATTAAATCTTCATTAGAATTGAACAATTTTCAAAATTTGGTCCAAGTTTGGCCTAATTTGACCTTATCCACAATTTGACCTTCATATTTGAAATCAGCAGTACAAACTTGTTCCACTATTAAATTTTCTTTAAATTGAACGATTTTCAAAATTTGCCTCAAATTTGGCCTACTTTGCCTATTTTTAGAAACTCACACCATTCCCAGTG